>CM053581.1:10656905-10672318 GCA_028627135.1 Pseudochirops cupreus | reverse complement strand
GGAGCCAAGATGGCGGCGTAGAAGCAGCAACATATTGCAGCTCTCACATAGCCACCCCAAAATACCCATAAAATAGGACTCTAAACCAATCCTGGAACTCCAAAACGCACACAAAGATACTTCCCACTAAAGTCAGCTCGGCTACGAGGAACCATATCAGCACTGCGAACAGAAACCAGCCTGGCCTGAAGCCGTGGCTGTGCCCCGGGGGCGGCTGGACGGGAAGAGCTGAGAAGCTTCAGGTGAGCAGATTAGCGGCAGCTGTGAATGGGATTTGTGAAAGGGGGAGATAAGCAGTCTGGCCAGAAGGCCTCCAGAGCGGAAAAGTGAAAGGCAGAGGTTTTGCACCTCGGCTCTGCAGCTTCCCGCCACGGCCTGCAGACAGCAGGGGGACTGAGCGACTGGGCTAGCCAGGGCTCTCGCGTTGAGTGGTTAGATCCCGATAGCCGTCTTGGGCCTCGGTCCTGGAGTCTTTATTATCCGGTCAGCCGGAAGTATATGGGAAGAGTTCCCAGCCTCTTTCTAAGAGCTACTAAGAGGATTAGAAAAGGCAGTGACTGGGTCATACTCTAACAGTGAGGGATAAGAGACTCCAAGCCCCGATACTGTTCTGGCTCACATGTGATGGTATGAAACCTTGAAGAGAACATCCAGCACAGAAAGAGAACTCCCTATGGAGGATTTCTGGCAAAACTCTGACAAGGGTCAAAGAGATCCTTTTTCTCTCAGCAATTATTTATTCTTGTTCCCTCTCATAATTAATGTGCTTTAATTTCTACATGCTTTGTATTTCTGTGCTCGGATGCATTTTGGCCCCAACCCCACCAGCGAAATACAACACTCTTAGAAGCAGGGACCATTCCACTATTGTTTCTATGATCCCACCATCTAATACCATGCCTGGCTCACAGTAATATGTTTAATAAATGTTTGCTGAACTGACTTCATTTAATTTGAATTCAAAATGATGAGAAGGCAAGGATGAATTAAGAAATATACTGCTGGATTGAGTGTTTACTCATGTCAATAATATTACAGAGCCGTCAATGCATTGAAATATTGACATATAGGGTGTGGCTAGGTGGTGCGGTGAATAGAGCATGGGCCCTGGAGTCAGGAGGGCCTAAATTCAAATCTAGCCTCAAACAGTTAACACTAGACAGGCTGTGTGACCTTGGGCAAGTCATTTAACCCCAATTGCCCTGCCTTCCACCCTCCAAAAGGCAAAAATAAATAAATAAATAAAAGATTGGCATATAAAAACAAACAATGACAATTTGCAACACATTATATTAAATGAGATTTATAGAGAGCCAGAAGAAGCCTCTGAGGTCATCTAGTCCCGAGGTGTCAAGCATTTGGCCTGTGACAATCTCAGATAACCAGATTAAAATATAATTTGGAAATTTTTAGCAAAAGACATAGAAATATAATAAAACATATACAATATGCATGTGTGTATGTATATATGCACATGTGTGCATGGAGATGCATGTACACACATATACACATAGATCTGTGTACATGCAAGAGAATTTCTAAGCAGAAGGGAAGTTACCTTCTAGAGAAAGGCACTCATCCCTGGGGTTGGGGGTGGAGCAAGGGGTAAGGAACTGTAAGAACTCTTTTTTTTCCAAATCCTGGCTGCTTTTCACTGCACCAAAAATAAACAGGTATTAAGGAAAATAGTCTAAATTTATAATAAATAACACTTAAGAAAAACTTTTTTTAAGTGTCAGAACCTGAAACCAATTTCAGCTGAAAACTTTTAAATTATCTCAACATGTTGCAGAAGAGAATGGTGAGAAAACATTAGACAAAATATCAGTTCAGCTAAAAATATATTCCTTCATGAACATTTCCATGCACACAGTATTTGTGTGATAGAGCTCATATGGGTCGAATTTTCCTACAGATATCTTTTTATAGCCAATTTATGAAGGACCATTTTCAAGATATTCAATTAAATAAATGACGGATGAGCACACCTGTGGGGTTTTAGGGAGTCACTAAGAAAGAAATCTCATGTCTCACACTGAGAAAAACAATTCCCACCCTTTGTTAGTTACCACACATGCAACTGAGAATTGGTTTCAAAATGATGTGGGTTCCAATCCTGCCTTAGATGTTCATTAGCTTCGTGACTTTGCACAAGTAAATAAATGCTCAAAACAGGGTACTTATTAAGTATTTGGTATTTTCCAGGCACTGAACTAAACCCTATGGATACAAATAGAAGAAAATTAAAAAAAAAAAAAAAACCGTCCCTGCCTTAAAAAAACAAACCAAAAAAAAAAAAACAACTTATTTTCAGATAGGTAATGTGGGTCAGCCTACAATTGATTAAGGTTCATAAACAAGAAGCAGAGGCTTCTGGGTTTTCCATTGACTGTCCTGTGAAAAGTGACATCTGGACCTCAGGAACTTAATGGGAAGATAGGCAGGGAACAGTTTGGAGCCTCTGAACCTCAGTATTCTGATCTGTAAAATGGGAAGGACAACAGCATTTGCTCATAGGCTTGCTTTAAGGATTAAATGACCCTTAGCAAACCTTGATGTGTTCTATAAAAGTCAGCTATTATTATATAGTACCTCCCTTCTTCGTTCTTTCTTCCCTTTCTCCCTCCCTCCCTCTCTGCCTCCCTCCCTCCCTTCCTTCCTTCCTCCCTCCCTTCCTTTCTTCCTTCCTTCCTTCCTCCCTTACTTCCTTCCATCCTCCCTTCTTATAACAAAATAATCTGCTCTACTGAGATGTAGCAAAGATAAAGTTCAGAGAGAAGGGGAAAAAAAAGATAGAAAAAATCACACAATACACATCACATTTATTCCTAATTACACATCTGCATGAAACTCAGCAGGAGTCTAGGAAATCCCTTATCATCATAAGTAATGGTGGGGTCCAAAACTGAGTAAAGCAAACTTTGAAACAGAAAGATGGAGAATAAGAGAGTCTAGACTTCTGCAAATGCTCTGGAAAAAAAAAAAGATGCGAAGCCTAAGACTGAGAGAAGTCCTCCTCCGGCTCGGGGAGGAAGACTTCTCTCAATCCTAGGCTTTCTATCTTTGTTGTTAATTAAAGAGTCCACATAGTATCACTTTAGCAGAGGAGAGTGTAGTACCATTCCACTGGGACCATGGTTTAAGGTGTTATAAGACTGTAGTTATCCATTGAAGATAAAATCCCAGGAGTTAAACACAAACATCAGCCAAGCAAAGATGTTGTGTCCAGCGGCTGATCTATTTGCTTAGACAAGGTGAGGCAGCCATGATTTGGGAACTGAGTCCCCTGTTCATCCCATACCAGTAACTGAACAGTATTCATGCACAGTAGCAGCCTACCCTGGTGAGGAGAAAGTACTATAGATAAGTCACACATTTGTCCCAGCTTAGTGTCATAGGTAAACAATTATGTGGCAAAGCTTGGAATCAGGAAGACTATTCTTCCTGAGTACAAATTAGCCTCAGGCACTAGCTATATGGCAAGTCACTTCACCTGGTTTTCCTCAGTTTCCTCATCTATAAAAAAATTAGCTGGAAAAGAAAATGACAAACCACTCCAGTATCTTTGTCAAGAAATCAGAAAATGGGTCACAAAGAATTGGACATGACTGAAAATCAACAATTAATAACAAGTGTCACAGGTGGCAATCAGTGGAACACAAAATCAGAATCTCCTGACTTCAAATATGTCACTTTTCCCCTAACCATAGGTTTCCAAAGTGGACAATACCATCCCCTGAGGGGGTGCTGGAACAATCTAGGGGGCAATATTTTTTGGAAATGATGTGAATTGAAAAACAAAACAAAACATTAAAGGGTTAAAGATGGTAGATTTGGGGGAATAATTTTTAAATTTTTAAATTTTACATTTTAATTATTTAATTATTAAATATTTAATTTTAAATAATTTTTAAAGGGGGGGGGGTTGGTAGGCCAAATAAATTCTGGAACCTCTGATAGAGCAAGCTCTTTGTCATCTGGCCTCTGATGCCAAATCTAAAAAGATTCATCTTTTTCCCATACTACTTAGACCGCTTCACCAGTCATTTTTTCTCCAGGCAAAACATCTTTGAAAATTTCTCAGATGACAAGAACAGTAGATGCTATCTGTCCTCCCTACTTTCTCCATACTGGTAAGGCTCTTTAAGACACACTTCAACCTCTCTGGATCCTCTCTAAACTGTGGTATCTAAACCTGGACCTGTGTCTACATGGTTTGTCTAGGACAGAAGACTTTGGGAATGTCACTTTACTCATTCAGGACATGTTGATATTATTTTTTCTGAGTAGCCAGTCATAAATTTTACTTATTTTGCATTTTTGATCCTCCAAAAGCCCTAGATTTTTTCACATAATTATTCAGTTACATATTCCCATTCTTGACCTCTTCTCTTGTGTTTCCTGATAAAATGTGGTATTTATTCTTTCCCATAGACTTGGTACCTGCTCTCCTCCATGCCAGGAAAGTTCCCCACCCTCACCTTATTTCCTTTTTTTTGTAACCTATAATGGTAACAGGACTAGAAGATCTACCATGCCTCTTGAACTTGCTAACTTAGCAGGAAGGGGTGGGACAGGAAGGAGATGGAGCTGGCATGGTGACTGGAATCAGTGGTGGTAGTAGCAGCATGAACTTCTTCTGAGAGCCAGTCAGAATTTCTGCTGAGGACTGCCAGGAATGGGCACTGTGGTGGGGAGGGGGAAGGGTGCGAAGGCACAGTGCTGCTGGGAGCAAGCTGTGTGGAGGCTGAGCAGTTACCTTGAGTGAGCACAGGAGGATCTTTGCCTGAGAGAGCCTGTTTTGTTTTTTAGGCTTGAGAAAGTGAGTGTTTACTGCATTAACTATGTGTGCCAACTCCATAGCTACTGTGATGGCTTTGACTTTCTGGTTTTGGGACTCAGTTTTCTGGTATCTGAATAAATGTTCTGGCTGTGTGCCCTGTGTAGAGAGCCTGTTACATTTTGTGATTAATAACTAAAGCAGAATATCTAAAGTCACCATAGGGATTGTGAATATTGCATTGTTCTTACAAACCCTCCACCCCATTCATGAAAAAAAATGATCATGGTGCCTTTTACAAATGGTCTTTCCTAATTCCCCTTACTAGGTAGAGCTTCTCCCTTTAACACAATACTTTGGCATTGACTTCTTTGCCTTAGATTATTTTGTTTCCATAGAATGAGAGTTCTGAATGACAAGCATCATTTTGTGTTTCTCTTTTTTATTTCCAATTCCCAGAAGTGTATCTTGGAAATATTTAATAAGTGGTTCTTAAAATGGTTTTCATTGAGTTTATACCAATACCTTAATCTAGCAAAGGTTTCCAGTCAAACAAAAATGAAGAATACCCTTGCACTGTATCTTTGATCATAGCATGATCAGAATATAATAGTGGTCTGTGTTTTTGCTCCACCGTTAGAGAAAGCAATGGCCCCTACAACCTTTCTCAGTGGCTTTTCTCACAAACTGCCTTTTCTGCTGTCAAATTGGCCTGAGAATCAGGAAAAATCCCAGAGCAAACTCAATGATTCCTCAGCACCCAAGTCATCAGGTTTGATTGACATGCAAATAATTCCACTTATTACAAAAAACAGCACCATCAGCAAAATGGCTGACCTTCCTCCCTCAGGCTTTATAATATGCTGTTAGCTGGCATGTGAAGGCTGTAAGAGAGAGGTGAGGTGCTGCATTGACATTCCTGGGACCCTAATGAACTTCTCCTTATTTTTAGAATACTGCACATGTAAGGAATAAAGGAATTAGATGTATTTGATTGTCATGTTTTGCTTTTTTGTTTCAAGAAAATAACACATCAAGGATGTTTTCCTCAATGTGTCCCTACATTTTTTTTCTTCTGGAAATAAAGAATTATTTTATGCTACACTTCCTTGTCTTTTGGGAGGGTAGATTTAGAAAACTACCTGAGTCTAGGTGCAGGCTTTACACGAGGATGATTGTTCTGTGTTCAGAACGAATTAAAGCTGGGACAGAATGAAGACAAATAACCTAACACCTGGTTTAAAAAAAAAAACGGCCTGAACTAAGGCAGTGGTAACCAGGAGAGCAAGGACTAATGTCTTCAAGACTCAAGTTTGATCATAACATTTCCCTATTTAGTCAATTCCAGTGGCTCCCTGTTGCCTCTATGGTCCAATATAAAACCTTACGTTTGGCTTTTAAAGCCCTTCATACCCTGGCACCTGCTTATCTGTCTATTCTTCTTATGCTTTATCACCCTCCCTCCATGTATCCTGTGATCCAGTAATACTGACTTCTTTAATATTCTTTGAACTTGATGTTCCATGTCTGAACTCCAGGCAATTTTACTAGCTTTCTCCAGAGCTGGCAATACCTTCCCTCCGTGTCTTCTACTCTATTGTTGGGTTTCTTTTTCAAGTCTCAATTACCGTTCCACCCTCTGATTTCCAGGGATGGAGTCTTGATAGCAGAGTAGAGGAAGCATTGCATCCAGGCTCTCCCAAAATTCCCCTCCAAATAATGTTTAATAATGCTTTAATTTGAATTTGGAATGGTAGAACCAAAAAAAGGTGATGCTGAAATAATTTTAAGTCTAAAGCTTGAGACAGTGCTTCTTCCCAATCCTAATACTGGGAACAGAAAATGTCTTTAACAGAAAAGAGAAAAGAAAAGAAGGGAAAGGGAAAGGGAAAGGGAAGGGAAGGGAAGAAAAGAAAAGAGAAGAGAAAAGGAAAGGAAAGAAAAGAAAAGAGAAAAGGAAAGAAAAGAAGGGAAAGGGAAGGGAAGGGAAGAACAGAAAAGGAAAGGAAAGGAAAGAAACAAGAAAAGAAAACCAGGCAGCTAGGTGGTACAGTGAATAGAGAACCAGACCTGGAGTCAGGAGGACCTGAGTTCAAACCCAGCCTCAGACACGTAACATTCACTAGCTGTGTGACCTTGGGCAAGTCACTTAACCTCAATTTCTCTGCCTTCCTCCTCCAAAAAAAAAAAAAAGCAAAAAAAGATGATTATGATGGAATACTATTGTACTGTAAGATATGGTTAGCAGGATGCTCTCAGAAAAATCTGGAAAGACTGGCATGGACTGATGCAAAGTGCAATGTGCTGTGTACAGAGTAACAGCATTATTGTGAGATGCTCAGCTGTGAACGATTCAGCCATTCCAAGCTGAAGCTGATAAAAAATGTCCTCTATCCCCAGGGAAAGAACTGACGGTGTCTATTTACAGATTGAAACATACTTTTTTCTAAACTTTCCTAAACTGGTTTGTGTGTTTGTGTGTGTATGTGCATGTCTGTTCTGTTTCACAACATGACTACTATGGATATGTTTTGCATGACTACACACGCCTAACACATCAGACGTTTTGCATTCTCATGGGGGGAGGGAGGAATTTGAAACTCAGAGTTTTAAAAATGAATGTTAAAATTTGCTTTTATAGGTAACTGGGGAAAAATTAAAAATAAACTTAAAAAAATGAAAAGGGTGAAGGCACCATCAAAAAAAGCTGAAATTAAAGCCATCATTAAGAGTTATTTTGATAAGGAAACACATTTTACATGACTTCCCATGTGCAATTGATATATTGCGTGCCTTCTTATTGGGTGGGGGAGGGGAAAAGGGGAGAAAGAATTTGCAGCTCAGTATTTTAAAAACGAATGTTAAAATTAATTTATAGATGAATAAATAAATGAATAGGTGAATGGACAAGTAAATATGCAAAAATGGTGGGTTTCGTGCCTCCTACAGGAACGCTGCTGAAATTCCTCCCAGTTTCAGCGCTTGCCCTTTCCGTCTCCGTCATTGCTCCTACCCCCCTCCACGCGTCTAGGTCAAGGCTGCACTGCTCCCTGTGGCCTGGCCCTGCAGCCCTGCCTGCAGAGGCCTCCTGCGAGGAGATGCCTCCAGCAGCGGACCAGCCGCAAGCCCCTGCCTCCTGCAGCCTCCCAGGAGCGGCGCCTTTGCTCACGCACTTCTTGGCGGGAGGGGGGGTGGGGGGGCACCCAGAGGGCGCCAAGGCCTTTGCTTAATTCCTGACAGATGAAATTAAAGCGGAGAGGAAAATGCAGAAACACAAACCCCTCCAGAAGACGACTGGGGATCGGGAGCTGGGTGTGCGAGGGACAGAAGCCAAGTTAGCCCCGAGTCTGCCTGGACAGAGGATCGCCGTCAGGTTCAATATTAACAATATTGACGACAGTATCCCACTGACATTTGAGGACGACGAGTCACCTGAGGGACAGAAACCGAAGAACGGCAAGAACAGGAGCTTATGTCAACCCCAGACTTGGTGGTGGAGGGTGGGAAGGACTGTACCAAGACCGCCCTCGTGCAGGACAGCTGCCATCCAGACGATGAGGGTGGACAGGAGGAAGAGGACAGTGGCATCAACTCCATGGGGAAGTGAGCTTTCAGCCCACCAGCGAATACAAATCGAAGGCTACACACCCCACATGTGATCAACGCGGTATGACCACTTGATGGACTTCCCGGCTTACAGTGGGGTGGACAAGAGTTTGTGGATGAACTGATGGAGCTCAGCGCAGCCTTGGAGCACCAGGAGTACCTCCGCTTTCTGGAAGATCTGAAAGGATTTGTTTGGTGTCAGTAGGAGGCCTGAGGCTAGGGCCCCTGCAGTGCACCCAGAGACCTTCCTTCCAAGAGAACATTTCTAGAAGCCATCATGGAGAAAGAACTGTGCCGTGAAATACCACCAGGCATAAATTATGTTCCCTAGCCCTTTATTTCCTTTATCTGCTGGCATTTTTGTACACCACCACAGAGTGAGGAGAAATAAAACCCTTGCAACCCCTCCAAAAATAAATGAAGAGTGCTTGCTTGCTTGATAGTTGTGTGTGCACTGACCTAGATGAGCAAATGTAGTGCTATGCATGAAATCTCTGAAAGCTGCTAACTCCTCTTCTGCTTCACTGCTGCTAACTGTGTGTTGGTTCAATTTTCTCTCCAATTTAGCAACAAACATTTGTTCCTGCTCAGAGAAGAGCTCTAATTGGTGGACATTAATTCTTCCGGTAATTATTTTGTCTTGGGGCCGCTGCTTTTGTTGAATGTTAGTATCTACTTTGAAGAGGATAAGTCTATGATCAGTCCAGCACTCTGTGCCACACATTGCTTTCATCACTCTCAGATGCTGTCTCTTCTCCTTGCAATCATATAGTCCGTTAAATGATGATGTTTGCTGTGATGGTGCATCAATAAAGTTTTATTGCATTTAGGTAAATGGACAACAGTGTTCGTGATAAGAAGGTCATGAGAGTTACAAGTCTTCAGCAGTAAGCACCCATTGCTGCTTCTAACTTCATTCTTCCCAAGGACTCCCTGCCATGTCTGGTAGTCTGAGCCCACACTAGTATTAAAGTTTATTTAGAATTATAAGCTTATCCTCTTTTGGCACATTACTGATAAGTCCTTCATGAAATTTTTCTTTGACCTCATCAGGGCTAACCATGGTGGGAGTGTGGCAATGCTTATGGTTGCATGGCATTTTCCTGCAAGTGGCAATCACATCGTCATGTGACTGCCATTCACTTCTTTTTGTAGGCATACAAGCTTCTTGACTATTTTAGTTTTGATTGCAAAACCTACACCAACTTGACAATGTTCCCCTTCACTATGGCCACTCCAAAAAAATGTGTATCTAGATCTGACTTGTTTGCCAGTGTAATTCCACTTAGGGATGATATTTAGGTGTGATACCTTCTGAGTTCTCTGAAAGCAAGACCTGTTCATCTTTCAGGTCTAATGGATTTTGTGTTTTCAGTGTGTGTACATTCCATGTACAAATGGTTAGTGGAATCATCTTTGCACAAGTTTTTGTACATTTTTTTTTTCTGTTTAGACCATAGGGTTGGATTTTCACTTGCTATGGTAATCAGATCAGGGCTGAGTAAGCAGACAATTTTTAGGGCACCTTGTTTAGCTGCTTCCTCACACCAGGAGGTGAGCGATGTGATCCTAAAAGACACCTATAGGCCTGCAGCATCCCACTGCTGCGGCCAGTACTGGATTTCAGTAAGACAGAGTTGCATAAAGTTGTTGGCGACACTCTCTCTTCCAGAGTCATCACACCTCAGTGGCAGGACAGAGTCAAGATGACTGGTTATGTCTCGAGATACAATGAATGACTGTGACATCTTTGATGTCTAACCAAGGTATTAGCAATTCACAAGCCTGCTTCAGCTGCCTTCACAACTGTTGGAACAAATTGTTCTCATACACCCATGCCACCAGTGGAAGTCTTCACATGTTTGGGGTAGACCCTCACCCCACAACTCAGCAACAGATTTGAGACCCCCTCAGTTACCCTCAACCTAGTTTAGCCGATCTGCCAACATGGTTCAATAGAGTGTGGCTGCTGTGCATCTACAGCTTCTTGAAGCCACAGGTGAGAGTTAGCAGGATCAGGTAGAACCAAAGGTGGAAAGCAGTCATAGAAAGGGCTTGACAGACCTCACTAGAGGTACCAGTCTTCCCTGAACACACCCCTATGTCTTAGTAGTAATTAAGAAGTACCTTGAGGAAGTCATGTAACATCTCTATGTACCATCCCTAAAGAGGAAGCTGAGAGGTTTTGGGAGACTTCTTATTGAGCATTTCACAATGAAACCACTCAATTTTTTTTTTCATATAATTTTGAAGTTTACTAAAACTGCATTGAATTTTCAAAGCCTGAGTAACAACATAAGTGTGGAGGCTCAGTGTTGAAAAGGGAGTTGGGTCAGGAGCCATAACTGAAAGAGATAGGCTTACAGTTTTCCAAAAGTTCAGAGCAGTGTGTCATTTATCACACCCCTAGAATTTCAAACCAATGCCTCGAAGGGCTTTTCTCCCCAACTCTTTTAAGGCTGAAGTTTTGCCAGTTTAGGCTGCTTGAGAAGAGCTCTCTCCTTGAGTCACTAATCCATTAAAGTGACACCATGCTTGATGTAGGCCTGGAGAGAATAGGACATGAACCTTGTTTGAACTGTTGTTGTTTCTGGATCAGTTCTAGTATCATCTGAGAAAATGCACACCCTAAACTGTTTTGCATGACTGTACCTATATAGGATTGCTTATGTTCTCAATGAGGGTTAGAGGAGAGGGGGAGGGAGGAAGAGAGAAAATGTGGAAATCAAAGTTTTAAAATTCAATGATAAAAATTGTTTTTACATGCAGTAGGAAATAAGATATACAGCAATGGGGTATAGAAATCTATCTTGCCCTACAGGAAAACAGAAGGGAATGGGATAGGAGAAGGGTTGGGGGGAGGAGATAGAAGGGAGGACAGATGGGGAGAAGGGATAATTAGAATGCACACTGTCTTGGTGTAGGGTGACATGAGAGATGGGGAGAAAATTTGGAACTCAGAATCTTGTGGAAGTGATTGTTGGAAACTAAAAATAAATTGATTAATTAATTTAAAAAAAAAAAGAAAATGTACCCCCACTATCACAAATATATCAAGTCCTGCAGGAAGTAAGACAAGATGTACCAAAAAGCCCTGGAAGGAAGAAAGTAGTTATCTCTTCTCAATATGGTGAAAAAAAGATTAGGATATGAAAGTGACTATGGGGATAGAAGAGGGTGGAGAAAAAAATAAATGGCAAAAGGAATATATCCTGGTCCTCAATGCTCAGTTTATTATTGAAAGGAAAAGTCATTTGTATAATAATACAGGGAGGTTTACATTTTTCCCCCAGGCTGTTGAAATAAAACCAAACTCAAACTATAAAAAAAATAAAATTAACCAAAGAAAAATAGAACAAGAAAAGTGTAAACAACCTGGTTGTGCTTTCCGTGCATTTCAGTGATTCTCTGGCAAGTCTGTCCACAGTAAAGGGTGGCTATGCTTCTTTGACCATGAGTGCTCACACTTGTCTGGTCATGTAACAAAAATCCCTCCAACATCACAATGCTATTGGCACAGAGACAGGAATCAATACTAGTCCTTTTTTGATTAGTTTGGAAATGATGCAGAAAACATTTTAAGTCAAATTAGATACTGTCGGTGAGAATAGGCCACGGAGATCTATTATCATGGGGTAATTTTCCGTACTGATTTTTGACTGCTCAAAATCTATCATTGAAACAAAGGCACAAATATAGAGGTGATATTTCTGATAAAAAAAAGAAATAAAAGCCTTAGGAGGGACATAATTACTCTTCAGGGACGTGAAGGGCTTTCACTTGGGAGGGGAGATTAGATTAGTTCTGTTTGTCCTTAGAGAGAAGAACAAGGAATGAAATGGGCAGAAGCTGTAGGGAGGCAACAGGAATCCAAGCTAAAGTATTAAAGGTGGTGATGAGGAAACGTGTCGTTAGGGACAGCAAAGCAAAAGAAAGGGTGGAAGGACAGTAGAGTGTGATGAAATAAAGGCATTTCAGAGTACATGGACATGGGCAGAGAAGCCTTGTGGTGGATTGTAAGATTCGGAGTATGAATATCTCTCTTTATGGGAGTAGAGAAATAATAATAGCAACACTATTGAGAGACGCTACGAGTATAGCACTCTCGGATAAACAAAGCTCTTGATGAATATCACCTAACTTTATTCTGATGACAACCTTGAGTGGTAGGATCTATTATCATCATCATTTTGCCAATGGGGAAATTGAGGAATACAGAAGCTAAGTGTCCAGCTTGGGGTCACCCAGCTAAGACATTTCAGAGGCTACATTTGAACTCAGGTATTCCTGACTTGAAGTCTTCTGGACCATATAGTTGCCTAAGTAGTTACTTAATGAATCAATCATGAATAGGTCATGAATTAGTTGAAGAATGGGAAAGTTAAGGTTTTTGAGGGAATATCGTTCTCTACTAGTGTAAGTTCTCTACTAAGAAAGAGGACAGGAGACGGGAAGGACAGAAACAATGGGAGTCAAAATGGAGGAAGAAAGAAGAGTGCCCTAGAGTTTGATGAATATTGGTTGGGTGATAAATATTAATTGAATGAACCTCAAATGAAGAGAGGTTACTGAATGATGGTGATAGAGGAGAGTCTGAAATTGATGATGGTGAGCAAGGAGTATTCCAACTCTCCCATCAAGAAAAGTCAGTTGGGCAGTGGGTAGGTGGTGCAATGAAGAGAGGACTGGTCCTGGAGTGAGGAGGACCTGAGTTCAAATCTGCCCTCAGACATGTAATGCTTACTAGCTGTGTGACTTCAGGCAAGTCACTTAACCCCAATTGCCCTGCCTTCCCCCCTCCAAAAATAAAAGGCAAATAAAAAAAAAAAAGAAAAGTCAGTTGGGGAAATAAGTGAAAATGCATCCAACCTGGGAAAGGATGGTCAGGGAAGCTGTGTCATGATGGGAGTAAAAGACTAGCCAAGTCTCCGTTAGTCCAAGTAAATGGAGTAAGAAAATATAAAAATGTTTAAAGTAAAAGAAAGTTGTGTTTTGTTTTTTTTTTTTTTTAATCTATGAAACAGGCATTTTAGAGAGCACTGGGGAAGGGCTGGTAAACATTCAAGTGGGATTTGGGGGTGAGTCATTGGGTTGAGTGGGATGAGAATAAAGGAATATGGTTTGAATGATGACAATTAGGAATTCAGAAATACTGGCATGAGGTGGTTATAATGGGCTGAATATATAGTAATCTTTGAAGAATGAGTTCATTTGGTTTATTGTTGTTTTGGCCTCACGTAGAGTTGTCCCAAGGCATCAGGTAGCTGTGTATGACTGGAAATCGTAAAGAAAGTGTTGCATGGTGGGCTGTATATGTGGGGAGGTCTGTATAAACCCTGTGGAGCTTTAGGTGATGAAAAAGGGTGCCTGGAACATTAGGGGCTACTACTATGATAATTGTTGTTTGTTTAACTCATGAATGAAAAAAAGGATATGTGATTTCTTTAGTTTATGGAACCCTAGATCACTGCCACAGCTCACAACCCACCTCCGTCTTAGTCAGTACCTGAACTGATTACTTAGAGAATTGTCTGAAGTTCACAAGGTTTAAGTGAGTTGTCCAAGGTCACAAATCCAGGAAGAGTGTGAGACCTCTTTTAAGCTTTAAAAACTGTGATCTCTTTTAGTTCAAAGCAAATATATTGTTATAAGATTGGTTTTACAAATAATAAAAGAAGATATTTGTCTTTATCTCATCTGATCCTTATATTAACCCTATAATATAGATTGGAAAGATTTTATTGTCATTATTTGAAATACAAAGAACTTGAAATTCAGAGAGTTTATGTATTTTATGCAAGGATACACAGCTAGTAGAAAGCAAGGTTAGAACTCAGATCTTGGCTATCTGACGGCAAATTCAACATTCTTTCCACGCTATGATACTAAGAAAAGGGACTGTACAGATTGATTGGAAAAGCCTGTGTCCAAAAATATTATAATGTTATAGTCATTAGAATGCTATAGGTACTGAAATACTCCATCTTCCCACCCCACCCAGATTAAACATGCTCTACTCCAGTGTGCCCTTTTGAAATTAAAACACAGACACACACACACACACACACACACACACACACACACACACAACACAATTTGAAAGAGAAATCCAAGAATTCACAGGCTTAGAATCAAAACAAGAGTACCATAATTGTTGAATAAACGATTAACATTCCAATGTGAATGATGTGTTAAATACCTTTTATGACAGGAGTATCATGGCACCAGAAGACTAATAGGGTGTGTGTATGTGTGTGTATGTGTGTGTGTGTGTGTGTGTGTGTGTGTTTCTCTGTGTGTATCTTGGTGGGGCAGCAAGGTAGGAAGAGGAAGTAGGGATCTGAAAGAAGGTAGAAAACCTAAACAGTTGGTCACAGCAGAAGGGGGTGAGATTTCCCTTCTGAGAGCTCCAGACCGATGGAATTAGGTGGTTGAAGAAATCATATAGAAAATTCAAAAAAAAAAACTTTTTGTACATTATTCTTTCTCATAGACTCTATATTCTAGCCAAACTTTCCCGATTGCCATAGCCCAAATAACAATATTCCATTGCTTAGTTCTGTGTCTTTTTAATAGCTGTGTCTCTTTCCTATAAAGTTATCCCCCTTTTATTCTACCTTAAAAATTCTTTAGTATTCATTAAGAATCTGCTTGAGGCCCCCTTCTAACACAAAGCCCTTTTCTTATCCTCTCATTTGTTAGAGTTCACACTCTCATTAGTTTGGTACAGATGGAAGGATAACAGAGAATAAGACAGACAGATAGATAAACAGATGGATAAATGATGGTCATAGAAAAAAAAGATTTGGCAACAAATTGGAAATGTAGGCTGAGAGAAAACAAAAAGTCAAGATGAAAATAGGAGAAACGTATTTCTCTAGTCAATGGTGCCTAGAATGAGGTAGGTGGTAGAGTTTTCTAGTCTCTTCTTGCCATGTGTAGGATGTTGTGTTCAGTTCTGGAGATGGGGGAGGAAGGGGGAGAGAGAGAGAGAGAGAGAGAGAGAGAGATGTTAAGGGAGGGGAAG
>CM053581.1:10627273-10656405 GCA_028627135.1 Pseudochirops cupreus | reverse complement strand
GACATAGGAGAGAATAGACTGGGGGAGGGGGGAAATACTGGGATGGCTGTTTTGGGGTGGTGGGCGGGGGAAAGACGGGGAGAAAAGATGTAACTCAAAAAAATTTAATAAAGAATCTCATATAAAAAAAAAATAAAAGTCAAATTCTGTAGTTCTGTCTCTGGATGTGGACATCTGTTTCCACCATGAGTCTTTTGGAGTTGTCTTATAACCTTGCTTTGCTGAGAAGAGCCCAGTCTGTCAAAGTTGGTCATCACACATACTTTGCATCTGTCATTATGTACAAATTTCTCCTGGTTCTGCTCTTCTCACTCAACGTCAGTTTTTATAAGTCTCTCCAAGTTTTATGAAGTCTGTCTGCTCCTCATTTCTTACAACACAATATTATTCCATTATATTCACATACCACCACTTGTTAAGCTGTTCCCCAATTCATGGGCATCCCCTTGATTTCCAGTTCTTGCCACCACAAAAAGAGTTGCTATAAATATTTTTGTACTTACAGGGCCCCTTCCAACTTCTATGATCTCTTTTGGATAAAACCCTAGAAGTGGTATTGCTGGATCAAAGGGCATGCACTTATTTATCGCCCTTTGGACATATTTCTAGATTGTTCTCCAGAATGGTTGAATCAGTTCACAACTCCACCAACAATGCATTAGTGTTCCAATTTTTCCACATCCTCTAAGGCATTTATTGTTGTCCTGTTTTGTCATCTTAGCCAATCTGACAGATGAGATATGGTACCTCAGAGTTGTTTTGATTTGCAGTTCTGTAATCAATAGTGATTTAGAGTATTTTTTCATATGCGTATAGATATCTTTAATTTCTTCCTCTTAAAACTGCCTGTTCATATCCTTTGTTATCAATTGAGGAATTACTTGTCTTCTTATAGATTTGATTCAATTATCTTTATATTTCAGAAATTAATCCTTTATCAGAGACACCAATTGTATGAATTCTTTCCCAAATTTCCACTTCCTTCTTAATCTTGGATACATTGGCTTTTTTTTTTTATACAGAAATTTTTCAATTTGATGTAATCAAAATGATCCATTTTCCATTTTATAAGCTCTCTAACTCTTGTTTGCTCATAAAATCTTCCCT
Organism: Pseudochirops cupreus; assembly: GCA_028627135.1. Lineage (NCBI taxonomy): Eukaryota > Metazoa > Chordata > Mammalia > Diprotodontia > Pseudocheiridae > Pseudochirops > Pseudochirops cupreus. The sequence continues at coordinate 10,655,298 of CM053581.1, read as the reverse complement.
TCTCCATAAATCTGACAAGTAAATTATTCCTTGCTTTCCCCGATTGTTTACAGTATTGGCCTTTATACCTAGATCATACACCCATTTAGATTTGATTTTGGTATATGAAGTTAGATAACGGTCTACGCCCAGTTTCTGGCATAATATATTCCAGTTTTCCCAGCAGTTTTTGACAAATAGTGAGTTCTTCTCCCCAAAATTGGGGTCTTTGGGTTTATCAAACAGTACATTACTATAGTCATTGACTACTGAGTCACATGTACCCAATCTATTCCCTTGATCCACTACTCTATTCATTAGCTAGTACCAAGTGGTTTTTGATGACTGCTACTTTATAATACAGATTAAAATCTGATATGGCTAGGCGACCTTCACTAGCATTTCTTTTCATTAGTTCCATTGATATTCTGGACATTTTATTCTTCCAAATGAATTTTGTTACTATTTTTCTAGCTCTATAAAGTAATTTTTTTGGTAGATTGATTAGTATGGCAATAAATATGTAATTTAATTTAGGTATAATTGTGATTTTTATTGTATTAGCTCAACCCAGCCATGAGCAACTGATGTTTTCCAATTTGTTGGATCTGACTTTATTTGTGTGAAAAGTGTTTTGTAGTTATGTCCATGTAGGTCCTGAGTTTGTTTTGACAGGTAGATTCCCAAATATTTGATAATGTCTACAGTAACTTTAAATAAGATTTCTCCTTCTATCTCTTGCTGTGGGATTTCATTAGAAATATATAAGAATGCCAAAGATTTATGTGGATTTATTTTATATCCAGCAAATTTGCCAAATTTATTTATTATCTCAAGTAGTTTTTCACTTGATTCTCTAGGATTCCCTAAGTATATCATATCATCTGCAAAGAATGATAGCTTAGACTCTTTGCCTATTTTGATTCCTTCAATTTCTTTTTCTTCTCTTATTGCTACCGCTAATATTTCTAGTACCAAATTGAATAAGAAGGGTAATAATGGACATCCTTGTTTTACCTCTGATCTTATTGGAAATGCTTCTAGTCTGACTCTCTTTTTGTAGTTTATTTACTCCAAGAATTTTTCACTCACCCACTACCATTCCTACCCGTGATCTCCTTTGGCTGGTCCTTCTCATGGGACCATGTCATTCTCTGAAGCATGCAATTCCTTAAAGGCTTGTGAAATAGCTCAGCCTCAACATCAGATCAACTGAATTTGTGTATATCCAAAAGGATTGTCTCATACAACTCAGCTGTGATTTTCCCACTTCTACTTCTCTCTTTCCAAGTCTATCTCTGTTCTCCCTTTCAAAAGGAGGTAATAATATGACCCAGGGTATGGACTAGCTATGAATATCTTCAAAGGAGGGGGTAAGGGGAAGCTTAGCATCTAGACACAACGCCATCCTTCTATTCACATGTCCTATACATTTCCAACTTTTGATTTCCTCCCATACTTATCCCATATGCTCAAATATTTTTTATATATGAGGTTTTCCTGATTTCAGGACCAGCGTGCTATCCTTTGCATCACTTCATTGCGCCAGAAAATGTATTTTTTTTTAGGGGAGGGCACTAACAGCTGTTGGGATTATTGATGGCTTCATGTAGCTGGTGTTGCTTAAGGAGAGTTTTGAGGAGAAGCAAGGGATTCTAAGAAATCTGGATGAAGTGAAAGGATATTTTAGACAAAGAGGACAAACAAGAAAAATTTGTGGAGATGGGAGATAAAGTATTGCAAAAAATAGAAAGATGGCCAATTTAGGCTGAACCAGACAGTGTGGGATGGGGAGTACTACTCTCTTGAATATCTGATCATCTATAATCAGGCAAACTGACAATATAATCTTACTCAGAATTTGAAAAATAAGATGACAGTAAATTCATTTTGAAAGGATCAAAAAATTACCTGTAATTTGGTGAAAAAAGTTTGACTCAGTGCTGTGAAGTTACTTTCTATATATTTGGTATTTCCTCATATACATTTATGTAGCTTGATTTATCTGTGTATAGGTTGAGAGCAGGCACTCTATTTTGTGGCTTTGCAGTTCAACTTTTAGCACAGTATTTGGCACATACTGTACATATTGTAAAGGTTTGAATTTATTGGCTTGAGACATTTATTGTCTTCAGCTTGAAAATAACTCCAAAATCTTTTTGATTTATTTTTCAATCTCAGTTTTTAAATTTTTCTAGATATATATGCATGTGTGTGCATGTTTACACACATGCATATATACATACATACATATATATGTACATATACATATATACATATATACGTATACATACACACACACACACACACACACACACACACACATATATATATATATATATATATATATATATATATATATATATATATATATACACACATATTGTGTGTTTTCAAAACTTGATTGTTCCCTTCTACCAATCACTGATATTCTAGACAATATGTTCCTCCCATTGCTGGCATCAATGTTAAGACATTTAATGAAATTTATAGAATGCACGTAAAAGGTCACCAGTGAGCTAGGTCAGCAGAAGGTTATAACATTAATTTTTGAGTGCAAGTTGGGAAACTTGGTTAGGCAGGCAGTGCCAAGTTTGGCAAAATAAAATCAGAAATCAGGGAAAAGTTCATTCAATTGGTTTGCTTTAGCTAAGTAAGTGGAAATTTTAGTAATGCACCATTGGGAGATGTGTCAAATAGTTCAACTCTCCTGGGAAACACTTTGAAATTATATTAAAAGATTAATTAAACTACTAATACTTTTATACTGATGAACAAAGGGGCTTATCATCCATTCCTAGGAGGTCAAGGATAGAGGAAAGATCCCATATTTACCAAAATGTTTGTAGCAGCATATTTTGTGGAAATAAAGAACTGGAAATCCAATGGGTTCCTTGATTAGAGGAAGAGCTGAACAAATTATGGAGTATAAATGCATTAGAATATTAGTACACCTTAAGAAATCAATGATCAAACATTTGTTTAGCATTTATGTTGCTAGGTTAAGTGCCAAGAGGTTACAAAGAAAAAATGCAAAATAGTGATTTTCATTATGGAATTTACAATCAAATATGTATTTATGAACATATGCATGTGTATTTTCATATATTCTCATACTTATGCACACTCATATATAAGTATATGCATAGATGGAATTTGCATATAAAATATATAGAGAGAGATACATATACATATATACATGTTTGTGTATATGTGTATGCATGTATGTATTTACTATAGAGAAACCAAGCAAATGGGAAGACATCTTTGAACTGATAAAAGAGAAGCGAGCAGAACCAACAGGAAAACCTTTGTTAATAGTATTTTATTTTCCACCAATTACATGTAAAAACAATTTTTTAACATTTAAAGACATTTAAAATATAAAAAAATAAAAAAAATAAAAAGGGTTCCAATTTTCTCACTCCCTTCTTTGCCTCCTCCCTTCCTAAGATGGTAAATAATTTGATATAGGTTATATACGTGCAATGACATACAAAGCATTTCCATATTAATCATGTAATGAAAAAAGAAACAGGAGGAAAAAAGAAAAAAAGAAGTAAAATGAAATTACAATGCTTTGATGTGCATTCAGACTCCACCAGTTCTTTCTCTGGGGGCAGGCAGCATTTTTCATCATGAGTCCTTTGAAACTATCTTGCTTAGAATAACTGAGCCATTCACACTTGATCATCCTACAATATCACTCTTATTGAGTACAACATTCTGTGGTTCTGCACACTTCACTTTGTATCACTTCATGTAAGTCTTTCTAGGTTGTTTTATTTCTTTTTTTCTGAAATCACCCTGCTTGTCCTTTTGTATAACACAATAGTATTCCATCACAACCACATACCAGAACTTGTTCACCATTCCCCAATTGATGGGTATCGCCTCAATTTCCATTTCTTTTTCACCACAAAAAGAGTTGCTACATACACGTGCCCACACGCATTTATATACATACACAGTTAGGTCCTTTTTCCCTTTGTTAATTTCTTTGAGATACAGACCTTGTAGTGGTGACATTTCTGGATTAAAGGGTATGCATACAGTTGATTGCTCTTTGGGCTTCGTTGCATATTGCTTCTAAGAGGAAAATCTAATACACACATATACATATGCATGAATAAATACATATAAATACACAGAGACAGTGCACACACATGCATATGTATGCGCACATACATATATGTACACACATAAATGCATGCATGTGTATATACGCAGAAATTTACATATATGTGTGTATACATATATGTGCGTATGTGAATGTGAATATCTATATATTTCTTTCTATCTATAATGTAAATAGAAACAGTAAAATATATTCCGACTATTCACCACGATTTAAGCAAACTTCTGGTGAAGTATACACCCTTGATCTTAATGGAAACATGATCTACTTTAGATTTCAATTGTGGTATATGCTGCCTCATTTGTTTGTTTCCCTTGTCTGTTTTGCTTTGTTGCAAGATCGTGTTTTATTGTGTGGGGAAAAAAATCATTGGGATAGAACAACGGAAGGGAAAAAGACTATCAATAAAATATTAATTTAATTTACATTTTTAAATGTGCTTTTTAGTTATCTTCAGATAGTACTGCTTACTACTCTTTAGATAGTATTCGAATGTGTCAATTGAAAGTTGCGCAATCTCGTACTCACTCTTTGGTAATACACAGGCAGCCCACTGAGGTGAGAGTCTGAGGAAGCCCCAAACACTATCCCTTAGTGCCCCATCTCTCTGTAGCTCAGTGTTGACTTGTTAAATATTGGGGATAGGTGATGTATTTATGCATTTCCTAATTATGGCTTTGCTCTGAGACCCCATAAACTAGGCAACCCCACTTCCTCTTTAAGATGGCTATATTTCAGTAGGCCCTAGTCACGTGAATTTGGATTAATGAAGTCAATTCTCCATTCTAGGAAACATCTTTAGTTACCTTATAAATTTTTATTATAATAGGAACAATTAAAAAAAATGAAAAATCCAAGAAAAAATAAAATAAAGAATGGTAAAATTATTATTAATTATTAAGTAACATCAAAGTCTCTATTCTTTTGAGTCTCAGGATCCAAACGAATTAATAGGACTGCTTGGAACCCAGGAGTTCTGGTAGCTGCAGTTTTACTTTGCTTTGTTAACCTGACTGCTCCTCCTGTCAACAGGGGAGGAAGATGTATTGGAGCTATGATTCCAATAGATTTCTGAGTCTGGGCCTTAGGGTATAGGAAGCATAATTAGCACTTGAGAAGCTTTTGGGTTAATGAACTCCCACAAAGCTGGTGCTATTCTTGGAACTGAATGTCTTCCAGTTGGAGACAACCCCTGACTCAAGGTGGCTAGAGCTGTATCATTGATCAGGAACCTGGGAGATATACTCAATCACTAGTCCCAGGATTAGAATACTATCCTCAACAGTACCTCAGAATGATTCCTGACCTTAATTGAGGAAACTGTCTGTTATAATTGTCCTGTTACTTCATTTTACCCATTTCCTCTCTTGCCATCTTGCTAGTATTTTGACCCTACATCTCTGAATGTTTTTAGTAAATAGATAGGACAAGATGGGCACTATAAAGTAAAGAATGGATGCTAGTGGGTTTTAGTGTATAGGAAAGATTAACCCCAGAGATAAAAGCAAACAGGCTTTCCTGACCCCCAGAGCTAATGAGGAGGCACAGAAACGTGTTTCCTGATAAAAGGAGTTATCTTAATGATAAGCATTTCATTTAATTAACTAAAATGAGTATGTTTTCAGTGCAGGATAGACATTTTGGACTCATTGAAAGCCTTGATATGTCTCTAAAACGACCCTATTTTTTTTACCGCCTTTAGAGGCCTCTTTTCTCTGAGACCATTTTGGCAACAACAATCTTTCCCTGGAAAGAAGATGATGTCAGATTCCTGTGCTGGTTACAAGTCCTTCTGGGCAAATTGTTACATATCTCTTAACCTTAATTTCCTCTTCTGCCAAATAGGTACAATATCCTTTGCACTCACCAGTTTCCAGAGACTGATTCTATGAGGAGCCGGTGTCGAGAAGCGAGTGCATCATGGTCAAATATTTGACTTTCAAAGGGAGTCAAAAGGAGATAAAGTACTTATTTGCTGACTTGGGAGTTTCTTGATGACTATGGAGAAGAGAATCGTCTGAACTTACTGAGCTCTGTAAAAGTTAAGAGCTTTTTCAATGGTCCCATAAGCCACTAGCAATTGTGTGAAAATGAGTCTCAATTTTTCCGGGGAAAATGGAATTCATTGATCATCAAGTCTGGAAGAGCTTGGTGACTTGCCTGTGATATTTATTGCATCATTAGGTCTAGCAACATTTAACTGGTGATATTCAATCAGTCTATTTAAACACGACCTTTTATTTCTTCCAGGCTTTGCTTTGTCTGAGAGGCTGTTTATGGTGATATTATTTAAATGTGTTATCTCGGATGGTCTTCTGTAGCAGCTTAAAAGTTTCTTCAATGCTTACTAGAGAAACAAAACCTTCAACTAATGGTTTGTGAGATGGGACCAAAATAATACATTTCTATAGATTGCCTGGTACACACTTTAGTAAGTGTGATGAGGTAGGGGAGATTTTTGGAGTTTTTTCCCCCTCAAATGCCCCTCAATTCAAGAGCAGTATATAGGAAGATTCTTAATCAGTTCCTTCTTCTCTACCCTCCGCACCTACCCTGGCCCCACAACACAATATATAATGAGTACAAAGAACAAATGCACACCGAATGCCTCTTGGGACCAAACCCCAGTCATCTCATTTTGGCTATGTTTCTGTTCCAGGTCACACACATTTAGTTTCAAGCCTAAGATTTGGACCCAAACCTCGTAAGTGATAACTTTTCTTCCAGAACGTGCTTTGTTGATTCCAATATTAGAACCCATCTATTATAATCTCAGAATTACGTACTTAGGACATAACCTGTTTCATCTCTGACTTATGAACATGACCCTGGTACATAAGGGCAATATGTTTATAGTGGGTAGAGCAATGAACTTGAAATGAGTCTAGATTCCAAACCCTATTACCCATATTTTAGAGCTGTGCATTTCTTGGCAAATCACTTTATCTCTTTGAGATTGTTTGCTTAGCCATACAGCTCGTAGCTTTAAGATCATTTGTAAATTGAGAAAATTGGCTTTTCAATGCTGCTTACCTATATGAGGAATGCTGTCCTGAGCTTGATAGAAAAGAATTCCTAGTCTTCTCAAAGAATGCACTCAATACCAAATTAACTTCAGGTCCCTGAAGAGAGAGAAAAATTCTGGGACACTACCAGTAAGTAGAATAGCCAACAATTTGACCATATACTCATCACTACCTTACTACATCAGAGGAATTTCGTTTGTGGGCAAGATCTGATACTATCACTCTTGGTTATCTCTTTTATACTGGGAGAACTCATTCACTCTATGCGTGTCTAATGTAGGCAAATCTGGATACCTACGCTGATTTCTGTTAACTATTAGCTTAGGAAAATGGGTTTATTTGCTATTTGCTATGTGTACTCACTGTAGAATGTGCTTTGTTGGGAAGGTATTGAAGTCTCGAATGTAGAGTTTAATATAATCCTTTTCTGTTTAGCAGTGGTTCTCAACCTGTGGGCCATGACCCCTTTGGGGGTCAAATGACCCTTTCACAGGGGTCGCCTAAGACCATCGGAAAACACATATTTCCAATGGTCTTAGGAACCAAGACACTGCTCCTCTATCCATCTCCAGGAGGGTCTGCCCACGTGCAGATACTCCCACATATGAGTATTAAAGGGTTGTGACATTAGGAAAGTTGAGAACCATTGTGTTAAAGGATAATAATTTAAAATTCCACTTGAAAATAAATTTTGTTTCCCATAAAATAACAACTTTGGGATTGGATTTAGGGTAGATAGAAATAATTTAAATTCAGTTGCATTTCTCTGAAGAGGGCAGTGTCCTTTCTCTGGGCAGCAATCTCTTGCCTTCCCTTTTGGCAGGAATCAAAGACCTCCTTTGGAAAAGTTTCAGTGGAGGAAACTAGAAATTCTCCTTCATAAGTCCCTGTGAGTCAAATCAAGAAAGACTTATGTTGACACAAAACACATATGGATAGCATACAGTACCATACCACCCAAATTCTACAATTAAAATAAAGATAGGAATCAGACCTGTGAAATTATTGATAGAAATAATAGATAAAAATAAAAAAAATGGAAATAATAATTGGTAGAAACTGTACTAGTATAGTTTGCAACCTTCCCTGTAAATAATAAATACAGAAATCCTTAGGTAACTGCGAAGGAAAGTGCCTTATCCTAGGTCTCACATGCAGCAAATGTCAGAAGTGAGACTTGAAACTAAGTCTTCCTGGATTTAATGCCAACTTCAGTGCATAATGCTACCACATATAAAATAAGGATAATATCATCTCCCACATTTGGTTGTTGTGAAGCCCAAAGAAGATGATTTCTTCAAAGCACTTTTCAAATTAAAACAATATGTAGAGGCAGAGTCAAGATGGTGGAGTAAAGGACTCTGTTGCAGTGCTGGGTCTTAGTCACAGTGTGAGGTAGAGAACAAGAATTGTAGAGCTTGTGGCTGCAAGAGGAGTAGGGACTTTTGTCACACTTCCAAAGTTGAGAAGTGTTTATGGTCACTTGCAAACCAATGCAAAATATAGGAAAGTAGTAAATAAATCTCTCCCTAGATCATAACACTTGGGAAAAGCCAAAAACTTACAGGTCCCCAGAATTACATCTGAAAACAGCTACACGGAAACCTTGAAGTTTGGAACTGTGTTCCCTCTGCCCTGGAAGCAGAACCTCATTTTAGCTTAGAGTTAAAAGTCAAGAAATCAGTCAGAAAATGAGCAAATAATAGAAAAAAAAAACAAAACAACAACACTAAAATCTCTGAACACAGAAAATGACTATGGTTACCAGGAAGATCAAAACACACACTCAGAAGAAAACAAAGTCAAAATCCCTGCATCCAAGACCTCAAAGAAAAATATGAGTTTGTCGAAGGCCATGGAAGAGTTCAAAAAGGATTTTAAAGCCAAGTAAAAGAGGTAGAGGAAAACTTGGGAAGTAATAGTTTGGTAAAGGAGGCACAAAAAATATTGAAGAAAATAACACCTTGAAAAAAACAGAATAGGGTCAGAGCCAAGATAGCAGAGTAGAAGTGGGAAATTCTGTGATCTTCCCCCACAACTACTTCCAATGACTGTAAAAATGACTCTGAACAAATTTTAGAAATAAGGAACAGACAGAAGTGACAGAAAGTGACAGAAAGAAACAAATTTCTCACTGAAGGCAACATGGCAAGCCTACAGGAAGGGTCTATTGCAGTGTTCTGGGAGATGAAAGCAGTCCCTGCAAGCCGCATGGTTCTGGTCACAGATTAGCACCAACCAGCAGGCCAGCCTGAGCAGATTTTAGGAGAGTGAATCAGCAGCAGCTGTGGTGGTCTCTGGACTTCTCAACCCATAAAGGCCAAAGAGAAAGTAAAAGGTCAGTGGAGAACTCTGTTAGAACCAGGTGACTTAAGAGTGTGATCCAGCACCTGCCTCAGGGATGAGAGGTGGTGGAGGTGCAGCAGCTGCAGCCACTGCCACTGCCATGTTGCTGCCTCCAGAGCTCCTGGCCTGGAGATAGTAGGGGGACCAAGCAAACATTCAGAGGGTAATCACTCTTGCTTTATCCTGTTTGCATCTGCATTTTTGTCTTGGGCAGTGGTCCTGTGGTGAGAAACATCTGTGTGCCAGTGTGATGTCTGTAGAGAGGGCTGTAACTCTGCCCTCATACGTCTGACAACATTTGCAAAAACTCAAATGATTTGGGAAAAAGCTCCTTCCATTTTGGAAGCAGAGTTCTACCATGACAGAGCAAAAAGTCAATAATTGGCTGTCAAGATAAGCAAGGAGATGAAGCACTATAAGCCCTTAGAATCCTTTTTTGGAGACAAAAAAGATCAAACCATGGAATGGGAGAAAGACATTGAAGTCAGAACTCTTGCATCAAAAGCTTCCAAGAAAAATATGAGCTGGTTACAGGCCATGGAGGAGTGCAAGAAGAATTTTTAAAATCAAGGAAGAGAAATGGAGGAAAAATTGGAAAGACAAATGAGAATGATGCAAGAAAATGATGAAAAGTGAGTCAATAACCTGTTAAAGGAGACCCCCACAAAAAAAAAACTGAAGAAAATAACACTTTAAAAAATAGACTAACTCAAATGATAAAGGAGTCCCAAAAAAACATCAAGGAGAAGAATGCCTTAAAAAGCCAAATTCAACAGATGGAAAGGGAATTTCAATAACTCACTGAAGAGAATAATTCCTTCAAAATTTGATTGGAGCAAATGGAAGCTAATAACTTTATGGGAAATCAGGATATTATAAAACAGGTCCAAACAAATGAAAAAAAATAGAAGGCAACGTGAAATATCTCATTGGAAAAACCTCTGACCTGGAAAATAGATCCAGGAAAGATAATTTAAAAATTATTGGACTACCTGAAAGCCATGATCAAAAAGAGAGCCTAGAAATCATCCTTCAAGAAATTGTCAAGGAAAATTGCCCTGATATTCTAGAGCCAGGGGGCCATATAGAAATTGAAACACTTCACCAATCACCTTTTGAAAAAAATCCCCAAAAGAAAACTCCTAGGAATATTATAGCCAAATTCCAGAGTTTCCAGGTCAAAGAGAAAACATTACAATTAGCCAGGAAGAAACAATTTGAGTATTGTGGAAACACAATCAGGATTACACAAGATCTAGCAGCTTCTACATTAAGGCATCAAAGGGCTTGGAATATGATATTCTGGAGGTCAAAGGAGCTAGGAGTAAAACCAAGAATCACCTACCCAACAAAACTGAATATAATGTTTCAGGGAAAAATATGGTCATTCAATGGAATAGAGGACTTTCAAGCATTCTTGATGAAAAAAATAAAGCTGAACAGAAAATTTGTCTTTCAAATACAAGAAGCAAGAGAAGCATCTGAAGATAAACAGGAAAAAGAAATCATAAAGAACTTATTAAAGTTGAACTATTTACATTCCTATATGGAAAAATGATAATTGTAACTCATGAGACTTTTCTTAGTATGAGGAGAGTTGAAAGGAATATATATGTTTATGTCTATGTCTATGTGTATGTCTACATCTATGTCTATGTCTATGTCTATATTTATGTATGCATACATTTATATGTTTTTATAGAAGGGTGTATGTGTGTATGTATGTATAAATACATATGTGAGTGTTATGTATATATGTGTACAAGTACATATGGACAGAGGGCACTGAATTAGTTGAATTGGAAGGTATGATATCTAAAAAATAATATTAGGAGGTGATAGAGGAATACAATGAGAGAAGGTGAAAGGGAGAGATAGAATAGGGTAAATTATCACATATAAAAGAGGCAAAAGAAAACTGTTACAATGGAGGGGAAGAACATGAAGGCCAAAGGGCATGGGTCAACCTTATTCTCATTGAATTTGGCTTAAGTAGGGAATAATATACACATTCAATTTAATATCTTACCATACAGGAAAGTAGAGGGCAAACGAATAAGAGTGGAGATCATAAAAGGAAGGGCAGAATGGGGGGGGGGATACCTAGGAGCATACATTTTTGAAAATGGGCAGGGTCAAAGGAGAAAATAGAATGTGTGGAGGCAGTATAGGATGGAGGGAAATATAGTTAGTCTTTCTCAATATATCTCCTTTGAAAATGTTTTGCATAACTACACATGTACAACCTATATTGAATCACTTATTTTCCCAGTAGGGGTAGGTGACGAGGGAAGAAGGGAAAGAATATGGAAATCAAAGTTTTAAAAACAAATGTTAATTTTTGTTTTTTTACATGCAACTGGGAAATAAGATATATAAGCACTTGGTATAGAAATCCTTCCTGCCCTACTAGAAAGTAGAGGGGACATGGGGGAGGATGTAAGAGAGAACAGATTGGGGGAAGGGATATTCAGTAGGATTGCTATTTTGGGGTGGGGGTAGGGGCACGATGGGGAGAAAATGTGTAACTCAAAATCTTGTGGAAATGAATGTTGAAAACTAAAAATAAACAAATTTTAAAAAGCAAAAGCAAAAAAAAAAATAAAGATTAGACCAAAAAAATAAAATAAAATAAACTAGGTGAAATGATACATGGGGCACAACAATCCAGTGAACAGAAAAATGACTTGAAAAGCAGAATTGATCAAAGGGAGAGAAAAAAAAAAGATATACAAAAATTCACTGAAGAGAACTCCTTACAACATAGAATTGACCATATGGGAATGACTGTACAAAAACTTACTGAGGAAAATAATTCTTTAAAAAATAGAACTTAGCAAGTAGAATGTAATAGCTTTATGAGAGATCAAGAAATAACAAAACAAAATTTTGCAAAATTAAAAAAAAACTAGAAGAAAATGTAAAATATCTCTTTGGAAAAACAAATGACCTGAAAATATATCCAGGAGAGATAATTTAAAAATTAGTGGCCTACCTGGAAGTTATGGTTAAAAAACAAAACTAAACAAAAAAAACAATCAGATTCTAGATATTGTCTTTTAAGAAATTATAAAGGAAAACTACCCTTGTATTCTAGAACCAGAGAGTAAAATAAAAATTAGAAGAATCCACCAATTTCCTCATGAAAGAGATCCCCAAATGAAAACTCCCAGGAATATTATAACTAAATTCAGACCTCCCAGATTAAGGAGAAATTACTACAAACAGCTAAAGAGAAACAATTCAAATATCATGGAACCACAGTCAGGATAACACAAGTTTTAGCAACTTCTGCCCTAAAGAACTGGAGGCTTTGGAAAATGATATTCTGGAGGGCAAAAGAGCTAGGATTGCAACCAAGAATCACCTACCCAGCAAAACTGAGTACGAGTCTTCAGAGAGGAAATGGAAATTCAGTGACATAGATGACTTTTAAAATTCCTTATAAAAATAGTAGAAGTGAATAGAAAATTTGACTTTCAAAAACAAGATAAGAAAACCAAACAAACAAACAGAAAACAGTAAACAGGAAAGAGAAATCACAAGAGATTTTATGAGATTAAAGTCTTTAAATTCCTACATAATAAAATGATACTTGTAACTCCTAAGAACATTCTCATTATTTGAACTCTTAGGAGTATGAATAAAGAGAACCCAAAGTTGTGAGTTGAATGTGATGCTACGATTATCTTAAAAAAATAAATAAATGAATAAAAGAAATGAGAAGTAAGAATGCAACTGGGAACAGGGGAAGGGAGAGGTAGAATGGGATAATTATCTTACATAAAAGAGGCCTGAAAGAGATTTTAAACTGTAAAGGTAAAGTGGGGGAAGTGGAGAGGGGAACACATGAACCTTATTGTCATCAGAATTGGCTCAAAGAGGAAATAATATACACAATCAGCTGAATGGAGAAATCTATTTTACCATATAGGAAAGTAAGAAGGGAAAGGGTAAGAAAAGTGGTGTGTGTGTGTGTGTGTGTGTGTGTGTGTGTGTGTGTGTGTGCACATGTGTGTGAAGAGCTGGTAGAAAGGAAGGCGGTTCAGGGGATGTAAAAATCAGAAGCAAAACACTTTTGAGGAGAGACAGGGTAAAGGGAGAGGGAGACAAGAATAAACGGGGGGAAATAGGATTGAAGGAAATACATAGTTGGTAATCATTACTGTGAAAAAAAACGACAATAAGTTTCTCTGATAAAGATTTAATTTTACAAACATATAGAAAATGGAGTCAAATTTATAGAGATAAGAGCCATCCCTCAATTGATAAATGATCTAAGGATATGAACAGAAGTTTTCAGATGAAGTAATGAAAGCTATCATATAAAAATGCTTTAAATCACTATTGATGAGAGAAATGAAAATTAAAACAACTTTGAACTACTACCTCACATCTGTCAGACTGAGTGATATGACAGAAAAGAAAAATGACAAGTGTTGGAAGGGATGTGGGAAAATTAAAACACTAATCTACAATTGGGGAAGTTGTACACTGATTCAACTGCTCTGGAGAGCAATTTGGAACTATGTCCAATGACCTATTATACCATGCATACCCTTTCACAAAGCAATACCAGTACTAGGTCCGTATACCAAAGAAATTTAAGAAAAAAAGGAAAAGGATTTATATGTATAAAAACTATATATAGCAGTTCTTCTAATGGTGGCAAAGAATTGTAAATTGAGGGGATGTTCATAAATTTGGGAATGATTAGACAAGTTGTTTTATATCATTGTGATGGAATACTATGGTCCTTTAAGAAAAAGTGAGCTAGATTTTTTTCAGGGAAAAAAAAACATGCAAAGACATGTGAATTGATGCAAAGTGAAATGAGAAGAACCAGGAAAACATTGTACAGAGTAACAGTGATATTGTATGATGATCCACTATGAATGACTTATAGGCTCTCTTACAATTTTGTAGAACTTAGAATGAAAGGTGCTATTCATGTTAGGAGAAAGAACTGGTAGAGCCTGAACACAGATCAAAGATACTTTTTCTTGATTTTTATTGTCTATTTTCTTTCACAGAATGACTTATATAGAAATGTGTTTTGCATGACTACATATTTATAAACTAAAACAAATTGCTTTCCTTCTCAATGAGGGTGAGAGGGAAGGGAGGGAGAGAATTTGTAACTCAAAATCTAAAAAAAAAAAAATGCTAAAATTGTTTTTACATGTAATTGGGAAAAAACGAAATATTAAATACCAAAAAGAAGAAAAAAGAATATGTGTATGTGAATCAATATTACCTGAATAGTGGAGTTGTGTTAATGTATTTTCCTGTTGTATTGATTGAAGAAAAAGCCCACTCAATTTAGGGAATCCATTGTAAAGAGGTGCCATCAGCCTCATTATGTATAATTTCTTGGGTTGGCTGCTGTTCCTGCAATCCTAGGTAGTGGAAGTTCTGGACAGTCCATTCTTTTCTCCCCATGGGAGCTCAGAGTTATCGTTGAACTCTTCCCCCTATGAGGAGAGAGGCAAATGAAAGCCTCTGAGTCCATGACTCTTTGATGAGGTATATTTTCTGCCTGGCAGTAACTCTCCACTGTACTGTGTGTGTGATGGTGGTAAAAGGCCCTTCAGACACAACAAGGAGAGTTACAGATAATTGGATTGTAGATATTCTTGTTAAACTGGACGTAGACTATGCTTTATTATGGTCTTTTAACCAGTTTCCAGATTCTTTCCCATTGTTGGAGGTTGTGACTCAGGCCAGGGCACCTGACCTGCTTTTATTGCAGACTATTGTGAACAGTTCAATAGAAACACGCAGAGGATGTCTTTTTTTTCAGTGAACAAAATACATTCTCAATCTCTTGTCAGCCACATTCTTTAGGCTTTGGACAATCCACAGCCTGAAAAGTCATAAAATAAGTTTACATCTTGATGGCATATTAGAGATCATCAACTACTACTCTCAATTTCTACAAGAAGAAATTGAAGCCCAGAGAGGTAAATTACTTTGATAAATGCTACCTAACTGATAATTTGTAGAGCTAATATTTGAATTCAAATCTTCTGATAACAAATCTCAATTGGTTAGAGTCTATTAAAGTCTGATATGTATGATCATGTCATTTATCTGATAAAGATGAATTTTGCCTCTAAACTATACTCAATTAAATTGAACCAATATTTACTACACCTTCTATTTGCAAGGCACAATTCTAGGTAAGGGGAAAGAAATACCTGCTCTCAAGGAGCCTATTATCTACTGAAATACACAATTCTGTGACAGATATCTAAGACCTTCCATAATGTAGCTCAAATCTATTTTTTAATCCTTATTGCACAGTCTTCCTCTTAAATTCTCTTAATTCCCAACTATCTCTCCTGTCCATAAGCACATTTTTCCCTCCAGCCCAAGTGTGTAAACATAATCTTCACATATGGAAATTATTTTCTTCCTTCAAATTCTAGCTTTTGGTACTAGTTTCTCCATAAAGCAGAGGAAGCAAATGAATTACAAAGGGGAAAGACATGAATTCCTCTCCTAACCTACCCACAAGTGAAGATCTAAGGAATCAATTAATTTACATATTTCCTTTCTCTTATGTCTTGCTACTGACTTTCAAACTTATGTATGGTTGTCTTAGCCCTCCATTCCATTATTCACTCCTTCATAGGGCCATAGAGTAAGAGTTGGAGGGGACCATAAAGCCCCTCAAATCCAATCCCTTCATTTTTTAGCTAAGGAAACTGAGTCCCAGAAAGATTTAATCACCTGTCAAGGTCACACAGAAAGTGAAGGCCCAAAGTGTGATTGAAGACAATTCATCCTGACTAAAATTTGACTGCTCTCTCAAATATGGTGTACTACCCTGAGAACAGAAAATATTTCTTATATCATAGCTTATTTCTTAGCTCAGAACACAATATTTTGCATGTAGTCAGAATACAATATATATTTCAAATGGATCAAATCATATTGGACAGAATAATCTTCTTGCTTTGCTGTCTCACTACAATTTTGTACAATCAATGTTCATTGAGAGTAGAGGCTGCTTCTGTTTTGTTTTCTGTTTCATTCTCCCAGCATCTACAACAACACTGCTCACTTTTTAATAGGTGATTAACAAATGCTTGATGCTTTGAATGCAATTGAATCAAGACAAGGTTTGTTTCTGCTTGGTTTTGACTTGGTCTGCCTGGTATTAATTGATACCTTGTCTTTCAATGCCTGTTCTTTCAATGCCTTGTCTTTTAATGCCTTGTCTTTCAAAGCCTATTCTTCCTTTTTGTCAATTAACAATTTGACTAACTTTGTTGAACAGCTCTGTCTTGAATTTGGGCTTCCACAAATTTCCTGACTCTAGAATGCCAGCATAGCTTTGGCTTGCTCTTTTGTATTGTTCTGTATATGTACTGGTTTGTAAAATCATTGAACCTTACCAAAAATGTCCTAAGAGTTCATGTAGAATCATGTTGTCCCCTATCTGGGGATTTTACTCTACTTTAGTAGGCACCAGTAATAGGTGATCCTCAGGCTTCTGTTGGAGCATTTCTGGTAAAGAAAACCTCTCCCCTCATGACAAAATGCCTTCCACTTTTGGACAGCTCTAGTCATTAGAAAAAACATTATTTTACTAAACTAAACTCTTCCTTTCTATACTTTCCATGTCTTGTTGTCTTTGTAATTGTGTATACGTGTACACACATACACACACACACACACACACACACACACACACACCCCTAATCTTTCTGCCACATCACAACTCTTCAAGTGTTGGAAGACAGTGTTTATGCTATTTTCCAAAAATTTAAATATATTCCAGTTACTTCAAGTGATTCTTATATGACTTGTAAAGCTTTTAAAGATTTTGGCTTCTCTATTCAAGTCTAGATACGTTGCCAGTGTTCTTTTTAGTAATCACTGCTTAGAGCCCAACAGAATAACTCAAATGGGCTTGGAATAAGGAAGACATAATATAAATCAAGATTATGTCATTTTTTTGACTACCAAATTACATGGGCCCAGAATCTCTCTCTCTCTCTCTCTCTCTCTCTCTCTCTCTCTCTCTCTTTCTGTCTCATTGTAGCAATGCTTAAAGACCATCTACTAAGCTGTAGCTTTCTTATGACTGACATGAACTCACCAATGTGTACCACACTAATAAAATTACACATCCTAGTGTAACCTATGATCTAGCAGCCCAAGGCAGGGTTCATTTAAACTGGATTCTGTTTGGGAAGGGGGAGCTGCTTCTAAATCACATTAATCAATTAACTAATCAGTTAAATTATCTTATTTATTTAGTCTCCACTTATCATTTACTCTGGGAAAATCTCAACTTTTGTCTGCCTATGGATATGGGGAAGAGAATCAATCCCTCATAAAGATTCACAATAACAGATGCATTTATTATGTATAGGACAGCCTTTATCTATACATTAGATGTGAAAGACAGAAAAGGACACAGACACATACAAAAAACCAAACTAATATAATTTATTTCCTTTCTCATGGATCCTCCTTTTATACAGAATGCTGAAGTTTCCAAAATTCAAGGACACTTTGTGGTTTGCATTCCCTATAGAAAAGGAGTTCTTAACCTGGATCCTGTGACTTTGATACATATGTATATGTTCTGTGTATGTATATCTATCTATCTATCTATCTATCTATCTATCTATCTATCTATCTATCTATCTCTGTCTGTCTCTGTATGTCTGTCTGTCTGTCTGTCTATCCATCCATCCATCCATCCATCCATCCATCCATCCATCTATCCATCCATCTATCTATCTATCTATCTATCTATATTTTTTCAAAATGAGTTATTTTCTTTATAATCATATAATTTTATTCACCGAAGCATATTGTTCTGAGAAGGAATTCATAGGCTTCGCCTGACTGCCAAAGGAGTTCATGACATAGAAAAGATTAAAAATCTCTGGAGGTAAAGCATACTTGGAGAGCTTACAGAAGGAAACCTGCTTGCTTCTCATTAGACCTATGCTATCTGTGCTCACTCACTGTCATAGAGTCATGCCAAGTCTAGGTCCCTAGCTT
Source organism: Pseudochirops cupreus (assembly GCA_028627135.1). NCBI lineage: Eukaryota > Metazoa > Chordata > Mammalia > Diprotodontia > Pseudocheiridae > Pseudochirops > Pseudochirops cupreus. The sequence continues at coordinate 10,636,782 of CM053581.1, read as the reverse complement.
CATCACATAGTGACTTTAGCCTTTTTTTCTCCTCCCCCCCCCATGGACCTTTAGCATTAGGGGACATGCATGGGATCCTTTTCTCTTATCAACTTTTCTATTCTCCAATATATTTTTTTCTCAATAATATGCCAGATCCCCATACTCCTGAGCTTATGGCTCCCCATGGGGTATCCTCTGAGCCTTGTTACTTTAGAAATTCCTCTTTTCTAACTAGAAGATTAGATTCTGGGAGTAAGCATACAAGAAAATCCTTTTTCTTCTAGCTCTGAAGCAGGGCTTAAGAAATCATATTATTAGGAGACAAGTATATTTTTGCTTGTCCTTCAAAGGAGCCATGGTAATCATCCTCTGCATCTACCTTTATTTTTCCCCCGATATCTCTCTAGGTGAAAGGCAGATGGGAAAATATTAATCAATTAATCCATCGTTAAACATTTACTAAGGGTCTACTTATGTTCCAGGTACTGTTGTAAGGTCAAATGCAAAAACACTATGTCCTACCTGAAGACTGTCACATAACTCCTGGCTCTCCCAAAATTTGTCTGTCCTTAACATGTTTAAGTTACACAATTCGTCTTAGGAGTTGTACCCATCCATGAAATCCATCCTGTAGAAGGAATGGAGAAGTAGCTCTAAAACCAATGGATTAATCTTGAGGCTTCCAGTTTTTGAAAAGTGATCAGGAGATATTTTTGTTCCTCTTAAAAAGAAGCACTGAACATATCTACATCCTCCATTTTGCGGGGCTTTTAGAAGTAGTAAACCAAGGCTCATGCCCAGTAAACTCAATAAATTTTTTGGACAACCACTCTGATCACTTGACATATTTACATGATGTATTGAAGTCAAGTTTGTAAGTCCTATTGAGCTTCCAATAAACTAAAATCTCTGGGTCTTCTTGCCCTTTATCGCTTGACTAGAGATACTTATTAAGGCCAAGAATGGAGAATAGACAGCTTTCAATGTCCAGAGTTTGCTGGATCAGTTGAGGGAGCATGGTTGTTGGATATACTTTGGTTGAATCATTCCAGAAAGAACAAAGCCTACAGGAATGAATCTTCAGAGACAACTTCTTTGAGTCCAGATCCTATTTGAATAAACAGAATGAGGTGTTGCAATTCAATCCTAAACCAGGAAATAGATTGAGCAGCTATCTTATTCAGTTGAATGACAGCTCTCTGAGAGAATTATTAAATACTGATCTGGATTCCATCAAGGCATTTTTTTTTAATATTTTATGTTTATTTTTAATTTACATCATTCATTTCCACAACATTTTGAATTACAAATTTTCTCCCTGTCTTTCCCCTACCCACCATCCCAAAACAGCGATCCCACTGTATACCCCCTCCCCCAATCTACTCTCTCTCCTATATCCTCCGCCATCCTCCCCCTCTGACTTTCTGGTAGGGCAAGATGGATCTCCCTTCCCCCGGCCCTGTTTATCTTATTTCCCAGTTGCATGTAAATAATAATAATAATAATAATATTTTAAATATTTGATTTTAAAACTTTGAATTACAGATTCTTTCCCTTCTTTCCTCATCATCCACCTTTACTGGGAAGATAAGCAATTCAATATAGGTCGTATGTGTGTAGCTACACAGAACATTTCCATAGTGAATATATTATGAAATACTGGCTATGTTTCCCTCCATCCTATCCTGCCACCAACTTGTTCTATTTTCTACTTTGACCCTGTCCCTTTCCAAAAGTGTGTTCTTCTAACTACCCTCCCCCAACCTTCGCTCCCCTCCATCATCCCATTCTTATCCCCTCCCCCCCTACTCTGCTGTAGGGCAAGATACCCTATTTAGTGTGTATGTCATTCCCTCCCTATGCCAAATTCATTGAGAATAAGGTTGACCCATTCCCTTTTGCCTTCCTGTTATCAGGACATTGTTTACCAAAGTGTACCAGAGTGCATATACTTAAGACCATTTTCATTATTCCACAGGGTGGTCTACTTTTTTTTTTTTTTTACTTATTAGTGAGCTCATTTTTTTGGCACCTTAATTATGGTCCCAGGAGGAATTACTGAGTATGGATCTATTTTTTTAAAAATTGATTTGTTTATTTACTTTTAGTTTACAAGATTCAGTTCCACAAATTTTCTCCTCTCCCTCTCCCCTCCACCCATGGTGGCTTGCAATCAAGTACAGGATCTGCAAATGCTTTCACATTGGACATTAGTCTGGTTGTATAGAAGGGTTGTAACCAATGGAGCGAACAGTGGGAAAGAAGAAACAAAACCAAACATGGAAAAGAACGATAGCATGTAGATTGCTTCAGTCTCCATTTAAACTCTGTCCTTTCTAGATCTTTCTCTGAATGTAGACATCTCCTTCCATCTGAGTAAGGATATTTAGGAATTCTTCACTTCAATTAGAAATTGTGTCAATGGATGTGAGGGAAGGAGTGCTTCTGGACGAGAAGCGAGAAAGGTTTCAAGAGGGGTCACAGGCTTGTCTCTACTTTTCAGCATCTTTGATTTTCTTCAAGATTCAGCCCAAATCCCACTGTCCACAGGAAGCCTTTCCAGTCTCCCCCTGTCCTTTACAGCAGTTAGGACCTTCACCTCTGTAGATACCTTCAATATACCCTGTATGGGTGTAGCTTGTGTCTAATTGTTGAAATGTCTTCCCCCATTCGAATATGAGCCTCTTGGGGCCAGACATGTTTTTGTTGTTGTTTCTCTTGTTTTGTTTACCTTTCTTTGAATTTCTGACACTTAGTATGGTGCATAGGACACAATAACCACTGCACATGAGCTTGTTGATTGCTCCATTGACTGAAGGCCTTCTTTTCTATTCACAGAAGGATAATGTTTCTGTGTTCAAATATGCTGAGAGAATTATTTGAGATTCAGTCACCTAAGCTGTTATTCTATGGCTGGGTTCAGTAGAAGTCTGAATTTTCTGCTTTCATTGCTTGGAATTTGCTTAGCTGTGTGACCCTAGGACAGTCACTTGACCTCTCTCTGCCTCAGTTTCCTCATCTACAAAATGGAGATAATTATGACACCTACTTCCAAGGGTATTGTTAAGATCAATCAAGATATTCATTGCAAGGCAACTTAGAAACGTTTAAGCACAATATAAATGGTAGCTATTATTGGCTATTATTATTCCATAATTCCAAGCAGAAACCACTTAAAGTGTGCCAGATCAGACTTGTTCCATGTTCAATTCTTCTTCTTTTCAATAAAGAGGTATGAAATATGCACTTTATGGTGGCAGACAAAGTCATTGTTGGATGTACTGTTTTCTGTTTTCTTTATTACTGGGATGGGTAAAATGAAGAAAAAAGTTAATAGTCTATTATGTCTTTGCAAAAGGGAACAATATAAATTTTAAAAAGGGAGGCAAGTGCTTGGCAGAAAGAATATCAAGGAGTACCAGATGAATGTTGCAAAAAGAAAGATTCATGTTTAATTTCAATAAAAATTTCTTAATGCTTAAAGTTTTCACAAAACAAAATTTGCTGCCTTTGTGGGAGTAAGGTGGTGCAGTGAACAGGAAGAACCAAGTTTGTGTCTTGAATTTGGTATTTACTAGTACTGTGACCCAGGCAAGCCACTTAAAATCCCAGTCTCAGTTTACTAATCTATAGAATGGGGCTAACAATCACACCTTTTCCACAAGGTATTGTAAAAATCAAGATAGAAAATACAACTTATATGTTTTGTGAATCTTAAACCACTATATAAATGCTATTCATTATGATTTTCATAGATTTTCCTTCGCTGGGAATCTTCAGTGACTTTTATGATTAGCTATTAGGAACACTGCAGAAAGGATTATCAGTCCAGTATGAGTTACATTAGATGACTGCTGAGGTTCTTGACCTGGAATTGGAATGTTTGGTCTGGAATTTGAAAAAAAATATTGGGTGAAATCTCACCAATATAAATTCTGATGGGAATAGAAGAATGAAGAAGTTGGAATCTAGGCAGCATGGCTTGGAAATGGTTAGGAGATTGTGTGGTGTATCCAAGACTGGGAAGCATTAGGTAAAGCTAGTGAACCAGAGACCAGGGTCACAGGGGAGGGAGTCTAGGGACCCATGGGAGAAGACTGAAATACTGTTAATATGGCTAGAAGATAGCTTGCAAGTGGTGTAGTTACCTTAATATATGTAAAAATAAAAGGAAAAATCACTAGAGAAGAGTTCAGGGACCTACAGGTAGGTTCCCAGATTACATCAGGAAGAGGGAAAAGAAAGCAGAAAAGAATGGAAGGGAATAAACATTTATAGTTTACCTACTATATTATATAGGGCAGCTAGGTGGTACAGTGGTACCATACCTGGAGAATCAAGCCTCATTTTTGAGAATTTAAATCTGGCCTCAGACACTTGCTACCTGTGTGATCCTGAGCAAGTCATTTAAGCTGTTTGTTTCAGTTTGCTTACTTGTAAAATAGACTAGGGAAGAAAATGGCAAACCATTCCAGTATCTTTGCCAATAAAACCCTAAATTGGCTCACAAAAAGGCATACATGACTGAATAATGAATGACCAACAACCGCTGTGTTATAGACACTGGGCTAAGTGCTTTTACAAATAAAAAAACTCTGAAAAGTAGGTGCTATTAATATACCTATTTTATAGCTGAGGAAACCAAGGTAGATGGAAGTTAAATGACTTACCCAAGGTGTCCCAGATAATGAGTGTTTGAGATGGGATTTAAATTCAGGTCTTCCTAACTCTGGGCTCAGTGTTCCATCCACTGCACCACCAGAGAACAGGTAGCTTGGCCTGGGATTATAGATGTTCAGAATTGTAAAGAATGACAGAGTTCATCTGGTCCAAATTAGACATGAACAAGAATTTCTTCCCCAAAATACCCATTCTAAATAGTCATCTATACCAATGATTTCCAAAGTAAGACCTAAGAAATAAACCGAAGGGATGTGTCATCAACTAATTAGAAGGCGAGAAGATTGGTTTCACTCCAACCTTTCGTTCCTTATAGTCAATCTTGCTCTCACACTCTTCTTTACTTTTGGTCTCCCTTGTGACCACTGTGCATGTGAACTCCTCTGGGCATTTATATCTTTACCAATCCTGAAACTACCATTTCTCAATCTCTTTTTGATCCTTTATTCTTTACTTAGTTGAAAATGTTCTTTACAGAGATAGCAATTTTCTCTTTACTGATAAACATGATGACCATTTCTCAATCCTCATCAACATCTCTGTATCATTTGACTGCTTTATCTCCCCTCTTTGGGTCATTGGGACATTCCTTTCTCTTCAGACCTGTGTACTCAGAATCCTTTGCTACATACAACATTCCCTAACTTGAGGTATTCTTGGCCTCTCTTTTTCTCTGATCATTCTATGAGTAAGTAGTTTATCAGCTCCTTTAATTTTAATTATCATCTCAAAGCAAATTATACTCACATCTGGATGTGCAGTCATCATTTCTTTCCTGGACTCTTGTCCCACACTACCAATTTCTTATTAGACATTTCAAGCTCAATGTCCAAAAGGATTCACCTTCATGCTCAACATGAGTAAACTGTATAATTCAGCAGCCAATAAAATAAAAGCTAGTACAATCTTAGCTACATAAAGCAAGGAATAGTGTCCTAGACTAGGGAGGTGATAGTTCTACTGTATCCTGTTTAGCCAGAACTAAGCTATGAACTTACATTTAATAATAGGTGGTATCCTTTAGTAAGGTTTCTATAAAGTTCTCACTTCCCAAACTCCTGCTCCAAATCATGACTCCAGGGGACATAACCCACCTTCTACTGTTTTACAATTCTACTTTCTGTTTCCTTATTCCACTTGAATATAAGATCTTTGAGGTCAAGGATTGCTTGGCTTGTTTGAATTTGCCTCTTCAATGGTTAAGACAGTGTCTGGAACACAGTGAATGCTTAATAAATGCTCTCTCTCTCTCTGTCTCTGTCTCTCTCTCTCTCTCTCTCTCTCTGTCTCTCTCTCTCTCTCTCTCTGTTTGTCTCTGTTTTTCTCTGTCTCTCTCTTTCTCTCTGTCTGTCTCCCATCTTTAAATTTGATAATATCCAGAATATCTTGATTAAAGAATGTACAAATATAAAAGATCTTGAGTTCAAGCCATTTGAGTACCAGTTAAGGAAATTATGGATGTTTAGCCTCGAGAAATAAGATATAGTGGGATCCTTATTTAGGGATAGTCAAAGGTCAAACATTTGAATGCTAGAAAACTAGAGGGATTAGAATTGCTTTCCTTATCCCTAGAAACAGGGAAAAAATCCCAAAATAGGAGTAATGTTCTAGTGATGAGAGAGACCTATTTTGCTCAATGTAGAGAATGGAGATTGCTTCCCAACAATGGTACCAATACCAAAGTGGAATATGTGTCTTGGAAGGCAGTGGTTTCTCACTGAATAGATACTTTCATGCAAAGACTTGATAATCACTCATTGGTTATATATTAGAGGGATTATTTTTTTTTCAGTTACAACTTATACTGTATGGCCATTGAGGACCTTCACTTTCTGAGCTTTTGTGATTATGATTTATTGCTCACACATTCATGTCTTTGCTCAAGTCTTCATGCTTCTATAATCAAATGTCATTGTGACTTCCAGAATACACAAGTCAACTTCAAACACTCTCTCCTGAAATTCAATTAATTTTCAATTAAGCTTCAAGTAAACCAATTAGCATTTTTGTTTTTAAAGAATAGCAAAGTCAGAATCACTAATGAGTCTGTGTCATCATTAAAATGCAGATAGATGGGTCAGAAGTGCAGCACAGCCCAAGCTTTCCACTATATCACGGTGAATAGAATTATAATTGATATATATCTTTCTGTCCCTTTATATTATTTTTGTCCCGTCAAGATAATATTTCCCACCTTCAACCCCTTTTCTCTAGCATATATAAGGGTAAATAAATATGAATAAGAATAAAAAAAACAAAAAAAAAATTCATCACAAATGCCAAGATAGGAATGGATTATCATGCTCATTTCACAAATGAAGAAATTGAGCTCTAGAAACACAAACTGAGTTACCTGTATGTAGACAGAGGTCATTTCCAAATATATATACTTAAGATTGTAGCTCCCATAATTTAGTGTAGAAGTCTAAAGAGCTGTCAGAATGTCATAGAAGGTATGTGACTTGTCACAGTGGGGTGTAGCTAGTTAATTTCAGAGTAAGGACTTGAAATCAGGTGTTTCTGATTACAAGCTCAATAATCTAACCACCAAAATAAACCAGATAATAAGAAACTGTCAAAATTAATGATACTACTTTTTTAGGATTCTTCCATAGAAAGGGTTCTTAACATGGGTCTGTAAAGTTGTTTCTTTTTGTTTATTTTGATTCTGAAACTTTTATTTCAATATAATTTTTTCCTTTGTAATTCTAAATATTTGATTTTATGTGTTTAAATGATTATTCAGAGAAAAGATCCATAGGGACTCATCAGATTGCATCCATTACATATACACATACAAATCAAAACAAAACCTTAAGAAAACACATTCTAGAGGGACAAAATGATAAATCAAGGATGTCAGTGAAAGGATGTGTGTATGCATGTGTGTATGGGTATTTCCATCACTGTCAAGTAGCCAAGGAATATTATGTCTCAATTTGCTTTGTAAGCAGATGGATCAGAGTTGTCTCATCAGTTGACTGAGTTACTGAGAGGTGAGCATTGGTTTGGAACCATGGATTATCAATCCATCTTCTCATGCCTGGTTGTTAAGAGAACAAAAGAAAATTCCACATTGAATTTAAGTTCCTGATCCAGTCCCAAAGTGAATTTTTGCTCATTTTCTTGGAAGCATGGACGCTTTTTTTTTAGGAAACAAATCTGGTTCTTCTGATAACTTTTACAATGTTTCCTCAGTAAGAACTCAAATTCTTGTGTTGTCTTTTCCAATCTACCTTTCTCCTGGACACATCAATAGAATTCAAGATGTAGGGGGCAAAGATGATCATTCCCCTATTCTGGATAGGGACTATGATCAATCAATCAAAATCATTTGTTATTTGCCAACTCTCCATCAGACACTGTGAAAGATAAAGGTGTTTCAGGTATAAAAAAAGAAATAGTGAAGAGTACTTGGAACATGGCACAGTTTCTTTGACTCTTGCAGTGATCACCTTCTCTACTGCTTTTGTATTTCCCTTTGATTCTTAATGAAATTAAGATTATCCTACATTCATGGATAAATAATTTTCTCAAGTACACTCTATAAATAACAGACCATCAAGTCAATATGACAAAGAATGCTTTCTAGAGGCACTCCATACTATTTTTGCATGAAGCTACTGTGAAGTTGGCCAGAAGAGTAATGAATAAAGTCATTCTCAAAGGCCTCCATTTCTAGAGTCATCTCAGTGAATTCCCCTCTTAGATATGGGAGTGGTGATAATCAGAAATAGTTGTCATTTACTACCCTTATCACTCAGTTCTTTTGCCATCCACAGTGCCATATATTTTCCCTATAATTGTATTAATAGTGATGGTTATAGAGTTGAAAGGGATTTCAGAGGTCATATAGACTATGTCTAATTTTACAAATGGGGATACTGAGGTACAGAGTAAAAATGACTTGCTCAACAGACCACAAGCAATAAGGGTCAGATGCGATATATTAAAACGGTTATTTCAACTGAGAAGCAATACCCTTTTTTGCTGTCATGCATTCCAGCCTCTTCATCACACTAAAGAAGACTCAGTGAGTCAATAAGAATTTATTAAGCTTCTATTGTATTCCAGGCACTAAACTAGGAAAAATACAATGTTAAGCATTGTGCTGGGCATGTATTAGGTGCTTAATAAATGTTTATAGACTGATTGACTGGGCAAGTCCATGTTTTTATAGACTAATGAGCATTGTATATGATAGCTGAAGTAGAACAGAACCCCATGCTGCTCTGGAGTGTTGGTTAGGCATTCAGCAGTTCTCAATGAGAGTATAATGCCTAAAGTCATGAAGACTCATCTTCCTGAGTTCAAATATGGCCCCAGACATTTACTGGCTAATGATACTGGCAAGTCACTTGCCTCAGTTTATTCTTATGTAAAATAGGCTGGAAACAGCCGAGGTGAGGACCAACGGAACTGGGTAGGAGGGAACGCAGGGCTCATAGCGCGGTCAGCGGTTTTTCCTGGGGCTGGCAACCCGCAGCCCGGTTTCTTGAAGCCACCAGCCCAGACTTTCAGAGGTTGGGATGGAGGAGTGAAATCCAGGGGCTCTCATCCCCCTCCCTGACACACAAAAAAATCAAGAGCTGAGGGCCCCACCTAGAGTACATTCTTGCATTAGGGTAAACAGCCCCAGGCTTGGAAATCACTGAGGAAGGGGGAAGGGAGATTGTACTTTACAGAGCCTAAACCCAGGTGGGTGGAGCCAGCAAGCTCTAACAACAAAAGCCCAGGTGTGCTTTAGAACCACCTGGCCAATCAGCAAACCACAGCCCCACCCTTCTACTACAGTGAGCCTGCCTGAGAAGCTGACCAGAGAAAGAGGTGAAAACCTGAAACAGACC
>CM053581.1:10611637-10626773 GCA_028627135.1 Pseudochirops cupreus | reverse complement strand
AAAAAAAAAAAAAAAAAAAAAAAAAACAATAGCACTCCTACTTCTGTTGCTATGGGGAAAAAACTTCTAACTCCATATTCTGGTAATTTGTCGTCCACGATCTGCTTCCAACTTACTGTTATACCCTAACTGCACATTGCTCCTCTTTATGTACTGGCCATTCTAGGCAAGCTATAATAGATTCCCTGAAAGTCTTATCCCATCTGCCTCTTCTCCATATTTAGCTCACCTCTCCCTAGAAAACTCTCCTTTTGTCTTCCTCTCTCAGAGTCATTACTTTTCTCTAATTCTAATCACTAGTGTTCTTTTCTCCAAGAAGCCTTTTTTTTTGGTTTATCTTAATTACCAATATCACTTCCTTCCTTAAAGTAAAGCAAATTTACTTTTTGCTGCATATATTGCCAGCTGCCAACAGAATGTAAGCTCCTGTAGGGCAAGGTTATCATTCCTCTTATTTTTGGCTTGGCATTCCCATTGCCTCAAGCAGTTCTTTGGCTGCAATAGTTGTCTCATAAATGCATTTTATTAAATTGATTTGAATCTTTTATTAGAATTTTAAATATGTTCTAGTGAAAAATTAGTGAACACATAATGCCAACATTGAATTACATAAAATGCAATTGTTAAGGGCATGAAATCTGCCTCTACTACATCATTTCTGGTTAGCAAGGGTCATTTCATTTGATTGATTCTGAACTACTTCTAGAGTCTCTACAGTGCTCTAGGATTTAATTTAATCAGCACTATGTCCTGTATGAACAGGAGCATTTGAAGGCCTTTCCTACCTTCCAGAAATCATTCTGCCAGATAACATCCATGTGGGTAAAGAGCTTGGTAAAGCAAATACTACAAAGATTGGTAGTATTATGTGAGTTGATATTATCATTTTAAATTTAGTATTTTATTTTCCCCCAATTACATTTAAAAGCAATTTTCAACATTCATTTTAAAAATTAAATTTCACATTCTTTCACTCCCTCCCCACCCCACTCATTTGAGAATGCAACCAATTTGATATAGGTTATACACATGTAGTCATGTAAAACATTTCCACATTAGTCATGTAGTAAAAGAAAACATAGACCAAAATACATACCCAAGAAAAATAAAGTTAAAAATTAGTATGTTTTCATCTGCATTCAGACTTCATCAGTTCTTTCTCTGAGGACGGAGAGCATTTTTCATCATAAGTCCTTTCGTTGTCTTGGTATTGCTGAGAATAGCTAAGTCATTGGCGGCTGATTATTTCACAATATTGCTGTTACTGTGTGCAGTGTTTTCCTGGTTCTGTTCCTTTCACCTTGCACAACAGTTAGAAGGAGTACATATAGACCAAGGGCACAGATGTGAGTTGAGTGAGTTCTCACCACTTTATGCTAGATAATATACCCCCTTCTACCTCTTCCTTTACCTTTCTCTCAGCACATTCTTCTTTCTTAATTCTTTTTACATGTCATCCAATCATATTGAACTCACACCTGTGCTTTCTGTCTATATATACTCTTCTAACTAATGTGCTAATGAAAAAGGTCTTATGAGTTATAAGAACCATTTTCAGATGAAGAAATGGAAACAGTTTAACCTTATTAGATTAAATTGTTATGTCCCTTGTGATTTCCCTTTTCTGTTTACCTTTTGATGCTTCTCTTGAGTCTTGTATTTGGAAATCATGTTCATGTAAGACTTTCAAATGTTTTGTGACAACATCTTGTTCATCATTTCTTATAGCATAACAGTATTACATTACAATCACATACCACAGCTTATTAAGGGGGACTCTGGCAAGAATTTTGTCCTCAATGACTAAGAGAGATAACCCCCTGTGATTGTTACAGAGTAATTTATTTCTTTTACCTTTTTAGAAATGGATAATGGAATCATACTTAAACTGCTGGAGGATAACTTCTTCTAGTCATATAGGCCTGAAAATTCCAGTCAGTTTATGTATGAGTAACAGACTCTACGTCTTGTGATTCTCAGCTAGAATAGAACCAGCACAAGATGCTTTACCACAACAGAGGACCATAGTGGCATTCAAAATCTCTTCTTCAGTTGGAAATTTGATTAGAGAAGGATTGACTTTAATCTGAAGTAAATGGTCAGTGACTTCAACATTTATTGATGGCGGTACAATTACCTAAAAGACTATTTTATAGGGAACTCACACAAATAAAGCACTTACATGGTGATCAGAAGATGTGATACAAGATCACTCTCAAGGTCTTTCTGATGAACTTTAGAATTGATTGCATACAATGGGAGATACCGGCACAGGACCACCTAGCATGGCATTCCCTCATCAAAGAAAGTCCTGTGCTCTGTGAGCAAAGGAGAAATGAAGTAACTCAGAAGAAAGGGGTAGGTGAAAATTTAGAAAATCTTCCCCAAACCTTCACATGGACTACTTATGCCTGATCTGTGGTAGAGCAATCTGAGCTCATATTGGTCTGATCAGCCACAGTCAGACACACTGTAACTTGACTCTAAAGCAGTGATGTCATTTTGGACCTTTTCAACAGTGAAGGACAATAACTAACAATACCATAACTAGTTCAGTCATTACCCAATTGATTGGTATCCCCTCAGTTTCCAAACTACCAGAAAATAAAAAAAAATGCTGTAAATAATTTTGTACATATAGGTTCTTTTCCTTTTGTTAAAATTTCTTTTGGAATACAGATCTAGTTGGAGTATTGTTAGATTAAAGATATGCATTTTTTTATAGGCGTTTGGGCATAATCCCAAGTTGCTCTACATAATGGTTCAATCAGTTAACAAATCCAACAACGATGCACCAGTATCCTAATTTTCCTGCATCCATTGCAACATTTGTCTTTTTTTTCTAATCTATCATTCAATCTAATAAGTTTGAGTTAGTACCTCAAACATGTTTGAATTTTAATTTCTTCAATCAAAAGTGTTTTAGAGCATTTTAAAAATATATCTATAGAGCTTTGATTACTTCATCTGAAAATCGTCTTTATCTATCTATCTATCTATTCATTTTCCTATTTGCCTGTCTAGATAATTTATCAATTGGACAATCGCCCTTTTTATATAAATTTTATAATAATTTTATCAGAGAAACTTGTTTCATTTTTTTTTTGCAGTAATGATTGCTATTTATATTTCCCTCATCCTATTACCCCCTGTTTATTCTATTCTCTCTCTTCTTTAACCCTGTCCCTCCTCAAAAATGTTTTTCTTCTTTTGCCTCCTCCAATTCACTTTTTGTCTCTGAAGACTCCTCTTCCCTTAAGCCCTTTCTTTCCTACTTTTCTGTAGGGTAAGATAGATTTCTATGCCCAATTGAGCATGTGTGTTATTTCCCCTTTGAACCAATTCTGATGAGATTAAGGTTCAAGCATTCCCTGCAAACTTCTCCCATCATCTCTTCCATTGTAAAAGTACTTTCTCACCACTATATGCCAAATGATATACCCTGTTCTACCCCTCCCTTTACCTTTTTCTCGGTACATTCTTCTTTCTTAATTTTTTTTTACATGTCATCCAATCATATTCAACTCACACCTGTGCATTCTGTCTATTTATACTCCTTCTAACTATTGTGCTAGTGAGAAAGGTCTTATGAGTTATCAGAATCATTTCCAGATGTAGGAATGAAAACAGTTTAACCTTATTTGATTAAATTATTATGTCCCTTGTAATTTCCCTTTTCTGTTTACCTTTTGATGCTTCCCTTGAGTCTTGTGTTTGAAAATCGTATATTTCTATTCTGCTCTGGTCTTTTCATCAGGAATGCCTGGAAAATGTCTATTAAATCAAATTTTAATCCCCTGAAGGATTATATTCTCAGTTTCTCTGGTTAGGCAATTCTTGGTTTCAATCCTAGCTCCTTTGCTAGGAATATCACACTCTAAGCCCTCTGACCCTTAAGTTGGAAGCTGAAAAGTCTTGTGAAATCCTGACTGTGACTTCATAATCCTTGAAATGTTTCTTTCTGGTTGCTTGCAACATTTTCTCCTTGAACTGTGAGCCCTGGAATTTGACTATAATATTGTTAGGAGTTTTCATTTTGGAATTTCTCTCAGGAAGTAATTGGTGGATTCTTTAAGTTTTTATTTTACCCTCTGGTTCTAGAATGTTGGGGCAGTTTTCCTTGATAATTTCTTGAAAGATACTTTGTTTTTTTTTTTAATTAATTATTTTTTTAGTATGGCTTTCAGAAAGTCCAATAATTTTTAAATTATCTCTCCTGGATCTATTTTCCAGACCAGTTCTTTCTCCCATGAGATATTTCATAGTGCCTTCTATTTTTTTTAAAATTCATTTGCTTTTGTTTTATTGTGTCTTTATGTCCCATAGGGTCATTAGCTTCCATTTTTCCATTTGCCTAATTCTACTTTTTAAGTAGTTTTTCTCTTCAGTGAATTTATGCACACACACATGCACATGCATACATATGTGTATGTGTATATGTACATACATTTATATAAGCTTAGGTACATGTGTACATATATGCATGTGCATGTATATTTGTAGATATACATATGTATATGCCTATATGTACTTATATATACATTATGTATTTGTCTATATATATATACATGCACACACAATTACACACACATATGTGTGTGACTTAAGGTTTTATTTTATTTTGTATTTTTGTGTCTCCTTTACCAAGCTGTTGATTCTTCTTTATCACAATTTTCTTATATTACTCTCTTTTCTTTTCCCTACTTCCCATCTACCTCTCTTACTTGATTTTTAAAATACTTTTTGAGCTCTTTCATGACCTGAGACCAATTCGTATTACTCTTAGAGGCTTTGGATGTAGGAATTTTGACTTTGTGGTCTTCTGAGTGTGTATTTTGTTCTTCCCTGTCACCATAGTAACTTTTTGTTATGATCGGTGTTTTTTTTTTTCTTCTTCTATTGTTTGCTCATTTTTCCAGTCTATTTCTTGACTCTTAACTCTTTGCTAAAGTGGACCTCTGCTTCCAGGATGGAGGGTACATTGTCTCAAATTTCAGGAGTTTTGTGCAGCTGCTTTCAAAGATACTTCTAGGGACCTGAAAGTTTTTAGTTCTTCCAAGGCAGTATGGTCTAGGAAGAGATGTGTCTAATACTCTTTTGGTCTGTGTTCCAGTTTATGAAATACCATGAGCACTTCTTCCTGCCCTAGAATTGTGATGAGGTTACTTGCTCCACTACTGCTGCAAGCCTTGGTGTGCTACTGCTCCTCCTCGTCCTGGGACTGCCACCCAGGAGTGTGACCTGAATTAAATATGGGAAGTAACAGAGTCCCGCCCCCAGTGCCAGTAAAGAGACCTGTGTAATATTATTATTACTGGTTTTCTGATCCCCTTACCATCTGTGTACTGAGAGCTCCAGAAGCAGCTGCTGCCACTGCAGATTCAGTCACTTCCAAGGCCTGTTCCAGGTTTTATGGGTCTCATTCTGTGTTGACATAGCCTGTATCATACCACACTCCTTTCTTACCGTAGTACAAAAGACTTCCCCTACCAACCTTCTAAATTTTCTCTACCTAGAAAATTTTTTCACCTTGTCTGCTTGTGGGTTCTGATTTTCCAGAATTTGTCTTAGAATACTATCTAAAAGTATTTGGAGGGGTTTTGGGGGGAGCTCAGGTGAGTCTTTCTGTTTTCTTTACCATCTTGACACATATGTTTTATAGATGAACCTCAGCTCTAGACATGGGAAATTACTTCTCTGTGAACACACAAGATAATGCCAGAGCCAGGATTCAAACACACATATCTCCTCAGTCCAACCAAGATCAACATCCTTTGTACTATACTTTTCTGTCTTAATCCCAATTCAGAGTATAAAGTGAATGCGGACAGAGACTGTATATTACAAAAAAAATTGCTAATACTTTTCTCTCATATATCACTGTCATTTTTGCACCTCCATCAACAACAAAAGTAGTTTTGCAAGACAAACCAACCCAATGGTATGTCTTATAGAGCATGCATTTGTAGTCCACTACTAGAATACTGAGAGGAGATAACTTAAGAAATAGGCAGAGGGAGGGAGATGGAGCTAGGCAGAAAGACAGACAGAAGGAAAGAGAGAGAGAGAGAGAGAGAGAGAGAGAGAGAGAGAGAGACAGAGAGAGAGAGAGAGAGACAGAGACAGAGACAGACACAGAGAGAGACAGAGAGACAGAGACAGAGACAGAGAATACAATTATCGAGCATTTAGGATATGCAATTGTGCTGAGTGATAAAAAATCAAGTACAAGCAAGAACTTTAGTTCCTGTCCTTGAAAAGATTACATTCTAATGGGGGAAGACAACGCATATCAGAAAGCTGGAAAAAAGACAGGGGAAGGATGCCCCCCAAAAGGGGAAGGTGGAGGCAAGAAGTAGTCCAGCATTCTTTCAATACACCACCTCATCTCTTCTAGGACATGGGACGAAGCATTAGTACAAATGTATTTGGGGTCTTTCCTAAGAAAGGATGTCCAGTCATCAGTCCCCTGAATCGAGATACATCATGATTTTAAATTGGATTTGGAAAACTTTTAATATTGTCTTCCTTTATTTTAGTTAGTCAAGAGAAAAAAATCATTTATTAAGCACTTATTAAACATGTATTAAGAGACAGCTGACTACACAGTGGATAGAACAATGGATCTTGAGTTAGAAGATTTGGATTCAGATCTTACCTTAGAAACTAAGCTGTATGATCTTGGACGAGGTACTTAAGCTCTGTTTGACTTAATTTATTCAATTATGAGATGAGGATAATGATAGCGCCTATGATGTAGGCTTATTGTGAGGATCAATTGCGGTAATAACTTTAAAAGAACTTATCACAGTGCCTGGCACATAGAAGGTTCTATACACATGACTAATCCCTTCCCTCTTCAGGTACTTAATGTCAGACACAGTGCTATGTTTTGGGGATACGAAGAAAGACAAAAAACAACATAAAAACAAACAAAAAAGCCAAAACAAAACAAAAGGTAGTCACTGCCCTCAAGTAGCTTACATTTGGATGGGGGAGAAAACATGCAAAAACTATGTACCAAAAAGCCTTATACAGGATACATTTGATATAACCTTAGAGAGAAAGCACAAGAATTAAAATGGTTGAGGTAAGATATTTTGAAGAAATTGAAATTTTGGTTGGGACTTGAAATACAGCAGGCAAGTCAAGCTGTGGAAATAAGGAGGGGGAACACTACAAGAATGGCAGGCAGCCAAATCATAGTTCTCTGGATTCTCCTTCATCTCTATACCTGACCAAATACATCTTTGAGCACATGTATCATAGCCAAATTTTTATCTCCTATGTGCATAGCATATCTCACTGCCAATAGTAGGTAGCTAAATTTGCTTAGTAAAATTCATAGTCATAGATTGAAGAATTCTGATTTATCTGGTCCTCAAGTAGCATGTCTGCTAAGTGGCATAGGAGATACAAGTCCTGTATTCCGAATTAGGAAGACCTAAGTTCAAATTCTGCCTCAGAAGTTTCTTGTTTATCCTTGGCCAAGTCACTTAACCTCTCTTGTCTTGTTTTCTCATCTGTAAAGAATAAAATGAGATAACATATAAAATGCTTTGCAAACTTTTAAACACTGTATAGATGATAACTATTCGTTATTATTATTGTTGTTGTTATTATTATTATTCAAATTTGCCCCTTCCTGGCAAATAGTACTTAATAAATGTTTCCTGAACTGCATTTGTATCACTTACATTTCTCAGATATTTACTTTTATTGCGTTTACAAGTTGTTGTTTTTTTTCCTTCACATCTTGTGCACAATAACTCTTGCATCTGTTTTTTTTTTAGTTTTATCCCCGATTATCTAGTGTCTTGTTTCCATCATTTCTCTCTCATCTTGCATTTTTCTTAACAATTTCTCAATATTCAAGAATTTTATTCTCTTTCATACTAAACAACTAAACATCACTACAGATATCCTCTTCAGTGAACACAATTTTCCCTTCTCTAGATATATCACTATGTCCTTCTTTCTCTCCAAATCAAGTGGGGAAAAATAGGAGAATTATGTAGTGGGTTGTAATTTAATGAACCAGGATTTGCAAACTGGGGTATTTTACTAAAGAGTTGTTTGACCTTGGGCCCTTCCTTTCCCTTTTTCGGACATTAATTTCTTACTCATAACAGACAAGGCTAAACTCAGAAATATTTAAATAATATGGAACCTTCATAATTTAATGTTGTAATAATTCTAAACCCTGTCATCTGACGCCTCTGTGAAATTATATTTTTTTCATTTTTTTATGTTAGTTTATGTTACTGTTTTTCGGTGTCATAAGTTCATAGGATCATAGTTTAAATCTGGAAAGACCCTTAGAGGACATTATGACCAATACCTACACTGAGGCCAAATAGGTAAAGCAACTTGTAAGGATCTTCTTGCAGCTAGAATTTAGAGTGAGAATGGAACCCAGGTCTACATAACTCTAATAATACCACTTTGGGCCTTTTTAGGTGGTATATTAGATAATACCCTGTACTCAGAGTCATAATAACCTAGGTTCAGATTCTATCTCTGATAATTAGTAGTTATATGACCCTAGGAAAACCACTACCTATCAGACTCAGTTTCTTCTTCTATAAAGTGAGGATAATATTCCTAGGGTTATCATGAAATCAAATGCATAAAGTATTTTGGAAACATTAAAAATTACTAAGTAAATTATAAGGATTACAATATTATATATAATGATTATATATTATATAAATTATAATAAATTATCATGGTATCATTTTACTTCTCAAGTTCCTCCAAAAGTATGTGACTACATCTAAATATATAGGAATAATCTTGCTAGAAATAGAATGTGACTAGTGGAAATTTATCTTCCATATCTAGAAATCATGAGTTTGCATGAAGATAATAGAAGTGATTTCTATTAAGTATCATTCTAGTCTAGATGCCACCTAGGTTTCACTGAGCTTTGAGAATCTGTGATTTGGGGATTCTATGCCCATGTCCAGATAGCAGCTTCCAATTTTAAAGAAGAGATAAAAATGGAGCAAGAGTGCATGGGCTCCATCATCAGGTCAGGCTTTCTGAGCACTGCACATCTTCAGCTGGTCCTTAAAGAATAGATAGAATTTATAAAGACAGAAAAAACGCAAGACGAAAAAAAAAACATTTCAGGTGGGTATCATGAGTCAAGATAATGAGCTTGAATCTAGAAATGGGTTCCAAGCTAAACTTTAATTCAAGACTTTCTAAAGAAACAGAATCAGGCAAGTCATTTTTAATTAAAAAAAAAAAGCCAGCAATAGCAAGGGAGACCTGGAGAATGAGATAAAAGTGTGAAATTAATTCCATGTAATTCAGGTATTGAAGATTCCACCTCATTACCCTAATAAGGATTTTTTTTTTAAATTCAAGCAATTTATTCTCCTAGGTAGTGATGAGCCTTAAACAAGAAGATAAGGAAGAACATGGATTCCTAGAAAACTTTTTTTTTTCACATCAGTTGCATGAGAGAAACCTGATTGACAAAGAGAGGAATGTGGAATCCAAGATGGCACACAGCATCATCATCTCAAAGGCTGGAAGATTTTTGGTTATAAAATTGTTGTGCAAAGAACCTATGGGAGACTTTGTTGCTTTAATCAATGTGAATGAAAGAACATAAATTCTATTCAGCTTTCAACAATAAATGTAATACTATGAATAAGGCTAAAATTATCTTTCTATATGAGACAAAAATCAAGATATTGGATCAGAAAACAATTCACAATCAATGAACAGCCATTTATTATGAGAAACGTAAAAAGGAGAGAAAAATACAATGTTACTGTTAAGTGCTTTGGGTACCAAAAAGGCGGTTGGTAGAATTGCCTCATAGGGAGAAATATCTCTTCCTGTGATCTCCACTGACTACCATTATTGTTTGAAAAAACAACAGCATTTACTCTAGCCCTCCAAGGTTATAGAATCCCTACTGTTAACAGCTAGATCCTGTGACTAAGAGCCTGTAGCCCCATTTCTGTATTAGGTAATATTTCTATAAAATAGTAGATGCATTGGTTAGTTACAGGAATTGTAAAAGTAGTTGTTTTAAGACTGAGTTGAATGTGGAAAACTGTTGGAGATGAAAAAAAAATATTCTGTGATTTTGCTTATTTAGATGTCCACTTCCTTATAAAGAGATAATTTGGGATGCTCTAGGTGGGAACAAGGTGCCCTTTGACCTGATTATTCACTTAAAGAAAAGAAATCAGAACATGTTGCTGCCTACATCTTTGCCTATGCAGAACTTAGAACACTAAAAGTTCAGTGGTTAAAATAAATCTGAATGTATTCAGATTGTGTGGCCATTTACTGTGTTGTAGATATCTCAGAAATCCTTCTAAAGTTCATTGAGGAATGACGTGAAAACTCTTTTATAAGTGCACTGGTTATTGGGTATTAGCTACTTCTAAGTATGAGTAGAAAAGAAATTTGCATCTAATAATTCATAATGGGGACTTTACTATGACATTTTCATAAAGATACTGGAGAAAAACTACTTGTTTTTTTTTTTTACTTCAACTATAGAAAAGGAGATAGATAACTTGAAGGCCAATAGAACTATCACTTTTAGCTATTATCCCTACCATGTAAAAGCAGTGCCTTTGTGTTTTCAGATATGTCCTACGGGCAGGCTGCTCATGGAATCTCAAACGTGTCATAATTGTGATGCACAATCTCAAGAGGCTAGTGATTGTCAGCTGAGCAGAGTATCCCTTAAGACTTTGAAGAATTTTAACTATTATTTATTCAATAATGATGTGGGTATTATTTGTGTGTCAAAAACTCTTGTCATTGTGTACTTCAAATAAAGCATCATTTTATTTTAATGCAAAAAATCATCTAGGTACTGTACCATCATCTTCTCTTTTTATGGTTCCCAGACACATATTTCTTTTTTTAAATTAAATTTTAAGTTTATTTTTAGTTTACATCATTCATTTCCAAAAGATTTTGAGTTACAAATTTTCTTCCCGTCTTTCCCTTACTCACCACCCCAAAACAGCAATCCCACTGTAGACCCCCTCCTTGAATCTGCTCTCTCCTATATCCTCTCCCATCCCTCCTCCCACTTTCCAGTAGGACAAGATGAATTTCTATACCCCAGTGCCTGTATATCTTATTTATCAGTTGCATGTAAAATGAAAATAATAATAATTATTATTTTTTAAACATTTGAATTTACAACTTTTAATTCCAGATTCTTTCACTATCTCCTTCGTCACCCACCCTTACTAGGAAGATAAGCAATTCAATATGGGTTGTGCATCTGTAGTTACACAAAACATTTCCATATTAGATATATTGTGAAAGACTGACTTTATTTCCCTCCATCTTATCCCGACCTCCACTTGTTCTGTTCTCCACTTTGACCCTCTACCTTTTCAAAAGTGTGTGCTTCGAACTATCCTCCCCCCAACTTGTCCTCCATTCCATCATGCCCCTTCTCATCCCCTTCCCCCCTATTCTCCTGTAGGGCAAGATACCCAATTTAGTGTGAATGAAATTTGCTCCGTGAGTCAAATTCAATGAGAGTAAGGTTGACCCATTCCCTTTTGCCTTCCTGTTCTTCCCTTCCATTGTAATAGTTATCCCTTGCCTCTTCTATACGAGATAATTTACCCCATTGTTTATCTCCCCATTTCCTCTAATTATATTCCTCTCTCACCTCTCAATTTCACATTTTATATATCATCCCTTATTATTCAATTTATCCTGTACCCTCTATGTTTACCTGTACACATATATTCACACACTCACATATGTACTCATATGCACATATACCCTCCTTTATAGACATATGTATGTATTCACATATGTACATACACACATGAATACATACATATACACACATATATACATATGTGCATGTATATATGTGTACACACACATACACACACACACACACACATATATATACATATATATATTCCCTTCGACTATCCTCATACTAAGAAAAGTTTCTAGCTTCTTAAGTTACAATTATCGTTTTTGCATGTAGGCATGTAAATAGTCCAACTTTGATAAGTTCCTTTTGATTTCTTTTCCCTGTTTACCTTCTCATACTTTTCTTACTTCTTGCATTTGAGTGACAAATTTTCTGTTCAATTCTGTTTTTTTTCATCAAGAATGCTTGAAAGTCCTCTATTTCACTGAATGACCATATTTTCCACTGAAACATTATACTCAGTTTTACTAGGTTGATTCTTGATTTTAATCCTAGCTCATTTGACCTCCAGAATATCATATTCCAAGCCCTTGGATCACTTAATGTAGAAGCTGCTAGATCTCGTGTTATCCTGATTGTGTTTCCACAATATTAGAATGGTTTCTTCTTGGCTGCTTGTAATAGTTTCTCCTTAATCTGGGAACTCTGGAACCTGGCTATGGTATTCCTAGGAGTTTTCATTTGGGGCTCTTTTTCAAGAGGTGATTAGTGAATTCTTTCAATCTCCATTTTGCCCTCTGGTTCTAAAATATCAGGGCAATTTTCCTTGAGAATTTGTTGAAGGATAATTTCAAGGTTCTTTTTTTGATCATGGTTTTCAGGAAGTCCAATAATTTTTAAATTATCTCTCCTGGATCTATTTTCCAGGTCAGTTGTTTTTCCAATAAAATATTTCACATTGCCTTCTATTTTTTTCATTTGTTTGGATCTGTTTAATAGTATTTTGATTTCTCATAAGGTCATTAGCTTCCCTTTGATCCAATCTAATTCTGAAGGAATTATTCTCTTCAGTGAGCCTTTGAAATTCCTTTTCCATCTGGCAAATTTGGCTTTTTAAGACGTTCTTCTTCTCATTGGCCTTTTGGACCTCTTTTGCCATTTGAGTTAATTAATTTTTTTAAGGTGTTATTTTCTTCAGTCAGTTTGTTGACTCTCTTTACTTGATTTTCTTTCATCATCATTCTCATTTTTCTTCCCAATTTTTCCTCCATTTCTCTTACTTGAATTTCAGAATCCTTCTTGAGATCCTCCATACCTTGTAACCAGATCATATTTTTCTTTCAAGCTTTTGGGGAAGGAACTCTGACTTCATTGTCTTATATCCCTTTCCCTGCTTTGATCCTTTTTGTCCCCCAAAAAGCAGTATAAAGTTGGATTGCTCTGCTTGCTGTGTTTCCTTTGCTTGCTCATGTTGCCACTCAATTTCATGATTTTTGAGCTCTTTGCCACAGTAGAACTCTGCTTCCAGATGGGAGAGCTTTATCCAAAATTGCTGAGGATGTTTGCAGCTGCCAGAGCTTTTAGGAGGGTGCCATCTCTGCAGGTCTTACAAACTCTGGCTCACTAGTCACACACCTCAGGACCACCACACAAGACCGTGATGCAGATCCATGCAGGTTAAAGCAAGAGCAATTACCCTTTGAATGTTCACTTGGCCCCCCTACAATCTGCTGGCCAGGAGCTCTGAAGCAGCCATGTGGAAGCAGCTGCAGCCGCTGCTCCTCCACCACTTCTAGCTCCAGGGGCAGGAGCTGGACCCACTTCTCTGTCCCCCGGTGCCCCCAGTTCCAACAGAGTTCTACACGGACCTCTCACTTTTCCTTTCACATTTATAGGTTGATAATTCTGGAAATCGCCACTGCCAGTGTTGATCCACTCTCAAGAAGTCTGCTGCAGTTGCTGATTGGGGCTGCCCTGGGGCTAAAATGGCAGGCTCATGCAGGGCTGGACTTAGCTCCCAGCTTGTTGGGATGGACCCTTCCTGTTTGCCTGCCAGGCTTCCTACAGCAGGAGATTTGTTTCTCTCTGTCAATTTGTAGGTTCTGTAGCTCTCAAATTTGTTTAGAATCATATTTTATAGATATTTGAGGTGGTTATGGGGGGAGCCATGGAGTTTTTCTGCTTTTATGCCATCTTCTTAGCTGTGCCCCCCGCCCCCAATCTATATTTCTTACCCAGATGCACTACCTTGGCAGTTCTCTGACTTTTCCACCATGCTCTAAGAAACTTATTATTGGGAAAATCTAATTATTTTAAACATCTGTCCTGGGATTCTATCTCATCAACATCCTTTTGTCCCTCTGATTGGAGAGTAGAGCTGTGAACTACAAACCTCTTTAAGGAGGGAGCTTTTAGACAATAGGATAAGAGATAATTAGAGATTAGGAGAAGTAAAATTAAAAAAAAAACCTGTGAAACACAGATTATGGTTCCATAGACTGTACAGTCACATGAACTAATGACCCATTTGGGAAAACATGTCATCTTCAAAAAAGGGAGTCTAATGTGAGTACAGGTATAGCATTAAATAAAGACAAAGTCAGAATTCTGAGAAGTACCTGGGTCAAACCAAGTACTGAAAGAATCTCAACCAACACCAGTGTAAGCAGTAGAGGAATGAAGGTAATTCCTTGACAAAGAGAAAAAAAAAGTGTTTTAAGCCTCTTGGATACAAGGGAGGAATTTCACAACAATATATACCTCTGGAAAGTCCCCTCTTAGAGAGAATGATGGTGCAAACCATGACCTTCAGAGTCCACAAAATTTTGTTACCAGAGAAGAGTAAGATCTAGCTTTTCTTCATACTGTAGTTTTCTCCCTTTAAAGGCAGGTCTAGCTCCTGATTAATCTTGAAACTCCATTCTATCTCTACTTCCCATCATTTCAGAATTCCTCTTCAATGGCCTTTATCTAGTAATTCACCGTTTCTAACTCTTTTTTTTTTAGTTTTTTAAAATTAGTTTAAAAAATTAATTTAGTTGTTTATTTTTAGTTTACAAGATTCAGTTCCACAATCCCTCAAGTTTCAAATTTTCTTCCTCTCCCCCTACTCTCTCCCCCTCCCCTGGTGGCATGCAATCAAATACAGGAACTACAAATACCTTCACATTAAACATTAGTCAAGTTTTAATGAAGGATCATAACTGATGGAAAGATCAATGGAAAAGAGGAAAGAAAACAAAACAAGAAAAAGAAAGAGAACAGTAGTTTGCTTCAATCTGCATTCAAATTCTGTAGTTCTGGGGGGCGGAGCCAAGATGGCGGCTTAGAAGCAGCAACACATTGCAGCTCTCACATAGCCACCCCAAAATACCCATAAAATAGGACTCTAAACCAATCCTGGAACTCCAAAACGCACACAAAGATACTTCCCACTAAAGTCAGCTCGGCTACGAGGAACCATAT
>CM053581.1:10594342-10611137 GCA_028627135.1 Pseudochirops cupreus | reverse complement strand
TTTATATGTATGTATATGTATATATACATTTGTATTCCCTTGCCCTATCCTCATACTGAAAAAAGTTTCAACAGTTACAATTGTCACTTTTCCATGTTGTCATGTAAATAGTTCATCTTTGATAGGTACCTTATGATTTCTTTTCATCCTTGGATTTCTTTATGACCCAGCTAAAATCCTACCTTCTACTGAAAACTTTCCCCAAGCTCTCTTAGTTCAATTGACTTCCCACTGTTAATCGTTTCCTATTTCTCCTTCACATAGATTACTTTGTATATATTGGCTTGCAGTTTGTCTCCCCTATTAGATTATAAACTTCTTGATGGAAGAGATTGTCTTTTGCTTCTTTTTGTGCCCCCAGAACTTAGCATGGTGACTGGAACTCAGTAGGTATTTAATAAATGTGTGTTGTTTTTGTTTTTTTTTAGTATGGGATACAAATCTTAATTAGACTCTGCTCTCCATCTGCAATTTTTCTAGTCTAAAGATATACTTGATCTGCATAGTAAGCTCATCACATTGAAGATCCCATATAATTTGTTCAGTGCTCCTGTCTGCAGTGTGAACATTCTCTTCTCCATCTGGCCTCAGTTTCCTCTAGTCTGACTTACCTAAGAGCTGCCCAGGACCAAGCATCATCTCCTGAACAATTGACCCCATTCCAGTCATATTGTTTTTAAATTAGAGAAAATGATGATAACCAGAGCCTTAAGGTTATACATAAACCTGCTCTGATCTCTCTAGGGAGCAGTTAATAGGAATGTAATGAAGAAAAAAAAAATAGGGGGATGGTATTTTTAGTAAAATTGCTAAGTGCTCTATCTGTCATTCCTCCCACACTCAATTCTTCTGACTCTCCTCCACCCTCTATAGATTTGCTGATCTCAACAGACAAATCCTGATCACCAAGAGCTAAAAGGTTGAATTTAGGGCAGCAGGAGATTGAGGGAAGGGGAGGACCAAAGATGCTGGGAAGACAAAGCAAGTGGGACCAAAAAACATTGAGCTGGGACCTTGAAAGGGGTCCTCTGTCACTTAGGCAAAAAGCTGACATCTTCAAGAATACTCTGCAACTACCATCCTTTCACTTAATTTCACAAGAAAGCACTGAGATCTTTAACTTATACCTTGACTGAACATAAAGGTAAAAAAAAAATCTGAAAAAAAGATATCTTTGCCTGTTTTCATTTTTCTGAACTCTTTGCCATATTAATAATGAGAGGACTGGGCTCCTGGGTGGCTGCAGACCCATTCTATGGTCCTCTGGGTATTTTCATACAATGTCACCACATGTGGCTACTCCCCTACCTCTTTTCACTTTCCACTTCTACCTCTGGGAATCATAGACAAATGAATTCTACCAGCCTTCCATAGTCAACAGTAGTTATTTAATAAACATCATTTCATTCATTCAAAAAGGGCACAGAGGTAGAAAAACATACATCATAAAGAGAAAAGAGAAAAGTCTAGTTTGGCTGAGGTTGCAAGATGCAAGCCTGCCTCCAGGTTACATCTTGACCCCTCAACTTGTTTCTACTCAACTAACATCCCATTCAAGGAGTTTTTCATACACATATACATACATACGTGCATAACATCTTCAGACACTTAATAGCTGGTTGATTCTAGACAAGTCAATGTCTTGCAGTCTCAGTTTGCCCATCTGTAAAATGGTAATAACAATAAAAAGACCTAGCTCACAAAGTTGTTATGAGGATCAATGACAGATTTATATAAAGTATATTTTAAGTATTTTGCAAATGATTTAACATGATTTAAATGCTAGCTATCGTGTATATATAAAATTATTTCAATGCACATGTGTAAACACACAGAAATAACATGTGTGCTGTGTTGCATATATATAAACACAGACATGTGTGTACATATACATGCATGCCTGCATGTGAACATGTGCCCGCTCATTGATATTAGGAGAGTCATAAAGGAAGTGCGTAACATTTTTGTCATTTGTTGTTATTCAGTTGTCTCAGACGTGTACAATTCTTACAGACCTCATTTGGGATTTTCTGGCAAAGGTACTGGATTGGTTTGTAATTCCTGCTGTTGCTCATTGTATAGATGGGAAAACTGAGGCAAACAGGTTTAAGTGACTTGCTCAGGGTCACACAGCTAGTATAGAGTCTAAAGGACAGATTTGAACTCGAGTCTTCCTGACTCCAGGCTCAGCAGTCTAGTCACGGTGCTACCTGTTTACCCTTTGCATAACACATAGACGTGGTATTGTCAGCCAATGTTAAAAGGGAGATAATACATTTATGTGGAGATATCAGCAAAGAGCTCATGAAGGAGGTGTTACCAGGCCAAGAAATGGCCTAGTAGATTAAAGGTTAAATTTAGAGTAAGGAAAACCTGATTTCTGATCCCAGTGCTTGTGGGCTGTATGGCCACAGGGAATTCTACTGCTGTGGAGTTTTCAGAATGAAGGTCAGAGGAGCATGCCTGTTAGTGAGAGATGAGAACTGACTTCTTGGATTTCAGGCACATCCACGTGGGAAAGCTCTTTAGCTGGAGGCAGCAGAGCTAGTAACAATGGGTAGAAGCGGAAAAGAGGACAATATTGCTTTATGTCAAGAAAAAAAAAGTCATTTTAATTTAAGACTGGCCCAAAGTGCCTTGTTTCTTTTTTTTTTCTTCCTTTTTTTAAAATTTTTTTTTCTCAGAGCAATTTCTTGTATGTAGCTTAGAAATTGTGAGCACCTCTATGATGATACCTATTAAAAATATTGGGCTTAAATTTTTGAGTAAATTCTAAGTACACATGATGAAGGGTAATTCATCTCTCTGTGAGGATGACCTAGGTCCAAAACACTTTATCCTTAAAATTAGTAAGCTTATTTTGGGGTTTGTTAATTTCTTATGGAAAGTGTGTTGCTTATATATAATATTACTATTTGATTCCCATTTTATACTTTGTCTTTCTAAGTATATAACAATTTCTGAATCGTTAATTCTTGGCATACTAGATTGGTGTACTGTACATTTTCACTACTACCTTATATAACAGACATTGCCTAATAAGTACAGCTTCCATCAGGATAACCTTTTTCTGATTTCCTGACAAGGTCCTGAATTTTTGTCATAAACTTTTCTGTTTCTACTTAAAAAACAAACAAACAAAACCCCAAAAACTTGACTTAGGTATTGGTTCATTGTTTCTTTGTTAACTTATTGCTGGTGGACGTAGCCCAAGGAAGAGACTTTGGGTTTCTATTTTGTTATGTAAGCTGCTTCTTAGACTCCATATGCAGATAGACCAATATAGATTACAGTCAATGATATAAATGTCAAAACTGTTCCAGTCCTCAAGAAGTTTCTATTCTAACAATTGTTGGAGACAATTACAGGTGGGAGTAAGGGGTGAAGGGAAGGACTTGAGTTTGCTGAGTTATGGGGATGATCAGTGAAGTTATAGCACAGGAGAGGGCTTCTTAAATTTTTTCTACTTGAAATGTTTTTTTTCCTGAGAAATTTTTATGTGACCCCAGGTACATAGGTATATTTAATAGGTCTACAAATCGAACATTTAATGATAACAAGTCATAAAGAAATTTATTTTAAAACAATTCTTTGGTATATATCTAATTTTACCATTTATTCAAGATGAACATAAATTTGCATACTCATGAGACGGATGTGCTTTTTTATTTTTACATAAAGAATGAAATCTCAGCAGAATATTTGATACTGCAGGACATAGAGTATCTTCGATGTTGTTCAGACTCAATCGATATTTTGATTATATAATCATCAGTGCTGAGACCACCACTTCACATAAATATGTAGTACAAATTGGCAGAAGTATAG
Organism: Pseudochirops cupreus; assembly: GCA_028627135.1. Classification (NCBI taxonomy): domain Eukaryota; kingdom Metazoa; phylum Chordata; class Mammalia; order Diprotodontia; family Pseudocheiridae; genus Pseudochirops; species Pseudochirops cupreus. The sequence continues at coordinate 10,607,309 of CM053581.1, read as the reverse complement.
TTAGGGTCATTTCAGAAACTGTTGGAAATTCTGTCGTAATCCCAAGCCAAAATCTATTTAACAATTTTTTTAGAAAATTAAAGTTTTAAATCTATGTTGCTTGATAACTCAGCAAATTCTTCTTGAACTTTTAACAGCAGATGACTGACTTTTTTTATTATAATTGACTATGGTTTATGAACCCAACTTATTGTTTTTTAGAATCAAAATTTAAAGGGAAGTGTTTCTGAAACTGTCTCCAAGGTACTTCAGATGATCAATTATAACTCTTATAATTAAATCATTGGGAAGGTTATTTTCAACTATGAAATCATCTTAGTTGTAAACATTTCTAAAGAACCATTTTCTGCCCTATTCTTCCATATGTTTTTTTAAGTAAAGCTTTCAATTTAGCTTTTAATATAAATGTTACAATTTTTCCTTGAAGCAACATGTTTAAGTCAGATTTTTTTGAAGATATTCAACAAATAACACAGTTTTGAAAGCCATAAGTTGGGCAGCCAGGGTGGCTTTTCCCTGCTCCCTAACTTTTCTTTTCCTCTCTCCTCTCCTTTCCCCTCCACCTTCCCCCACTGACCACCCTGGCTCCCAAGGATCTGGAGATACTGGTCCTCACTGAGTGCCCCGCACCCAGGTAGAACCTTGATTGCCTCCTGCACGTCCCTCATCCCGCTGCCCTCCATCAACACCCAGCAGGCCTGCCTGGCTATCAGCCTCCTCTCCAGAGCTCCAAGTTCCAGGGCAATGACTTGGAGGGGATACTGCAGCATGAAGATATGGAAAACTCGTAGTTTGAGGATAATTGAAGAATAAAGCCCTTGCCTAGAAATACCCAGTCTTGCTACCTTCTTTGAAGAGGAAATAACCTGCAAAAAATCCCCATTCTTAACCCAAAAGTGGGATGCAATAAAGATGGAGATGGTAAACACTGGGGCAAGTTCCAGGCTTTTAATCAGGAAGCAAAATCATTTAACTCTGCTGACTTTAATAATGAAGAACTGAAGAATGGGGATTCTGTCTTCAGGAGGTGGAAGGAACAGTTCCCTGTGCCAGATCATACAGTTAAAGGCATCAGTGTGGCTTCCTTTGTGGGGTTCTACTGCATCTGCTTCCAGAAATCCTCAAACTCTATGGAGGGCTATTACTGCCATCAGAGTTTAGAATGGCATCAGTCCCTAAATCTGACTCATGTTCCTGAACATGGTGCCCCAATATATGAGATCTGGTGACAATTGACTTCAGAACAATAACCAAGTAAAGCTGGCACTAGCAGAAGAGATTCCAATCAAACAGAATTGTGTACCTGCCAGAAGTAGGAGACAGCACGTGCCCTTTCCTAAGGAGCAGATGTACCAGGTGGTGTCAGTGGCAACCCAGGGTACCCAAGAGATGCACCTGACCAGGAGAGGGAGGGGAAGAAGCAAATGCAATGTTTCCTGCTTCTGAGTGGCAATTTCATTTTAATCTGGTTTTGAAGCTAAAAAAGAAAGTCATAAGGCATTATGGAAAAAAAATGACAAAATCAGATTTCTGCTCAGCCAAAAATGTAACAGCTTCATCTTTCAACTTCAATAATCTGCTTAAACTTTGCCTTCTTGAGAACCACCTTACCTCAGCATGGAGTAATGAGCTTGTGTAATGGAATCCATGTCTTTGTAAGGGTTTGAAAACAAATGACTGTTAAAGGCACAGCTTTTAATGAAGCTAAGGATTTTGATCATTTTGTGAAACCCAACATTTAACTCTGGTGATGGTTCCATTTGGTTTTGTTTTTTTTTGGCTGAGTGCTTGTAAGTGTAAGCAAAGTGGGATTTTTTTTTTCCTGGAGTTCAGTTTTCCAGGCTTATGCTAAATTGAAAACATCTGAAGAATAATTCACAGTGGTGCTGAGTTATGTGGGTTGCGATGCCTTCTGGCTCTGAGCCTCATAGTTGAAAACTTTATATAGTGGGAGGGTGGGATTTTGCTTTGGGGGTTTGCTCCTGAGAGGGACCTTTTGATTCCCTGGATGGGACTCTGAGTATCTGTTTATAAAGACACCCATGACTATTTAGACGTTGGCACTCTCAGTCTGGTGGTGTATGTAGGTGGTTGTATTACTTTGCTCAGACAGTTGGAACCCTGTCTGTTGAATCTCTGTGCTAATTTCTCTGCTTCTATCTTTCCTTTAGAAAAGCAGACCAAAGAACCTGTGCTAGCAGGTCATCCTGGGTGTGCTGGGTAATTTCAGAAGTTCCTTTGGAAATGGTATCGTTTGATAAAGGCATTTTATGGATTTCATTCCCATACTTTTTCCCATGAACTATTTCTAACATTTTAATAGAACCAGATAACATGCCATCTTCTCTCATCACATAGGGCTTTTTAGTTTTTTACAGTTAAATAAGAAGTTTCATAAGATGCAGGTAAATATGATTTGTTGACAGTAACGAATTTCTCAAAACATTGTTTTTCTTTACTTGAAGATTTTAAAAGTCATTCAAACTATGCCTTTAATTTATTGCAATACCCTGCATGCTTGGCATTAAGATGTTGTTTTAGATCGGCTCATTTCATGCTCTCTGCAGCCAAAACTTCATGTCAAATTAAGCAAAGAGGTTTCTCCACACCATCATCATTAGAAGTAAATCCATCTTGCAAAAATGATTCCACACATTTTCTTTTTCTTGTCAATTTAGTCGTGCAACAACCCAGTATTGAAGGCTCTGCCACATGGTCATCGGTATTTTTCCCTCTTCTGTCTAAATTTAGCCACATATCCCTAACTGAAAAAAATATTTTTGTGCTAACATATAAATAAATATTGCAAATGATTTTCTAAATAAATACTAGGATTCGTACATGTAATTACATTTATTAGTGCTTAACAAAAAAAATAATGTTCACACTTCCATATACAGTGGTGATGGAGAAGAATCATTAAAAGCCTTTTGTCTTGCTGCAATTAAACACTTAGAGATAGCAATTTTTAAAGTCAAACATTCTAACACAATATAATCCAAAGATGTACTAATTTGATACTTACATGCTAAGGAAAGACGGCAGGAAAATGTTAGCAGTATTTGTTTTCTGTAATTGAACTACTGTGTTTCTCTAAGAGCAGAAAACTTTATATGTACAGTAAAAACACTGCAATTGATAACATGAAATAATCTCAAATCGGAACCAAAGTTTCTGGCAGCATCCATTGGCATTTGCATGGTGTGAAGGCCTGCACAATAAAAAGTGTGCGTGTTGTGTGTTCAGAATCAAGGCTGCAGTGAAGTCGTTCACATGGGCAAGCACTGTCAGAAATAACTCAGATTCATTACATGTTTGATTTTGAATTAATTTTTGGTTGTTATACATTCAGAAACCTTTTACTGTCACCAAAATTTTCAGCCCCTGAGTTCAGTGATGCAACCACAACCCACAGTTTAAGAAACACTGGAAAAATAGACTGACCCATAGTTTCCACTAGTAATGGAAGTATTGACTGGATCATGACTATATGAAAAACTGGAACAGAATAGAGTGTGCAGAGGGTGCAGCATTAGGGCAGCTGGCAAGAAGGTAGACAGAGTAAAGGGAAGCTTGACTGAATTTAAACTGCTTCTGTAAAGGAAGCATTTCTTTAAGTTGCTTTAAAAAATATCTATTTACCATGTGCTTTGAGAACAAACATTTATTAATGTATTCTTTTTTGTTGTTGTTGTATTTTTGGAGGGGGGAAGGTAGGGCAATTGGGGTTGAGTGACTTGCCCAAGGTCACACAGCCAGTTTGTATGTGTGAAGTGTCTGAGGCTGGATTTGAACTCAGATCCTTCTGACTCCAAGGCTGGTGCTCTATTCACTGTGCCACCTAGCTGCCCCTATTAATATATTCTTCTTCTTCCTTTCTTTGAAGAGGGAGAAAAGACATGCCTCTTTGAAACTATATTGTGTAACTAAAACAGAAACCTTGCTCTTTCTTGGGAACACTTTACAATTGACCCTCTGCAAGAATAAGTGACAGCAGCATTATCAGCTTACTTAAATGAGCAACTAACTTTTGAATCTCCTATTAGAGAAAGTATGGTAATCAGCTTTCCTTGCACGGTATGTGAAATACCCTCATTGATCTGGTTAAATGCTGCAGCATGCTACTAGCTAGCCCCCCAAGTGGGTTTGAAAAGCTATATAAACCAAAACCAGTGCTTTGAATGCTGAAGCTTCTACCAGTGAGCAATGGTCCTTACTGCTAATGCATCTCTCTTCCTTTCATATTTGGCTCTTCACTTTATCTGACCTCTGGTTTTCAGAGTAGACTTCAGACTACCTTTGGGGAGGCTTCACCCGGAGCTCTCTAGGAATCCAGACTGAGAACTTCCCCAACCCTATAACTACCTTAGGGTGATGGGTGCTATGGATCAATATTGTTCATCTTAAAATAGGCCTTTAAGTTGGAAATATTGGCCATTGATTTCTCTTATTATAGTAAACATTTTTCTTGGGTGTACAACCATTACATCAATCAACTTGACTTTTATCCTATGTTTAATTTAATATGGTGCTGAGATCAATGGTGTTTTATGAAGAATATTTATTTACAGGGAGTCTGTATGGCCCCCTCAGTGACTTCTCTGAATCAGAATTGCAAAGATTAAAGAGACCTCAGGTCTTTAAAGAGAGGAATTAATTTCTCCTTATTACAGAATAATCAGTACTCAAAGGAGGCCATTTCAAAGGTGAATATTCATAGTGAATGTTGAAAAGAAAAAGTTTTTGAGGCCTTTATCTGTAAAAAGTAAACTGAAAAATGGGAAAATAAATATGCATTTTGTATTCTCTCAAATGTCTTTTTTGAAAGCTAACACCCTTCAACCAGAGATGGACCACAAAAGCTTTGAAGGAATGCATAAAGGTAGATGGGAATTGATTTCAGGGTTGTGAGGATGGAAGTTTGAGTGAGGATTCATTTTGTAGTGGGCAATTCATTCATCAGTGAATGTGTTTATGTTATAAAGACCTTTGCTTTTCAATGGGATGTTTTGAAGGTCATGTGGTACAACAGGTAGAAAGCTGGCCTTAGAGCAGGGGAGAACTGTGTTTATGGCTTGTTCTGACACATTCTGGCTGGGAGACCCAATCTCGATGCTCCCAGACAAATCTCTGACTATAATTTTCAGAATGACTGCTTACTGATTGATTTTCATTAGCACAAGGAGCTTTCTCACTAGGAGTTCCTTACACAGGTCCTTAAATCACAGGCCCAGACCAAAATAAAATATAATTTGGCAACCAAAGTGACTCATATGTGTGTATGTATATGTATGTATATACATATACATGTGTATATATATATATATATATATATATATATGTGTGTGTGTGTGTGTGTGTGTGTGTGTGTTTGTGTGTGTGTGTGTATCTATATACACACACACACACATATATATTATGTAACAGTGGAATTTTTTAGAAAGGAATATTTGAACACATTCAAAATATAGTCACTGACGTACATATTTATTCAAGCGGGAGATATAATCTTTCTCTTTCTTTCCCCTCGCCTCAATCTGGGGGTTGGGGGACTATGTTCATAGATCAGCTCAGTTCCTAAAAAGCACACTACCAGATCCAGGTCCAAGTCCAAAACCCCCATGTGGTTCAAATCCCTTGCCTTTGCAGGGCTTCCCTACTGTCGAGGTCACCCTGCCTCCAACACTTGCTTTAATATTCACAGTTCCCAGTACAGGAGGATCCTCTCCAGCATCTGTAAGAGATGATAACACGGAACAGAACAAACACCACCAGGGATAAAAGAGAGGTTGCAGGGGAAGGCAAATCTTTCAATTCTCATGTGTTTCATTCATGGCATACATGGCATACATACTGGGCACTACAGATAGAGGTTCCTGAAAATAATGTAGTTGAAAAGAGGGTAGAAAAGAGTTCTCTGCTCAATCTTACCACTTTTAAAGACATGGACAACCAATCAAGGAGACCATTACAACCCACATGGAAAGGAATCCAGCAGGCTCCACATTAGCTCAACAGCATGTTCAGAAGGACAGCCTGAGTTATATGGATAATACAGATGGTCTGTATTTAAGGACAGCTATCAAGCCTTCCCACAACTGATTCCACTGTTCTCCAGGATACATATTCCCATTTCCTCTTCTTGAACTTTATGTATCAGGAATTTTTCATCTAAATAACTTCACATAGACCATTTATATTCAGTTCTTTAATCTAGAAAGGGAAGGTGATGGGGCATGGGTTCCGGACCTCTAAAAGTCCCTGAAGTTTCTCACACACAACCCAACCCCTGAACTTTGCAACACTGGCATTTTACCTGAGGCATCTGGTCCAGCCCAGCCCACCTAGATACTCAATAATCAATCCTTTTAACTGGCCTTTCACTGTGGCTCTCCAGCCACTTAACTCCTTTCATTGTCTGCACCTGGAAAGGCTATTTACCACTCTGTAATCCCTTCCAGATCTCACATTTTTTTTTTCTTGTAAGTATCTTTCCCATCCTGATCAAATTAGTAGATTTGCTAGGTGTCTGCCATCTATACTGGTATCAAAATAATGCAGACTTAATTGAAATCCTGCCTGCCATACTTTTGTTATAACAAACCTCCTTACTTTGATTAAAAGAAAGTTTGTGTGAATAAATTCCTTTAAGGTAGACTCAATCTGTGCCCTTACATCCTAAAGTTCCCAGCACCCTAAATTGCAACAAAGGCACAATTCTAGATTTTAAGTCCTCCAAGATTTCAAGCTCAAAAATTCTGATCCCTTTATACATATTGACTCCTAGTGAGGGAAGGTGACCCTGTCTACTTTCATAGGGGTAAGAAGTATTGAAAGCTAGGCTTGAACGTAGGTGTTCAGTTCCAAGGTCAGAGTTCTAACTACTGCATACCCTGGGTTTATCATTGATAACCTTTAGAGAATCAGAGAGGAGAGTCCACCTTAAAATATTATTCCCTAGATTTTGCTGTTAGCCCTCTTATTAACATGGGGGGGAAAGTGGGGTGGGAGATAGGAAGAGAGACTACTGTAGAAAAGTAAGAAAACAGCTTTTTGAAATAATTTCAAATATAAATAGCAGGACTTTAGAAAGCTTAAGAATGGGTTCCCTTGCTCTTCCTTCAATCCTCCCCCACAACTATGGTTGAGTTTTACTTTTTAAAGTAGTTCAAAGCAATTCTCCAGCTGCCCTCCAACTGTTAGGTTCACCACATAGACATGCAAATGTATCCATTGTATACACATTATTTTTTAATACACTGCCAAATCTGTATATTGCAACCATTAAGCAAAATGATATCTTATGAGGAACATGAAATTATATTGTGGGCACATGATTTAATTTCAAAAGGCTATCCACAAAATGGAAGAGCATGAGTATGTAGGAAAGGCACCTTAAGCATGTTGGTGGAGAGCTGATAACTTAGCTCAAAGTGATTTTAAGTATACTCTTGGGGGCACAAAATGGAAACAACATTTAAGTGAAGGCTTCACGTCTCAAAGCCTGGAACTCTCTAGGTTGTTCTTTAGATTGGTATATATAGATGAAGCCAGATGCCTGTACTCCTAGAGAGAGAGAGAGAGAGAGAGAGAGAGAGAGAGAGAGAGAGAGAGAGAGAAGGATGAGGGAAATAATATATAATATATACATACTACATATTACAAATTGATTCTTTTTGATGTGTGTTTTATTAAGTACTTACAAGGAACAAGAATAGAGATGCAAAAGAAAAAAAAAGGAAAGGAAAGGAAAACAATTCACTCACAGGAAGCTTAAAGTCTCCTGGAGAGTTCTGTCAGGTTCTCAAATAAATTAAACTCTTAAATGACAGAAAAAAATAAATTCACTTTTATTTGAGAAAAAAAAGAAGTTTCCAAACTAGAGTCACCCACAAGTGCAAAGTTTATGGATTTCTCAAACTAAAGAACTATGAAGAGGTTTTTATACCTTAAGGGGGGAAGGCAGGGGAAGGGGTATGGGGGTGGCAGAGAAGTAGCAAACCCTGATCAAGGGATGCCAGCTACTCCTAGCAACCTGATCTAAAGAGAGCCATGGTCTTCATTCTGGCTGTTTTGTCCTTCATGCCATCAATCTTAGCAGAAGGGCTAGCAATGTCAGTGGGCCAATCTGGGTCAAGCTGGTTTTATTTAACAAGATTCTGAGGTAGGTCCTTATGAATCTGGCATAAGAGCTTAAGATTCCCGAGTAGGGGCTTGAGGTCAACCAAATCTCACCATCTTAAGGATAAGAATGAAAAGACTTTAGTGGAATTTTGACTTGGTCATGGTGACTAAGAGTTTTAGGCAGACCATATTACAATTGGCATTAACAATTTTCTGTCCTTATATTAACAATTTTGTCATTTTCTATCCCTAGAAACCAAGAAAATCTTGTAGCGGCTAGAGCTCCGGATCTCAAGTCAGAAAGACATGAGTCCAAATTCTGTTTTGGATGTTACTTGTTGTATGACTGTGGACAAATCATTAACCTCTTGCAGGCTCAGTTTTCTCATTGGTAAGATGGAGATAATACATGGTGGAGCCAAAATGGCAGAGTAAAACTAGCAACTTGGCTTAAGCTCCTGCTCCAACCATCTGCAATGCCTTTAAAAAATGACCCTACACAAATTTAAGAGCTACAGAACCCACAAAGTGACAGAGAGAAACAAATCTTCTGAAGGCAGCCTGGCAGGCAGACAGGAAGGGTCTCTCACACTGAGCTGGGAGAGAAACTGAGCCCCACGAGGGCCACATTGGCCCAGACCAGCATTACAGACTGGCTGGAGCAGACTTCAGGAGAGGGAACCACTGGCAGGTGTGGTGGTTTCTAGACTTCTAAACCCATAAAAGCCAAAGAGAAAGTAAAACTTCAGTGGGGAATTCTGTTGTTCCTGGGTGAATGAAGAGTGTGGTCTGCCCCCACCACAGGCTGTGGAGGTGGTGGAGGCAATTGCAGCTCCTGCCATGGTGGCTACCTGCTGAGCTCCAGGCCCACAGTTCTGGGAGGGACCAAGTGGCCAATCAGAGGGCATTTGCAGGAACCTCTATGCTGCCACTGAGGCAAGATTCTCTTGTTTTATAATGCTTGGATCTGGGTCACAGTCTTGGGTGGCAGTCCTGGGGTGAGGAACGCCAGTGTGGCAGAGCTTGTTGAGGCTGTGGAGAGGCAATTCTCCTCACAATTCTGAGGCAGGTGCCTAGAAGTTCTGAGAACAGCTGGGCAAAACCCCAGAAATTTGGGACACAGAACTCTCCACTCTGGAAGCAGAATTCTACTGTGGCAGAGATCAAAAGTCAAGTAATTGGCTAGAAAGATGAGCCAACAGAAGAAGCATAATCAAACTATAGAATTGGATTTTTGGTGGCAAAGATAATCAAAACACAGAACCAGAAGAAGACAGCCAAGTCAAAACTCCTGCATCAAAAGCCCCCAAGAAAAATGTGAATTGGTCTCAGGTCTTGGAGGAGCTCAAGAAGGATTTTGAAAATCAAATAAGAGAAGTAGAGGGAAAAAATGGGAAGAGTAATTAGAATGATGCAAGAAAATCATGAAAAGCAAGTCAACAGCCTGATAAAGGAGACCCAAAAAAATACTGAAGAAAATAGCACTTTAAAAATAGACTAACTCAAATGACAAGAAAGGCCCCAAAATCCAATGAGCAGAAGAAAGTCTTAAAAATAGAATTGGTCAGAAAGAAAAAGAATTTCAAAAACTCACTGAAGAAAATTCCTACAAAATTAGACTGGAGCAAATGGAAGCTAATGACTTTATGAGAAATCAAGATACTATTAAAGAGATCCAAACAAATGAATAAATAGAAGGTAGTGTGAAATATTTGATTGGGAAAAATACTGACCTAGAAAATAGATGCAGGAGAGATAATTTTAAAATTATTGGACTACCTGAAAGCCATGATCAAAAGAGAGAGCCTAGACATCATCTTTCGAGTAATTATCAGTGAAAACTGGCTGATATTCTAGAACCAGAAGGCAAAACAGAAATTGAAAGAATTCACTGATTAACTCTTGAAAAAGATCCCAAAAAGAAAGATTCCAGGAATATTATAGCCAAATTCCAGAGTTCCCAGGTCAAGGAGAAACTATTACAAGCTGTCAGGAAGAAACAATTTGAGTATTGTGGAAACACAATCCAGATAACACAAGACCTGGCAGCTTCTACATTAAGGGATTGAAGGGCTTGGAATATGATACTCTGGAAGTCAAAGGAGCTAGGATTAAATCCAAGAATAACCTACTCAACAAAAATGAGTATAATACTTCAGGGGAAAATATGGATATTTAATGAAATAAAAGATTTCAAGATTTTTGAAAAAACCATAACTGAATGGAAAATTTGACTTTCAAATATAAGAAGCAAGAGAAGTATGAAAAGGTAAATAAGAAAGAAAAATCATAAGGAACTTATTAAAGTTGAACTACTTACATCCCTACATGGAAAAATAATACTTATAACTCATGTGACTTTTCTTACTCTGAGGAAAGTTGAAGGGAATATATATAAATAAATAAATACGCATGTGTGTGTGTGTGTGTATGTACACACACACACATATATACACACACATACATATATATGTATAGGTGGATATGTGTGTGTATATGCATAAGCACATATATAAGTGTGTATACATGTGTATATGTATATACATGTATAAATGTGTACATGAATGTATAAATGTATATACAGTATACACATGTATAAATGTACATACAGGATGAGTTGAATATGAACACATGATATTTTAAAATAAAATTAAGGAGTGAGAGAGAAATGGATTGGGAGGAGAAAGGGAGAGATAAAATAGGATAAATTATGTCACATAATTTATAATAATAATAAGAAGAAGAGGCAAGAGAAAGCTATAACAATGGAGGGGAAGAGCAGGAAGGTGAAAGGGAATGGGTCAATGTTTCTCTCATTGGATTTGGCTTAATGAGGGAATAACAGTACACACTCATTTGAGTATCTTATCCTACAGGAAAGTAGGGGGGAAGGGGAAAAGAAGGGGGATGATAGAAGGGAGGGAAGATTGGGTGAGAGGTTAGTTAGAAGCAAACACTTTTGAAAAGGGACAGGGTCAAAGCAGAAAATAGAATAAATGGCAGGTTGGATAGGATGGAGGGAAATATAGTTAATCTTTCAAAAGACTACTATAGAAATGTTTTTGCAAAACCACACATGTATAACCTATATTGAATTGCTTTTCTTCCCACCTGGGGGGGGGGGGCAGGGTGGTGAGATGGGAAGAAAGGAGAGAATCTGAAAATCTAAGTTTTAAAAATCAATGTTAAAAATTGTTTTTACATGGAACCAAGAAATAAGATACACAGGTAATTGTGTATAGAAGTCCATCTTGCCTTACAAGAAAGTAAGGGGGTGGGTGGGTGGATATAAAAGAGAGTAGATTGGGGAAGGGGTATTCAGTATGTTTGCCATCTTGGGTTTGGGGGTAGAAATTTTGCTTCTCAAATTTTCTAACTCATAATTTGGTGTAAATGAATTTTGAAAAATTTTATAATATCATTATATATATATATATCATATCATAGTTATAATTATAAAATTATATTATAAAATATAGTTCTAATTATTATAAAAATGAAAATAAATGTTTTAATGGAGAAAATAATAGCACTTACCTCACAGTTTTCTTATAAAACAAAGTAAATAAAGTGATCTACAAATTTATCCCCTAACATAAGTGCTACATCATATTACTAGTAAAAGCAAGGAACTTTTAAAAGGCAAAAAAGGAGAAGAGAGAGGAAGAAAGAGAGCTAAAAACCTCAAGGAATTCCTTTGAGGCTTCTCAGAAGACTTGGTCCCTAAGCTAATCAATGATACAAGAAAATGAGTATCAGAGGTGGCATTCAAGAGGCATTGTATATTGAAAGTATTGGAGGCAATTTCTGATAATAAACAAGGAAGATGAAAATGGAATCTCCAGTTTAACTAAAAGCTGTACATCTCTACTGGCTACAAAGCAAATAGTATTCAGTAGATTGAATGGTAAAGACCGGATGTTCCCTTATAGCAACTGATTTGTGTGCAGTGGATTGCTGGACTTCCTCCAGTAGGTGCTTAGGGGAGATATTTTCCAACTGGGTCTGCCAATTTCATCAAGTCTGGTGAAGTCAAGGAACAATTTCTTTAGTATCTACTATAAATGCCAGGCACTGTGCTAAGCACCGGGGATATAAAGAAATGGAAGATTTGAATTTTAATAAAGTGAGAATAATATATATTGAAGCAAGTGATCTGTCTGCTCCCATGAGTGTGTGCTTGCATTCTATTTTTGCTGTTGCTCCCATAGGACATTCCATTTGCAGATCCCAAGCAAGTTCACTAGATGTCTTCCATGCCTGGAATTCTTTCCCTAATTTCTACCTTCTGACTTCTTTCAAATTTCAGCTAATATCCACCTTCTGCATGAAGCCTTTCCCAGTCTCCTTTAACGTTGGTGCCTTCCCTCTGAGATTAATTCTGATTACCCTGAACGTATCTTAAACATACATAAATGTTTGAATGTTGTCTTCTGCATCAAAATGTAAGCTCCTTGAGGACTGGAATTATGTTTTTGTTGGTCTTTGTATCAGTAGATATTTGGACTAAACTAGTGTATAATAACTCCTTCATAAGTACGTATTTGTTGATTTTAAAAGGGGAAAGGTCAAGAGGAAGAGAATAATGAATTATGAATTTTGAAAATTTTTCAGTAGACAGAAAGCACTTCAGTGTTGGGCAGCCGGAATTAAGAAGAAAAAGTGTTGTGATGAAGAAGAAGAAGGAGAATGAGGAGGAGGAGGAAGAAGAGGAGGAGAGGAAGGAGGAGGGAAAGGAGTCTGCTGTTTGTAATTGTGTGTGTGTGTGTGTGTGTGTGTGTGTGTGTTTGTCTATTTTGTTAGAAGGATAGACATGGCTCATAGTCCCTAGGCTATGCACTTA
>CM053581.1:10570215-10588842 GCA_028627135.1 Pseudochirops cupreus | reverse complement strand
CAGCATTTTCTCCCAATCTGCAGTTTAAAAACCACCATCCCCCCCCCCTCCCCTTTACACCAACCCTGAACTGATACTCAGCAATGCTACAATGCTGGTAATAGACTTGGGATACCAGACTGTGTATTTGAAACATGAATAGAACTATATTTACTTCCTGTCATTTTAAAGGCAATGGTATCAGTACTTTAATTGGCCAAAATTCTCAAAAAATATTAAAGTTCACAGGCAAGTTAGGATAGTCTATACTTCCATTCAAAAAACCAACTTTATAAGTACAAGATCTGCTTAGAGAGCATAAATGCACAGTGTAGCGTAGACCCATAGGCAGAGCCAAACGGCCCCTTAGACTTCATTTAGCCCAAGTCTTTTATCTTAAATATAAAGAAATTGACACCCACACATGCATTTGTAACCCAGGCTGGCCTTTCAAACATTCCCAATTAGGCTAACAAGGAGCCTTCTGGATTTCTTATTACATGAGTGGGGACCCTACTTGTCGGTTTTCTTTAAAAGTAGCAAGACTAAGATTTTCTTTTCTTCCATCTTTTTGGCCATGCTCTTTACAGAGACTTTTACCTGCTGCCCTCAGTGTGGAAGCCATGAGGTGAACCAGTAAAAGGGGAGGGTCTTACCTTCCCCTGATCACCCTCTTTTATGCCAATTCCAAGAAATGGGCCTGGAGCTATTTGGTTCTGTGCTGTATTCTTTGTCCTCAGTTTAAGGTCACAGAGGTGATACGAGCTGGACCCAGTCTTCAAACCATGGTGCCCTTGGAGCCAGTATAGCAGGAGTGGTGGTACAGTCAGCTAGGCCCTTCTAGGAAACTCGGAGAAGCCAGAATCCTTGGGACTTCAACCCAGAAGGGCCTGGGGCCTGGGAACTGGGACTGTGCTTTTATGTGAATCTGAAGACTTCCCTGCCCCTAGGCCCTTTGATAGGCTTAAGTGGCTCTGAGAATCTTCCCTGATTTGAAAGTATACTCTGTCTTCCTAATAGGCTGAATGTGGTCACATGGAGCTTGTGGCAGGAGGTTTGTTTTTCAGGAATGCCCCCACCTTGTTACTTTGTGATTGGGCAGTGGGTCAAGAGGGCTGTGACATTCTCTGATCCAAGAGAAGGCTATATATACCTTGATAGTGAGGTTTTGCATTGGGGCTCACTTTGCAAAGAGTTGTATGGTTTGGCCAGACAAGACTCTGGGAAGCCATTGAGCCCCCCGGCTTTGAAAAACCCAGATGTTGGTGTTTCCCTCTCTGGTAACAGACTAGGTATGGATGTGATGGTCAGATGACTGGATGCCTGTCTGCTGATCTGTTTCTTTGTCTGTAACTTCTACTTGTAACTACTGTTTGCATTCTCTGAAGTTCAGGGTGCTGACTTTTCCCCCTGAACTAGGTAAATGATATATGTTTGATTGATTAAAGTAAGACCGTTAACCCATTTTGAGTTGCTTTCCTTTAGAAAAGCAGATCTAAGAACCTGTGCTAGCAGCCATCCTAGCCATGCTAGGGTACTTGCTGATACGTGTGCTCTATGGGAATGGAGCTAAACAATGAATGTATTCCCATTCCTCTTCCCCTGCCCAGAGACTAAGATATTGCAGGGGAACAAAGGGATCATGCCTCAGTATCTTTTATTATTTGTGGTTGTGCCTTTTGAAGCAAATATTCCTTTGTACAAGCTCCTGTCTCTCACACACACACACACAGATATCTACATAACCATATTCATATGATTATTAATTTTGATATTGTACCTGTCTTCACAAAGTGAGAAAGGATCTATAATTTGTCCATTGTAGATAAATCATGCCCATAAATGACTAAACATTCATTTATAAACTATGTGCTAACTATCATTGGACTTAATTCTAGGGGTACAAGGAATAGATAAAACACAGTCTCTGTTCTCAAGGATCTCCCAATCTGCTGGGGGGAGACAACATGGAAACACGGATGAACCAACAAGTCATGGGTAGGATAAATTGGTAAAAATCACCAGAAGGAAGGTAACAGCATTAATGGGGGCAAGGAAGACTTCCTGGTAAAGATGGGATTTGAGATGGGATTTGAAGGAAACCTTGGTTTGGAGATGAGGGGGAGAGCATGCCAAGGATGAGGGACAGCCAGTGAGAATGTCCAGAGTCAGGAGAAGGGGTACCTCATTCCAAGAAGAGTAATAAGGTTTAAGAAGACAGGAAAGGCTGATTCACAACACTGTGGTCACTCGTACCAGGGCATGCAAAGATTAAGCCAATTTTTCTAGTTGCCCAGTTAATGTGCTCTCCCCTCTCCCAATGCAATCCAGTCTAACAAATATGAATTAATCATCCACTCCAGGCACTAAGTTTATAAGGCAAAAGCCAAAACAGACACCTACAAAACAAATCATCCCGGCTACATTGTATTATGGAGTTACACAGAGACAAATAAATTCAAAGTGATCAATCAACAAGGACTTATTAAGACTTTCTATGTGCCAGGTTTTATGCTAAATGCAGTGAATGCAAAGAAAAAGCAAAAAAGAACTCCTGTCCTCAAGGTACGAAATTTTAATAAGAAGAAATATAATCTCCCAGCTGCTCCATGAGCAACACCCTACCTCGCTCATCTCCAGGCCTTTTCTCTGCCTTCCCCCATGCATGGAATGCCCTCCCTCCACATTTCTGGCTCCTGGCTTCCCTCAAGTCTTAATTAAATCCTCATCTTCTATGGGAAGCCTTTCCCAATGCCTCTTAAATTCTAGCACCTTCTCACTCTTGTTTACATTCTGTTTAGCCCTTCTAGAACTTGTTTGTATGTATTTGCTTGCTCTCTTCCCCATTTGACTGTATGTTCCTATTTGACCTTGGACTAATACATTTTTACCTCTCTGTCTCTGAATATAAAGAAATGGGAGCTGTAAATGACCTCTACAAGTTTATATCTCAGAATCCTGTAATCCTAAAGCTCTTCCTTCCATATTTCTCTACCTTCTGTTACTCATTGAAAACATGTTTTCTCTTTCAAGACTTCCCCTATCTCAGGCTGGCTGCCCCCTGGAACTGAGGGCTAAGCGGAAGAACACACACATTCTTTGTTACCTATGACCACATGCACACATTCTTTTTATCACCCCCATTCAGCAATCCTTTCTACTCCTTTAAACTGTATTCCATTCTTCCCAAATTTCTATTGCTATCATCTAAGATGCCAGATCACTCTTCCTCCTCCTCTGAAAGTTCAGTATCTCGTTCCTGATTTCTTAAAAAGTCTAAATATCTTCTCCCTCATCCTCCTCCAATCCCTTTACTTTCCTGTCCAACCAATTTCAGCAATGCACAAGAGTGGGCATGCTATAAAACCTAGGGCCTTCCATTGTGTGCACAGTGCGCACACACACACACACACAGGAATCTTTTATCCAGCTTCACTGAACTTGCCCCAGGTACTGGAATTCCTTGCTATGGCTCTGCAAGGATGACTTAGAGTGTTGAAATTTGGGTGAATAAATTGAAATTGATGCTCTCTTCCATCATAATGCAGTTTAGAAGAATAAATAAAAATAGTCATAGATTTTCAAGAGAACAGAGCCCAAACCCACAGGTATCATACAGGTGAAGAGTAGCCACTAGAGCAAAGCTCACAGAACACAGCTTTGCAAAACGATGTCCCCATTTGAATAGGCAGTCTATAGGGTAGGTAATTCACTTATCACCATTTATAAAATCAACATAATTAAGTGGAAAGAGGGTGGATCATGGAGATAGAAAGACATGTATTCAAGACCTGACTTTGATGCAAAGTAGCTGTGTGACCATGGAGGAGGCAGTGAAAAGCTCAGTGCCTCTGGCACCTGTCTAGGCCTCTAATTTCCCAGCTCTCTTCTTAGGCAGGGTAATTACTGGTGAAAATTAATGTATGGCAAAGCTGTCACATAATAGCACCTGCATATCATGGGGTAGTTGAAACAATTGTTGGAGGGATTTGCACATGAGGCACTATCCTTCCGCTGATGGAAATCACAAATCTCCTTTCTTCTTTCCTCTCATTTCATTAAAAAAAAAAAAAAAGGTAAGCCTGCTGAGATTCACAGAAGGGTAATAAATTATGTCTGATCCAATAGCCAATACATATCAAAAGTAAGACTTGAATCCATTCTCCTTACCTGGCTCGAAGTCCATTAGTACATTCACCATAGCATACAGGTGCCTGACATTCTGTGCACACTTACAATGCAGCTATGTGGACAGTGGAGAGAATACCAGACCTGGAATCAGGAAGATTCATCTTCCTGACTTGAAATCTGGCCTTAGACGTTTCCCAGCGATGTGACCCTGGATGAGTCACTTAACCCTCTTTGCCACAGTTTCCTCATCTTTAAAATGAACTGGAGGAGGAAATGGAATACCACTACACTATCTATGTCAAGAAAATCCCAAACGGGGTTATGAAGAATCAGATGCAACTCAAAAGACTGATCAACAGCATTGTAGAGAGAACATTTTCTCTGGAGACTTAGAGTCAGGAAGCATCACTTTTGGCTAAGGTAGTCAAGATAAAAAATTAATGGGAAATAGGAATTTAGGTCTGGGGCTGGGATAAGATTTTCAGAATGAGCCTTCAGAACAACTATATAGCTTTTCTGCCATCAGGATGAGCAAGTGTTAACATGTGACACCAGCTGATGAACAAGAAACATGTCAGCCTGCAACAGGAAAGTGTATAGGTTGTAATTAAGGAGGATCTGATGAAACCTCTGAAGCAGCATGCATTCAGAGATGGAGAAGTGTGATGGCCATTGTGCATTTGGTTTCTTTGCCTGCAGCTGGAGATAATTGCTGCGTGCCAGTACAATCGCAGGATATGTGGTGGCATAAACGTATGAAGACAATAGTGGCACACAGTAGCTCTGCCATACTTCAATTTTCACCCATAATTACCCTGTCTATGCTGAGAGTTTGCTTGAATCTATTTTTTTTTAAGATAGTAAGCAGTCAAATTGAAGTATTTTCTAGCCAAAGAATTCATATGTGGCATGTAAATTCCCTTAACCATCCACCAATGAGTGAATCGATTATCTCTATGCACTCTAGCAGGGCCCCTTTTGCCCATCAATCTCAGTATTTTGGACAACATTTCACCATAGTGGAGATATTGTATATAGTTTTGGCAAGTCTCCTCTTCAACTAAGTCTCCTTGAGACAAAAAAAAAAAGCTGCTTATAAGTTAAGAAATATTGGAAAAAATGTCCAATGGGAAATCAAGACCAAAAGTGGTTCTGAACTTTCTTGGAATCTCCCTTATTTGATGGTGTTTTATAGTTAGGAGGATTCATTATCCGTATTTACTTTTTCCAACCACGAGGTTTCATGAGTTAAGTGAAAATGGAGTCCACTGATTTTTCTTTTCCACTTTAGTCATGGTAACAAAAAAGCCACATCCTCTTTTAGTCTCAGTTTCTTTACCTGTCAAATAAGAATAATAACTAAACTACCCATTACATGGAATTCTTATAAGAATAATATTGTGTAATCTGTAACTGAATTGGTCTGGACCCGTGATTTCATTGGAACTGATCCCAATGAGAAAATTCCCATCAAAGCAGATTGGCAATCATTCTGAGAATTCTCATCTTAGTTTACTAGGATAGGTTAATTTTTATGCCCAAGGTTAAAAAATCAGTTTGTAAGAGCTTACTCTGGAACCTGCTGGCATACCTGGGAGAGAGAACAGATAAGGATAAAAATAAAATAATCATCATTTTTCCCCTCCAGAGAAAGGAGAAATTTAAAAGAGCCGGATTTGGATTTGATGCCAAAGAAAACTCCATACAGGTTAGAGCTGTCCGGAAGTGGGATGGCATGTCTGGAAACGTGGTGCATTTATCCTTAGTAGACATCTATAAGCACAAGCTAGATAATCTCTTCTCAAGCATGTTATAAAGAGTATATCTATACCATCTATTTCCACATCCATGTGGATGTGTATAACAATATGTGTGTGTATAACAATGTGTATAACAATATACCCATATCTATATCTCAATTTCTATATCTATACAGATTCACGTCCATACCTATGCCTATGCCTATGCTTACACCTATATCTATATCCATATCTATGCCTGAACCTATAGCCATATCTACATCAATATTATTATCTATCATATGTACACATATATGTATAAATGCATGTTCATGTATGTGTGTACACATCTGTCTCTCTCCTTTTGCTCCTCCTCCTCCTCCCCTTCCTCTTCCTCCTCCTCCTCCTCCTCCTCCTCCTTCTTCTTCTCTCTCTCTCTCTCTCTCTCTCTCTCTCTCTCTCTCTCTCTCTCTCTATTCTTCTCTCTCTTCCTCCCTCCCTCTTTCTCTTTCACAGGGGTATTATGGTAAATGTTTAAAAATCATCTGCTGAGGAAAAAATGTAAGCATAACATATTCTTAAATTTAATCTTCATTATGAATACATTCTTAACTTTAGACAATCAACAAAACACTAAATTAAGCCCTGATTGTTAGGCTTTGTTATTTCTGAGATATAAATAATTACTCACACTGAAAATTTGACAATGGAATTTCCTGAGTTGATTCAAACTGACTGTGGCGTATCTATGTATATATTTTTTATGTATATAACAGAAAGAAGATTGGATGGGGGAGGGGGAAGGATCATGAAAAGTCTCATGAAGAAGATGGCATTTTAGCTGAGACTTGAAGGAAATCAAGATTTCCATGAAATAGAAGTGAAGAGAGAAATTAGTAAAAGATGGAGAAGAGGGCTGGATGCAGAAGACAGAGCAAGAGAAGCAATGAGAAAGAAATATGATCAGAGAACCATCTTGTGTGTTGAAGAAACGCCTTTGCTAGTTCCTGCATGAACTTGCTCTCTGCGTCATATAAAATCTTAAGACAATAATATTCAACTCTTTTGGTTCTTGTGATTAAAAAAAAAGATAGATTCAAGCAAAATCATTTAATGAGAACCAACCTAAACTGGGTGTCAGAGGACATGGGTTGAATCCTTTTTTTTTTAATTTAATTTTTTTTATTAATTTATTTATGTTCTTGTTTACATCATTCATTTCCACGAGATTTTGAGTTACAAATTTTCTCCCCGTCTTTCCCCTACCCAACACCTCAAAACAGCCATCCCACTGTATAACCCTTCCCCAATCTGCTCTCTCTTATGTCCTCCTCCTCACCCCTCTGACTTTCTGGTAGGGCAGGATGGATCTCCCTACCACAGTGCCTGTGTATATTAATTCCCAGTTGGATGTAGTTAATAATAATAATAATAATAATAACAATAATAACAATAACAATAATAATAATAATAATTGTATATATATAAACATATATATTTTTAACATTTGATTATAGAACTTTAAATTCTAGATTCTTTCCCTTCCTCCCTCATCACCCACCCCCACTGGAAGGACAGGTAATCAAATATAGGCTTTCCATGTATAATTATTCAGAACCTCTCCACAGTGGGCATATTGTGAAAGACTGATTATATGTCCCTCCTTCCTATCCCACACCCCCGCTTGTTCTATTCTCTATCCTGACCCTGTCCTTGTCCCTTTACAGAAGTGTGTACTATCATCAACCCTCCCCCCCATGCAACCCTCCCCTCCGTCATGCCACCTCTCATCCCCATCCCCCCCTACTGTCCTGTGTGGCAAGATACTCAGTTTAGAGTTTATGTCATTCCTTCCCTAAGCCAAGTTCAGTGAAAGTAAGGTTGACCCTTTCCCTTTTGCCTTCTTGTTCTTCCCCTCCATTGTAACAATTATCCTTTGCCTCTTCCATGAGATGTTTAACCCCATTCTGTCTCTCAGTGTCTCCTCTCATTCTAATCCTCTCCCACCTCAGAATTTCCCCTTTTAGAGCATTGTCCTTTCCTATTCAATTGATCTTGTGCCCTCTATGCATTCATATATACACATATTCATATTGTATGCATATATAAACCCTCCTATATAGACAAATATAGGAGATATTTCACATTGCCATATATTTTTTTCATTTGTTTGGATCTGTTTGATAGTATCTTGATTTCTCACAATGTCATTTGCTTCCATTTGCTCTACTCTAATTCTGAAGGAGTTATCCTCTTCAGAAAGCTTTTGAGATTCTTTTTCCATCTGGTATATTCA
Organism: Pseudochirops cupreus; assembly: GCA_028627135.1. NCBI lineage: Eukaryota > Metazoa > Chordata > Mammalia > Diprotodontia > Pseudocheiridae > Pseudochirops > Pseudochirops cupreus. The sequence goes on along the minus strand of CM053581.1, from coordinate 10,580,697 downwards.
ACTTTTTAAGGCATTCTTCTCCTCATTGGCTTTTTGGGCCTCTTTTGTCATTTGAGTTAATCTATTTTTTAAGGTGTTATTTTCTTCAGTCAGGTTGTTGACTCTCTTTTCATGATTTTCTTGCACCATTCTTATTTCTCTTCCCAATTTTTCCTCTGCTTCTCTCCTTTGGTTTTCAAAATCCTTCTTAAGCTGATCTATGGCTTTTAGGCAGTCTTCATGTTTCTTGGAAGCTTTTGATGTGGGAGTTCTGACTGTGTTGTCTTCCTCCCATTCCCTGTTTGATCCTTCTTTTCCCCAAAGAAGGAATCTAGAGTTTGGTTGCTGTTCTTACATTGCTTCCTTTGCCTGCTCATGATGCCCAGTCAATGATATTTTAGCCCTGTGGAACTCTGCTTCCAGAGGGAAAAGCTCTGTCCCAAATCACTGGAGTATTCTCAGCTGCCAGAGCTATTCTTGATGCTACTGTGTAATAATTGTGTGACTGGGAAACAGCCTGGACTTGTGATAGTACAAACTCCCAAGTGAGAAAACTTCTTCTATCAATGGGGGCTGAAACTCCATGCACTTTTTATCTTCTTTTCCTAGCAGTTCTCAGACTTGTTGCTCTTTGGAGACTTTTATGCATTTAAAAATTACTGAGGACCTTCATAAAGGACTTTTTTTTGTGGGGCATAGAAATTGATACACACACTTATAGAATCATGTAGATATATAGATATTCAACATATTTGAACTTAAAATGTCTTAACATTATTTTTTAAATTTTATTTTATTTTTTAATTTATGAAATGAAATAAGAATTTCCATAACATAGTAGAATAAAAAAGATGATTGCACATGAAAATGCAAATTTATTTTTGAAAACTTACTATTCTTTAAAACATATAATAAAGTTATCATGTAACTGTATTATTTTTCCTTTTATTCTCTCCTCCACTACCCTAGAAATGGTTACCATTATGCACACACACACACACACACACACACACACACACACACACACATACACACACACAGATAGTTAAAATAATCTTCTATATACATCTATTTATCAGTTCTTTCTCTGGACGCAGATAGCACCTTTCTTTATAGGTCCTTTGTAGTTCATTTGAATATTTACAGAAATCAAAATTACTTAGTAGCTCAAAGTTATTGTTAAAACATTATTACTATTACTCTATACAGTGTCCTCTTGGTTCTGCTTATTTCACTCTTCATTATTTCATATAAGTCTATCTTAATATTTTTATGAAAATAGCTTTAAACCTCTAAAAGGGACCACACTTTGAGAACTACTATCTTAAGGGGTAGCTTAGAGCAAGTGAGAAGTGAGGTGATTTGACCACAGTTCAAGATCATTGTGCCATATTGCCTCTCACTGCTTGTGTGACTTTGCCAAAATTATTTCCTATCTCTGAGCATTAATATATCTATTTGTGAAATAGTCTACTTAGGGATTCACAGGCTCATAGATTTGGAGGTGGTAGAAACCTCAGAAGTGTTCTAGCTTAATTCTCTTATAATGGTGACAATGGGGAAACTGAGATCCAAAGAGGTTTTCTGTCTTATCCAAAGTCACACAGATAATTAGTAAGAGGGTCAAGACTGAATCAATTGTCTGAAGAAGATCTGACTCTCATTATACTGCAGTTGACTGATCTTGTGATGCCAGCTGGCTCCTCCTCCTCATCTTTACCTCTTGGTTCCCCTGGCTTCTTAAATGTCCCAGATAAAATCTCACCTTCTTAGGTGTATGTTTGAATCCTGGTTCTCTTCTGATTCTTCATGTGAGCTTGGATAAGTCATACAGCCTTTAGGGGCATCAATATTCTCACATGCAAAAGGAAAAGGGTCACTTGATCTACAAGAGGTTTTCTAGCTTTAAATCCTATGAACTATTCTCCATGGACAAATGATTGTTTGGGAGAGTCATTCCGTCAGATTTAAAAGATCTTTAAGAGTGTGAAATAATCGAATAGGAGTAAAGATGAAGAAAAAAATTGGAAAAAAAAAGTCATGTATTTTACCCTCAGAATGAGCTTTTGTGCTGCTCAGGTATTGCTAAAGCCTACTGGTACCTTCCTGTTTTCATCTTTTCCTCCACATCATCTTTCCTCCAGAGGGAATTGTATGGAAGGCAGTTGTTTTCTGCTTATTACCTTAGAGAGACAATGTAGGAAACTGAAGAAAAGAAATGACAATTTCATTGTATCTTGAGCAAGAGAGATGAGAACATAGTATATGAGCCACACTAGAAGACTATTGGGAATAATTCTTTATAATTTTTATTTTACTTTTTTCAAGAGTCTAACATGAAATCAATTATATTTTGCATTGTTTCTATTGGTGAGAAACATGGGAATTCCCCAACCACCTTGACTTGGTGGTTTAACAGATCACATAGACAAATATCCACGGGAGGGATTCCATTGTCCTCAGAAATGGCAGAAGGAAGCAATAGCATACAATAAGCTCATCATGCAGATTCTGTTTAATTTAAAATTGGCCTCATGCAAAGCAGCTGCTGTCCCTGTATTAAGTGCCTTATCCTTCATTCTGCAATCAAAATCAAGTAAATTTAAAATTAATTTTCTAAGCATAAGTTTGGAAACCAGCATATTGATTACTTCTCATCAGAGCTGGCTGTACTTTGGTGATAGAAATTTCTTTTCTAATCCTGGTATCTAAAATAATCAGGAGAAATGTACTAAATTATCATAATAATGATACTATTGGATGGTGGTTAGATAGTAGGGAGGCACTTGAACTTGGGTTCAAATCCTAGCTCTGATAAATACTGATTGTGTGACTCTAGACAGGTCCCCCAAGCAGCACTCTGATACTACAAGTTGCAAAGCAGGAGAAATTAGCCCTAGTGGAAGACAAGGAAGGGTGTTCCCTTTTAAGCTAATGAAAGCACAGGCTGATTGTACATTATAAAGAAATCTCATTTAAACATTGCCTGAAGATGTATAAATTGCTTGGCATACATTATATAACTTGATCTTTATAACTGCCCCCCTAAAATGGGTATAAATAACACCCCCAATTCATAGTTGAGAAAACTGAGATGGCAAGACATTGTGATGGCTCAGGTTTCTACTGTTAATAAGGGTCAGCAGTGAAATTCATTCCTGGTTTCTCCATCCCTGAGAGCACATCCTTTTTCACTAGACATGTACCACTACTCTCAGGCAGCAGCATTGTCATTTGCTGGTTTTTCCTTGGACTGCTGGAATCCAGTCTTCTACAGCTCTCTGCTGCTCTTTGTCTCAATAGCAGACTTCATTAAATGTTTATTAAAAAAGAAAAAAATAGGTACTAAGCACCCATGTATATAAAAAATAGAAGTAGTTACTAGGGGAACATTAAATGTAGATAGGATTCCACCCCTAGGCTCATGAAGCTCAGTCATGAAGCTGTTAATATCACTAATAGTCACAATAGTGTGATTACTGATCTAGAGTCAGACATCTTGGAGAGTGAAGTCAAGCAGGCCTTGCTAACAATCAGGCCCATGGAGGTGTTGGAATTCCATCTGAGTCATTTAAAATCCTAAAAGATGATGTTATTAAAGGGCTGCCATCAGTATGTAGCAAATTTAGAAAACTCAACGGTGGCAACTGGTTTGGAAAAGCTCAGTTTACGTCCCAGCCCTAAAGAAAGACAATAACAAGAAATGTTCAAGTTACCAAACACTTGCATTCTCATCACACGCCAGCAAGGTCATACTTAGGATTTTGCAAGCACATCTTCAGCACTATGGGAACCAAGACATACAAGAAGAGCAGACTGGTTTTGGAAAAGGCAGAGGAACTAGAGACCAAATTACCAACATTCCTTGGATTATGGAGAAAGCATGGGAGTTTCAGGAAAAATAAAGTAAAACAAAAAAATAAACATCAGCCTCGATGACTACAAGAAAACTTTTAACTGTGTGGATTAAAACAAAATGTGGCAAGTCCTCAAAGACGTGGGAATACCAGATCATCTCACTTGGCTTCTGGGGAATCTCTATGCAGACAAAGAAGGAACAGGTAGAACCAAACATAGAAGAAACAATTAGTTTAAGAATGGAAAAGGAGTATAACTATGGATGTGTACATGTGTGTGTATAGATATACACATATGTATACGTGTACATATGTGAGTGTGCATACACACAATTTCTTTAACTTATGTGCAGAGTACATATTGTTAGAAGAAATATAAATAATCTTAGACATTCAAATGATACCATTCTGAGAGCAGAAAGTGAAGAAGGATTAAGAAGCCTTTTGATGAGAGTGAAAGAGCAGATTATAAAAGCTGGCTCCAAGTGTAATATTAACAGAACAACAACAAAACACAAAAAAATAAAGTCTTGGGGGCTGATCCTATCACTTCCTGGCAAATAGAGGAAAAATAAATGGAATCAGTCAAAACTTTATGTTATTGAACTCATAGATCACTGTAAATGGTGACCATAGCCAAGAAACTCAAAGACACTTGTTCCTTGGAAGGAAAGCTATGGAAAATTTGGACAGCATACTAAAAAACAGAGATGTCATCTTGTTGACAAAGGTTCATAGAGTTGGATATATTTTTTTTCCCCCAGTGGCAAAGTATGTTGTGAGAGTTGAAGTATAAGGAAAGCTGAGCACCACCAAATAGATACTTTGGAATTGTGGTGCTTCAGAAGACTTTTGAGAGTCCCTCGGACAGCAAGGAGAACAAATCAGCCAATATTTAAAGTAACTAATTCATTGGAAAGTCAAATACTGAATCTGAAACTTAAATACTTTAGCCACATAATGAGAAAAGGGGACTTATTGGGAAAGACACTGACATGCACATACATACAAAGGTTAAAGACAAATAGGCAAGGGGACAACAGAGGAACTAGGGACCAAATTACCAGCACCCCACTAACTCACCAACAGGCTTGAGGCCCCTCAGTTACCCTGAGTCTGATTTAGCCAATCTTCTGAGATGGTTTATCGTGTCTATCTATTGGAGAGGTTAGATAGATAGATAGATAGATAGATAGATAGATAGATAGATAGATGGATGGATGGATAGATAAGATAGATGGATGGATAGACAGACAGAAATATGATAGATAGATAGATAGATAGATAGATAGATAGATAGATAGATGATAGATAGACATGCAGGTAGATAAACAGGTAGATAGATAGATAGATAGATAGATAGATAGATAGATAGATTGATTGATAGATAGGTAGAGGCAACTAGGTGGTCCAGTGAATAAAGTGCCAGGCCTGGAGTTAGGAAAACATTTCTGTGAGTTCAAACCTAGACTCAGATAGTTACTATCTGCGTGACCCTGGGCAAGTCCCTTAACCCTGTTTGGCCCAGTTTCTTCATCTGTAAAATGAGCTAGAGAAGGAAATGGCCAACCACTCCAGGGTCTTTTCCAAGCAAACTGCCAATGGGATCACAACAGTCAGACACGACTGAAAAATGACAGCATTGCACACCCACACATCTATATATAGATCTAGCTATATCTGGACATAGCCATATATGTATATATGTACATATGTGTATATGTTTGTGTGTGTATATATGTATGTGTATGTGTGCACACACACACACACAGAAGGCAAAAAGGAGTGTAACCTCTCCTTACCCTAACTACCCCTACCCCAAAGTTGGGGGTGACATGAAAGGGCTAAAGACTTAATGGGACAAGCTTAAAGGAATGAATCACATGGCCCTATGAATGAAGTGAAGGAATCACCCACAATTTGGGAATGGATGGTATGATATCTTGAAGACATGCAGTATCTGGATATGGGAAAGAGGAAGCAAGGCGTCAGAATGGCAGAGATGAGCACAGCATGTTAGAATTTATTTAACTGAAGGCAGAGGGAGATGTTGAGTTCACCCTGAGGGGCCAGGACCATCATCTACCATTGATAGACAGGAACTCAACAACCAGAGTGAGAGAAGTATGTATGGTTGTGACCTTTCTACTTCCAGCTGCCAAGCTAAGTCAATGAAAGGTAACTTCTTTTTTGTTATCCCCACCCCCTTCCAGGGAATATCTGGTATGCTGATCACTGGGGCCAAGCACCAAGGAAGAGGGATGCTTTCCTCTCCTCAACATAACTTCTTTTTACTCTCATTCCTTATTTCAGCTTTAAAAGGTAGTTTTCAACTTTCACAATCAAAACTTGCACTTCAACTGTCATTATTATTTTGATTTTGTGCTAACATTATAGTCACAAGTCAATATTAATTTACTGCCCTTTCCTACTCTAAAGCAATATGGACAACAGAGTTAAAAATAAAGGTCTTTTAAAAGTAAATTCCCCATCCGTTTTTCTGCTCTAATTATTCTGCAGTATGTTGAGTTACTGGGTCATATATTCTTAGCTGAGCATTCCTTGTCATCCCCTAAGCAGTCTCATAGAAAGAGAGCCCTGCTATATTATGCTCATGATAGGGAAGCATAATTGAAATTGCACACACACAAAGAGAGTGCATAATATAACAGTTCTGATAGCCCTAGCATCCTTTGCAATTTGTGGCAAATTAAAGAGTGACAGGCAAAAGTACATAATGCCTTGAGACTTTCTTCTGACTACTTTCATTTTGATATAAAGAATATCATTGCATTAAATGTGCACAAATATATACAATCAAGGACTCAAAAATCCCACACATCCTTCACTGCATTTATGTCCGTTTATGATGATGTCACCCATGTGAAGATTTCTTCTTTTTGCATAGGTGACAACCTGATCACTCTGCTTCATCTAACATCATTCTTGCTCATATGCTACTGCTGATCCTCAAGCAGTGATCCTCTCAACAAACTAGGGGACATGTTCTAGGGGTTGTTTCTTCTTCTTATTGTTGTGATTTTTACATTTTGACAGTGTCACCACCCATCTCCCCCTGGTTTTCATGTTGTCCTCTCTATTTGACTTTGAGCTCCTTGGTGGGTGACAATGTGAAAAAAGGGAAAGGGGACATATTTGAAGGTAGCACCAATAGCAATTGGCAATGGATTAGATATAAGGGAAGGATGAGAGAGAATGAGTTAGGAATAATGCCAGGATGTTGGCTTGGATTAATCATTAATGGAAGGAGGGTGATGAACATGACAACAATTTTAAAAGAAATTAGGACTAATAATAAGAGCAAAAAACCCACAGGAACCATAAGCACAATAATAACCTATAATAATAAGCTTTCATCAAATGTACTATGTGCCCAGGTATTGTGTTAAACACTTTACAAACATTATGTCTTTTTGATTCTCACAACAATCTTGGTAGGATTTGGGGGGAAGATAAGGAGTTCAATGTGGGCTATGCTAAGTTTGAAATATCTACAGGAAATCTAGAGAGAGGATGAGTAGGTAGTTGAAGATTTCAGACTGGAGGTTAGCACAGAGGACACGGCTATTCACAGACAGATCTTTAAAACATTCGCATAGAGATAAAAATTGAATTCCTGGGGGCTAATGAGATCACCAAGTAAAATAGTATAGAGTAAGGACATGAGAGGTTTAATAAATGTTTGTTGACTGACTTAATGAGTATCTGGTTCTTATCCAACCAATTATAATCCCCTAAACCCTAAGGCATAGTCTTAGCATAACGGAAAAGGAGACCACCATTTTCTTCCCAGTTAAAACATTGTAAAGCTTAGAGTTTGAGAGAAAGAAAATTAGAGCTTGCACCCCGAAAGGGAGACCATTCAGCTATAGGCTGAGTACTGAGAACAAGATTTATAGTTTTGCCTTCATTTGCAGCCCAATTGCTTAACAAAATGCTGGCCCCATAGTAAGCAGTTAGCAACGCTTGTTGACTGACTGAATGAGGAGATGTCTGGGTCAAATGCTGCCTCAAATGTGGGGGGACTCGAGCGATTTGCTAAACATTTCAGATATAGTTTCCTCACCTATAAGTGTGCTTAATAATAATAAGTGCATTACGTACCTCTCATACTTGCTATAAGATTTACTCTCTTAAAATCTTAAATTATAGAAATATGAGTTGTATTTTTAACTGAGTGCCTATTGATTCTTCTTTCAGAAATAAATCTATAATTTTTTGTGAATTCCATTGACTAAAATGAAAAATGAAAGGTTGAAAAGGATGAGGCTCCAAGAGGCAGTTCCATTTAGAACATAAGAAGAGATGATTTATGTCCCAAGGAGGTCAACACTAGAATGTTCTTGAATCTTGTAAAATATTCTCAGGAACAATTTTTGTGACACAGATAATAAATATATGTATGTGTATACACACATATGTGTGTATATGCTTATATATACACATACATATATATCTATATACATTGGAATATTGACACTCCCATTAGATTGGAAGCACCTTGAATGTAGGAACTGCCTTTTGGCCTCATTTTTTAAAAATCTGCCAGCACTAGCATGGTGCCTGTCATATAACACTTATTGTTCTCCATGTTGTTTTGTATATGTAATATAATAATGTATTATGTATTATATATTAGTTGTTTTATATACAATGTAATATGCATATTATATAATGTGTCCATTTTTTTACTTTACACTTTTAATATATCTTTTTCCTTTAATATATCACTTTTATTTACTTTATACTACTACTTTATTAGCATATATTACTCAATATATTATATATTAGTAATATAATTATAATATGTTATACATATATAAAATAGCATAAAAGAAGTAAGAGTAGTCTGCTATATTCATGTATATTTATATATACATGTAACATATACATAAAATAGGCTACTTTTCACTCTAAGAAATGATGACTCAATACACTTCTGATAAGCTTTAGAAAATTGGTATGAACTAATGAAGTGTGAAGGAAGGAGAACCATGAGAACACTATCCAGAATATGTAAAATAACGGACAGGAAAAATAAGCTTAATTGGCAGCCAAAGTCTGGTAAATTACCATTGTACCAGAGATTGGCACCTACCCTGACCAACTAAGATGGTGTCACTCACATGGAGGGCAGCAGACACCACCTTCTGGGAGGCAGGGGGGCTTGAACATACACAGATATTACATAGTGGCTTAACACTTGTGTCAGAGAAACGTGTATTTTTTTTTTCCATTGTCTAAAGTTAGAGCAGTCAGTATCTTCAAAAAGAAAGAGCTAACTGAAAGGTAGTGGGGAATTCTATGGAATTGCCATTTGAGGGTGAAGGATTCTTGCTCACACCATTGAATGAGAGGGATGAGTCCTCTAACCATCACTCATCACCACCCCCAGTCCACATGGCTCCAAGAAATGGACTTGAAGTATTGTCTTTTTATATGATCTTTTTATTCTTTTCTATTCTCAATGCAGGTAGTGGAATCTCTGGGAAAGGAGTTCAAACTACATGTAACCAGGTGAACAGGAATCTAGGCCAGGTATTACAACCAGCCAGAAGTGAAGTTTTCAGGAGCATGTATACAGGAATGCTAGCCTAGTGGGGCTTTTAACTTAGAGTTTGGGGAGGCGGAGCGAAGATGGTGGCATAGCAGCAGAAACACATCGCAGCTCTCACATAGCCACCTCAAAATACCCATAAAGTAGGACTCTAAACCAATCCTAGAACTCCAAAACGCACACAAAGATACTTCCCACTAAAGTCAGCTCAGCTACGAGGAACCATATCAGCACTGCGAACCGAAACCAGCCTGGCCTGAAGCCGCGGCTGTGCCCTGGGGGCGGCTGGACCAGAAGGGCAGAGGAGCCTCTCTGGTAAGCAGATTAGCGGCAGCTGCAAGCAGCATTCAGAACTAGGTCACTGGGACTTGCGAAGTTGGGAGGGCAGCAGTCTGGCAGAAATGCCTATATAGAGGAAAAGCAAAAGGCAGAGGTTTTGCACCAGCCTCCACGTTCAGATTCCCGCTTGCGACCTGCAGACAGCAGGGAGACTAAGCGATTGTTCTGAGGCCAGTGCTCTCGCGTTGAGCGGCCTGGATCTGGATTGCCGTCTTGGGCCTCGGTCTTGGAGTCTTCATTATCCAGCAAGCCAGAAGTAAGTAGGAACGGTCTCAGCACCTTCCTGAGAGCTATGGCAGGCAGGAGGACCCCAGCAATTTGGGACAGAGCTTTCCCTTCTGGAAGCAGAGCCCCATAGAGATTTTAAAAAAAATCACGGACTAAACAACCATGAGTGAGAATAAGCATAAAAAGCAAAATAAGAACAGCTCCCAAACCCTAGATTCCTTCTTTGGGGAAAAGAAAGATCATGGGAAAGAGAGAGAGGAGGAGAGTGCAGACAGAGCACCCCCACCAGGGGCCTCCAATAAACATGAAGAATGCTGTAAAGCTAGAGATGAGCTGAAGAAGGATTTTCAAAACCAAATAAGGGAAATGGAAGAAAAATTGGGAAGAGAAATAAGAATGTTGCAGGAAAATCATGAAAAGAGAGTCAGCAGTATGACTGAAGAAATCAACACCCTAAAAAATAGATTAACTCAAATGACAAAAGAGGCTCAAAAAGCCAAT
>CM053581.1:10540526-10569715 GCA_028627135.1 Pseudochirops cupreus | reverse complement strand
GAATCTGGAGTTCCATAATCAAATGTTATGAATGTGTGTGTGTATATAGATAGATAGATAGATAGATAGATAGATAGATATAGATATAGATATACATATAGATATACATATATAGATATAGATATATGCAATTATTATTATCATTATTATTGACTACATCCAACTGGAACTTGAGATACACAGGCACTGTGGTTGGGAGATCCATCCTGCCCTACTGAAAAGTGACATAGGAGAGAATAGAGTGGGGGAAGGGGGGACACACGGGGTGGCTGTTTGGGGGCGGTGGGTGGGGGAAAGAGGGGGAGAAAATATGTAACTCAAAATCTTGTGGAAATGAATGATGCAAACTAAAATAAAATTTAAAAAAAAGAAAAAAAAAGAAATGAAGGGGAGGTGGCTGTGACTTCAGAGATGCTGACCATCAGGTCACATTAGTAAACACTGATTAAGCACCTATGTGCCAGACTCAGAATGTGGGAGGCCAAAGAAGGCACCTGACCTCACAGCAGCCCCAGGGCCATGCCCACTGAGGAGCATGAGTGATTGGTTGGGGGGCAGTTGTCCCCATCTCGGCAGATGGTCCTTCTGGAGCTGATGTTCACCCATGGTCAGCCCTCCCTCTGGTGAGGCCGTGGCCCATCTCCCAACCCATGAGTGTGTCCTGTGGGTCTGGCCTAGGGACTCTCGCTAGGATAGGGCCTTGCAAGGGAACCTGGGTAGAGGCATTCTACTTGCTCCCCTCCCACTGTCATTTCTATGTAAAAAAAATAAAAAATAAAAAAATAACTTAGAGTTTGGTGGGACTAATGTTATGTAGTAACTTAGCTGATTTGTGAACCAAACCCCTTTTTTTTACCTTTCCTAAAAGTCAGAGTAGTATAAAGGAAAGAAGATTAAGGCCCTCCAATGGTGGAGCATGGTATTTGCACAGTTTTTCTTTCTATATGTTTGAAATAAATATGCAATTGTAAAAAGTTATCTAATATTAAAAGAGTACATAAAATCAGGGTGCTAGTCATTTGGCCCCTAAAAGTGGAGAGACAAAATTTAAAGGGCTCAATACAATGGAACGGAAGAAAAGTTCTCCAACAGGTTGTAGATACTGGAGAAGGGGATTGGGCAAGATAGAATGAATCTGGCCCTTAGAGAGCAGGGATGGAGAAAACATATTCCACAATGGATAGTTTTGGTTCAAGCAAACAGGTGGAAGATGATTGCAAAATAGGGTATATACTATCACATGTGCTTCTCTTATAAACACATTATAAGTGGTTTTCTTTGTTTGAAGAAAAGTTTAATGGAAGATATATTGGGAAATTACTGTGACTTCAAAAAAGAGAGAATTTTTAAAACAAAAGAGCCAGGAAGCTAACAAAGAGTCCGGGAAAAAGATTTAAAAAAAGAGAAAAAGAAATATAGGAGATTCAAAATTCACCACATTTTTTAGGTTTTCAGCATGTGAATAAAAGGACCTTTATACCTTCATGGCCTGAAGGCATCTTCTATATTAAAATATAGAAGAAAAATTGAAGTTTGTAAAGATAACCCTGAGTCATCAAGAATGGTTAAATTATAGTCAGCTATCTTTTGTTCAAGGAGGCAGACAAATGTGTAATTACTTTTTTGGAAAGATTTCCATCCACAGTCACTTCATGTGTATGTTAATATTTCAATGGGTAAACTTCACTTTTATGGAAAGTTCAGTTATGTGGAACCATTCCTACCTCCATTGAGGCCAGATAATGAGGCGTTACTTTAAGCATTTTGGAAAATGAGGTATCTATGTACTGGAATTGTTCCTTCAAAAATTGATTAGTTCATAAGGCCCGGAGGGGAAAGATGTTATTACTTGTGTATCTCTGGCTACCTCAGTGCCAGTGGGAAGGAAAACACATGGCTTTCTATTCAGCCATTATGGGAGACTGGAGATTCATCATTTAAGGTTTTCTTGATTATTTTGCAACAATGTAAAGGAATGGGATTTAAGAAAAACAGATAATGAAAGGGAGAAAAAAATATCAATCCAGTTTCTAGAGACCCACTAAAATGAGGTCAATAGCATCATCACCTGCATCATCAACCTTCCTCATCATCATCATCACCATCAGCATCTTCATTGTCATCATTGTGTTCATTGTGATGAAATCTTGTTTTACACCTGAAAAGGGAAATCCGAATACAAAACTTGAAATCTAGGTATTTAATTATTCACTAAAGAAATGCTTATTAAAAGCCTACTATGTGCTCTGCTCTAGGTAGAGAGTGGGCAGGGATAAAAATAGACAGACAGACAGATAGATAGATAGATAGATAGATAGATAGATAAATGTCCCCTTGTTATTCAATTTAAGTACATTGATTGGTAGGAATTTATGTAATATCCATCAATAAGAGTAGACAACACTTACCTGCAGGTGAACAGCTGTCACCTTAGGGTGCCAAGATCTATTGCTTTCATCATCTGGCCCTGTTGTGTTTTTTCCCCCCCCCCAGTGTCTAGCTAAACACTACTAAAGAAAATAATGAGTAAAAATGCTCAAATCTTTTGCCTTCAGCTAATGTAATGTGATCATATATAGCAGAGGCTTACCTGTGGGAATAAAGACATAATTGTGGATGGGAGAAGGGGTTACATAAGAGTGAAGATTGAGGAGGAAAGGGCAGTAGCCCCATTTAATAAAACTTTCCACCTGATCTGACTTGCCAGATAGAGCCAAATATTTAAAGACAGAAATAAGGACTTCGTGGCAGTAGGAATAGAGCAAAAGTCACAACAGCATTGGCCACTATGCCCATGCCATAATTATCAAAATCAGTGGTTTTCAAAGAGTGTGCCCCAGCATTTTGATGTAGTGCATGTTCTAGGTCTACTTTCCTTACCTCCATTTTCTTTGGCTAGCAGAGCTCCCTGAGTTGGGCTAATGCCTCCTCTCACAATTCTTGGTTTAATACTGGGGCACTGGGATGGGTGTGGAGGAGTAGGTGCTCCCTTTCTCATGCTTTCTAACAAGTAGCTCGTAAGGTCCCACTGGCACACTTACCACCATGATCAGTAGTTGATATGTTTAGTCAGCCAGACCTAATTATCTTTTAAGAAGTGCTTTTTCTAAATGTGGCATGATAAAAATAGATGGTACAAAACACACACACACATACATACATACATACATACATACATACATACATACACACAAACATGCACAGACACACACATTTTCTCCCACTAATAACCTAAAGTCCTGGAGAAAGTAGGCTAAAGGCCAGAGAACACATGTAGCATAACAGTCACATACACCTCGAAGTCCTTTCTCTGGAACCTTCAAAATGATCCCCATAAATATGTGGTAGCTTTTCTGCTTGGATCTTTGTATAGTCTTAAATCTTTCTTTATTTGTCATGTCCACTAAGAATCTATCCTTTGATTCCAATGAAGATATCACCACCAGCCATTCTAGCTATGTTGCTAGGATGACGATAAAAGTCCAAATCCACCAATTATCTAAAACTCTCAAGGTTAACCTGCAGGGGCAAAGGTCTAAAGGAAACAGAAGCAGAGGTAGAGGTATTCTCCTCCTCCCTCTCCCAAGAAATTGCTTCTTAAGGTCTTGGCTTGGTGATTTCCAACACTAATCTGTTAGGTGGCTGAATCTCTAGATTCAAAACTGGTTTGGTATTTTATAGATGGCACTTAGGGCATGACCATGTTTCCTTTAACAATCCAAACACACTTGCTGTGAAGCTGTACTCCAGGTACTACGATGGTTTACAAAGACAACAAAGTTGGTCAAAGCCTTTCCTCACCCCCTCACTTAGTCAGATGCTTACAATTAATTGACCCAATTGGCAAGTGTTCTTACATGGTTAAAGTATCTGGGTGTCTTATGACTTGCTTTAAATGGACTGGGTTTGTCTATGTTAACTTTGATTGTTATGCTAGTTATCTAGGAGTTAGACTACATAGAACCCAAATATCTGGAACTTATTCTTGCAAATACATTCACTTTGGGTCATCACCCCAATTGGTATTGCACTGATGAGAGAGACAGAGACCTAGAGACAGAAATACAGAGCTGGTAGGGAACAGGTAGCAAATCATTTGGGTCTTGAAAGAAGGAGATATATAGTCAATGTCTCCCATCCCTAGGACTGTTATTCCACTCATTTGGGAGTTCTCCCACAGTACCCAAATCAGCTGACTACTGATGGGTTCTTATGAGAATGTAAACCATACTATCTAGCCCACAACATCTCCTGGCTAGCCCTAGACACAAGACCATATTTCTCATTGCATTGATTCATTTTGGAATATGTCATCTGACTACCCTGCCCTTTCCAACCCTAGTTTTCCATCTCTTTTCCTGGGCACCATTACTCATAGTAGCTGTATTCATTCCAATTGAATAACCTTTATATCAGCTCATCATATGTGACTTCTTGGACCAAGACTCTCTTCCCTGCCCACAATACTCCGATGTGTGTTGTGTTCCTCTTTTGATTAGAATGTAAAATCCCTGGCTGATGATGTATCTGTTTTTTGTTTGTTTGTTTGTTTTTTTGGGGGGTGTTAATTGATAGCACCATGCTAGGAAACTGAATTGCTTCCATTTGAATTGTCTTGGGAAGATTCTGAAGATCACCCAGTAGGATAAGGTACCAGACAATGAGGCCCTTACTTGAAATAAACTGCCAAGCATTCAAATTCTGCTTCAAAGAGTGCAACTCCAATGGGCTGACCAGGTTGTTTTAATGCAAAACATATGCTTGCCAAAAAGGCTTTTATGGACAACGCACATAGGGCAAGCACTCACATGGTGGTCAAAAGAAGCAAGGACACCCTAAAGGTCTCTCTTAAGAACTTTGGAATTAATTGTGTGACATGGCAGACACTGGCACAGGACTGCTTAGCATAGCCTGCCCACCCAGAGAATTTTGGTGCTCTATGAGCAAAGTGAGTGGAAATAGCTCAAAGGAAATGCAAGATTGGCAAATTTAGAGAATCCATCCCAAATGTTCACACAGATTATTTGTGCCCAACCTGTGGTAGAGCATTCTGAGTTTGTATTGGTCTGATCAGCCACAGTTGGAAAGACTGAAACTTGACTTTAGCAAAGTGATGTCATTTTGGTCCTTGATGAGAGTGAAGGACAACCAACCAACCAAACTCTCAGAGAGCAGGATGTCCTGGAGGGAGAGTTCCTTGAAGGGGAAAGAGGTTAATAGGCCAAATGTCACTGCCTTATTCAGGCTTGCTAGCCATTACAGTCACTGCTTTTTGTATAGAGTAGAGAAAACTGATGGGACAGTGGGATAAAATAATTTCATCACAGTCTCAAAACGTACTTCAGCTTTTTTTTCAACTTGAAGTAAAGCACTGGGGCTATAAGCCTTGTCTCACACCTCTTCCCCTTTACCTGGGTATTTGGGTATGAAAAGACCTTTTAATAAAAATGTTTTATTGTGGTTTGGTTTATTTTTTTTTTCCAAAAAATGGCAGTTGAAGTCAAAGGAGGCAAATCTGGTATGACCTAGCAGAGATAACACTTAGGATCCTTGGATCTTAAATCCTGGATTCAAAGATGTCTAATTGCTGGATTCTAGCCTGCTCCCTCAGTTTCCAGTTAACTTTGAGACCCAGAGACTTGAAGTGACTTTCCTAAGGCCACACAGGTCATAAATGGCAGAGTCAGGATTTGAGCCCTTATGCCCTTACTTAAATTCACACCTCTTTCCGAAGTCACAGGTATTGCCTGAGACTTCTGATTGTGAAGAAAGAAGAAAATTTAATAACACAGTTTAAAGGGTTGACTGAAAATATTTCTTAACCACTGGCTGAGAGGACTGACTAAAGAGCCCTGCAGTGTGAGTATAGCAGTACTCAACTTGGAGGCCCTAGGGCCTCTATTCAAATTATGACTGTAAACTCTGTGCCATTAGAATAGTCATTTAATTTCACTGGAACTCTAAAATGAGGTGATTGGAATAGATGATCCTCATTGTCCCTTCTGGCTATAGGTCAGTGATCCTTACCTGAAAGACAGCTTCAGAGATACTGGTTTGGATTCATAGCTATTGGACTATGTTGTCTAAGGAATAAGGAAAGAGAGCAACTGTTTATTAAAGTCTATTATGTTCCAGACATTATGATAAAGACTTTATAAATATTTCACTTGATTCTCAAGGTCGATGATATTATTATCTTCACTTTACAATTGAGGAAACTAAGGAAGATAAAGGTTAAGTGACTTTTACAGGGTCACACAGGTAGGAATTATCTGAGACAAGATTTGAACTCAGACCTTGCTGACTCCATGTCTGTCATTCTACCCATTGTGCCTCCTGGCTCTCAGGGGAAGACTTGGAAGAGAAGGGAAGAGGGAAGAGGTAACCTGAGGTCCTGCAGTTCTGAGAATCAGTTTGAGGTTTTGGTCTGTTTTCTTTGTCCTCCAGTTTTAACAGCAGTAAGTGGAGTCCCTGACTCAGTACCTGGAGCCATGGCTGCCTTGGAGCAAGCATCCCAGGCTAGATGTTGCTGTCATCCCAGAAGTGAAGCCCTAAGAAGAAAGAATCCTGAGTTATGAGCCCAAAAGGACTTTGGACTTGGAACATGAGGAGAATAATGATACAGAGGAATTGACAAGTCAGTCATACTGTAAACCTAATACACCTCCATTCCCTGAAAACAGAAACTCTGTGTCTTGGGATTTTGTTCAGAACATGACCTTCAGGTAGTAGGAACCAGAGATTTCATTGTCATATGTGGTATTTTGCCTAGGATATTATTGGCCATTTCCCATTTGAAGGCCCCCTGGAGAGATTCTCTACTTTGCTCTTTAAATTTTGAATAGCTTAGTCTGAAATATCTTAGAGAAACTGGCTCCAGAAAGCTGTCAGTCCCTATCTAGATGCACTGCCCTGTGCTTCTCCACCATGGACCAGGGAAACTTGTTCATCCTAGAAGATCATGTCAACTCTGAAACTCAGAACTCATCAGGACCTTCACTCTGATTGGAGGAAAGAGAACTCCTCTCAGAAGGCCATTTAAAGAGGGCATTCAGGACAACTGTTTCTTCATTTCACACCTGATTGTACTTCTTGGGACTTCGCTTCCATATTCCTTATGGGCACCTTCCCTTCACATCCCACTTCCCTTTTTAGATTTCTTAATGTTGTCTTCCTCTATTAGAATGCAAGCTCCTTCAGGACAAAAATTGTCTTTTGCCTTTCTGTTAATCTCCAACACCTGGCACAGAGTAAGAGCTAAATAAATGTTTATTGACTGAGTTCTCTTTATAGAATTTTGTAAGACTTGAATTTCTTGATTGCTTAAGTGTTTCAATACTGGGAATCACCATATTAATGAATTCTGTAAGAATCTTCATACTGAGTTTAAGGTGGGGACAGTTAGGTGGTACAATGGATAAAGCACAAGGCCTGGAGTCAGGAAGACTCATCTTTCTGAGTTCAAATCTGCCCTCAGACACTTCCTAGTGGTGTCACCCTGGGTAAGTCAGTTGCCTCAGTTTCCTCATCTGTAAAATGGACTAGAGAAGATAATGGCAAACCACTTCAGTGTCTTTCCCAAGAAAATCCCAAATGGAGTCTCAAAAGTTGGACATGACTGAAAAAGTGACTGAACAACAACAATACAGAGTAAGGTGAGAATATGTTGTTTATGTTATGAAAATGTTACTTTTTGGTAGAATTATTCATATTGTTCTTTTTGCATTTAAACAGACTTAGACTTCTACCTTTACGGAGAGATCAATATGCCCCACAACTTCTTAGGGAAAAGATGTCTGTGCAAATGTATCTTCTCTCCTTCTCAAACTAAACCTACTTGTGTTCTTGACTTATTGGGTGAATTTGCAAATTCATACAGAATGTCCTTGAAGCAGCAGGAATCCATGGGGGAAATTTAGAGTTGCTTTTGGAATAGGGACTCAGAAAAAAATTTGCTTCTACTTCTATAGAAATTGTTTACAGTCCAGAGACCTCTAAGAAATGTTTATATGCCCTCAAAAATAAAAGACATTTGAAAATTTTAGCCAAACCTTAGTTGTACAGACATACGTTGGAGAAATCAGGGACGAGTTTTCATCTTTGATAGTTGTCTCATCTAATGGACCCCAAGTATCAAATTCCAGTGAGGACAGCTCTGTGTGATTTGGAAAGACTACTGTAAACCAGGATTATCTCTGGAAAAGGAAGAAGATTTTCTTTTGCCTTTGCCTTTTCTTTGGTTTGTGTGTAAAGAAAGGTCTTTGAACACCAAGTGAGAACTGTTAAAGTACTAAGAGCTGTTGAGTACTAAGTAACAATCTTTGCTAATCTTCGGAAAGGAACTTTGCTCATGGGATCTGCAGGATTATGGATTTGGGGCTAAGTGGGATTTTCACTGGTATTTGTTGGCTTGTCTGTGATCATGTAAGATTGACTGTTTTGTGACTCCAGTACGGCACTCAGGTAGCAAGTGAAAGAGCACTGTCCATGGCTCTCCAGAGATCTAAGAGAATTGTTTAGTTTGAGACAAGGAGCACATTCAAAATGAGCCCCTTCCTATTTGCTGGGGATGGCCAACTTTTCAAACAAGAGAAAGGAAGGAGAATGGGTGTTCCACCTGAGAATTTGATCTCAAGCAATCTTGAAGCCCAGGATTCCAGGTAAAATATGGCTGCTACCCAGCAGGGAAGTCATTAGGAGACACAGTTTTGGGGGACATTTTGTATGTTTGCATTTGTTATGCTTTTTCAGTAAACATTCCTTTGAAATAACTAACATGACTATTCAGTGTTTAAATGGAACTAAAGAACTTGGATCTCTAAATTAAATGGAACTAAAGTACTCAGAAACACAATCAGTCGGGGCTTGAGTCAGTGACAGTTAAGAGAGACAGTCAATAATCCACCTAAGTGGTCAGAGAATGCTTTGAGATGGGGCAAATGGGACACACCAGACCTTCAGGTATTGGGAGTCAGAGTCAGAGAAGCCATGCTACATGACTACCAGTTGGAGCAGAGACATGACATGATAGCTGTTAAGAGATAGCACAAAAGCTCAGTAGGAAACAGCAGAGAAGTAATGCTTTGTGAGAACAGCTGAGATACAGTATGTACTGGGGAGTAGGTCACACAGAAGACCATTCAGTAGTTGGTGCAGAGACATCATAGGACTTGGAGTCAAGAGAACTTGAGTTCAAAACCCAGGTGAAGGTATGGGTGAGATTGGTGTTAAACTTAGTAAATATGAGGAATACTTCTTCCATTTGAGTCAGAAGGAGGAAAAAATGTTGAGAACATATACAGAAATCAAAATTGAGCGAGAGGAATATTTTTAAAAAATCATTTTGGAAGGCTTCAATCTTCTCAAGGTTGCTTGGGCAAGCATGAGGCTTTTTAGGGTAAAACAGAGTCAATAGGAGAAATTATCAAAGGAAGATCAACTGGAGATGAGTAGAATCCTCCTGAATCATCACTGATAGTCCAAAAGAGAATCAATAATAACACCAGATACATTTTTTTAAAATAAACACATCCATATTTTACCACTCCAAGATCTTCTCTGAAGGTGAAAGAGGGTCTTTCACATTAATCAATGGATCAAAAGGCCTAAAAGAAATTTTGTTTATAAGGTTTTACAAAGAGTCTGAAATTTAAAAAAAATCACTTACATAAATTAAAATAACCACATCCAGAGAGAAAAGGGAACTAGTTTAGAACAAGCAATATTGCTCCTTTAATGCTTGAAGGGATGAAGGAAAAGAAACAATTTCAAGGAAAGTAGTCAAATACTTCAACCATCAATAGCTAGTTGATGAAATGGACAGTTCAAATAGCAAAGAAATACTAAATAATGAATAGTTATATAGGTGACTTGGATAATCTCCTGGATCTAACCTTAAGAACAGAAATATGAAGGGGGTAGGATGGGTATGCTTAGGTATAATTTCTGTTCAAGACTAGATTTATTGAGTTAAGAATGGGTCATATATCAATAAAAAAGTAAAATGAAACTACCTGGGGTCATTTTTGAGATCATTAACATGGCAGACAGCATCTGGGTTGACAACTTCTAATCACTAATTCATAATACCAAGACATAATGGAAGAGGAAGCAGAGATGATCTGGGACACTTGTCTGGCATACTTAACATCACACCCTCTTTGGCTCATGAATGAGAGCCCTGTGGAATCTGTAGAAAGAAAGCAGGAATAATTAGTAAGCACGATGGCACAGTAATTAAATATTGTTTATATGAGAGACATTTTCAATGAGAAGGGTCTAGTTTTTTTAGGATGTGGACTTTCCCTATAGGATATAGCATTAAGAAGGCCAGCAGAAAGAAAATCCAGCAAAAAGGAAATTTGGATGAAAAGAATACGACCATTTTTACAAAGAAAAGAATTTAAACTTTATCAGCATTATGAAATATTCAGGGGAGCTCTGTATGGAGGTACAACAGTATGTGTGCATAGCTTCACAGAATTCCAAAGTTTGCCAAGGGACCCCCATGGCTAGTTAGTCTGAGCTCTTAAGTGACAGATAAAGGGGTGAGGGAAGTCCTTGTTTTAAAGCTCCCTATCAGATGGTGGAGACAACATGGAGAACACTATGTATGAATAAGTTATAGACAGCATCAATAGGGGGTGATCTCAAAGGAAAAGTACAAAGATTAAGGAAAGCTAGGAGAGTCTTCTTATAGAAGGGGAGACTTTAGCAAAACTTTGAAGGAAGTAAGTGAGTCTAGAAGCCGAGATCAGGAAGGAGAATGATGTGGGCATAGAGCACAACTGATGAAAATGATCCAAATGGAAAGATGGCATGTCCTCTGTTCAAGGAAGTCCCTCCAGAGTCTCTCAGAGAAGTGATCATCCAGGATTTGATTGAAGACCTCCGTTAAGAAACTCCCTCCTTCCTGAAGCATAATTCCTTATTTTAAGTCCAGATCTACCTGTCTAGTGTTTCTACCTAGTTCTGCACATTGGGGTCAAGTTGTGTTACCTTGGGACACTCATTCTACTTCTCTGAGCCTCAACATCTCATCTGTAAAATAATAAGGCTCTACTAGAAGACCTGAAAAGCTCCTTCCAACTCTCAATCAATGCACCTGTGATAATTGGTCTGATCTTTCTTTCATGGGAGAGTCATTCAAATATTTGAATAAAATTATCACCTTCATCACCCCAAGCATTCTCTTCCTAAGATTCAACATATCCCATGCCTTTAACAGAAGTTCCTATGGCATGTACTATGTTGCTCATCATATTGTTATCCTTTTTCAAGGAATCTATTTCCTATTCAGGAGGATAATGTGTGCAGAGCTAGGGAGAAGAGAAAGTACACAGAGAATTGGTTTTGGAGTCTGGAAGACCTGGGATAATGCCCAATACATACTGGTTGCATGACTAAGTTACTTACTCTCACAGTCCTATCGGTTGAATCTCTCATTGTTAGAGAATAGTCATTAGTCATCATTGATAGAATATATTTTTTCCAAGGGAGTTTTATATGGTGGTGAAATCATAAGGTCCACACTTGAAGTGGGGAATGAGTGAGAAGCAGGGAGGTGTATTACTCAATCATGGCCTTTGGAGGGTTTACTACTCTATAGCTCTACTCAGGATCCCTGCGACTTCCTCAAATGAAACAGCTCTTCCTTGTCACCAATCCTCTTTTGTACTCCCCTATTAGAATATTAATGTTTTGAAGGCAGGCTCATATTTTTTATATATCTTACTTGCTTATATTTTTATCTTCAAGCCTTAGCACACTGCCTGGAATATAGTGAATATCTTAATGCTCCCCCCAAAACTCATTCATTCATTCATTCATTCAAAGAATTGCTATTATCCAATTAATATTAGTGGTCATTTTTTCATCTCATAAGTAGATAAACTGACACCACAAAGTTTTGAAATATGGTGGAAGTGTTTATAAGTATTGGTAGAAGAACATATTTTCAATGTCAAATTTTGGGATGTATAACTCCACAAGGTGGAGTATCAAAGAGCCATATTATACGTATAATTTTTATTCTTCAAAATTTTAATCTGATTTATTTTAGGAAAAAAACCTGATAAATAAATGTATTTTTTGTTTTTACTTTGTAGATTTAGTTGGGTCCTAGCCTAAACTCAAGCTTAAGGGAAAGGCATTGAAATGGTGGGATTTCAGGCGTTTTAACAAGTCAGAAAAGTCATAATTTGGGTCATGGTATACTTCCAGAAATCCCACTAATGCAGAATTATAGCCTACACCCCCCCCCCCACACACACACACATAGAACTGGTTTCTGGGCAGGAAAAGAATGATTACCTCTAAGCATGAAGATAAGGTTTTGGGTTGGGCTTTATCACAAAATCATAGAATTTCTGCGATATAAGGGATTGCGGATGCCATATAGTCCAAACCAAACCTGATAAAAGAGCTCTCTAAACTTTAAGCTACAAATGATTATTCAGCCTTTGCTTAAAGACTGATCATAAATTTAAAAAGAACTAAATTTGTTTTAGGCGCACATACACACACATACACACATATACATACCATACACATACATACTCATACATACACACACATACATACACACACACACCATTATGCCTTAAAAATAATATCATGTATCTAGAACTTGAAGGAACCTCAAAGGCCATATAGTTAATCTGAATGCTCATTATATAGTTGAGAAAACTCATACCCAAAGAGTTTAAATGCTTTAGGGTAATAGATGTAGATCTGGAGAGAGCTTTATTGATTATCTAGCCTTTCCTCAGTGACTTTATTATACCAATGAGAATTCTGAGAACTTACAGTGAAGTGGCTTGCTAAAGGTCATGTTATTGTGTTATTTGGCTATGTGTGATTCTTGATGACCCCATGGACCATAGCACACCAGGCCCTTCTATCCTCCATTATCTCTCAAAATCTGTCCAAATTCATGTTCATTGTTTTCATGACACTGTCTGTCCTTTTCATTCTCTTCCATCCCCTTTTCCTTTTGCCTTCGATCTTTCCCAACATCAGGATCTTTTCCAATGAGTCTCACTTCTCCTTATGTGGTTAAAGTATTTAAACTTCAGCTTCAGTATTTGACCTTTCAGTGAATAGCTTGAATTAATTTCTTTAAATATTGACTGACTTGATGGGTAAATAAATTAAAGAGCTGAGATTTGAACCCAGGTCTGATAACTCCAAGTTTAGTGCTCTTTCAACTATATGACACTGTTTGTCAAAAATATTCATTAGGTAATGATAATGGCTAAAATTTGATGATCCCAATACTAAGACCTCTAAATTGAAACATAAATTTTGAAAGTATCTTAAAGAGGTCAACAAATCCAACCTTCCATTGAAAGGAACTTTATGCATGTTGTGCTCTTCTCTGCTGTGACTCCAAAAGGAAGGTATTAGCTCAGGGGTGGAAAGAAGTTAGCTGTTGGTCAACCTTGAGATGCATTTTCTCTTCAGGTCAGAGAAAGGAAAAATTCTTCTGATTTATTATTCTAATCTTTGGATTTCAGAAATGCACATTGTCTGGGGCATGGGGCTGTTTGTCCTTGATTCTCAAAAAGGACCATGATATCAGGGGGGTGATGACATAACATGAGAGTGATTTGGGTTTAAGTGAGGGAGGACTGTGCAAAATGACCACCTCATTTTGTCTACATAGTCATCTGCGTCCAGTGGCTAGATATAGATTAGGACAACTGGAGATGACCCAAGATCCAATGAAGGACCTTGGAATTTTCAAGCTAAGGTCTTTAAGAGGTCTCAGCTTGACTGAGGCAACACCCATTCAGTGATTCACACTGTCTAGCGGTAGGTAATGGGGGAGATAATAATTTATTAAGCATCTACCATTGGTTAGGCACCGCATATTTGTTATAAGGATCATATTTGATCTTCACAACAACTCTGTGAGGTAGGTTCTTTTTTTTATCCCATTTTATAGTTACTGAGGTAGGTAAAGGTTAAATATCTTGCCCAGAGTCACACAGCTAGTAAGTGTCTAAGTCATTATTTGAACACAGGTCTTCTTGACTTTAAGCTCAACGCTCTATGCATTGGGCTGCCTGATTTCCTTGTTTAATTCTTGAAAGATTTCAGTTGAATCACAGGTTAAAAGATGGAATCTTAAAGGATCAAATAAGTACAGAAATTCTCCAGCATCACAATGAGGCACAAATCGCAGTACCTTGATAACAAATGTGCCTCTATCTTCTGGGGCAGCCAAAGGAAACAGGGAAAGACATTGGGATTCAGTTGTGATTTTCATGGATTTTTGTTTGTTTATGACAAATCAAGTCAAGAAGCATTTATTGTTGTTATTCAGTTGTTTCAGTAATGTCTAAAATCTTTATGACCTCATTTGGGGCTTTCTTGGCAAAGATACTAGAGCACTTTGCCATTTGCTTCTTCAGCTCATTTTCAAATGAGGAATTGAGGTAAACAGAGTAAAGTGACTTGCCCAGGGCCACACAGCTACTAGGTATCTCAAACTAGATTTGAACTCATGAAAAAGGGTCTTCCTGAATCCAGGCCTGTTACTCTATCCATGATGCCAACTAGCTGTCCCAACAACAACAACTGCAATTGTTTTCTTTGTTGCTTTTTATGAATGTCAAAAATTTGGGATTCTATAATATCCCTCAAGGAATTTTCATGTGAATCAATTGGTAAGTATTTATTAAACATTCATTATATGCCAGAATTGTGTGCCAGACACAGTTCTAGGCACTGAGTTTACAAAGAATTTTAAGAAAAACCTCCCTATTCTAAAGGTGTTAAAATCTAATAACAATAAGAAACACACAAATTCATCAGCGGATATATTCCCTTCCAAAATTAGTGTACAGTAGCAATCCCTTTTGTTGAACCTAGAGTAGCAAAGACAAATACATTAACAGAAGAATAGCTTCCAGGAATAAGAAGATGGTCATGTCACTGGACTCTGGTCCAGGATCATCACGGTGGATAAAGTGGGCTGGAATCAGGAAGAACTGAGTTCAAATACAGACTCAGACACAATCTGTACAACTCTGAAAATCATTTAAACTCTGTTTGCCTCAGTTATCTCATTTCTAAATGGGGATAATAACGTTACCTATATGTCCTGGTTGTGAGAATGAAATGATGTCATCATTGTAAAATGCTTAGTGCTCTGCTTGGGACATAGGAGGTGCTCTATAAAATTTAACTACTCCTCCTCCTCTTCCTCCTCCTCCTCCTTATCATCATCATCACATTTTTAGAAGGATATTGATAAAGCAGACAAGAGTGAAGAGGAGGGTTGCCAATATGATGAAGAGTGTTCACTCCCTACTGTAATGAAAATCAGTTAAAGGAACTAGGGATTTTCAAACTTTCTCATATATTAAGGGGTGTAGACTTATTGTGTTTGGCCCCAGAGCAGCACCAGGAGAAATATATTGCAGATATAAGTTTAGAAGTGATATAAGGAGAAATTTCCTAATCATGAGAGAAATTCTAAAAGCAAATGAGTTCACTGAAGGTAGTGGATTTTTCTCTCATGGCCAAGGTCTTCCTTCAGAGCCTGCATGATCACTTCTAGGGGGTGTTATCAAGGGGAAACTTTATTTCAGAAATAGATGACTTTGATGGCTTCTGACTCTCTCCCCCACACCCTGGCTCTGAAATTCAGTATTCCCATGAATGGTACAGTTGATGATACCTTCAAGGGCAGTCTGTCCAGAGACTCTGAAGGGCTTCTCAGTCCTTCAGTGAGGTTCAGTGAAGCCTGAAGATGGAACTTTTCATTCTGCTTGGCAATCATTTCTTCCAGGAACTGAGGAGTTGCTGTCCAAGCATTTCATTTTCTGATCATTTAATTTAATTCAACAAAAATTCAATTTGACAAACATTTATTGAGTCCCTAATGCAAGGGAAGAATCTGGTGTATTGGGATGCATAGAGAGTGAGTTCTTCTCAGACTCTCTCAAAAATTGAATTATTTTCTAGAGAGCTTTGAACAGGTGCTAGGTCTCATTCAATTTAGGTTAAATCCTTTAACAAGTACTCACAGTACAGAGAGCCTAAATTGTTGATTAACAGGAAAGCCAGAACCTTTAGAACTCTGATGAGGCTTTTATTTGGCAACATTCAAGGCAAAGATTCTTTATACAGTTATTTACCTTTGAGGAAGCACGGTATGGTGGAAAAGAAAATAAATTTAGAGCTATCAGACCTGGATTCAAATCCTGATGCTGCCATTCACAAACTGGATGATCTTTGGCAAATTACTGCTCCTCTCAGCCTCAGTTTCCTCTTTAAAATGAGAGGGTTTTGTCTGATGACTTTTAAAATCTATCCCAGTTTTTAAACTGGGGTTCTATGTTTTATCCTTCTCCAGGTATATAGAAGCAATTGGGTTGCACAGTGGATAGGGAGCTTATCCTGGAGTAAGAAATACCCAAGTTGAAATCTGACCTCAGACAGTTAATCACTGTTTGCCTTAATTTCCTTAAAGGTTAAATAGGAAGAACAATAGCACCTATGTCCCAGGGTTCTTTTGAGAACCAAATGAGAAAATATTTGTTAAAGAAATACCTAGCCCAGTAGCTGGCACATGGTTGGCAATTAGTAAATGTTTGGTTCTTTCTTTCTTTCTTTGAGAAATCTCATTTCTGATTGCCGAAAGCAATGTCAAAGGTACATTTGTGACCTTTCTATCACATTTATTTACTGTCCCATTTATTCTTCCATCTTTACTACACAATCTTGATTCCAGGAGTTCACCTGGAGGAAATTAACTCAAAAGGAATTTTTCAAATGATCTTTTCCTTATCTAGGGCATGACCTTACTATTAGCCATTTATGTTCTGGCATCTCTAGACCAAGGACTCAGGGAGACCTGGGTTCCAATCTGGAATCAGACTTTAGTGTCTTCCTGACTCCAGGGTTGGCAGTCTAACCACTGTACCACCTAGCTGCCAAGTAATCATAAAGTCAACACTTGTACACATATCTTCTAAGGTCCAAATTGACCAAAGATTATTCTCAATGGAAAAGAAAACAGAAAAAAAAAGAATTAAACAGCTTTTTCTAACAAAAAATATGTTTGCTTTCATTAACTTTACTGGTCATCTTTAATGTATTTTTCCATGCCAGTGTAGTAGAATGAAAATTCAATTTGGAGCTTAGAAGATATGAGTACAAGTGTTGGCTTGATGGTCACTTGGGCTGCTAGGTGGTGCAGGGTATAGAGCACCAGAGTGGGAGTCAGGAAGATCTGGGTTCAAATATGGACTTAGACACTAGATGTGTGACCCTGAGCAAGTCACATAACCTTGTTTTCCTCAGTTTCCTCATCTGTACAATAAACTGGAGAACAACAAGGCTAACCACTCCAGTATCTTTGCCAAGAAGACCCCAAATGGGGCCACAAAGAGTCAGACACAACTGAAAAACAAAAATGACCTGGAGTAAATCGTCTCATCTCATTCATCAAATGGAAATAAGTTGAAATCATCTCAAATATCTTCAAGAACATTTGAGTCTTGACTGACTATTGATATGTGATCTATAATCAAGAGCCTGCTGCCCTTGTTATTGTCTGCAGACTTAAAAGAATCTTTGAATTACAGATCAACAGGATTTTCAGAAGGAAATAGCCTTCCAAATGTAACACTGAGAATTAGGAGATAATTACAACTCAGTCCCATGGTGCATTACAAGTTCTATTGTCTTTAGCTCATTTATTGATCCTTTTCCCACATGTAAACACCTCTTAGGATCAGAATCAGATGAGAAGATCTCTCGACAGAAAGCATTTGTTTCTGCGGTGTGGATGATAATGCCTTGCAATTAATTTATTAAGAAGGTTTTAATAATGTTCAGCAAGAGTGATTCAGGTATAATAGGTTATTTTATGCTATAATGACTTTTTTTTTTCCTTCAGCTCACTCTACCGTGCATTGTCAGAATATTATAACTCAAGTCTTTTGATCTTTCAGTTCTCATCATGGTTTAGACCCAATTTTGCTCAAGTCATTCTTGGGCTGACCTGTGCTTATCAGTCCTCTAAAGAAGATTATAATTTCATCGGCATTGAATAGTATGTTTTCCGCTCTGTAGCCTGAACATGCTGACCTCAATTATTTCTACAAATCAGATTAGCCTTGTTGACTTCAGTCATTTCAATAATTAAGAAGGTGAAATGAGAAAGAAGCACATTCTTAACCAATGTTCTCAGACTTGTGAGAATTTGCAAGGCTAATAGTTTTGGGCAGGAGAACAATTTTTATGAACCTACAGATATTTGGATTAAGCAGGGAAATCTCAGAAACAATCAGGAAGGAAATTTGGGCATGAAAATTGAGTTGGGGATCTGACAATTACAATGATTTAATACGATGAGTGACTGGATGGTTGCCAAATGTCCAGTCTTCAGGGCAGTCTCTGGCACACACTGAAGTTCACAGGGTCCAGTACATCTCAAACTCTTTACCACTTCTCTTGCCTGGAACTCAAGGATCAGCCAGGCCACAAACAAACAATGTCTTATCCTGGTCATGCTTCTTCAGTCCTCCAGCAATTCAGCTGGCCCTAGGACCCAGAAGGAATATTGTCCTTCCAGGCAAGCCCTCTCAGCCTCGCAGGAGGCCTTCATCAGATTCTGGTCTCAGGAAAACTCCAACTCAGTTCTCAGCTTCCAGATGCTTGGAGAGAATCTGTCTCTCTCTCTCTCTCTCTCTCTCTCTCTCTCTCTCTCTCTCTCTCTCAGCCAGCTTCAGTCTCCACGATTCTTCCTTCACCAGGAGCAACATTCCAATTCTATCTCTCTGTCTCTAGAATTCTTGCTTATATGCACACACTGGCCTCCTTTCTCAGCCAATCCCCTTCTTCCACATCAACAGGGGAGTTCATGCCCTCTCAATAGTGGGACAGAGTTCACACCTTCCATACTTAGCCAGGAGTTACTAAGTGCTAAGTATCTGCCAAATTGATTGCTGTTACAATAGGTAATCTGTGCAGCATGATTATGAGATAATTTCCCTAACTTTATTTTTCCTTTCCTCTGACAGTATAATCCTCTTCCCCCGCTTTGTAATTTTTTTTTCTTATCATCATCAAGATATAACAGAAGAACTCCCCAAACTTAGACTCCCTCTATGCTAATGGTAGGGTTCAGAGGTGGCACTTGATTATTTCTCCATATTTGAGTGTAAGCTGTCTATTCATGTGTGGTACTATATCATTGCTCATTCATGTTGATGTTTTTTGGTATTTCTCTTCATTTCTGTGTTTGAACTTCAAAGTTTCTTCAGAGCTCTACTGTTTTCATCAGTAATGCTTGATAATATTCCATTTAATTTAATACAAATTTCGATGACTATGTTATTCTTCACTGAAAGCCTGTATTTTTGTCTTCTTAAATATCATATTCCAAATTATATGCTTCCTCATACTGCCCCATGCTATGTTATGTGCGATCCTGACTGTGTTTCTTTGGTAGTTCAATTTTTCCTTACTGCATGCTTGAAATATCTTTCTTTGACCTGAAAGGTCTGGATGTGGGCTGTGATGTTCCTGGGAGTTTTCATTATTAAGTTTCTTTCAGAAAAGGAGCAAGGGATTCTTTGTATTTGGAATTGACTGTGAGACATTGGAGACACTGTCATAGGACTCTCCAGCAGGGTGTGCCTGCACCAAAAAAGGTGCTGTGCTCTATGAACAAAGTAAAATTGCAGTGGCTCAAAAGAAACACGAGATGTACAAATTTAGAATCATCTCTGTTCCAAATGTCCATATGAACTGTTTACACCCAAGTTTAAATGCTCTGATAAGTCACAGTTGGACACACTGTACATTGACCTCAACATAGTAATGTCATTGTATTCTTCTTAGTTTATGAAGGACAAAAACCACTCAACTTTGGCCTCTAGTTCTAGGAGATCTGGGTTGTTTTTTTTAAGATTTCTTGTAATTACTAGCCATGGGACTTTGGGCAAGTTACTTATCCCCAGGTGCCCTCCAAAAAGAAAAAAAAAAATTCTTGAAATATATTCTCTAGACTCTTAGTTTTTTGGGGGGTAGGGGTCATGGCTTTCAGATAGTCCTATGATCCTTATTTTTTTTTTCTCCCCCATCCGTTTCCAACTTAGATGGTTTTTTGAGATATGAGATATCTTATGTCTTTAACTTTTTCAGCATTTCAACTTTATTTTAGCATTTCTTGTTGTCTCAAGGAGTCATTGGTTTCTGTTTGGTCCACTCTAGGGTTGGAAAGATATCATTCAGATATAACATGGGGGTGTCATTGTGTGACTTGTAAGGAGGGAGGTAGAATAGACTTTTCTGCCTTTTTTTCTCCCTACTCTTTTCCAAGGAAGATTTCAATTCCTGACTGGAGGGGAAGCAAAACATTGGGGAAAGATGTTTGGCCACTCTGCTCTTCTCAGAGGGAGGAGGAACTGGGCAATAACTGTAGTTATACCTTGAATATTTTTCTTCTGAGAGATAAGATTTTCAAATTCAAGCTAAACTTCTGGAAAGACATTCTATTCCAAAGGTAATGGAGCAAACCATTTCCAAAGTATAAAAATAAAAGGAGATGAGATGAGAATGGAGAATGAAGAGAAAACCAGTCTGACTGGATCAGAGACTCAATGCAGTGAATAATAGAAAAAAGTGATGAGGCTGGAGACAAAGGTGAGAATTAGATTGTGGAATCCTGGAACCTCTTGCCATCGTGACACATACATGAATTAAAGTTTCCTTCTTAATACAGATATACACAGATCCCAGAGGAATGAAACTGAAGTTTATTTCTTGACTTGTCTAGTTGAAAAACACCTAGACTTACAAGTTTATTGGGATTGAAAGATAAAGTCCTGAATGAACTGATGTCACAACCTGCTCTAATGAATAGATCAATTACTAAGCATTTGCTAAGCATATACTATATTCCAGGCACTGTGAAAGGTGGGAGAAAAAGAAGAGAAGAGGAGGAGAAGGAGGAAGAGGAAGAGGAGGAGGAGGAGGAAGAAGAGGAAAAGGAGGAGGAGGAGGAGATCCCCTGCCATTACATTCTATCCATATCCATCCACACCCTAGTGTGTCTTTGAAGGTAAGGTAGGTGACACAGTGGATTCAGCATAGGACCTGGAGTCAGGAAGGCATGACTTCAAATTTTGCCTCAGATACCAGCTGTGTGACCTTGGGCAAGTCACTTAAACTCTAATTGCTTCTGTATTCTATCTGTAAAGTGGGACAAATTATAATGATACCTACATGCCGGGGTTGCTGAGCAAAAAAAAGGGAAATAATAATTATAAAATGTTTTCCATACTTTAAAGGGCTATAAAAATGCTAGTTGCTGTAACTTTTCACAAATCCATTACATAGAGATCGAACTTATGGTGATGAATCTCCTTAATTTTACTTAAGTTGGTTTTCAATTGGAAGACAGAGAGTTGGTCTAATGCTCAAAAACTGCTAGAGATTCTAAAGTTCCTTAGGCAGGCCTTGAAGAGCTCAGGGATCTTTTTCCTGCTCAGTGAGGCAAAAGAGTGGGACTGTGGTGGAGTCTATGTGAATCCCAGACATTATTCATATTCCTGCAATCTTGTCTAATAAAGAATTTTCCACAGGAAGAGGTGGAATGACTATTATCTGAGACACTGAACATTACAATTTAATTACTGAAGACAACAGGCGTCTGGAAACATAATAAGTCCCACTGTTTTCTCCTCTTCCATAATTATAAGATCATCTGCCCTTTAAAATCCTATTAATGATTTCCATCAGCAGGAACTATGCCTTACATAAAAGAAGAGCAAAGCACATTAAAATCTTCCTTACTGAGATGGGTAAAAGATTGCTAGCCCTAAAATCTCCCCTGAGAGACCCTGGAGTCCTCTTCTGAGCCAGCGCTTCCTGAAATAGACTTTTTGGTTATGGAACCACTTTCCATTTTATATGTGGAGACTGAGAAATTGACTAGATTGCTATAAAACTGACTGAAGCAAACAACTTATAGTCCCTGATCCCAAAGTAAGACTATGCAAATGGTGTCTCCCAGTGAGTGTTGGGCATTGTACTCTCTAGAATGAATTAATCGATCAAGCACAAAGCATTCATAAAGTGTCTCCTATGTACCAAGCCTGGTGATAAGCAGTATGGATGCAAAGAAAAGGAAAAAAAATCACCCCTTTTTCTCAAGGAGCTCTTATTGTCATGAGATAGAAGCTGCCTGGACTTTAGCTACACATGCCCATGAATACTGCTGGAAATTGATCATAGGTTACCATGGCTTGAAAATTGAAATTCAGTCTGATTTTCTTCAATAAGTTCTAGTGTTGATAATGAATCTGGAAGCTTTTTTTTTTTTAACCTGGTTAGATTCTGGTGGAACCAATTAGCACTTTCTTTGGGAAAAGAAAAAATATTAATAATTCCAAGGACTCAAATTGATATTCATTGACACCTTTACAAGTTGGGGAAAATCTTTTCTTTGCTTTTTTTTTTTAAGCAGATCTGTACAGTTTTTGCTGGCATTTGAATTTGCAATCCCTGGTGGCACAAATTAAAATATTCTAAATGTGGTAAAAAGTCATAATATCATAATATTTCCCAGTTTACTTATCACAATTAACCAGAAAAATTGATTACTTATTTAAGGCAGTCCTTTTAGGAGATGTGGGGATGTATAATTACATATATCCATCTGTCTTGATGAAAACTTCAAGAATTCAATTTGATAGACATTTATTAAGCACCTACTATGTGTGCTGTCCTATGGTAGATGTTAGCAGAGGTATAAAGATGAGAAATTTTCTGATCTAAAAAAAATATACTGGTAACAGAAAGAGTTGAAGAAATTTAAAAGTTCGCCCAATGTTCTATCATCATGAAAGGTAGTACATCAGGTAAGCTCCAAGATGGGACACTGGCAGTTAGTACAGATGATATGATTTAGAAAGGCAGCAGAAGTCAACAGTAGACTGGCCCTGGTTTTGTGAATTCATCCAAGTTCATTTTCTCAGGGCTGTGTGTGGTATGTGACTCCAGAAGCAGTATGAACCCTGAATCTAACTTGAGCATAGATAATCACCTACAGAAAGAGAAGGGATGTAGCATTAGAGTAGCCAATGCAAGCCTATACCTTCTATTAGCATAGCCTTTCCATTACTTCTGGCTGCCTTTTCCCCATCTTTGATGCAATTTATCTTAAACACAAAAACTTGTAGTTGTGATTCTGCTTTTCCTTAACTAATGTCTCCCTTGCGTATCATTGTTATCAAATGATTACAGATCAGAGCTACAAGGAACCTTAGAGTAAATTTAGTCCAGTTATTTCCTTTTACAAGTGAGGAAACTGAGACTTAGGGAAGGTAAGGGATTTATTACCATGAAAGCACAGACCTAGGGCAAAAAGAGAACTCAAAGGTCTTAGAATACAACATTCGTATCTTCCAGATGAGGAAACTGAGGCTTATGAAATCTAAGTGGGTTGCCTCATGTCACACAGTTACTAAATAGCAGACCCAAGATTTGAACCTCACCTAAGGGGCATTTCTAGGTTATGAACCCATTTTTCAATCACTGATGCAATAAACTAGTAAGGCATGGATTTTTCCATTGTACTCACTCTACATTGCTAAATAATGATCTTGGATCCAATAAGAACAACAGTCATGCAATAATGACAAAAAAGATGATGATGATGATGATGATGATGATGATGATGATGATGATGATGATAAAATAGCTAATGTTTATATAGAGCATTAAAGGTTGCAACATGCTCTACAAATATATCCTGTTCCATCCTCACAACAGCCCGGAGGTAGGTGCTATTATTTTACCCTTTTTACTAATAATGAAACTGAGACAGATGGAGGTTAAATACCATGCCTGTGATCACACAACTAGTAAATGTTTGAGACCAGATTGAATCTTAGATATTTATGACTCTAGATCTAATAATCTACCTGCTGAGCCTCCTAAATAGTCAGTCAATCTACCAACACTTAATAAGTACTTACTAATTTCCAGGATTGAATTAGACACTATAGATCCAAAGACAAAAATAAAAAGCTTTCTTCTTTTAATGAGCTTATGTTGTATTGGAAGAAAAAGTAATTACACACATAAGCCAATAGATTATAAACAAAAGAAGGGTAAGTTCCCTTGTAGGAGGAAGAAACTCAGCACCACCCACTGTTACTTTGTTTTCCTCCTGTTGGTCTGCAGTGGATAGAGACTGACATAAGTTATTCCCCCTTTCAATGCCTACCTCTGCTCACCCTCTCCCTCCATCCTAAAAGATTTGAAACTACAATGAATTTTCAATCATAAAGTCAACCTTCCAGGTCTTGTACTACCAGTACTATCTGTATGACATTAGATTCAACAATAAATCTTTCAGATGCCTTAGTTTCCCCATAGCTAAAATGGGAGGCATTGTGGTGTCATGGGAAAAGTGATGGATTTGAAGTTGAAGCGACTGGATTTGAACCCTGACTCTGTCTTTATTTCTGTGTATGTTTAGGAAAGCAGTTTAATCTTTCTGGGTTTCATTTTTCTCAATTATAAAATGAGTTATTTGGGCAAGTTAGTCCCGTCTCTAAGTTCGCTTCTATTTTAAATCTATCATCTTACCATAATCTTTATCTGTCTGCTGCCATTGTGCTTCTCTCTCTCCCCCCCCCTCTCTCTCTCTCTCACTCTCTCTCTCTCCCTCTCTCTCTCCTTCTCTCTCTCTCTCTCTATCTAGAAGGAACACTGTTGAAATAGAACCAGTCAAGAAGCTCACATTCTTTATTATGTTCCCAGTTTTAAAAACCAGCAGACATCCCGATCCGATCCACTACCTTGTTATCACAGAGTATAGAATACCAGAGTTGGAAGGGTCCTTGAAGAATTCCTAACTCTCAGTCTTAGTTTCTTTATCTGTAAAATAGGGATGATAGTGTTTTGGTGTGATAAATGTTCCCAGGTCATTTCAGTCTGAAAATCAACAATCCTAAAAGCATTAATTGCATCCATACAATTTGATGGGGAAAATATTTCAAGACCTTGTATAATTTTCAGTACTACAAAAAGTAATTGTTGGCAATAAGATTGGCATACACACTAAAATTACTCATTACCCTCAGTTGAGAATATATTTATATCAGACTGACTATATAGTATGATTTGAAGGGCCCCAGGGAGATTCCCCCTCCTCCATCTCCTAAAAAAATCCCCTTCTAGTCTTTCAATGTGTCTAAAATCCTAGTCATTTAGATTCATGCCTTTGTATAAAGGTATTAACCTTCCAAAATGAAAAAAGAAAACTTATGTAAAGGTAACGTATGGACAGGTCATTTCACCTTGATGGACTGTTTCTTCATCAGCAAAAATGGGAGTAACAGTACTGAACACTGCCTACTATTCAAGGCTGTGGTGAAGTAATCTCTTTGTTGATTATAAATGACTATTTAAGGATGAAATATTTTAACATCAATATTCTTTGGTGATACAGTGTGGTTGTAAGTCACGAAATATTCTGTCTGTCTTTTGAATAATTAGAATTTGGGGTCATAGAAAGTGCAAGGGAAAGTGACATAGGACATGAAGTACTCAGAGGTATAAGGACTGCAGGTGTGTTAAAGCTGCAACATATTATTGAGGAATACTTGCACAGGGAAAGTGGTACAAAGGATGTTCTAAGAGAGACAGAAGCCTGTCATTAATTGAGAACAGGAGTTTGAGGATGACTCTATTGCTGAGATCCATGTGATGATAAGAGTGCCAAAGGCCTCAACTGGTCAGTTGGATGATCTATGGAAGCTTTATGGAAAGGTGTGTATTAACAGTTGCACAAGATGAGAAAGTATGAAAGAACTGTGATCTGAACCTTTTGTGGAAGTGCCAGGTCATAGATCCGTTAACTTACCATCATCATCACCATCATCACCATCATCACCATCATCACCACCATCACCATCATCATCACCATCATCACCATCATCACCACCATCACCATCACCACCATCACCATCATCATCATCATCACCATCATCATCACCATCATCACCACCATCACCATCATCATCACCATCATCATAATCACCATCATCACCATCATCACCACCATCATCACCATCACCACCATCACCATCATCATCATCATCATCACCATCATCATCATCATCATCACCACCATCATCATCATCATCATCATCACCATCACCAACATCAACATGTCATTGTCATATTTCTCTACTAAAGTTTTCCTCAAAATGGAGAGTATAGGCTTGAATTCAGAGAAACCCAAATTGAAGTCCTGCCTCAGAAACGTACTAGCTTCCTAATCATAGATAAGTCACTTAACCTCTCTCAGCCTCAGTTTCCTTATCTGTAGAATGAGGGGGATAGTCTCTATGGACTATAGGGCTCCTTCTAGTTCTAAGTCTATGATGCTACAAGCTTGTACATGAACTGATCCATGAAAAAAGTGGAAGGAGTAGGGAGAAGATTTCAGGCAGGGATAGAAGGTTATGCTTTATTATATTATTGTATTCATTCATTCATTCATTTGTTCATTTATTTATATACTTATTCAATTATTTGTTTGTTTGTTTACTTCTAATGAATATTTCAGGACTGATATGAGTCAGTTCCTCCAGTGGCATCTAATCAAGGATCTCAAATTGATACTACAAAATTTTCATTTGAATGTTACTTTCCTATGATCTGTAGCAGGCTCTGCCCCTTGTTTCCTTTTTTTGTTTTTGTTTTTGTTTTTGATGTTTTTTTATTGTTAACTTTTGTTTATTTTTAGTTTACATCATTCATTTCCATGAGATTTTGAGTTACAAATTTTCTCCCCATCTTTCCCCTCCTCACCACCCCAAACAGCTATTACCCTGTATACCCCCTTCCCCAATCTGTTCTTTCCTAGGTCCTCCCCCATCATCCCTCTGACTTTCCGGTAGGGCAAGATGGATTTCCCTATACCAATGCCTGTATATCTTAATTCCTACTTGCATTAATTAATAATAATAATAATAATAATACACACACATATATATACACACACAAATGTACACACACACACACACACACAGAAAGAGACGGACAGACAGAGAGCTAACCTTTGATTATAGAACTTTAAATTCTAGATTCTTTCCCTTGCTCCCTCGTCACCCACCTCCACTGGAAAGACAAGCAATTAAATATAGGCTGTACATGTGTACTTACACAGAACATCTCCACGATGTACATATTGGGCAAGGCTGACTATAGTTCCCTCCTTTCTATCCCGCCCCACCGCCTTGTTCTCTTCTCTACTTTGTCCCTGTCCCTTTACTGAAGTGTGTGCTTCTAACAACCCTCCCCCTCCTACCCCCCCTCTCATCCTCATCCCCTCTGCTTTCCTATAGGGCAAGATACTCAATTTAGAGTGTATGTCATTCCTTCCCTGAGCCAAATTCTAGGTAGGTAGACAGTGGATACACAGCTGCACTTAAGAGTCAGGAAGACCCAAGTTCAAATCTGTCCATAGACACTAATTAGCCTTGCAACCCTGGCCTCTGTTGATCTCAGTTCCTCATACGTAAAATGGGTATCACATGGGATGATATTTGCTAAACATTTTGTCAACTTAGAAGTGTTATGAAAACAAAAATGGTAAGAGTAGTAATTATTATCATCATAATTATTTAGGTTATAGTCCTGTGAGAAGCAAGTAAAGTATATTCTGACAACTTTTATAGCAAAAACATATCACACACACATGAAATCAATGATAGGGAGATTGCCCGCGTGATCAATGACCATCTTTGGATCAGGGATTTCTGAATTATAGCACAACACATTAACAATACAGCTGTCTTTTCTTCTGATGCTGATAGCATTATGGTTAAAGAACTGCAAAAAGGTGAAAGAGAAGTAGAACAAGAAGAGGGTTGTCTTTGCCAGCTTCCAGACTATCTTATTTCTCAGGTCATTTTGTAGCTCATTGGTCAAAGAAAAGAACATTTATATGTGACCCTGTAAAAATAGGATAATTCACATTTAGAAAGCTATTTAGTTTTCAAAATAACTTGGCAAGGGAAGTATATCCTATCCCTCCTTTTTTTTTCTTTTTTTGTCCAGATTAGGAGACTGAGCCTTAGGATGCTAAGGGACTTATCCAAGATTTCAGACCTGCTTACTTGAGGGCAAGACTGGAGTAGATCCCAGATTTTCTATTGAAGTTAAGTTCCCATTCCAATCAATGATCTTCCCAGGCCAGAATAAAATCCCAAATTCCAAAGAAAAAAAATAATCCTGCCCACAAATCCTTGCTTACATCATCCTCTGGGTTGAGCAAATGGGAACCCACCTGTGACGTGTCAACCGTGGTAAACATACACCAGCTCAGTGTCTCTGCTCTGGTTTATTACCAGGTAAATGAAAGATGCAGATCTCATTTTACATGTAGGCAATAGCATGACCAGGAAAACTGCCAGATGTGTCATAGCAGTTTGGCTGGGACATGATTGACACACTAAATCCCTTGGTGAGTCTCTTCTTAACAATAAGATGTCTCTCTTCAATTCCATGCTACTGAAAGGCCACTAGATTTAAAATATGATTTTAAATTGTGTATCCTCAGTAAGATATACTTTTAGTAACATAAGATTGTTTGTAATTATATTGTGGAGAAGAAAGAGGAGTTAGGAGACATTAGTTCATCATCTTTTTGTTCTCAGTTTCATCATCTGTAAAATGAAAGGACTTTACATATTACAAAATTGTATGGTGGAATACATAATCTGAAAGGTTCCTTCCTGAACTGACATTTTGAGATTCTGTGATTTATAATTATATACACATATATATACACACATGTATATATGTGCCTATATACATGCATGCATGTGTTTCTGTGGATATGCAGTTCTACTCTTTATCATCACGTAAACATTTATCTCTGCCTGCAAAGTCTTACTGTTTTTTAAACTCAGAATTCTTCCTACAGAACTGTCAATAACCAACACCAGTAAAATGTCTACTAAACCTCCCCCCCAAACCCTCTTAAAGGAATGCCTTTTGGGGGCGGAGCCAATATGGCGGCGTAGAAGCAGCAACATATCGCAGCTCTCACATAGCCACCCCAAAATACCCATAAAATAGGACTCTAAACCAATCCTGGAACTCCAAAACGCACACAAAGATACTTCCCACTAAAGTCAGCT
>CM053581.1:10526392-10540026 GCA_028627135.1 Pseudochirops cupreus | reverse complement strand
TTTTCCCCAAAGAAGGTATCAAGGGTTTGGGAGCTATTCTTACTTTGCTTCTTATGCTTATTCTTACTCATGGTTCTTCAGACCGTGATTTTTTTTTTTAAATCTCTGTGGGGCTCTGCTTCCAGAAGGGAAAGCTCTGTCCCAAATCGCTGGGGTCCTCCTGGCTGCCGTAGCTCTTAGGGAGAGGCTGGGAACTCTTCCTATATACTTCCGGCTGACTGGATAGCGAGGACCCCAAGACCAAGGCCCAAGACGGCAATCCGGATCCAGGCCGCTCAACGCAAGAGCCCTGGCCTGAGTACAATCACTCAGTCCCCCTGCTGCCTGCAGGCCCGGGTGGGAAGCTGCAACTCCAAGGCGGGTGCAAAACCTCTGTCTTTCGCTTTTCCGCTCCGGAGGCCTTCTGGCCAGACTGCTTATCTCCCCCTTTCACAATTCCCATTCACAGCTGCCGCTAATCCGCTCACCTGAAGCTCCTCCACTCCTCCCGTCCAGCCACCCCCAGGGCACAGCCGTGGCTTCAGGACAGGCTGGTTTCGGTTCGCAGTGCTGATATGCTTCCTTGTAGCCGAGCTGACTTCAGTGGGAAGTATCTTTGTGTGCGTTTTGGAGTTCTAGGATTGGTTTAGAGTCCTATTTTATGGGTATTTTGGGGTGGCTATGTGATAGCTGCAATATGTTGCTGCTGCTACGCCACCATCTTGGCTCCACCCCCTGCAGATTGTTTTCAGACTCAAAATTATGTCACTCTACATCCCCTTTATTTCTTTTTTCTTATTGAATGCAACCCAAAGTTCTATGCTGTTAAGATCTAATTTATTAAAGATACAGATTCTCTTATTTGCAAGAAACACTGCATAAATAAACAATCATTTATTTAACTTTCTAATATGTGCTAAAGCTGGGCATTTCTTACTGATGCCAACTTGTATGATTTCTGTTAAATCTGCAGATGCATTCTTTGCATGATAAATTTTATTTCCTTAATCCACCTTCCCAACTTTTAGTTAAATTTCCTCTAAGGGAAAAAAAATACATATATAGATAGATAGATAGATAGATAGATAGATAGATAGATATATGTATGTATATATAATTAGTTTGGGCTGTTCAAGAGATAGTCTGTCTCTCTGTTCAATTCTCCTAATGCACATAATGTGGAAAAAGTAATATTCTATGAAAGCAAACTTTCCATACTTAGGCAAATGGTTCCCCTTTCACAGCTGCAGCTGAAAAAAAAAACACACCAAGATGTCAGCCCTTCTGTAATAAGCTCATTCAACTAAGTTAGTAATTTTGTATGATATAATTAATTAAATAATGGATGAAAGAATTTTTAAAAAGTGGTTTCTATGTGATAGGCACTGTGCTTAACTCTGGGGACAAAAAAATAAGCAAGTAAGCCTGATCTTCACTTAAGGAGCTTCCATAGATCATGCCAGAACTGTCATTGCAAACTTCTGAACTTGGCAGGTCCAATTAGAGAAGCAGCAGTGTGTGTGTCTGTGTGTGTGTGTGTGTGTGTGTGTGTGTGTGTTGAGGAGAGAGAACACATCTTCATATCTACATAAAGTCACTAGGATAGATGTTGTATGATGTGATTTCATAGATGAAAAATCTGAAGCTCATGAGGACTATGGGCATAGCCAAAAGCCTATATGAGTGGAATAAAGAAGAATGAAACTGGGGAAGAGAATAAACTAATTATTTCATTGGTAAAAGGAACATTGAGTGGCAAATACTTTCTATCAATTATTTTCTATCTGGCAACTTTTTTGTGACATTTAGTACTGGAGAACTACCTAGGACCCTGAGAGAAGTCATTTTCCCAAACCTCACCTAGCTAGTCCATGTCATAAGTAAGACTTGAACACAAGCTTTCCTACATTTGAAGTCATTTTGTCATCCTATATACCACAATGACATACAAGATTCTGAAGCAAGCAAAACGCATGCCATCTAAGGCTGCAGGAAGCTTGGCATAAATAACATTCCAAAATGGGAAGGTGAAATAGTCCCCCCATTCTCTTTATTGGTGAGACCAAATATAAGGTACGAGACCAAATATAAGGTACGAGACCCAAGTTTGGGGACTTCAGTTTAGAGAGTGCACTAACCACAAGAGCACACCCAGAGCAGGACAATCAGGGCATAGAAAGACTTCAAGAATAGGCCACCTGAGGATTAGCTGGAGGAGACAGGTGGGGATATTTAGCATAGAGAAAGGAAGAGTGAAGGGACATGATACCCGTATTCCATGTTGAATCCTTCCCAACTTTTTAGTTCCTGCCCATATTCTGCCACATGGGCAGGGCCATTGAGAACCCAATTTGATAAAGGGCTGACATGTAAAGGAGGAAAGAGACTTGCTCTAATTTGGTTCTAAAGAACAGGACCAGGATCATTGGCAGGAAACTACAATAGGTTAATCAAAGCTTGATATCAAGAAAAACCTTCCTAAGGGTGAAAGGTGACCCCGAGTGAAATGGGCTGCTTCAGGAGGGAATTGATTCCCCTTCATTTGGGTCTTTGAGGAGAGACAGGATGACCAGTTGAGATAGTCGGAATGGGAGCAGGAGTTAGAAGGGTTTCTTCTCATTGGATTGATGGAGGATGGATTCTAATTTAAGGGACAAGTTGCCTAGCTACTCATCCAGCTCTGAGATTGTGCAAGGAGCAAAATATGTTCATCTTTCTAAATTGCTTTCTTAAAGAAAAGCAGTAAAGTATACTGAGAAGATGATTGGTGGTGAAGTCAGAGGTTGAGTTCCAATCCTGTCTTCATATTTTCCTGTGTGACTCTTCATAAGTCTAAAACCTTATGAAACTCCACTTTATTCATGTATAAAATGAGGAACAGAAGGGTAAAATCAGAGGCTCTTAACTTTTTGTGTATCATGGACCCCTTTGTCAAACTGGTGAAATACTTGTCAGAAAAATACTTTGAAATGAATAAAATAGGACATATGGAAGGACAAGTGAAATCAATTATATTGAAACACTTATCACCATGTTTTCTTTTTAGTTCACTGATGTCAGGGCAGGACAGGATTCAGTTTCTCTAAATCTATAATAATCAGATTCTGAAACTGAATAAAATGTGAGCTACTTTTTTTTTAGCATTTTTGTCTTAAATTCCTTTTCTTTACTATGATTCCACAATTATTAAATTCCATAATTATTAAAACTTGTTATTAAGCTTTCAGGCAAACCCTGACCAATGTATTTGGGGGGAGGAGAGGGCTGTGGTGAATCATTTTTTAGGTCTCTTTGAGTAAAAGATGGCCAAGGCAAAATCTCCCACTTTTTGGTTCCAAGTAGGCAATTTGGGAGAAATATCAGTTACAAAGCAATCAGAGAATCATAATACAGTTGCAGTCCACAAAGATAAGAATACCGTGATCAGCAGGCTAATCTATAACTGAGGTCGTGGTTACAGAAATATCCAAGGAGATTCAGGCAGTGCCTACATAAACACAGTCTACATACAATCAAGTATAAAGATAGGAGAGGACCAAGGACATGAATGGTGAAGATTATTCAGCCATCAAAGGACATAGCCTGTCTTATTTCTGCCTAGTAAAGTCAACATTCACAACAAATGCCAGGAAAGGTGCTGAATCAAGAC
This sequence comes from Pseudochirops cupreus, assembly GCA_028627135.1. Classification (NCBI taxonomy): domain Eukaryota; kingdom Metazoa; phylum Chordata; class Mammalia; order Diprotodontia; family Pseudocheiridae; genus Pseudochirops; species Pseudochirops cupreus. The sequence continues at coordinate 10,536,398 of CM053581.1, read as the reverse complement.
ATGAAGAAAGATAAATGAGAAGAAAAAAAAAAGAATAGTCTTGTGTATAATGAAATCACAATCTAATGGAGAGAGGCAACATACAAAGAATCACATGCATATGAGATATGGGTAAATTAGAGATAATGTCAGAGAGAAAGCTCTGAGGGACAGGGGGAGAGAGGAAAAGACTTCTCACAGAAGGTAGGATTTGAGCTGAGATCTGAAAATATCTGAGGAAGCCAGAAGGTAGAGAGGTGAAGGAATAGTGCTCCAGGCATGTAGAGAGACAATGAAATGTCTCAGGGTTGGGAGATGTAGTATCCTGTGAAGATATCAAAAAGGCCACTGCTACTGGATTGAAGATTTTGTAAAGGAACAGAAAGTGTGAGAAGACAAGAAAGGTAGGAAGATGCCAGGTTATGAAGAATATTGAAGACTGGAGATAGCATTTTGTATTGGACCCTGAAGATAATAAGGAACCATTGATGTTTATTGAGTGTATATGGGTGTGGTAGCTATGGTATGTGACATGACCAGACTTGTACTTTAAGAAGATCCATTTGGCATCTGACTGGGGGATGGACTTCAGCAGAGAGATGTGAGGTAGAGAAATCAACCAGCAGGCTGTGCAGCAGTCAAGGCATTATTAGATGATAAAAGCAGGCATGTGTGAGAGATATTGCAAAGCTAGAATCCACAGGGCTTGTAAACTCTTTCTATATCAGTAGTGTGAGAGAGAGTGAGGAGTTTAGGATGGAATCTGGATTGTGAGCCTTGGAAACTGGGAGGCTGGTGATATGCTTAACAGGAATCAGGAAATTAGGAAGAGAAGATTTTGTTTATTTGTTTGTTTTGAGGTGGAGGAAGGGAAAATAATGAAATAAATTTTGGACATATTGAGTTTGTCAATGGGACATCCAGATTGAGATATCCAATAGGCAATTGCAAGTGTGAGACTTGTTCAATTGTGTTTGACTCTTCATGATCCTACTTGGATTTTTCTTGGCAAAAATAATACAATGGTTTGCCGTGTCCTTCTCCAGTTCATTTTACAGATGAAGAAACTGAGGCAAACATGGTTAAGTGATTTGTGCAGGGTCATACAGCTAATATGTGTCTAAGGCTGGATTTGAACTCAGGGCCCCTTTACTCCAGGGCCACGCTCTCTATCCACTCTACTAGCTACCCGCCCAGAAAAGAGACTGGAAGTCAGCAAAGAGGTTAGAGATGGAAAAATAGATAACTGAATCCAAGTGAACTGATGAAATTACTTCAGAATGTCTTTTAAGCATACCTGTCTACTCCCACATTATGCAAGTTATATATTGACTGCATTTTAAACCAAAATACAGGACCCATGATCTGATTAGACGCATCCTAGAAAGTAAACTTGATTGTCCTGAATTTGAGATTGTCTTAAAGTTTCTGGATGAGTCTGGAGCACTGGAAGGAATACTCTAATACTCCAAAAAATGGTTCAGATTGAGGCCCTATTGCTCTGAGTGCCTCTAATGGTAATAGGAATGTGAAGATCTTTCCCGTCCCTTGGCCCCTTGATAGACTTAAGTGAATCTGAGAACCTTTCCGGATTTGAAAGTATACTCTGCCCCCTAATAGCCTGAATGTGGTCACATGGAGCTTGTGGCAAGAGGTTTGTTTTTCAGAAATGCCCCCACCTTGTTACTTTGTGATTGGGCAGTGGGTCAAGAGGGCTGTGACATTCTCTCATCCAGGAGAAGGCTATATATACACTGATGTGAGGTTTTGCTTTGGGGCTCACTTTGGAAAGAGTTGTGTGATGTGGCCAAATGAGACTCTGGGTAGCCATTGAGCCCCCCGGCTTTGAAAACCCAGGTGTTGATGCTTCCCTCTGTGGTAACTAACTAGGTATGGATGTAATGGTCAGATAGCTGGAAGCCCTGTCTGTTGATCTCTTTCTCTGTCTGCATTTTTTTTTGTCTGCTTGTAACTTCTGTTTGAATTCTCTGAATTTCAGGGTGCTGGCTTTTTCCCCTGAACTAGGTAAATGATATATGTTTGATTGATTAAAGTAAGGTTGTTAACCCATTTTGAGTTGCTTTCCTTTAGAAAAGCAGATCTAAGACCCTGTGCTGGCAGCCACCCTGGGTATGCTGTGCCCTTGACTACTATGTACCTCCTTTTAATCAACTGTTAAATGACAATAAGGATACTTGCATCACATACCTCGCAGAATTGTTGTGAGGATCACAGAACTGAAGGATCACAGGCTCTCGGAGAAGGAAAAGTTTTCAGAGGTCATCCCATTAGTCTATACCTTAGTAAGAATACTCTACAAAATCTGTTCAAGGCTCCTCATGTTAATGCTTAAAGGTCTCCAATGAATGGAGACCTCACTTCCCCCAAAGGTGGGGTTGGAATGCTACATGCCTCTGACTCTAACCACTGTTACACTTTTAGACAGCTTTATTTATTAGGAAGGTTTTCCTGATATCCATCTTAAATTTACCACTCTATCATCTTCACTCATTCCCCTTAGTTCTGTACTCTGTGATTAAGCAGAATGAATCTATACTCCTTTTAAACAAGACATCCCTTCAACTATGTGAAAACAGTTATAATGTGCCTTTTATGTCTTCTGGCCTCTAAAATCCCAATAATTGCTTCCACAGATCCTTAGATTATATAAATATGTGTTCCGAAACATGGCCAAATATGTCCCTAAAATGTGTAGAGAAATGGACATAGTACTCTAGCTGCTTGTCTGTGTTGATACACTCTAAGTATTTCATAAAACATTATATGCATTCCAATTGATTTTTGCTAGAGAAAAGTAACATGGTTTATGGAAAAGACCACACTATCTTGGAGTCAGAAATTCTGCTTTCAAGGCTCTGTCAGTTACTAAGCCTGTGATTTGAATCAAGCCATTTAAACTCATTTGCAGTTCTCTCATATGTAGAATAGAAATAGTATTATCATTCTTCACATCATAGAGAAAGCTTTAAAAACCTTCATGCTAGGTAGAAATTTGATTTCCAATGAACATCTTCTCTTCTTATTTAATGGAAATAGAATAGAAACAAACCTGGGATAAGCCACCATCTAGCCATTGCTCCTTTTGGCTCAATGTTGTATGGACTACTGTGCAGATAGATTCAAGCGCTCTTACCAGAATTGAGGAAAAAATTGGGATATATGTTCATCTTCAAAAGACTCATTGGAAATATCTTTGAAGCAAAAGCCTCAGATGTTAAGCAGCCCATTCTATTCCCATAAGGTTTGAGGGCTTTCTGGCTTCAAATGTCACAAGTATGGATTTTTTTGGGGAGGAGGAGATATTTCCAGAGAAGGGAGAGGGCAAAAATGTGTCTAAGAAATAGCACATTGTATGTAGAAAGATTGGAAGTGGAAAACTAAAGGTGTTTCAGGATTACAATTGTGTAAGACATTGCACGTGATAGTTCAGCCTATACTTCAGGGGTTCTGCTTCTGGGGCATTATCTCCAATTTTCTACTTGGCAACCCCCAGAGGAGGAGATACATGTGTTCTCTTTTCGCTGTCATTCTAAGCCCATGCTTTATAAACTGGGACATTACAATTGGATATATAGAGACTGTATGGATCTAAGATGATGGTGATATCCAGATCTTCCAGATGAGGAAACTCCTGCTACCAATGCAGGATGACACCTACTGGCAATTCCTAGTCCTGGAGAGTTTTCTGAATAAGTAAGAATTTAAACAATGTTTCCAGAGTCACACACTCAGAATTCACAGGCATGAAACTTGAATAAAGGTATTCTTGACCCCAACACAAGCTTCTTATCTATTATGCCATTGATTGCTTCTCTAAGGTGTAAAAAGGTGATAGTGAGGGTGCAGTACCTTGTAGCCTTGTAGTCTGACTTGGGAGTGCATCATACCTTTCATATACATAGGTCATCTCTCTTCACCTCGAGGATGACAACATATTGTCTAAATGTAACTTAGTGGGACCTGAGATCAGTGCTGTGCAGCCTCTTGTACTATTCAGGAATTCTATATGGAAGCAGCCAATGTGTTAGCAAAGAGACATTACCTTGGATTTACTCATGGAGGCTAGTTAAACATGAAAAACCAAAACACAATTAGACAAAAAAAATCACTGTGTGTAAATATGACTATAAATTCTTGTCAGGTCAAACATCTCTACATTTACTAGACATTTCCTTTGCAGGACTTTGTCCTTGTCACTCGGTGAGCCAAAACAAGCATTTCTGGAGCATGTACAATGTACTCCTTTATGATCTAAGTAAGCTCTGAGGATAGAAAAGAAAAAGAGAGACAATCAAGGAACTCACATTCTCATGGAGAAGACAAGAGTTACATGAATGGGTTCAGAAAAGATGTCTACAGAGTGGCAGGAAGGTGATTTAGTCAGGCAGGCAGGCTAGAAACTTGTATTAAGTGTCGCTCTGTACCTGACACTGAGGTAGGTGCTGTTGCATGAGAAATGGAGAGATTAGAGACACAGAGAGACAGAGACAGAGACAGTGAAAGGAATATACATATCCAAAGTTTATCTAATAGCAAATGATGAGGTGTAGGCTCTAAATTCAAGCATCTCACATTCCTGAGAACCGTGTTCCGAGAAAGTTCAAAACAGGCCATTAAGTAGGCAGCTTCAATCCATCTTCCTTCACTGTGACAGTATAATTCTAACTGGAAGAGAGTATTATAGTTGTTGGATTTTTTTTTGTTTTTGTTTTTGTTTTTGCTTTTTGGAGGGAAATTGGAGTTGTGACTTGCCCAAAGTCACATGGCTAGTAAGTGTGTCAAGTGTCTGAGGTCATATTTGAACTCAGGTCCTCCTGACTCCAGGGCCAGTGCTCTATTCACTGTGCCACCTAGCTGCCCCAAGAGTATTATCTTTTAAAATTCCCAAAACAGGCCACTATTCGTGGTCTTCTAAGTGACACCTAGGCCAAACAGTGTTGCAAAAAAAAAAAAAAACCACCAACTTTTCCTTTTAAGGTCTCCAGAGAAACGAAATTTTCCCCAATGTTTTAAAAGACAACCCAAAGGTGAACTTTTGGGAGCTATAAGCATAGGGCCTGGAAGTCCTTTACTCCATAAAGGAAGGTTTGGGAGTAACTGTAGAAAAACAAACAAAATAAAAACCACAAAAAAGCACCTGAACTTTTCCCAGTTCCCTAGCGCCAAGAGAATTGAAAGAATCTGGTTTGCACTTCCTGATGAGGCATCTGTCCTTGTCCTTCACTTTTCAGAAGCTGTGTCCAAGTCCATGCTCTCCAACATAACCAAACAGGACTGAGGCTGAGTATGAGACAGCCTCCTAACTGATCTAATGGGACCTGAGAGGTCAGGCCCAAACACACACACACACACACACACACACACACACAGAAAGCAAGCCCACACCTCCAAGGTACTTGGAGAACAAGAAGGCAATCGGGAGAAAGAGAGACTTCCATACCTTCCAGTCCTGGCTGGAGAAGTGCTTGAGATTAGCCGTGTTTCTGGTATCAGCGAATCATAAAAATTATGTGGCTAGGGTCAGGGTTAGGGGTGCTCAAAACCCCAAAATCCCAACACTGTGGCTACTGACGAATGGATTTGGCTCAAATGTTGTGCTTCAGGTTTCTCCTTTTCTCAATCCAGAGAAGTAGCTGTTAATGGTTTTCTTGTTTTGCAGATGAGGAAACCTGATCTGACAACTTACATGACTTACCCTGCACTACAGAGTTGTAAGTATTTAAGGCAGTATTCAAATTCAGGTCTTCCTGAATTCAAGGTCAGCACTCTCTACTGCCTTAACCATCTGCTTCCTATTTTTCTTCTGCTCTTTCAACCTTCCTTTCTCTCCTTCCTTCTTTCTTTCCCTTATTCTTTCCTCCTTCCTTCCCTTCTTCTGCTTCCCTTCCTCAAACTTCTCCCTCTTCTTCTATCTTTTTTCTCTTTATTTTGTCCTTCCTTCCTGCTTCCTTCCTTTTTTTTCTTTCTTTCTTCCCTCTTCCTTTCTTTTTCTTCAAATATGGGAAAGCAAGTATAGATCGGTGGTGTCAAAACTGAAATAGAAACAGGGACCACTAAAGCAAGCGTAAGGATCACTGGGGACGTATATTGACTTTGAACACCACATGTTAACAGTGTCTATGTTTTATTGTATTTTGAGTTATATAGTTTATGTTATATGTTATATTTTATTCTGGTTTGGGCTGTGGTTTGTAGTGTTTTGAGCTGCCTGTGACCTGTGGGTCCTGTATTCGACATCTCTGTTACAGAGGGAAGAGAGCTGGCACTAGGATCAGGAAGACCTTAGTGGAAACCCTTCCTCTGCAGCTACTGGCTGTGTGATCTTGGACAAATCACAGAACCTCCCAATGCCCCCAGACAACTTTTTGACATCATAAGTTTCAAATGAATGTCCAATCTGCAACAATGCAAGGTTTTCCACATCAGGAGTTCCAACAGTGATGAAATTAGAGTTCCACATAGCTAGCATTTATATAATGCCAGGTACTATAACTAGTCCTCTACAAATATTATCTCAATTGATTCTCATAACAACCCTAGGGAGTAGATGCTTTTATGCTTTTAAATGACAAAGGAGGTAGTCTCTCTCTCTCTCTCTTTCCCCCTGTCTCTCTCTCTCTCTCTCTTTCTCTCTCTCTCTCTCTTATCCCCTCTCTGTCTCCCTTTCTGTCTCTATATCCCTCTTTCTATGTCTCTGTCTATGTCTGTATCTCTCTCTCACTCATTCAATTAAACAGTCTCCTAGTATTACTATCTATCTGTCTGTCATAATACAGAGATGGAAAAATAGAATGAGTGTCACAGAAAGGACAATGGAGATGAGCAATACAGGTGTAACACGGATACAAAAATATTACAAATAAGATCCTTTAAAGTAATTAGAGTAAAAGATGTCACTGGGGAAGGTACACATTCGGCACATAGTAGGTCCTTAATACATGCCTATTGATTGAAAGAAAATGGTCTGATCATATTTAAAGAGGACAAAACAATAGATAGAAGGGTAGAGAGCTCCACAAATACTTTGACAATTCAGGAAGAACACACACGCACACGCACACACACACACACACACACACACACACACACACACACACGCCTCCAACACACTGAGTATGAGTATTCCAGGATGGAGAGGTAAGGATTGTTTGCAACTGGTATCACTAGATGAAAGATCCAGAGAGGAATTCTATTTCTTTGAACACACACAAACGCAGGCATGTGGAGAAGGAAGGGAGGAAGGAAGGAAGGAAGGAAGGAAGGAAGGAAGGAAGGAAGAAGGAGCAAAGGAAGGAGGGAAGGAAGGGAGAGAAGAAAGTAGGAAAAGAGGGAAGAGGAAAAAAAAGGAAAGTGGGAATTAAGGAAACAGGGATGTCTATTATGTGAGAGACATTGTACTAAGTCCTTTACAAATGTGCCATTTTATCCTCACAAACTCTGCAAAGGAGGCACCATTGTTATCTGTTTTACCATTAGGGAAACTGAGGCAGACAGAAACTAAGTGATTTGCCTTTGATCACACAGCTGGTGATTGTCTGAAGCCAGATTCTATTTCGGTTCTTGATTTCTTGACATTATAAGAACACGTGGCAGAGTTAATCAGCCTCTCCTTAGGGATGTAGCTGTAATAACAATAATGACAGGCATAACAGATGGATTTATACAGTACGTACCACGGATCAGAAGCTTTGCTAGACACTTTACAGTACTATCTCATGTGGTTATCACAACAGCCCTGGGAGCTAGGTACTATTAGTATCCCCATTCTACAGATGAAGAAACTGAGGAGATTAAGTCACTTGCCCGTTGTCAAAGAGCTAGAAAGCACCTGAAGCTGGATTTGAACTCTGGTTTTCCTGACTCCTAGGCCAGCATTTGTCCACTGTACCACCAGCTACCTCAGGACATAAAAGGAGTGCTGGAATTAGTATTAGAGGGCCTACACTTACATCCTGGCTCTGCCATTTACTAATTGTATACCTAGGAATAGACCTTGTTTTGCTCATCTACAAAAATGAGATGATTGGACTATATTTCCAAAGCCCCTCCTAGCTCTAGATCTGTGACCTCCTGAATTAATTCATATATGTGTGTAAGGAGGTTGGTCCACATTATTACATTTTCAAAATAATAAAAAACCAGAGGCAGACATGCAACAGTTCATTGGTTTGCGTAAGGAACCAGATTCTATCAGGAGAGGAACATGATTAAGAGGTAAGAGTCTTTGCAGCTCCATCATCTACCTTATTAAGTCTCACCAACTCTCCTAATTGAGACTAGAAGGAGAGGCAAAAAAAAAAAAATAGCCAGGAGGGTGGAAGGAGCAGTGTTTTTTCAAAGAATTCATTCAAAATTTGATTGAGGTTGTGTAAACTCATAATTAAATCCACTTAAATGTATTAGAAGAGCTAAATTCCATGCATGGTGATTAATTTAACATTTCCAGTGAAAACACACCGGTGTGTTTTTATCTGAAAATAAATTTTATTTAGCATAAATTAGTAGTAGCCATGTTGTGAAGGTAGGCATTCATTTATCAAAAATAGGAATGATTTAGATCATCTCCACTGTGTAGTTAAGAATCCTTCACTGGCAAAGATGTTTGGCAATTTCCAGCTCAATGAAGTAAAGATAATGGGGATAAAAGTCACTATCGTTGAAGAGTTAGATAAATGTGTTTTCGTTGTGATCCCAAGAGAAGACAAATAATCCATAAACCATGTTTCTCTGGACACTCAACAATTATCCTAACTATATAGGAAGTTTGCTAGAAAACATTCAGTGAAATACTCTCTCTCTCTCTCTCTCTCTCTCTCTCTCTCTCTCTCTCTCTCTCTCTGTCTCTCTCCTTCTGTTTTTCTCTCTTCTATCTGTCTGTCTGTCTGTCTCTGTCTTTGTCTGTTTGCCTGTCTGTGTGTCTTTCTGTTTGACTTTTAGACAAAAGAAAACTCAATTTAACAATTCAAAAATCACCTGGTATATAATGGATAGGGCACTGGTCTTAAATTCAGGAAGACCTGAGTTCAAATCCCACATTATCCACTAGCTGTTTGACCCTAAGCAAGTGACTTCATTTTTTTCTGTGTCCCCACTTTCTGTAACTGGTCAATGAGGGATTGTATTAGATGGTTTTTAAGGTGTCCTCAAGTGCCACATTGATTTTAGCATGGATATTTAAAGGAAACCCTACATGATTTTCAGTTTTCATACTCTTCACTCATATTCCTTTATATCTAAATTTGTCACTATGTGAATGTATAATCACTCAAGCACAGAATCAAAACCTTCTTCCTTATGGATCATGGTGGTCCAATAAAAGCAAGTTCATTTCTTGGCTCTTTGATATAGGCATTCATTGTCTGATACTTTTGGTGTATCACCCATTGTATCAACAAGCACCCTAGCATACCCAGGGTGGCTGCTAGCACAGGTTCTTAGATCTGCTTTTCTAAATTAAAGCAACTCAAAATGGGTTAACAATCTTACTTTAATCAATCAAATCTAGGGGTAGGGAAGATCTTCAGATTCCCATAACATCCACTCTTAAATTAATGATGATGATAGCAAAAATCTAGCATTTAAATAAAGTTTAACTTTACACATTATCTCATTGGGTGATCACAAGGACACCGTGAAGGAGGTACAATTATTATCCCTATTTTACAAAGAAACTGAGCACAGTGGATAGAGTACTGGTTCTGGAGTTCAAATCCAGCCTCAGACACTTGACACTTACTAGCTATGTGACCTTGGGCAAGTCATTTCACCCCAAGTGCCTCACCAAGAAAAAGAAACTGAGACTAGGAGAGATTACATTGTTTTTACAGGGTCACCAGGTTAATATTAGAAACAGGACTTGATCTCAAGTCTCCCTGACTTAAAGGCCAGCAACCTCTCCATTGTGCATTTACCATTGTCTTCTACATGCTTATTTCCCCTTTTTACATTGTTTATATCCACCTATTTCAAAACCTATTTTAAAAATTTATTATGGCTACCAACTCCA
>CM053581.1:10513892-10523892 GCA_028627135.1 Pseudochirops cupreus | reverse complement strand
GGGGAATGTGTTATCAGCACTGAACTAGGTACTATATTTGTTTTCACTGGTATAGAAAACTTCCACAAGTAATTCCCTTTACTAATGCACCTTCTCTATAAACTATATTCCTCCAAAATCACTAAGACTAAGGAGTTAAATGATTTTTTTTTCCCCAGGGTCACAGCTAGTATATATCAAAGAAGGGACTTGAAACCCAGTGATGCTTTGACCATAAGCCACCACCACCCCACATTACCCCTGGCCCTTTGGTGACTGCCAACTATCCCTAGCCTCAAGGAATTAAGCTGCTACTGGGGTTCTCTGTTCAGATGATGAAGATGACAACGATGTTGTGATGATGATGATGATGATGATGACAGTGATGATGAGGAGGAGGAGGAGGATGGTGACGATGGCTAATAGTAGTAGTAATAATATCAATAATAGCAAAGTAATCTTTCTAAACTTCTTTCTCATTTACTGTCAAAATTCACTTAGCCTATATAGCTAGGAAATACATGTGATTGAAAAATTTAATTTTTGATAATCGTAACTAAAATTTGCTCACCTTTTACATAGCATGTGCATGTTCACAAAGGATTTTCCTTACCATGTCCTTGTGTAGTCAGAAAAAAATAAAATGCATCTTCGTTCTATAAGGAGAAAACTGAGTCTGAGGGAGCCAAAGTGACTTTCTCATGTTTACGTAATAGTGATGTGTTCACTGCTGGGCCCTGAACTTGAAAGAGGATATTGATAATCTGTGGCACAATCATTGGAGGGTAATTAGCATGGTAAAGTGACTCAAAATGTGTTTCAAAAACCAGGGAGATTTGGAGTGATGAAGGGAAGACTCAGGGAGCATCAGAGCTGTCTCCTCTGGAGGAAGCTAAGTGACAAAGTGATTAGAGTGCCAGGCTTAAAGTTCAAATCTGGCACTCAGACATTTATTTACTGGTTGTGTGGCCCTATGCGAGTCACATAACCATGTTTGCCTCAGTTTACTGATCTGTAAAATGAGTGAGAGCAGAAAGTGGCAAACCGCTCTAGTATCTTCGCTAAGAAGACTCCAAATGGGGTCACAGAGAATCGAACCACACTCAAAGAACTGAACAGCAAGAACAGTAACCTCTGAAGGATAGATTCAACTTGTTCTGTTTGACTCTGGACCAATGATTGGTTATTGTGAAAAAAAAAAAAGGGGGGGGCGCATTTTGGCATGGTGCCAAAAACATTACCCAACAATTAGATCTGAGTCAAAGTGAGCAGATTTCCTTCAGCATCATAGGAGCGTAGATGTAGAACTGGATGTGACCTTCTAAATTATTAGTGTGGAACCTGTGACCCCTATTCTAGACCCTTTAATCTAAATGCTTCACTTTATAAATGAGAAAACTCAGTCCGACAGAGAATAGAGGGACTTTCTCTGAGTCTTATGACTCAAAGTTGCATTTAAGCCCCAGCTTCTGCTTCTTCTACTTCTGCTTTTATTTTTAATATTTATTATTATTATATATTTATTATTATTTCAATTTTGCTTGCATCCAATCTGTTTTTATACAAAGCAACATAACTTCAACATGTCTCTGTTTCATTGTTTCCATTGTACTATCTATCCATCTCATCATCTGTCCACCCTTTTCCTTTTGCCTTTAATATTTCCCAACCACATGGTCTTTTTCCAGTTTGTCCTGCCTTCTCATTATGTGGACAAAATATTTAAGAAAATAATTCTGGTCAAGAGGGAATACAATTCGACAAATATCTATTGTGTTTAATACATGCTAAATGTTGGGGATAGCAAGTCAAGAAAGGAAGGAAACACCGTTTCCTACACTGGAAGATCTCATGTTCAAGATATAGAGGTTTCAAAGTCTATATGATAAAGAAAGACAAATTATGTAGAAAGCAATCCAGAATAAAGTCAAGATGTAGAGATGATTTAGTTCTTATTCATGATTTATAACAGTCTTTCATGTGGCTATTAAAACATCGTGATTCTTCTTTTGATATCTGGCTACTCATATCCTTTGACCATTTCTCTTTTGGGAAATGGCTTTTTTATCATCAATATTTCCGTTAGATAAATATGCATTTAAGTTATGAAACCTTCTAAGAGATGTTTGATATAAAGATATTATTTTCAACAGCCAACAACTTCCCTTCTAATCGTAGATGTTCCACTTTTGTTTATGTAAAAACCTAATCACATTTAATAACAATTATCTATTTTATCTTTTCTAATTTTCTCTATTCTTGCTTTGCTTAAGAATTCAATTATTCATCTACTAATAGTCATTGAAGGTATATGATACCTTTGTCTTCCTTGTCCTAGCAACTGTATCAAACGTTGTTGTGAGGACCAAAATATATAACAAGTGGAAAGTGATTTGCAAAATTGAAATACTTCATAAATGCTAGCTTTTATCATTAGTTATTATTTATATGCTCCTATGCTATATAATATCAAGACTACATATCAATTTTGAATTTATTTTTGAATGCCATATACAATGTTCATGTAAGTAAAATTTCTGCCAATCTGATTCCCAGTTTTGTTTTTGTTTTTTAATTCTTACCAAATAAGTTCATGTCATTAACAATAAAGAAAAGGGAGAATCAAAGTAACCCTGAAGTTTCCCCTCACACCTCGCAAAGTGACAAAGAAGATAAAAGACGAAAATGGTTAATGAGGAAGGGATGTAGAAAGATGACAACATGAATAGATTCTTGACAGTGTTATGGATTGGTAAAAACATTCTGGAAAGTAATTTGGAATTGTAAAAATAATGTGGCTCAAAATCTCCACCCCAACTTTTACATAAGAATTCTTCTGTTATATGTGTATATATGTACATATACATCTATGTATGTCTGCATGTATGCATATATTCATATCCACCTATTTCAGGGTTGCAAAGAACTATATAAAATAATGTCCATTAATTGGGATAATTAAGCCAGTTATAACATAGATGTTATTGAATATCTCTGAGTTGAAAGAAATCAAGAACATTGGGAATTCAGAGAAGCTGAGAAGCACCGAATTAAGTGATATAAAATGAGATAAATAGAGCCAAGAAACAATATACACGATGACTACAACAATATTTTAGGAGGTGGTCAATTGAGTCAATCAACATTCCCTTTTCAAATGAAGTTACCCCCATGATGGAAACACATCAATTGAGTCAATCAACAAAAGAAATGTAGTGATAACGAGGTTTATCAATTAATCAATCAACCAAAGTCACTAAATTAATGTGTCTGGTCATACTATCTGGGTCTTCCATAAAAGAGTAAACCGGTACAGAAACCAGTAATAAGTATCTGAAAGCTTAGAGCCAAGAGTCATGCCAGCCAATCTCTGACAGTGAATAATTTACGGGTGGCAAAAGTGAGAAATATATCCTCTGTCTCTCTTGCCTTCCTACACACACACCTGCCTGACCAGAGAACACTACAAATGTAAGAGAGTTAACAGCATCCTAACAGTATCCTCAAAATAAGAATGACTGACAGAAGTGTCTTCACCAGCAGCCAATAACTAGTTATAATCAAAGTAGGACTAGGAGAAGCCCAGCAGAAAACTGAAGTATTTGTAGGGGTAAAAATCCTGAACACATCAATTAAAGAACTTCTCAGCCCTATGAGATATTTTTCTTTTCCACATGTACAGTTTATATTGGAGCTCACTTTCCTCTGGACTCTGCATGGACTTGTGGGTGGGAGTAGCACAGACTTTGGGGGGGGATGTTTTGCATAAACAGCTCATACTACACCATTTTAATAAATATGCATTTCTTAAAGCTAATTGAGCTTGGATAATTAATTTTTGTTAATAGATAATTAGGGTGGAACCAAGGTGATAGAAAAAGCTGGGCTCTCCCAACATTCACTTCCAAAGAACTTGAAAATAATGCCTTGAATCAAATTTTGGAGTTGCAGAACTAACAAAAAATCAGAGTGAGACATTGTATCAGCAAGCACCCTAGCATACCCAGGATGGCTGCTAGCACAGGTTCTTAGATCTGCTTTTCTAAAGGAAAGTAACTCAAAATGGGTTAACAGTCTTGCTTTAATCAATCAAACATGTATCATTTACCTAGCTCAGGAGAAAACATCAGTACCCTGAACTTCAGAGTATACAAACAGAAGTTATAAGCAGAAGTTACAAGCAGACTAAGAAATAGATCAGCAGATGGACTTCCAACCATCTGACCATTATATCCATACCTGGTTAGTTACCAGAGAGGGAAGCACCAACATCTGGGTTTTCAAAGCCGGAGGACTCAACGGCTTCCCAGAGTCTCTTCTGGCCAAATCAGTAACTCTTTTCAAAGTGGGCCCCAAAGCAAAAACTCACATCAGGGTATATATAGCCTTCTCCTGGATCAGAGACTGTCACAGCCCTCTTGACCCACTGCCCGATCACAAAGTAATAAGGTGTGGGCATTCCTGAAGAACAAGCCTCCTGCCACAGGCTTCATGTGACCACATTCAGGCTATTAGAGGGCAGAGTATACTTTCAAATCAGGGAAGTTCCTCAGAGCCACTTAAGCCACTAAAGCAAAGGGCCTAGGGGCAGGGAAGAGCTTCAGATTCCTATAACAAAAGGTAAACCAAAAAATACCCCCCAAAAGCACCTTAAACAATAGAATCAGCCAAATGGAAAAAGAGGTAGAAAAGTTGACTAAAGAAATTAATTCATTAAAAATTAAAATTGGGCAAGTAGAAGCTAATGACTCCATGAGATATCAAAAATAATACAATAAAGCCAAAGAATAAAAAATAGAAAATGTAAAATCTCCAATTAAATATCAATTGGTTTGGAAAATTTTAAAATAATTTAAGAATTATTTGATTCCCTGAAAGCCATGGCCTAAGAAAAAAAAATCTAGACATAATATTTTGAGAAATTGTCGAGAAAAACTTCACCAATATCCTAGAATTGGACGGTAAAATAGAAATTTAAAGAATCCACCAATCACATCCGGAAATAAATCCAAAAAGGAAAACTTTAAGGAATATTATTGCAGCACTTACAGATCAAAGAGAAAATACTTCAAGGAGCAAGAAAAAAATAATGGCATTGAAATACCGTGGATCCGCAGTCAAAATCACCAAAATTTAATACCTGCTCCATTAAATGTGTGGTGGGCTTAAAGCATATTTAAGAAATCAAAGAGATGTTCTTTTTTTTTTTTCTTTTTGGAGGGGGGATGGCAAAGCAATTGGCGCTAAGTGACTTTCCCAAGGTCACACAGCTAGTTAGGTGTCTGAGGCCAAATTTGAACTCAGGTGCTCTTGACTTCAGGGCCAATTCTCTACTCCCTATGCCACCTAGCTGCCACTAAGAGCTGGGATTTCGAGCAAGAATAACCGGCCCAGCAAAAATTACTATGATCCTTAAATGGAAAAAATTGCAAATTTAATGAAATCAAAGATTTTCAGGAATTTCTGCTGAAAAGGCTGAAGTTGCATAGGAAATTTGACTTTCAAATACAAGAGTAAAGAAAATCAAAAAAATGTAAACAAGAAAGAGTACTCATAAAGTACTGAATGAGTTTAAATTGTTCATTTTTCTCTATGGGAAGCTGATATATGTAGCTTTTAAGGACTTTATCATTACTAGGGAACTTATGGATTCTACATAGAGAGTGTGGGAGTGAGTCGTCTATGTTTAGATGGCATAAAATTGATAGGTAAGAGAAAGGGATACTCTGGAAGAAGGGGAGGGAGAGAAATAATGGGAAAATATTTCATATCAAAGTGTTGCACAAGGAAGAGCTTTTAAAACAGAGGGGGAAATTTTGGCAGGGGCAGATCACACTTGAACCTCATTCACATCTACATTGGTTTAAAGAGAGAAGATAGACATACAGATATAGATATATAGATATAGATATAGATAGATAGATATATGGATATATATATTCACACACATATATATATATATATAAAGAGAGAGAGAGAGAAAGAGAGAGAGAGAGAGAGAGAGAGAGAGAGAGAGAGAGAGAGAGAGAGAGAGAGAGAGAGTCAATTGGTAAGAAAAATCTATCTTTTCTGACAGGGAAGGGGAGAAGGGAAAGGGTGGATGATAAAGAGGAGGACAAATAAAAGAAGACAGTTGTCACAAGCAAAAGACGTTAGAGAAGACAGGAAAAAAAGAGAGACATATATACAAAAGAAAATATAATAAAGGGAAATGTAGTTAGTAATCATAACTGTGAATGTGAATGGGGTGAACTCACTTGTAAAGAGGAAGGAAATAGTAGAAGAGATTAGAAATCAGATTCCAATAACACGTTGTTTTCAAGAAACACACTTGAAAAAGGGGTGAAGCAGAATCTATGAAGCTTGAACTGAAGAAAAAAAAGTAGAGTAGCAATTATGATCTCAAAGAAAGCAAAAGCAAAAACAGTCCTAATTAAAAGGAATACCTAAGTAAACTACATTTTTTTTAAAGTCACCATGAAGTAATGAGGGAGCTCAAATTTCCCCTCTTAGAGCTAGATGCATTTCCAAAATTATATCTATAAGATAAATAAGAAATTAAAAAGTCAAGGAGATGAATAGAATCTTAGAAAAGTTAGATATGATAGACCTCTGTAGAAAAGTGAGTGGAAATAGAAAAGAATATGCTTTTTTCTCAAGTGTACCTGGCAACTTTACCCCACTCCCCTCTTTCCCTCTCTCTCTTGCTCTTGCTCTCTTATTCTGTCACATACACACACACACACACACACACACACACACACACACACACAAATTGTTATGCATTATTGAATAAAACCTTGGACCCTAGTAAAGAAAAACAGAAATACTAAATGCAACATTTTATACCATAATGCAATAAAAATTGCATTTAATTAAGAGCCATGGAAGCACAGATTAAAAGCTCCCTGAAAACTAATAATTTAATCCTAAAGAATGAATGAACCAAAGAACAAATCATTGAAGCAATCAATTATCCCATTAAAGAGGATGAAAACAATGAGACTACTTCCCAAAATTTGTTGGATGCAGTCAAAGTAGCACCGAGGGGGAAATTTACCTCTCTAAATTCATACATTAATGGAAGAGAAAAAGAAGATCAATAAATTGGGGATGCAAGTTTAAAAAAAACAAAGAAATTAAAAATGACAACATGAACACCAAAATGCATATTCTAAAAGTCAAAGGAGAGATTAAGAAAAATGAAAGTAAAAGAAATTAAAAAAACATGAAACTAATAAAACCATAGCTTTCTAAAAATAGATAAACCATTGATTAATTAAAAAAGAAGGAAATATTTGCATCAAAAATTAAAAAGATAAATGTATTGTTTATAACTATGAAATGAGAAGAATTGTTATGAGTTATTTTACCTAATTATATTCCATTTAAGCTGACAATCGAAGTTAAATGAGAGTAATATTTATAAAAATAAATCTGTCCAGATTAGCAGAAGAGGAAATAGAATACTTAAATAACCCCATCTTACCAAAAAAATTAAGCAACCCTTCAATGACCTCCCTAAGAAAAATTCCCAGGATTACATGAATTTTACCAAACATTTAAGGATTCATTAATCTCAATATCATATCAACTGTTTGAAAAAAGAAGCACAGCTCATTTCTAAAATACATAGAGAACTGAGGTAAATTTACAAGAATACAAGTCATTCCCCAATTGACAAATGGTAAAAGGATATGAACAGGAAATTTTTTGAGAAAGAAATTAAAGCTATCTATATTCTTATTAAAAAAAAAATGTTCCAAATCACTATCGATTAGAGAAATCCAAATCAAAACAATTCTGAGGTACCATATAACACCTATGAGATTTGTTAACATGGCAAAACAGAAAAATGACAAATGTTGGAGAGGATGTGGGAAAGTTGGAACTAATTCATTCTTGGTGGAGCTGTGAACTGATCCAACCATTCTGTACAGCAATTTGGAACTATACCCCAAGGTCTATAAAATATGCATAACCTTTGACCCAGTAATACCACTTCTATGGCTGTGTCCCAAAGAGATCATAAAAATGGGAAAAGGACCCATATGTACAAAAATATTTGTAGCAACTCTTTTTTTGTGTTGGCCAGCAACTGGAAATGGAGAGGATGTCCATTAATTAGGGAATGACTGGGGGAAGCTAAGTGGTACAGTGACTAGGGCACCGGCCCTGGACTCAGGAGGACCTGAGTTCAAATTCAGACTCAGACACAACACAAAACCAGCCGTGTGTGACCTTGGGCAAGTCACTTAACCCAAATTTCCCTACCTTCTCCCCTCCAAAAAACAAGCAAAAAAAAATAGGGAAAGGCTAAATAAGTTGTGGTATATGAATGTAAAGGAATGCTATTGTGCTATAAGAAATGATGAACAGGAAAACTTCAGAAAAACCTGGACTTAAATGAACTGATGCTTAGTGAGGGAAGCAGAACCAGGAGAACATTGTACATAGTAACAGTCACAGTGTGTGGGAACTGATTTTGATAGACTTAGCACTTCTCAACAATGCAAGGACCTAAAACAATTCCAAAGAACACATGATGGAAAATGCCAGTCACATCCAGAGAAAGAACTATGGAGTCAGAATACAGAATGAAGCAGAATATTTTATTTTTTTCTTTTGTTTCATTTTTTTCTTTCTTATGTTTTTTTCCCATTCGTTATTATTCTTTATGCAATATGAATAATATGAAAATATGTTTCATAGCAATGTATGTGTAGAGCTCATATAAGATTGCAATCCATCTTGGGGAGGGAGCGGGCAGGGAAGGGGAGAAAATTGAAAACTTACGGAAGTAATTGTTGAAAACCAAAGATAAATCATTTAATTTTAAGAGAAAAAAAAAAGAGCCACAGAATCCTACCAAATTCTTTTTATGACACAAATACAGTTTTGATACTTAAACCAGGGAAATAAAAAAAGAAAGTTATTTATAGACAAATTTCTTTAATGAACATTGAAGCAAAAGTTTTAAATAAAATGCTAGCAAGAAGATTACAACAATACATCATGAAGATCAGACATAATGGTGGTGGGATTTATATCAGAAATGAAGGACTGGTTCAATATTATGAAAACTATAACCATAATCAGCCATATACTAACAAGAAAAAATCATACGATTATACTAAGAGATGCAGAAAAAAGTATTTGACAAAATGCAACATCCAGTCCTGTTAAAACACACACACACACACACACACACACACACACACACACACACACACACACACTCTAGAAAGCATAGGAATCAATGGGATATTTTTAATGGTAAATAGTATCTATTTAAAACCAAAACCAAATATTATTTGCAACAGTGATAAACTTGAAACCTTCTCAGTAAGAAGAGGAGTGAAGCAAAGATCTTCATTACCAACACAGAATGGGTGCTTAATAAAGTCTTGTTGACTACACATGCACAACCTATATTGAATTCCTTGTCTTCACAGTTGGGGTGGGTGGGGAGGGAAGAAGGGAGAGAATCTGGAATTCAAAGTTTTAAAAACAAATGTTAAAAATTGTGTTTACATGCAACTGAGAAATAAGATGTACAGGCAATGGGCTAGAGAAATCTATCTTGCCTTACAAGAAAGTAAGGAAGAAGAGAATGGAGTGGGGGCTGTGATGGAACCAAGGGCAGAGTGGGGAAAGGGGTAATCAGTATGAAGTTTGTGGGGGGAGAGAGAGGAGAGATGGGCAAAAAATTGGAATTCAAAATCTTGTGTAAATCCATGTTGAAAACTAAAAATAAATTAATATTAAAAAAAAACACAATAAAGTCAATAAATAAATAAATTCTTGTTGACTTGACTGCCTCTTGATTTAGTCTGCTCAACTTTTGAACAGTCCTAATTGTTAGGAAGTTGTTGTTGTTGTTTCCATGAAATCTAGACTAAATTAAACTCTTTGCAACTTCAAAAAAATTGTCTTTTTTACATATAATTGATAAATATCTAACAAAAGAAAAATAATTATAATAATAAATAGACAATGATGGGTAAGTTTATGAGACATA
>CM053581.1:10478627-10513392 GCA_028627135.1 Pseudochirops cupreus | reverse complement strand
GCGGGAAGCTGCAACGCCGAGGGGGGTGCAAAACCTCTGCCTTTTGCTTTTCTGCTCTGGAGGCCTTCTGGCCGCACTGCTTATCTCCCCCTTTCACAATTCCCACTCGCAGCTGCTGCTAATCCAATCACCTGAGAGGCTCCTCAGCTCCTCCCATCCAGCCGCCCCCGGGGCATAGCCGCGGCTTCAGGCCAGGCTGGTTTTGGTTCACTGTGCTGACATGGTTCCTCGTAGCCGAGCTGACTTTAGTGGGAAGTATCTTTGTGTGCGTTTTGGAGTTCCAGGATTGCTTTAGAGTCCTATTTTATGGGTATTTTGGGGTGGCTATGTGACAGCTGCGATATGTTGCTGCTGCTATGCTGCCATCTTGGTTCTGCCCCCAAAAGAAAAACTCTTAAGGGAAAGGAAAAGGGGAAAAGCAAAGGCATAAATAGGGGAGGAATAGGATGCAGGGAAAGACACAGATAGTACATTAAATTGAAAAGTTTCTGTACAAACAAAGCCAATGTAACCAAGATTAAGAGGGAAGTCGGAAACTGGGAAAGAATTTTTACAACCAGTGTCTCTGATAAAGGCCTCATTTCTAAAACATGCAAGGAATTATGTAAAATCTATAAGAATACAAGTCATTCCCCAATTGATAAATGATGAAAGGATATGAACAGGCAATTCTCAAAGGTAGATATTAAAGATGTCTATAAGCATATGAAAAAATGCTCTAAATCCCTGTTGATTAGAGAAATGCAAATCAAAACAACTCTGAGGTACCACATTTCACCAGCCAGATTGGCTAAGATGACAAAACAGGAAAATGACAAATGCTGGAGAGGATGTGGAAACATTGGAATGCTAATGCATTGTTGGTGGAGCTGTGAAATGATACAACCATTCTGGAGAGCAATCTGGAACTATGCCCAAAGGGCTATAAATAATTGCATACCCTTTGACCCAGTAACACCACCTCTGGGCTTGTATCTCAAAGAAATTGCAGAAGTGGGAGGAAGACCCATATGTACAAAAATATTTATTGCAGCTCTCTTAGTGGTGGCAAAAACTGGAAATTAAGGGGGTTCCCATCAATTGTGGGATGACTAAACAAGTTGTGGTATATGAATGTAATGGAATGCTATTGTGCTATAAGAAATGGGGATGAGATGGACTTCATAATTACCTGGAGAGGCTTATGCAAACTGATGCTAAGTGAGAAGAGCAGAACCAGGAAAAATTTGTACACAATCACAGACGCATGGTATGTGTGACGACCAACCTTGATAAACTGGACTCTTCTCAGCAACGCACAGTTATAAGACAACTCTACAAGTCCCAGGATGGAAAGAGATATCTACATTCAGAGAAAGATCTAGAAAGAACAGAATTTAAATGGAGACTGAAGCAACCTACATGCTATCGCTCTTTTCCATGTTTGGTTTTGTTTCCTTTTTCCTATTGTTCACTCCATTGGTTACAACCCTTCTATACAGCCTGACTAATATCCAAGGTGAAAGTATTTGCAGATTCTATACTTGACTGCATGCTACAAATGGGGGGGGGGGAGAGAGAGGGAGAGGAGAAAATTTGAAACTCAAGGGACTCTGGAACCGAATCTTGTAAACTAAAAGTAAATAAACAAATCAATTTAAAAATTAAAAAAAAAAAACCAAACAACATCACAATTACATGCTGTGCTCCACATTCATACTCCCCCATCTCTGCAAATAAGTATTGGGAAGTAGAATAGCTTCTTATATGCCTTCTTTTTGGTCATGCTTAACTCAAATATTCATATGGTTGTGTGATATTCTTGATTCAAGAGTGTCAATCACAGCCCATTCGTAGTACATATGACTGATCCGTGACCCTCCTAAGGAGTCCAGTCAACGTAAGGGAGGCCTGCCTTCCTAGTCCTACATCATAGGAGTCTTGGTAGAGTTGATTTTTCTGACCCTCTGCATTTTGAAGATACAGAACTTGAAACTTAGAGAGGCTGAAGGATCTATTTATCTTCACATGGAGAATATATTACACAGGGAACCAGTTTGATCTCAGGTCTTCTGCCTTCACAATCAGCTTGCATCAAACCTTCAACCAGTCGAAAGCATTTGCTTCCTTTTGCCTTGTGAATTGACTGTCAGATACCTGCTATTTGGATATGGAATTTAAAAAAAAAAGATTTGAAAGCACATCTACCCACATATGGTTTGACCTCTTTTTTCTTTTCTTTTCTTTTTTTTCTCTTTTTTGAGTCTCCTATTTGTTGCACAGGATGTGATACAAATTTCAGAAGGGAGGATGAACAGTGACAAAAGGAGCCTGAGATAGGATAGCACATCAAAGATGAAAAGGCCTTTGTTGCTTTGCTGCTATTTGTCCTCATCTATTTCCCCTTCATTGACTTTGAAAAGAGTCAAGAAAAACAAAGTCTATCCTTTCTGATTTCCTCTGTAATTTCCCCAGGGCTCTGTAATAGTACATAATAGGAACTTGGTTCAGAGCTTTCAAAATTCATTGTCAGGGTTGACAATCCAGAAGTGTAAGAAAACAGTTCAAACATGTGGTTCTACTTCACTCCTAAGCATGTGCACATCAGGGGTGGAGAGGAAGTTGTTGGTATTTGCTTCAGAGAAATAAGACTTGTTTCTTGCCTGTTAGATCCTATCTGCATATATGCAATGAAAATGGGTTGGCATATGGTGAGCTTAGGAGGACAACTAGTAGCTTGCCCAGCTCTTGCAATGCAAGCTGTTATGTCAGCCACACCCCCTTTGTGCAATTAAAAAAAAAATATGGTCCTTGTAGGGGGTGACTAACTTCTGTACTACTGGTCTACCCAGTTCTCCTTCTACCTTTTTACCTCTAGCAAATAATTTTAAATGATTTATCTTAAATAAATTTAAAAATTAAAATAATTTGTCTCTAGAAAATAGTTTTACTTTTGAATAGGATGTTTTCTTTCAGAGGCAGATTCTAGCCATGGTTCCCATGAGCCAGCTATTGTACAAAAGAGATCAATGCCTCAGTCTTTCCACCCTTGAACCATTGATTTGGTTCCTGGAAAGGGGAGTTATTCCCATATGTCTCTTTTGGTATGGGATTGAGTCTTATATGTTGCTCTAAAGTTCTAAAAAGTGTGTATACAAAAGAAAAGAACATGCCATGATAAAAGCTATGATCAGGGTTAACTAAGAACTGATTACCTGAAGGCCCCACTCCCAGAATAGTTTGTAAACAAAGAGATATCTATCAACAGTCGTTGGACTTATGGAACTCATGCTGGAGGCTGGTTTAGCTGGAGTTCTGTCCATGTCATTATCATTCTAATTATCTAACTTAGAATCATTTGAGCCGAAACTAATCCTACCACTTTCTCCTTAACCACAATTACTAAGTTCTGTAAGTGCCTTCTTCAAAAATGTTTTTCTCTCTTCCATCTCTCTCCATTTCTATTGCAATGATATAATGGTGGGCCTTCCTTAGCCTCTGTACATGCTACAACTTCTTGAAGCCACAGGAGAGTTGGGTGAATCAGCTCCACACCAAAATTAGATGAGCAGCTCCATAAAAGTAACCCTCACACCAGAAGTGCTACTCTCCATGGACACTCCATACAGTAAGCAAATAAATAAATACAAAAAGCTTTAGACTTAAAAAAAAAAACAGGTGATAATTAATGAGAGAAGGCACTGGAATTAACAGAGATTGGGGAAGTTTTTGTTTTTTGAAGAAGATGGGATTGTAGTTGGAAATGAAGGGAAGCCAGGGAGGTGAAGAGGAAAAACAGTATTTCAGATATGGGGGAGGATCAGGGAAAATGCCCAGAATTGAGAGATGGAGTGTCTTGTTTATGGTACAATCAGGAGGCCAAAATATGAGTAGGAGGATCACATGATGAGAGTTGTTCTTCAAAAATATCACTTTAGTTGCTGAAGGGAAGATGTATTGGAGTGGAAAGAAACTACTGATCATCTGACATGAGGTGATAAGAACCAGGAATGGAGCAATGTCCATTTGAGGAGAAAGAGACAGAGAGAGAGAGAGAGAGACAGAGAGAGACAGAGACAGAGACAGACAGAGACAGAGACAGAGACAGAGAGGATTAGGAGAGTATTTAGGGTAGTTCCTTGGAGATTAGTCACAGTTGTGGTCCCAGCACTTGGATGAGGATCAAGCCAAGGAAACTTGGGAAGAGCAGTCAAAGCAATAGGAGGAACACTTAGAGAGAAGAATGAAATGACAATCCCAAGAGGGAAGAATAAACAGCCTAGAGAAGAGGAAAATCAAAAATAACACATGATATGGATAGGTCAAGAAGGATGAAGAATAAAGGGTTAAATACTATTTGACAATTGATCATTGGTAAATCTAGAGAGAAAACTTTCAATTTAGTGATGAGTCAAGGAGAATAAAGAGGTTGAAGACCTGGAAGACTAGAGGGATTTTGGTTACTTTCATAGTAATGAGAAAGTTTGGAAGAAGGTTAGGTTTGGGGGAAAAGATAATGTAATCCCAATCTAAACTTGATTCTTTATCCTGCATTACTTTTCCTCATGAAAAATGAAAAGTATACGGAGGGTCAAGGTTGAGTTGGTTCAGAGCTGCCCAACTGGCCAGCCATGAGGTAATAGAGGGTTGGAAGGTAGGGTGGCTGAAGATTAAAGGTGGAGAATTATTCCAATATATCTGCTAAAGGTGTGTCTGTTGGATTAGCTTATAAACATCCTTATGACCCCACACCAATGATAGCCCTTCATGAGGGCAGCAGTGAGAGGGAAGAGTCATGAGGTATAGTCGTAGGTGGTACAATTGGTTTGAAGAAAAGGACATACTTGACTATCAGAGAGGTGGAAGGTAGAATGCAATCTATCTTTCTACCCTTAGGTCGGTCACACATGCATTAGGATCATTCCAGGGTCCCAGATAAGAACTTTGGTCCCCAGTTTATTGATGCCTTCCTAGAGAACAACTAAAAATTAGGCAGGATAACAAAAAGGGCCAAGTTTGACTTAGACATCCAAAGCTTAACTCAGTGCAAGGGAGGGAAGAAAAGGGATTAAGCGTTTATATGGCCCCCGCTATGTTCTAGGAACTGCAGTAAGCTCATTTTACAAATATTGCTTCATTTAATCCTTATGACAATTCTGAAATGTAGTGCTTTTATATTTTATAGTTTAGGAAACTGAGTTAAACAGGAGTAAAGTTAATTGCACAAGGTCACACAGCTCATAAGTGCCACATAGTAAGCATTTAATAAATTCTTATTAACTTACTGACAACCTCACATTTTGCAGGGTAAGACTCATAATTCTGCATCATTCTCTTTCCAAATCCATTGAACCTTTGAGGCTAGAATGTTTATTTGCTCAGCTGCAAACAGCAAGCAGCATTACAAAGTACGGTAGCAGCTCTTGGTGCCTTCTTTTCATTACATCACATGATCCTTTGTCATATCATATCATGTTACATCATATTACATCACATCACACAGCCTTATGTATTTCCCTCATAACATGAAAATTAAAAAAAATAAATTTTCCCTAATGCAGAATTATACTAGAGTATCATGCCTGAACTGTTGTACAAGAATGCCTGAATTTTGAGTATGTGGGCCACACTTGTAGACTTTCAGCAATGTAGACACAACTGAGACTAGAACTTCAAAAGCAAAAATAATTAGTTAACATAGAAAGCTTCCAGATGGTGCATTTCTTCCCCTTATATTGCAGGCAAGCCACTTCCCAGCCTAGCCCCACTGAGCTCCTCCCCCAATTCCATGCATCCTCCCAATATCCCTAGAGGTTGTTATTCTATAGGCTGAGGTAGTTTTGTTTTTTGGTTTTTGTTCCTTCCTCTGTGTTCAGAAATCACTAGAGCTTAGTCTGATGGAAATGCCAGTTCCTTCTGAGTATTTGATCAAGGAATGTCCATAGATCTATATGGCATAATTGCATTGAACTAGACTAAGGGATGGAAGAAGTTAATGTACCTGAGAGCCAAGAATCCTTTTGACTGTGTTCAGTACTCTGGGTGAGTTACGTCTCCCAGTACATCTTAGTATCCCTGGTTATCAGAGCAAATTTTGAAAGCAAGAAAATAAGATCCTACATATGAAACCCAGACTTGATAAGAAATAGATTCTGTGTGGCCTATATTTTTTTCATTGAGAGCCTAATAGGTACATAGATTCTCTTTAAAATCCTGACTAGAGATCATGTTCTCACCTCCCCTGGCCCTGTGCTAATGAAGAGATTGGAGTAAAATGCATAATGCTTGCCTCAAAGCAAGATCCTGGAAAGATGCCTCTCAGTTCCCATGAAGGCATTCAATTCTCATGCCCCCATTTGAAGAAAGCAAAACACTCTCTCAAACTGATTTTTCCCCCCATGGTCTTTTACATGAAATAGGGAAATTGAGTAATCACTGTTTTTAGGACCAGATGTTGACATTTATTCTCTTAAGGAGTCAGGAGAAATTTTTATAAGCCTGAATCCATTCCTTTATTCATGTATATAAACATTTGCAAAACTTGACGTGTATAAAGCAGTTTAATATTAACAAAGCACAATCTTTTCTCTGACACTGTGAAATGATAACAAGTACTGATATTGCCATTTTGAAGATGAGGCAGCTGAAGTTCAGAGAAATAGTGAAGTAAAGTCATATCTTTCAGAATATTCAAGATTTGCACATGAGGCAGGACCTGACCCTTGGACTAGGGCTGGCATAGTTTACATAATACTTTGTAGCATAAGAGCCTCTGCATGCCTGGAACCAGGCCTCTATGTCACTTCTTGGCCACCTCCATGAAACCACTAGGTGGTAGAGTAGGTACTGTGCTAGGGATGGAGTCAGGAAGACTCGAGTCTGGCCTCAGACACTTACTGCTTGTTTTAGCCTGTACAATCATTTAATCTCCATTGGCCTCAGTTTCCACAGCTATAAAATGGTCATAATGTATTCCAATACCTACTTCACAGTATTGTGAGGATCAAAGGAGGTATTTACAAATCACTTAGTGCAATGGCTGGCATATAGTAAGCCCCATATAAATGCTTATTCCCTTCTCCTCTTTCCCCTTTCCATGTCACATTGCCTAGACTTCAATCATCATCCTCATTTTCACTACCTCCTAATAACTTGTAGCCTGCCTCTGGAATTCTGGGCTATCAGAAGTGAGCTTACAACTAATATTGTCCAAATCCATAACTTCAAAACACTTCCCAGTCATTTCTATAGCATACCCCACCTCACCCTTTTCTAGCTCCTCTTTGTGTGATATCTTACCTACTGGAATGCAGCTTCCTTCTTAACTGGTCAACCCTTCTGGAGAACAATTTAGAACTAAGCCCAAAGGCCTATCACACTATATAGATCCTTTGACCCTTCACAACCACAACTAGGTCTGTATCCCAAAGAGATAAAAGGAAAAGGATCTACATGTATGAAAATAAGTATTTTTGAGAATAAAAGATTTAATTAAGGTTGTATTTTGTTGTCAAACCCAAAATCCATAGCAGAAGTTATCCATAAGAGTAATACAAAACAAAATACATAGGAACTTCTCCAACTTTTTATTGCCTAAACTATACAGATATTCTCTATGACATTTATGTTAAAATTCTCCAACATCTGACTAATGGACAAATGTCTTCAGGTAATTTTCATATTGTTATCACTTTGCATACTATAAATTACAATCCAGCTGGAGAACAAACTGTCCCATAGTCTTATCCTACACTGGTGGGCATTCCTCTTCTGCCCCCCCTCTATTATAAATTGATTTATTTTAAACACTCTCCTTAAATTTTGAGTTCCAAATTTCCTCCCTACCATCCACAGTTTTATAGCCCTTTGAGCCTAGTTCCAAATTGTTCTCTAGAGCTGTTGGGCCACTTCTTTATTCTACAACAATTCATTAGTGTACATATTTGTTTTTTTCCTTCATTCCTTCCAGCATTTTTCATTTTTATAGGTGTAAGGTGGTACTTTAAAGTTGTTTTAATTTGTCTTTCTCTAATCAATGTGATTTAGAGCATTTTTTATGTCTATAGGTAATTTGATTTTTTTTTCTTCTGAAAGAGCCTATTTATTTACTTAGAAAATTTATCAATTGGGGAACAGATCTTATTTTCTTTTTACAAATTTGACTCAGTCCTACTCTGGGTAAATTTGAGAAATGACAGCTTTGTTTGAGGAACTTGCTGTAATTATATATAGATATATAATATCTATATCTATATATATATAATATATACATATATTACATATATATATATACATATATACATATAGAGATATATAGATATCTTCCTTGTCTATGGTGCTTTTTTGCAGAATGTAGTTTCCCTAATCATGCCTTTTAATTAGATCAATTTTTTTTTTTGCATTTGTTCTGTCTGACATCATGATTTCTGCTCCTGTCTTTTAACTTCAACTAAATCATACCAGATTCTTCTTCGACCTTTTATTTTAACTCTGTATGTGTCCTTCTGTTTAAAGTGTCTCTTGTAAACAATAGATTGTTGGATTCTTGTTTTCGATCCATTCTGCTAACTTGTTTTTGTTTTATGGATGAGCTCATCCCATTTGAATTCACAATACTGATTACTGTGTATTTCCCTCCATCCCATTTTGTTCTGTTTCTTCTCTTTCTTTTTCTCTTGTCACTTCTGAAAAGTCTAATTTGTTTCTAACCACTGCCTCTTTTAATCTGTCATCCTTTTTTTAAAATTCCTCCTTTCTTTTATCCTCTTGCCTTTCTATTTTTTTATTTGGTAAGTTATATTTCTATACACAATTAACTGTATAATATATATAAACATTATGTCTAATAAATTACATATGTAATACATTATATAATATAATTAATAGTATATCATACTGTATAATTAGTATCTAATATTAATAAATTATAAATAGTATACTATATATTATAGATATTATACATACTTTATTCTTTGAACCAATTTTGATGAGAGTGAAGTTCAAGCATTGCTTACCTACTCCCAATTTTGCCTTCCAGAATAAAAGCTCTCCCTTTCATATCATGAAAAAAATAAAGTGAAAAATAGCATGCTTTGAGCCGTGTTCAGACTCCATCGGTTTGTCTTCTGGAAGTGGATAGCAATTTTCATCATAAGTCCCTTGGAATTGTCTCAGATCATTGGATTGCTGAGAGTAGCAGTTATTCACTGTTAATTACATTGATTCATACACATCTTTCCAGGTTTTTCCGAACTCATCATGCTCATCATTTTTTATAGCACAATAGTTTTCCATTATAATCATATAACACCACTTGTTCTGTCAATCCCCAATTAATGGTCATCCACTCTATGTCCAAATCTGTGCCACAAAAAAATGCCGCTAAAAATATTTTCTATAAATAGGTCCTCATCCTTTTTTTTTTTACACCTCTATGGTTTATAGTCTTAGTAGTGTATTGCTAGATCAAAAGGTATGAACAGTTTTTTAGCCTTTTGAACATAGTTGCAAATTATTCTCCAGAACCGTTGGATCAGTTCACAGCTCCACAATCAGCGCATTGGCATCCCAATTTCCCCACATCCCAATCAACATTTATCATTTTACTTTTTTTCATATTTTCTTGTTTATTTTTCCTTTAGATTTATCTGGTTCTGAGAGAATTAAGAGAGTTGAGTTCCTCTACTGTTACATTTTTACTGTCTATTTTCTCCTATAACTCCTTTAATTACTTTAATATGTGGATGCTATACCATTTGGTGCACATATGGCTAATGTTCATATTATATCACTGTCTATGCTAGCCTTTATCAAGATGCCATTTCCAACTGCAACTCTTTTAATTAGGTCTATTTTAGCTTTTACTTTTTCTGAGTTCATGTTTGCTACAACTCCTTTTCTTTTACTTCAGCCGAAGCATAATAAATTCTACTCCAATACCTTATGTTTATTTGGTATTTTGTTCTGCTTCAAATATGTTTCTTGCAAACAGCATATTGTAGGATTCAGGTTTTTAATCCACTCTGTTATCAGCTTCTGTTTTATGGATGAGATAATCCAATTCCATTCACAGTTATGATTATTAAGTGTATTTCCCTCTATCCTATTTCTCCCTGTTCTTCTTTCTTTTTCTTTCTCCTTTCAACCTGTCCCTGCTCACAAGTGTTTTGCTTTTGACCACCTCCTTCAATCTGCCCTCCCTTCTAGCAGTCCCACACCCTTCTCTTTATCCTTCTTCCCTTCTATTTCCCTATAGAGTAAGATAATTTCTATATTCAGATGAGTGTATATGGTATTTCCTCTTTGAGCCAATTCTAATGAGAGCATGGTTCAAATGCTGTACTCCACCCCTCCCATTTCCTCTCCAATGGAATAGATATGTTTTACCTCTTCCCATAAGATAATTTAACCAGTTTTATCTCTCTTTTTCCTCTTGTCCCAATACAATATCTATCACCTTTTAATTATTTTGGATATGATCCCATCTGATTCATACTATACCCCCACCCTCTGTCTATATATACTTTTAACTGCCTCAATAATGATGAAGTTCTTAAGCGTTATAAATATAGCATTCCCATTTAGTAATATTAAAAGTTTAACCTTTGTGAAGCCTTATTCCCTCACCCCACGCCTCATTACCTTTTTATATTTCTCTTGAGTCTTGTATTTGAAGACCAAATTTTCTGTACTCCTTTGTTTTTTTTTTCATTAGGAATGTTTGAAAATTCTCTGTTTCAAGCAATGTTTATTTTCCCCTGAAGGATTATGCAAAGTTTTGCTGAGTAGGTGATCCTTCTCTGATTCTTTAGTGTAGAAGAGTGAGGATTTATGATATTTGAAATATTTCTTTCTGCAGTATGTTCTCTTTGACCTGGGAACTCTGGAATTTGCCTACAATTTCCCTATGAGATTTCATTTGTGATATCTTCAGGAGGTAATTTGTGAATTCTTTCAATTGCTGTGTTACCCTCTGATTCCAGGATATCAGGCAATTTTCCTTGATAATCTCTTGAAATATAATATCTAGGCTGTTTATTTTTAATCATGATTTTCAGATATTCCAATAATTTTTTTTATAATTATTTCCCCTTCTGTCAGTTGTTATTCCAATGAGGTATTTCACATTTCTTCAATATTTCTTCTTCTGTTCTACTGGTTCTCGATGTCTCATGTAGTCATTAGTTTCCATCTTCCCAATTCCATCTTTTAATAAATAATTAGTTTAGTTATTATTAGTTTTCAAAATCCCCCCCCCTTTTTTTTTTTTGCTTTTTGGAGAGCAACTGGGGTTAAGTGACTTGCCGAAAGTCACACGGCTAGAAAGTGTGTCAAGTGCCTGAGGCCAGATTTGAACTCACTTCCTCCTGACTCCAGGGCCAGTGCTCTATTCACTGTGCCACCTAGCTGCCACCAAAATCCACTTTGACAAGATTTTGAGTTCTAAATTTTCTCCCCTTCCCTCCCCTCCCCTCTCCCCAACATGGCATGTAATGATTAGATATAGGCTCTACCTATGCATTCTCCTTAAACATATTTTAACATTAGTCATGTTGTAAAGAAGAATTAGAACCAATGAGAGGAATCATGAGAAAGAAGAAATAAGAGAGACAGAGTCAGAGACAGGGGAGAGGGACAGGGGGAGAGAGAGAGAGAGAGAGAGAGAGAGAGAGAGAGAGAGAGAGAGAGAGAGAGCAAATAGCACACTTCAATCTGTATTAAGACTCCATAATTCTTTCACTAGATGTGGATAGCATTTTCCATGACGAGTCTTTTGGAGTTGTCTAAGATCTTTGCATTGCTGAGAAAAGCTAAATCTGTCAAAGTTTGTCATCACACAATGTTACTCTGTGCAATGTTCTCGTTCTGCTCACTTCACTCACCATCAGTTCATGTAAGTCTTTCCAAGTTTTTCTAAAGTTTGACTTTTCATCAATTCTTATACCACAGTAATATTCCATTACATTCATATATGACAAGTTGTTCACCCATTCCCCAACTGATGGGCATCATCTCAATTTACAATTCTTTGTTTCCACAAAAAGACCTGCTATAAATATTTTTGTACAAGCGGGTCCTTTCCCCATTTGAGATACAGAACTTGAAATGGTATTGCTGTGCAAAAGGAATGCACATTTTGATAGCCTTTTGGGCATAGTTCCATATTCCTCTCCAGAATGGTTGGCTTAGCTCACAACTCCCCCAAAATGTATTAGTATGATGCAATTTTCCACATCTGCTCCTACATTTATTATTTTCCTCTTTTCTCATATTTGTCATTTTTTAATGTGTGTTATGGTACCTCAGAGTTGTTTTGATTTGCATTTATCTAATTAATAGTGATTTAGAACATTTCTTCATATCAGTATAGATAGTTTTAATATCCTCATCTGAAAAATTCTTGTTTATATCACCATTTATCAATTGGGGAATGACTTGTATTCTTATAAATTTGACTCAGTTCTCTATATATTTTAGAAAGAATACCTTTATCAGAGATACTGCTTCTAAAAATTGTTCCCTTTCCCTTCTAATCATGGTTGTTTTGGCTTTTTTGCACAAAACCTTTTTAATTTAATTAAAATCATCCACTCGGCAATTCATAATGCTCTTTTTCTCTAATTTGGTCATAAATTCTTCCATTCTCCATAAATCTGACAGGTAAATCATTCTTTGTTCTTGTTATTTGCTTATATTATCAGCATTTATATCTAAGTCATATGCCCATTTTGACTTCATCTTGGTATATGGTGTATGATATTGGTCAGCTCAATTTCCTCCATTCTATTTTCCAGTTTTCTGCCATTCTATTCTCCAGTTTTCTTAGAAGTTTTGTTTTTTGTTTTTGTTTTTGTTTTTTTGCTAAAGTGAGCATTTATCCCAGGAGTTGGAGTCTTTGAGTGTATCCCCTATAGCCATTGATTACTATGTCTTGTATATCGAAACTATTCCACTGATCCACCATGCTATTTCTTAGCCAGTATCAAGTAATTTTGATGATTGCTGCTTTATAGTACAATTTAAGATCTGGTATGGCTCAGCCATCTTTCCTTGCATTTCTTTTCCTTAATTTGCTTAATGTTCTGTACCTTTTGTTCTTCCAGACTAATTTTGTTATTTTTTTTTCTAGCTCTACAAACTATTTTTGGGTCTGATTTGCATGGCATTAAATAAATGAATTTAAGTAGAATTGTCATTTTAATTATATTAGCACAGTCTACCAAAACCAACTGATGTTTTTTCCAATTATTTAGATCTTACTTTATTTATGTTAAAAGTGTTTTGTAATTGTGCTCATATAGTTCCTGGTTTTGTTTCGGCAGGTAGACTCCCAAATACTTTAAAATGTCTACAGAAAATTTTAATAGGATTTCTCTTTTCATCACTTGCTGTTGAGCTGTGTTAGAAATAAGTAGAAATGCCAAAGATTAATGTAGATTTATTTATATCCTGCGACTTTGCTTATTTTGTTTATTATTTCAAGCAGTTTTTTTTTTTACTTAATTCTTTAGGATTCTCTAATTATGCCACATTTCATCTGCAAAGAATGATAGTTTTGTTTCTTCTTTGCCCATTCTAATTCCTTCAGTTTCTTTTCATATTACTAAAGCTAACATTTCTAGTACAGTATTGAATAAGAGTGGGATAATAGACATACTTGTGTCACCCCCTGATCTTACTGGAAATGTTTCTAACTTATTTCCATTACATATAATACTTGCTGATGGTTTACTTACCATTTTAAGGAAGATACCATTTATTCTTATCCTCTCTAGTATTTTTATTAAGAATGGGAGTGGAATTTTTTCAAAAGTTCTTTCTACATCTATCAAGATAATCATATGATTTATGTTAGTTTTGCTGTTGATATGGCCAATTATGCTGATAATTTTCCCTGTATTAAACCAGCCCTGCATACATGGTATAAATCTCACTTGATCATCGTATATTATCTTCATGATAAATTGCTGTTATTGTTTAATATCCCATTTATTTATTTATTCATTCATTCACTCATTCATTCATTCATTTATTATCCATCCATCCATTCATTCACTCATTCATTCATTCATTGATTCATTTGCGTATTTGTTTGTTTGTTTGTTTGTTTAGCATCTGTACTCATGAAGATGATTGGTCTTCAATGTTATTTCTCTGTATTGACTCTTCCCAGTTTAGGTATCAGCACTATATTTGTATCATAAGAAGAATTTGGTAGGACCTCTCCTATTTTCCCAAATAGTTTATCTGTAATTGGAATTAATTGTTCTTTAAATACTTGGTAGGATTCACTTATAAATGCATTTAGCCCTGGAGATTTTTTTTTTCCTTAGAGAATTCATTGATAACTTCTGCACTCATTTTTTTTCCTAAATTGGGTTATTTAAGTATTTTATTGGCATACAATTAAGCAAAACAGTTCCCAATTATTTTTTAAAATTTCCTCTTCATTGGTGGTGACTTCACCTCTTTGATTTTTAATACTGTTAAATTGGTTTTCTTCTGTTTTAAAAAATCAAATTATTTAATATTTATCTATTTTATTGATTTGCTTTTTTCCCCCATAAAAACAGCTCTTAATTTTACTTAATAATTCAATAGTTTTCTTAATTTCAAATTTATTAAACTCTCTGTTGGTTTTCAGAATTTCTAGTTTATTATTTAACTACAGATTTTTAACTTGTTCTTTATCTAGTTTTTTAGTTTCATGCCCAATTCATTGATCTCCACTTTCTATATTTTATTGATGTAAGCATTGCGATACATAAACCTTCCCCTGAAAACTGCTTTCACTGCATCCT
The DNA here is from genome assembly GCA_028627135.1 of Pseudochirops cupreus. Classification (NCBI taxonomy): domain Eukaryota; kingdom Metazoa; phylum Chordata; class Mammalia; order Diprotodontia; family Pseudocheiridae; genus Pseudochirops; species Pseudochirops cupreus. Next base: position 10,498,612 of record CM053581.1, on the reverse strand, counting down.
ATAAGATTTGGTATATTGTCTTAATATTGTCATTCTCTTGGATGAAGTTATGAATTGTTTCTCTGATTTGTTGTCTGATATACTCATTTTTTAGGATTATTTAGTTTCCAATTAATTTTTATTCGACCTTCCCACGGTCTTTTATTACATGCATTTTTTATTGCATCATGATCTGAAAAAGATGCCTTTAATATTTCCTGCCTTTCTGCATTGAATTGTGAGTTTTTTTATGCTCTAGTATATGATCAATTTTAGTGTAGTTTCCATGTACCTCTGAGAAAAATCTATACTCCTTCCTATCCCCATTAAATTTTCTTCAGAGATCTACTATATCTAGCTTTTTAAAAATTCTATTCACATCCTTAACATCTTCCTTTTATATTTTGTGGTTAGATTTATCTAGTTCTGAGAGGAGGAGGTTGAGGTCCCTCACTAAAATACTCTTGCTGTCTATTTCTTCCTGTAACTACCTTAACTTCTCCTCTACAAATCTGAATGCTCTACCTCTTGGTGCATATGTGTTTAGTAATGATATTACTTCATTGTCTATGGTATGTTTTGGCAGAATGTAGTTTTCTTACTTATCTCTTTTAATTATATATATTTTTGCTTTTGCTTTTTCTGAGATCATGACTGATATGCCTTTTTTTGCTTCAGCTGAAGAACAATATATTTTGCTCCATACTTTTACATTTACTCTGTGTGTACCCCTTTGCTTCAAATGTGTTTCTTATAAGCAGCATGTTCTGGGATTAAGGTTGTTAATTCATTCTGCTATCTGCTTCCATTTTATGGGATAGTTCATCCCATTCACATTGATATCTATGATTACTATCTGTGTCTTTCTCTCCATCCTATCTCCCCCCCATTTTGCTTTTATTTCTCCCTTCTCCCTTCCCCTCCTCACTAGTGTTTTGTTTAACCATGACCTCCCTCAATCTGATCTTTCTTCTATCAGTCCCCTCGCCTTTCATTCCCCTTTCTCTTCAAACTGCTGATAGGACAAGTTAGACTTCTATACCTGACTATGTTATTCCTTATTTGAGCCTCATATAACAAGAGTAAGGTTCAAACAATGCTCATGCTTTCCCTTCTTTCTCTCTCCTGTAATAGATCTTTGCACTTCTACATGTAATTTAATTGACCATTTTCTGCCTCCTCCCTTCATATCTCCCAATACAATCCCTTTTCACCACTTAATTGCATTCTTCATCAACGCATTGAAGTCAATTTATACTCACATCCTCTGTGTATGTATACCCCTTCTAAATGTCATGATAAAGATACAGTTCTCAAGAACTGCAAGTATTATCTTCTTATGAAAGCATTTAAATGATTTGCCCTGATTGAATAAAATGTTTTTTTTTATTCCACATTTACCTGTTTTATGCCTTTCTTGAGTATTGTGTTCAAAGATCAGATTTTCTGTTGAGCTCTTGTCTTTTCTTCAGGAAGGTCTGGATGTCCCCTGTTTCATGGACTGTCCATCTCCCATGCCTCAAAGATTATGCTCAGTTTTGCTGGGTAGTTGATTCTTGTTTGTAATCCAAGTGCATTTGCTTCCAGAATACCACATTTCAAGTCCTCCAATCATTTAATGTAGAAACTGCAAGGAGCTACATAATCTTGATGGGGGCTCAATGCTATTTAAATTGTTTCTTTGTGGCTCTTTGCAGTATTTTCTCTTGACTTGTTGATTCTGGAGTTTGGCTGCAATATTTCTTGGCAGTTTCATTTTGGGATCTCTTTCAGGAGGTGATAAGTGAATTATTTTGATGACTATTTTACCCTGTTTCTAGGACATCAGAGAAGTTTTCCTTCATAATTTCTTGGAAGATAATGTCTAGGCTCTATTTTTTTTGTCATGGTTTTCAGGTAGACCAATACTTCTTAAATTATCTCACCTGGATCTATTTTCCAGGTCGGTTGTTTTTCCAATGAGCTACTTATGTTTTCTTCTGTGTTTTCCATTTTTTGTTTTATTGTTTGATCATTTTGTTTGTTTCTCAATGTCTCAGAGAGTTATTAACCTCACTTGTCCAATTCTGATTTTTGACAAATTGTTGCTGTTGTGGTTTGTTCGGTTTTTGGAGTGAGCATTTGTGCCTCCTTTTCCATTTGGTCAACTTTACTTTTTAAGGAGTTGTTTTCTTCAGTGTACTTTTATTTTCATTTGACCAACTGTATTTTTTAATCTTTTATTTATTGTTTTAAGTTTTGAACAATAATTTCCAAAAGATTTTGTGTTACGAATCTGCTCCCCATTCCCCCCTGCCCCCACCCCATGATAGCAAGCCTAACAAATACCCCTTCCCCTAGTCTGCTCTCTCTTACATTCTCCCCCATCACTCCCTCCCTGTTATCTACTAGGGTGAGATGGATCTCCATACCTCAGTTTCTGTATATCTTATTTCCCAGTGGCATGTGAAAGACATTTTTTTTAAACTTTTGTTTTTAAAATTTTGATTTCCAGATTATTTCTCTTTTTCCCTCCTCACCCACCCCCACTGGGAAGATAAGCAGTTGAATAGAGGTTGTACATATTTAGTTATGCAAAACATTTCCACAGCACTTATATTGTGAAAGACTAACTTTATTTCCCTCCACCAATTCTGCTCCCTACTTATTCTATTTTCTAATTCACCCTGTCCCTTTACTTTTCTTTCTTTCTTTCTTTCTTTCTTTCTTTCTTTTTCTTTCTTTCTTTCTTTCTTTCTTTGCTATATGGAGGGGGGGGAAGCAGGGCAATTGTGGGTAAGTGACTTGCCCAAGGTCACCCAGCTAGTAAGTGTTAAGTGTCTGAGGCCAGATTTGAACTCAGGTCCTCCTGACTCCAAGGCTGGTGCTCTATTCACTGTGCCACCTAGCTGCCCCAAACCCTGACCCTTTTCAAAAATGTCCACTTCTAACTAGGCTCTCCCCCAATCTTCCCAACCTTCTATCATCTCCCCTCTTCTCCCCTTCCCCCCTACTTTCCTGCAGGGTAAGATACCCAATTGAGTGTGTATGTTATTCCCTCCTTGAGCCAAATACAATGAGAGTAAGGTAGACCCATTCCCTTTTACCTTCCTGCTCTTCTCCTCCATTGTAACAGGCTTCTCTTGCCTCTTTTATGTGAGATAATTTATCCTATTCTATCTCTCCCTTTCTCCTTCTCCCATTATATTCCTCTCTTGCCCTTAATTTTTATTTTTAGATAGCATTCCTTCCTATTTAACTGATCCTCTGCCCCCATCTATGTATATATGTGAACACATATACACAAACTCACATATGTGTTTATATACACATATACCCTCTTACGTATACATATACATAACCATATACATATATATATATATATATATATATGTGTGTGTGTGTGTGTGTGTGTGTGTGTATAGATAGATAGATAGATAGATAAATATATACACACACATACATACATACATATATATTTCCTTCAACTGTTCTCATATGGAGAAAAGTTTCATGAGTTGCAATTATATCTTTCCATGTAGAAATATAAATAGTTCAACTTTAATAAGTTCCTTATGATTTCTTTTTCTGGCTTACCTTCTCTTGCTTCTTGTATTTGAAAGTCAAGTTTTCTGTTCAGCTCTGGTTTTTTTCATCAAGAATATTTGAAAGTTCTCTTCTTCATTGAATGCACATATTTTCCTTTCAAGCATTATACTCAGTTTTGCTGGGTAGGTGATTCTTGGTTTTAATCCTAGCTGCTTTGACCTTTGGGATAGCATATTCCAAGCCCTTCAATCCCTTAATGTAGAAGCTGCTAGATCTTGTGTTATCCTGATTATGTTTCCACAATTCTCAAATTGTTTCTTCCTTACAGCCTGAAGTATTTACTAATTGACCTCGGAACTTTGGAATTTGGCTCTAATATTCCTAGGAGTTTTCTTTTTGTGATCCTTTTCAAGGGGTGATTGGTGAATACTTTCAATTTCTATTTTGCCCTCAGGTTCTAGAATATCAAGGCAATTTTCCTTGAGAATTTCTTGAAAGACAGTGTCTAGGCACCCCCTATAATCTGCAGGCCAGAAGCTTTGGAGGCAGTGATCCTGCAGCAGCTGCAGCTGCAGCTGCTGCACCTCTGCCACCTCTCATCCTGGGGGCAGGGGCCAGACCATGCTCTTCTCTCACCCATTTCCAACAGAGTTCCCTACTGAACTTTTACTTTCTCTTTGGCATTTATGGTTTGAGAAGTCTGGCAACTGCCACAGCTGCCAGTAATTCACTTTCCTGAAGTCTGCTCTGGCCAGTCTGTGCTGCTGGTTGGGGCTGCCTGGGATGTGGGCATGTGGGGCTCACATGGGACTGCCTAGCCTCCAGCCTTCTGCAATAGACCCTTCCTGTCTGCCTGCCAGGGTGCCTTCAGTGGGAGATTTGTTTCTCTCTCTCACTTTGTGGGTTCTCTAGCCCTAAAGTTTGTTTAGTGTCATATTTTACAGATATTAGAGGTGGTTGGTATGGGAGATTAAGCAAATTCCTGTTTTTACTCCCCAATTGTATTTTTTAAGGAATTGTTTTCTACAGTCAACTTTTGTCTTTCTTTTTCCAAGTCATTCACTCTCACATACCTCTTATTTTTTACCCCAAATTTTCCTTCTACCTCTCTTTTTTTGACTTTTAAGTTCCTTCTTGAGATTTTCAAAGAAGGTTTTTTGGGCTGGGAACAGTTCCTATTCCCCTCTGAGATTTCAGATCTTGGTATATTGACAGTCTTGTTCTCTTATGAATTTGTGTTTTGACTTCCCTTGCCCCCTTGAAATAATCTGTGGTCATTGTCCATTTCTGCTTTTTGCTTATGATGTTTGCCTATTTCCTGGTTTTTAAGTCAAGTTCTCCTGCTGGAGTACAGCAGGCACTGTCTGTCCCAAGTTTCTTGTGCTGGGGGCCAGAAGCCTTGTCCCTGGCTATGTGCTATGGCCTCAGGTTCTGAGAGCTGGAGGCTGTAGGAGTCTGGTAGCCTCCCTGGTGCTGAGGTGGGGTCCTACTGGTGCTGGCTGGCATGTGCTGAGACCAGGTAGGACTTTTCAATGTTTCTCCAAGGCTACACTGAATCTCTTGATGTGGGGAGTGATCTGGGCCCTGGAGGATGCTTGCTCACCCATGCTACTCCTCTTATACCAGAGCAATAGAGACGTTTCCTTTTAATCCCCCACGCTTCCTGGGCTAGCAGATTTCTGCACCCCATCTTTCTGCTGGCTCACCTCATCCAGAACTTTTCCTGGGGCCATCTTTTCTGGGTTTTTAGAGGTCAGTAAGGGAGAGTGAGGAGCAACTTACTGCTTATTCCACCATATTTATTCCCAGAAGTCAGAAACCAATTCTAATTTACACATACACACACACACACACACACACACACACACACACACACATATATGCATATGAATTACACACACACACATATGCATATGAATTACACACACATGTATGCATATGAATTACACATACACACACATATATGCATATGAGTTACACACACACATATATGCATATGAATTACACACACATATATGCATATGAATTACACACACATATATGCATATGAATTACACACACATATATGCATATGAATTACACACACATATATGCATATGAATTACACCCACACACATATATGCATATGAATTACACACACATATATGCATATGAATTACACACACATATATGCATATGAATTACACACACACACACATATATGCATATGAATTACACCCACACACATATATGCATATGAATTACACACACATATGCATATGAATTACACACACACACACACACACACATATATATATATATATTTTCTTCTTCAGTGAGTTTTTTTTTTTTTCTTTTCGGTCAGTACTATTTTTTTAAGGAATTATTTTCTTTGGCGATATTTTTTTTTCATTTACCAAACTGTTGACTGTTTTTTTTTTCACAATTCTCTTGCACTGCAGTTATTTCTTTTCTTCTGCCTCTCTAATTTTCTTTTTAAAATTCTTTTTGAGTCCTTATGGGACTTGTATTTTGTTGAGGGGAGGGGTGGCTATGAGACCCAGTCATAGTTTTCTTTGAGCTTTTGCATGTAGTCATTTTCACATTACTGTCCTCTTACGTGCTTGTGTTCCGATCTTCCCTATCATCATAGTAATTTACCATTGTCAGGTTCTTGTGGCATATTCTTGGCACATATGAAGTGGTTAGTGATTTTTTTTTATTATTTGTGTACCTTTCCATCTGTCAATCCATGTGCTCATTCACCCATCCATGCATCCATGTATCTATATATATATATATATATATATATATATATATATATATAATCAAACTACCTGTGTATAAAATAATTTTGTGTTAGAAATTTGTGATAGACCTAAATATCTTTCAAAGTGTCTCCCTTGAAGCCTGTGACAAAACCTCTTTTCCACCCTGTCTAATAAGACATATGTTGCAATGACTACAGTGCAAACAAGAATGTGGCAAGTTCCCAGGACACTCCTGAAATGCTATGCCTTCTTATCCATGGTGCTATCTTGCATAATAATTTATATGTTTCTTCCTTAAACTTCTACATATGCACATTGTCTCCCCTGTAAGAATATAAACTCTTTGAGGGCAGAGATTGCCACATTTTTGGCTTTGTACCCCGGAGCCTAAATCTTTAAGAAATTCTTGTTGATGAATTCTTGTTAAATGTGAAAAGGAAGAGAATGCACTCAATGGTGGGAATGTGGGATGAAATGAAGGAAGACTTCATGGAGGTAATGGCAACTGAGTTAGCCTTTGAAGAAAGAAGATATCAACAAGTGAGACCAGGGAGCCGTGCCAGTTATAAAATCAACAGTGCCAGGAGAGGAAAGGACCAGAAAGTGGAGGGTGAGTCACCCACTTCTTGCAATGCAGAAATTATGAGACAGAGCAGTGATAAATAGAAATGGAGAGACTTGAATACCAGACCAAATGTTTTGAGTTGAGAATGACATATAGATATTCCAATTAGAATTTTAGCAGTTATATTTTAAATGAAGGCAGAAGGAAAGAAAATTGAACGACAATATCCCACTCAATTTCACAACCTTATTAACTTGACCAATTCATTGTAAAGAGGTTGACCAACATTTTATGTTGTTATACCAGTAGTTATGAGATGAAGTGGAGAATGAGAGAGGACAAAACAGACTCAATGCTCATGATAGAGTGTGAAATGAAATCCATAGCCAAGGGGAAACAGGAGGTGTGATGGATGTCTTAAGGAAAGAAGAAAAAGTTTGGAACAGCTACTGTTGTGAGTGGGCTAGAGAATCAGTTAGGAATGGGTAAAAATGTTTGCTTTGATATGTTGACAGCTCACATTAAGATTAGAGATAATACATATCTAATAGACCAAGATATCTTGGTTTCATGGCTCCCTCTATCCTCACTTATCAGCACATGACTCAGAGTGATGGAAGCAACTTGGTATAATGGATAGATATAATGGAAATTAGGAAAACCTAAGATCAAATGTTACCCTAGATCACTGGTTCTCAATCTTCCTAATGTCATGACCCTTTAATACAGTTGTCATGTTGTGGTGACCCCCAACCATAAAATTATTTTCATTGCTACTTCATAACTGTAATTTTGCTACTGTTATGAATCGTAATGTAAATATCTGATATGCAGGATGTATTTTCATTGTTACAAATTGAACATAACCCACAGGTTGAGAACTGTTGCCCTAGATACTCACTCTGTATGTGACTTTGGAAAAATCATTTAAGTGTTTTGATCCTTGTTTCCTTCATTTGAAAGATGAGATAATTTTCTTTAATAATCTCTAAGGTCTTCCATAGATCTAAATCTATAATTCTATGAGTCAGTTGTTGGAGAGTAATTCAGAATTGGGGTTCAGCAAAGGCTGGGTAGGAAAAGGACCTGGATACAAAGGACATGAATAGAGGAAAGTGGAGATTCTGCATGTTTGACAGCAGTGGTTCTCAACCTGTGGGTTGAGACCCTTTCACAGGGGTCGCCTAAGACCATCAGAAAACACATATATCTGAAGGTCTTAGGAACTGAGACATGGCTCCTCTATTCATCTTCAGGTGGGTCTGCCCATATGCACATATGTCCACATACAAGTATTAAAGAGTCAGGCATTAGGAAGGTTGAGAACCACTGGACTAAGGGATTGTTATTGGGAAGAGAAGAGTGTATAACCACAACGAAAGTGATGGCTTAGGGAAGTGATATGACTTGGAGAGATAAGAGTTTCATAGTAAAGTTAAGGAAAAGTTTGAGAGAAGTAAGACGCAGGAAGAGACAGAATGACATCACATTTTAGGCAAATAAAGCTGCTATAAAGATCTTGATCATGGAAAAGGATTCACCAAAGACGATTGTGTGAACAGCATCAGAGAAAATGATAACAGCAGCTCTGCTGGTGGACTGTTTGTCTCCAAAGGTCAGAACTGATGGAGGAATGGTGGAAGATATGGAGATTTAAATTTCGACTTAATTTAGGGGGAAAATCTCAACAGGTTGTTTCCAACTTCAGAATGCACTGTATCATAAGGAGGTATTTTTCTTTTAGTGGAAGAAGTGATCACACTGGAGAGCTGGTAAAGGTGATTTGTATTAACATCTGATAGAGATTTTATATCTTTTGGGTCTCTTACAAATATTAGATTCCATGATTTCATAAAAACCACCATACTTACTGAGCTGTGGATGGTTCACTTTAGACTTCAACAGTGGAGAAGAACAAGGACAGGGGAAAAGGGTGGGGGCTTTTCAGAAATGATCAGTAGGAGAGGAGAAAATGGGGGAAAAGTAGGAATGTGACAAACAGATGGCAATGCGATACTGCTAAATACAGGCAAGAAGGAAAGGTTTCTTTGGGATACACTGGAACTGGCAGGAAACAGCTAATTGTCATTCAAAAGCAATTACTTCTCTGAAAAGGTGAGAAGTAAATAAACACTGGCTCATTAACCTCCTGTGTCTGAACCTCCTTGTTCACAAAAAGGGAAAGGCATGTCAGAATTATGTATGTCTGCATGTATATATGCACACATGTTTGGATTATGTTGTCCCAAGGTTTTTGAATACCATATATCTGTCACAATTCATATATTTGATTCTATGTTCTACATACTAGATTTCTCAATACTTTCCCCCCCTTACAAATGATCTTCTAGATCAGTTTTTCACTTAACTGAATTATTTCCCTACAAACCCCTGACTTTGATGGACAATAGTCATAATCATATATATCCCCCCCCCCCTCTCTCTCTCTCTCTCTCTCTCCCCCTCCCTCCTCCTCCTCCTCCTCCTCCTCCCCCTCCTCCTCCTCCTCCTTCTCCTCCTTCTTCTTGTTCTTCTTCTTCTTCTTCTTCTTCTTCTTCTCCTTCTCCTTCTTCTTCTTCTCCTTCTCCTTCCTTTTCTTTTCTCTCTGTCTCCCTCCCTCCTTCCCATTCTCTTTCTCCCTCCTTTTTCTCTTTCTTTATGTCTCTCTCTGTCTCTTTTCTCATTCTAATGGATAGGGATAGATAGATAGATAGATAGATAGATAGATAGATAGATAGATAGATAATAGATAGATAGATGATAGATAGATAGAGATATGTAGTTAAAGATAAGATATATGTGTGTATATGTGCATACACATACATAAATACACATATAAGTATACGTGTCAGAAATAGCAATCTGATCAAGAGATATTTATTTAGAAATATGTAGATTAAGATGAAGTGCATGTGCATGTTATCTGTGCAAATGAATATGCACAGGAATACGCATGCACATGTGAATAAACACACACATATGTATATATAATATATAGTGTACATACATGCATATATTTATTTATATATATAGTCTCCATATACAAGAGAGGAAAGCGCCCTCACCATAAGGATGGATAAGACATTTATTATAAACTATACTGTTCAACTTTTTTACTGATAACTTGAAAAATACAGATAACATGCTTATCAGCTCTGCTAATGAGACTAAGCTAGGAAGGATAGCCAATAATTTGGAACAGAAAGCAAATATTCAAAATCATCTTGACATGCTAGAACATTGGGCTAAATCTAACAATGTGAAATTTAATAGAGACAAATATAAGACCCTTTCCTTGTAACTAAAAGTCTGTTTCAAAAACACAAAATTTCTGCTTTGCAGGAGGGACCATGACTCATCAATAGGTCTTTGAAATATAGTAATGAGTTCCATTGGATGTCAAATACAATATAGATTTTTCAAAGTGTGAAATGTCAATCTAAAAAGGTAACATACTCTTAGGGTAAACAAAAAGAAGTCAGTTAAAGGAAATGGAAGTCTTTTTGGCCCCTGCCATAGTAAGTTCACATCTGTAGTACAAAGTTCACTTCTAAGCACATATTCTAGACCAGACTTGTATTAAAACTGCCTGAAGATTTAGATTCAGGGGTTAAAATACAATAAGCACCTGTAGAATTTATAAATTATTATTAAAAAACACGATTAGAGATTTAAAGAAATCAATTTTTGATGGGAATAATGTTCCAAACAAAGCATTAATTGGCTCCTTCTATAGAACATGGCAAACAACCAAGAAAGTTTCTCCATAACGCAGCAAGGGACAAGGTGAAACTTCTGAATCCAAATTTCTAGGAGATTCTAGGACCTTTTAAAGCTCAGGCAAGAATGAAGCAAAATGACCTCCTGTCTCCTTAAAGGGTCACAACACAAGAGCTAGGCTTGCGACAAAGTCTAGAGAAAACAGGGGCCATGTTTTCCACTGCATCACATTTTAAGAAGGGTATTGACAAGCTGTGTTAAATACATAGGGATCAACTTCCATCTCTGTATGAATCTTGAACATTCCTATTTTCATCAAGTTGTCTCTCTCATTAAAACATGAGTACAATGATTGTGCTTTTCTCTTCATCCTCAAAACTTGGCTTAGTGGCTAGCATATAATTCTGTGTAATAATTTTATTAAATAAAATAAATTTAATCAAATAAATGTATTAATCATCAGCAAATAATTAATCAGTATATTACATATGTGTGGATCAGTATGACAAGCCAATGGGAGATCATATGTTACGATGTTCTGTCAAACACATTGGGATGTTTATTAGAGATAAAAGATTATTGGGATCATAGATCTCTTCATATCATATATGACAGAGATTTTAATGTATAATGAATGAATTGATGATGAATAATAAAAGATTTTTTAATCACTTACTAACCTCTAGCACTAGAGGTTAGTGCTAGAGATGCACATGTATGTAAGTAAGGCAGTCCATGCTCGTAAAGAGTTTACAGTGTAACTGAGGAAGAAAACAGTGGGGAGACAGAGAGGGTGGAGCAGTATAAGCATGTTCCCATAGAAATGAGAGCTCTACTTTTAAAACCCAGGAAACCCAAAAGCAGCATCCAGGGGGTCCCAATGGAAAATAGTTGTGATATTAGAAAGCAGCATGGTCTGGAAATGTCAGGGAAGATGACAGGCATCTTTATCATCCTTGGTGCCAGAGGGTAGAGGTCTAGAAGGCTGAGTTAAAGAGGTCAATTTCAACTAGATATTGAGACGAAAGGACTGCCTGATAATGAGAGTTGTCCAAAAGTGGTACTTGATGCCTCCAGAAGTAAAAGGATCTCTTTCATTGGAAGACTTAAAGCAAAACATGGATAGCAGATGTCTCTTTTCAAATGGCTTCTCAAGGTATTCTTGGTTAGGTATGTGTTAGCTTTGGTGGTCTCAGAAGTATTTTCCAACTCTCACATGCTGAGATGCTGGGAAGAGTACAAAGTTAATTAGGAAAATGGGGAATAGGTACATTTTCCAAACTAGTAGGAACTTTGAAATCATATCCAGGGAATCATTCCCTGAGTTAAAAAAAAAAAAAGTATTACTGATTTTTTTATAATCTCTTCTCTCTGAAGAAATAGTTGTTTTGTTTTGTTTTTTTCCTAAAGAATAAACCTCTATTAGAAAAGAGTCATTCATTTCTTCCTGGTGGATGATTAGGAAACCATCCCAATTTATTTCTCTCTCTGATAATAAACCTTGAAAAGTTCTACAAAGGATACCTTGTTCATAAAATGAGCTCTGCTCCTCAGCTAGGGAATTTGGGGCCCCAACATATACTGAACTTCATTCTCTGGGTGAGTATGAGGGCATTTTAACTACTATGCAATGTATTCTTTAGTTTCAAATAAGATTCTCCCATTTTAATACTTGCCTCAATCCTTCCCAAGCTGTATAGTGGTAGAGAATCAACACATGACTTTTCAGCTCATGTCCATAGAGGGACATTCATGCTTCATGTCTTTTCAAAATTATCTTCATATAAATGAGGGATTTTTTACATGTCAAACTGGGTGTGGAGCACTTATCTACACTTTTCAAAATTCTGCCCATTTGTCAACCCTCTGTTCAAAAGTCACCTCTTTCATGTAGTTTTCAAAGATTCCAGAGGCCAGCTCATTTTTCATACTTCTTTTACTCTCCTATCCCGTTCTGTTCTACAGTACTATGGAACCACAGCTTCAGAGTCCATCTAGCGCAACTCATATCGGCACCAAAATCACCACTAAAGAGAAACTGACAGAGATGTTCATGTTGCCTTGCTTTGAAGACTTCCAGTGAATACAGACATACTACCTCTTGGGCAGCCTGTTCCACTTTTGGATAGCTCAGTTATTCATTTATTTGAAAAACCACCCGCCATTCCATTGATGGAGGGAAATCCCTCTTAAACTTGGAGTCTCAGGGATTTGCCTGGTTCACTAAAAGATCAAGCAGTCACGCCCATATTACATACACAGTAGGTACAGCAAGTTCTGACTTGGACCCAAGTTCTTCTTGACCCTCAGGATCGTTTCTCTATCTGCTAGACCACATCTGTGTCTCAGCTCTAATTATTAAGGTGTTGCTCCTTATATCAAAACCTAAGTTTCCTTACATTGAATTTGAATGAATTGTTCTTTGTTCTATCTACTGGGACCAACCGGAAAAAGGTAAACATCTTTCCCTTCACCATCACTGCCCACATGATGGAACATTGCATACTTGAAAGTGACCATCATATTTCCCTAAAGTCATATCTTCTCCAGGCTAAATATCCCTAGTCCCTTATACTGATCTAGCCTTTCTAAAATTCAGTTCCTATTATGCAGCATAATAACCCAAATGCCATCTAACCAAGATGCAGTGCAGTGGGAATAACAAGTCTTTATTGCTGAATAACACACACATACACACATACCTATACACATATGTACATATGTGTATATATATATATATGTGTGTGTGTGTTTATTTATATATGTATGTGTGCATATATATGTGTATGTATGTGTGTATCTCTCTCTCTCTCTCTGTCTCTCTCTTTCTCTCTCTTTCTCTTTCTCTCTGTTTGTTATTACAGTAATAGCCATGGACATGCAGGAGGTGAAGCAGTTGGATTGTTTAAATTCTAGATCACAAGATATTTTGTAGTGGTTTTGTGGTCATGGACACATTACTCAATCTTCCAAAACCTCAATTTCCTCATCTACAACATAGGGCTATTAATATTTGCATTTCCTGATTGATAGGATGGTTGGGAGAAAAGTGTTTTGAAAATCTCAATGTACCATAGAAATATTAGCTATTATTATTGTATCACAATGTATGCTCATTCACATGCCAAATGGTTCCCTGATAGATTGCTTGCTCCATGAGGGCAAGGACTACCTTTGAATTATCTTTATTTTTCCTTTAAAGCCTAGCATAATGTTTTACACATTGTAGATGCTGAATATAAATGAGTTTTGAACAAATTAATTAATTAGTTATTTAATTAATGGTATCAGTTACACATAACTTCTGCTTTCCTCAGGGACACTTACAACCCAAGGGGATACAGACAAAGAAAATTCTTCCAAAATATTTTCAGCAGAAGAATATAAAGGACATAGTGACACGTTATTGTGGCTACTGCATGAATCCTGCCAGAAAATAGCTTTGAAGTCACCCAACAGACACCGCCCCGCTAAAAACAATAATCATTGCTCTGCTATGAAGCAACTTAGAGATTTCTAGACTGGTAGAATTATAAGGAGTCTTAGTGATCAAAGATACAGAAGTCAATGACTTTTCTGGAGTCACGAAGTTCATTAATGGCTGAACAGTGATTAAAACCCACTTCTGTGTGCCTAAACCAGTGTTTGTTTGCTTGTTTCTTTGTTTCACTGTCCCATCTTTTTGCTTTCTCTTGTCTCTCTCCTTTTTATTTTTCAAAGACAATCAAGTTTATTATCTTCACTATAATGATTAACCTTTAACACTTGCTTTTTATGTCCTGTATTCTACAGAGTAGGCTGCTAGGTGGTAGAGTGGATAGAGTGCCAGGCTTGGAGTCAACAAGATCCGTCTTCTTAATTTCAAATCTGGCCTCAGACACTTATTATCTGTGCAACCCCGGGCAAGTAACTTAACCTTATTTGCCTCAGTCTTCTTATCTGAAATAACATGTAGAAGAAAATGGCAAACCACTTCATTAGCTTTTCCAAGAATACCCCAAATGGCATTATGAAGAGTCACACATGAGTAAGACAACTGAAAAACAACAAATTTCAGAGAGTAGGTACTGTTGTACTCATCAGTACCATTGGCAGCAACTGCTGAATTTCCATAGCTTTGCTTTTCCTTGTGATAGGAAAGTTTGTACTAGGATTAAAGAATCACAGAATGTCAAAGTTGGGAAATTTATCAAGAATCATTTATTTAAATCCATCCTTGAACAAAAAAAGCCTTTACCGTCATATTCAATGAGTAATGTTTGCTTGAAAATTTCTAGTGAAGAGAAATCCACTACCTCTCAAATAAGCCCACTCCATTTTGGGACCATGGTACTTATTAGGAAGTTTTCCCTGATCTCAAGACTGAATTCCTATCTTTCAAATTTCCCTCCAATATTTCTACATCTGCCCCCGGGGATCAAACAGAATAAGGCTTATCCACATGACTCATTGAAATATTTGAAGAAGTTTATTATTTTGTGATTCAATGCAAAGAATGTTAATGCTAGAATTAGAAGACCTTGGTAATTGTCCTGGCTCTGATACTGCCTTCTATGACTTGGGCAAGTGTCATAAACTCACAGGGCCTCAGTTTCCTCATCTGTAAGATGAGGGATTTGAACTAGATCAGTGGTTCTCAACCTTCCTAATGCCACAACTCTTTAATACAGTTCCTCATGTTGTCGTGACCTCCAACCATAAAATTATTTTTTCTGCTAATTCATAACTATAATTTTGCTACTGTTATGAATCATAATGTAAATATCTGGTATGCAGGATGTATTTAGATTGAACATAACCCACAGGTTGAGAACTGCTGAACTAGATGGTGTTCAGGTTGCTTCCATCTCTAGATCTGTGATTGTCTTCTCTAGCCTAATTATCCCCAGTCCCATGACTTTTATATTGCATGAGATCGTTGACCATCATGGTTGACTTCCTCTAGAAAGTAATTTCCTAGTTTATCAGTGTTAAGAATATAACATGGGGTCAATGAATATTTTACGTTCAAACACCTGTTAAAAGGCTTTGTCGATACTGCATTGTGACATAGAACAGTATCATGCGCTGGGTGGGTATGCCACTGGAGGACAAGTTCTAATAAATGTTACTGAGAAGGAAGATACAGTCATCTGTCATATAGAACTGGCTAAGTCTGGCACCTGGAAGAGTGTAGTCTTACCAGGTCAGATATCAGGTGAGGCTCTGAGGGGTCATTCCAACAAATGTAACATTTAAGTTTGTGATCTAGATAAGTTCAAAGATCACTCAACAATTAAGTTGTAAAGTTTTCAAGTACAATATCAAAGTAAGATAATCACCTAGATCTCCTAGAACCAGAGGGTTAAGTGTAAATACAAAAAAAAAAAAATCCACTTATCACTTCCTGGAAGAAAACTCCAAATGAAAACTTCCAGCTTACAGCCAAGATTAGAAAGAAGCTGAAAAGAAAGAATTGATGTACCCAGGAACCACAGTCAGTATCACACATCATTTAATAGCAAGTACCATAAAAGACAGGAGATCTTGCAAAGTGATATTAGAGAAGGAAAAGAATGTATAAGCTTACAGCTGAGCAAAACTTATACAAGAAAATGGAGCATAAATGTTACCTTTAGGGAAATACTGGATTTTCAAGCATTCCTGATGAAAAGACTGGAATTGAATATAAATTCTGAAGTTCAAAAACAAGAGTTAAGAAACACAAATTTATTGTTTTATTTTATTTTTAATTTTTTAACACGAATGAATGAGACTACATAAGGATAAGCCACATATCACACAGTCTGCCCATATATTTTCTTTCATTCTCTCTAGAGGTAGCAAAATTTTATCATCTGCATTTTGCATATGAGGACGTGAGGCTTGTTCAGAGATTTATGCAATGTCAAAAACCTAGTTAATAGTTAATGTATAACAAAAAAAAATCACAGAAATTCAGAATTAGCCAGAAACTTAGTGGCTCTCCAGTTTTGAAAAAAAAATCTCTAAAGACAAAGCTAAGATGACAGAGAAAAGGCAGGAAGGTGCTTGAATTCTCCTCAGTTTCCTTCAAAATAACATAAATCATGCATCAAAATGAATTAGCATGTTATAGCTAAATTAGCATTTAGAGCAATAGAACCCACAAAACAATGGGGTAAGACAATTTTCCAGCCTAAAGCAACTTAGAAAAACTCCAGGAAAGGTCTGTCTCGCTTGGGTAAAAGGGGAGCACAGACCAGTGCAGGCAGTGTCTGGACAAGCCAGTGGGCTGCAAGACAGATGAGCAACCAAGGCCTGGCTTAGCAGGCCAACAACACAGCAGGCTAGTGGTTAGGCATGGAATCCTGGAGGCCCAGAGCAGAAAACCAATGACTGGTCCTTTGGGGCAGTGCTTCCTGTGCCCCAGGGACAGAGCTCTAATTTAAGTCACAAAACAGACTGGAAAAAGAGCAAACGACAACAACTAAACAAACAAAAAAGGCCTAACCTTATAAAATTACTATGGAGACAGGGATAATGAAAACACAAACTCACAAGTCTTCAGCAAAGCCAAAGAAAGATATAAATCGGTCTCCGACCCAAAAAGACTTCCTGGGAAATCTCCCAAAAGGATTTATAAAATCAAATAACAGAAATAGGAGAGAAATTGGGAAAAGAAATGAAAGTTATGTAAAAGAATCATGGGGGAGGGGGAAGTCACAATCTCCTCCATGAAATAGCCCCCAAGGGGTTACCTGGATTTAGTTTGGAGACCTCTAAGGAGGATGAACCAATCACCCACAAACCTATTGTTCTACTCTTCTAGTTCTACTGTACTGTTTTACTACTCGATAGTTCACATTCAGTCATTTAGTCTACAAGCATGTAGTGAGTGATACTGCATTCTCGCTTACTATGGATATATATGTATATATGTGAGTGTGTGTGTGTATCCCCCAAAATATAAAGTCATGTGCATGGCAACTAAGGAGAAACTTCCCAATTACAGAAGTTTTTTTTTTTCCTTATTTCAAACCTAAATGTTTTTTTTTAATTTCCTCCCACATCATTCCTAGATCTTTCTTCTTCATGCAAGCAGAACAAACCTGATCCATCCTTCACATGACAGTGCTATGAACATTTGAACATGATCACCAAGTTCCCCTCAAAGCTTCTCTTATTTATACCAAACATCTCTGGCTTCTTTAGTCAATGTTCCCTTTATGTGGAGATGAATGCCCAGCTCAAGCCTTATGGCTCCAAATAAGAGTTACTGTTTCTGCTACACCACGCTGCCTTTCCAAGATCTCATAATATAGGTAGTCATCTACTTGATCCAAGCATACACAAAGGTCAATCTGCTACAGCCAAGTGGTTATTCTGGTTCATTTCAATGGAATATATACAGCTGCTTTGATTGATGTGGAAGAGAAAATCTTGGGCACTGAGTTATCCTATTCAGAATTCCCTTCTGCTTGGCTCTTGTCAGGGTGTCATTGAATTCACTTGTCATCAACTCTGAACTGGGGCAGGTTTTACCTCTTGCCTTGGGCATTCTCCTTCCTCTTTCTTTCAATCCCCTGCTGGGGAGGAGATTGTATGTTGCCACTTCCACAATCAGAACTGACTCTTATACTTTATAATTTGGTATTCAAGTTCCTTACTGCTTGGGGAGTTTAAATTAAAAGAAATTAGGATTTTATCTAACAAGTCCCATGACACAGAAAGGTTAGAAATTACTTTTTAAAAATTTCTTTCAAAATCACTCTGAATAAAGTCGAGTTTAAAGTGTCATTTAACCATCTTGAGGATCTCTTGGGAGCAGACTCACACATTAGAGATATATTGGGCAGAGGAGACAGAAATAGAACTTCTGAGTTGAAAGAAAACTCAATGACTGAGTAACTCAACTAATGCCTTAACAAGAATTCACTTTACAACACATATAACAAATGGACAGCCAGGATTTAGATGCTTCTTAGAGACCACAGGAATAGTATTTGCCTATGGTTATCTTTCTGTGTGTAATTTCCAGATACAACTTTTCTTTCCCTCAGAATACTGAAGAGAAGGGAGATACAGATGGGGAAGAGGATAGAGCTCTGGTTTTGAAGTCAGGAGGACATAAATTCAAATCCGACCTCAGGGCTTACTGGCCATGTGACCTTGGGCAAGTTGCTTAATGCTGATTGCCTCCAAAAATAAAAGAGAAAAGAAAAGAAAACTGATGAGCAAATGTTGTTTATATACCCAGTATGTTCAAGGTCCTCTGTTCTGCCCTAAGTGGGTTCAAAGAGGATAGAAACACAGCTCTCATCCTCACTTACCCAATGCAATGTAACATTAGAAATGGAAGTGATCTTACAACTTTGTAGCCCTTTGAGTGTGATCGTCACCATACATGCATACACGCACACACACATACACATGTGCACACATATACACATACACATGCCCACTTTGACTACTCAAAGTGTAAAGTAAGTTGAATGTATCTGCATTAGCACTAATTAAAAAGAAAGGCTCCTGAGCTTCTTCTGAAGGGTTTATTTTACAATGTAACCATAGGAAATATTGTTATTCAGCCATTTTTAGGCATGGGTTTTCTTGTTGCTGATGTTTTGGTTTTAGCAAAAAATACTGGAATGGTTTTCCATTTCCTTCTCTAGTTCATTTTACAGATGAGGAAACTGAGGCACATGGGATTAAGTGACATGTCTGGGGTCATAGAGCTAGTAAGTGTCTGAGGCCAGATTTGTTTTGTTTTGTTTTTTAATTAACTTTTGTTTATTTTTAGTTTACATCATTTTTACAAGATTTTGAGTTACAAATATTCTCCCCACCTTTCCCCTACCCACCCCCCAAATCAGCAATCCCACTGTATACCCCCTCCCCCACTCTGCTCTCTCCTATGTCCTCCCCCATCACCCTCTAGCTTTGTGGTAGGGCAAGATGGATCTCCTTAGGCCAATGCCTGTTTATCTTAATTCCCAGTTGCATGTAAAAAATAATGAAAATAATAATATATATATATACATACATACATACATTCACATATGTATATATTTAACATTTGATTATAGAACTTTAAATTCTAGATTTTTTTCTCTTCCTCTCTTGTCACGCACCCCCACTGGAAAGACAAGCAATTCAATACAGGCCATACATGTGTAGTTACGCAGAACATCTCCATAATGGACATATTGTGAAAGACTGACTATATTTCCCTCCCTCCTATCTCCCCTCCCGTTCTATTCTTAACTTTGTCCTTGTCCCTTTACAGAAGTGTGTGCTTTGAACAACCCTCCCACCCACCCTGTCATCTCCATCCCCCCTACTCTTCTGTAGGGCAAGTTGCCCAATTTAGAGTGTATGTCATTCCTTCCCTAAGCCAAATTCAATGAGAGTAAGGTTGACCCATTCCCTTTTGACTTCCTGTTCTTCCCCTCCATTGTAATAGTTATTCTTTGCCTCTTCTA
>CM053581.1:10465265-10478527 GCA_028627135.1 Pseudochirops cupreus | reverse complement strand
ACTGAGAAAAGTTTCATAAGTTACAATTATCATTTCTCCATGTTAGCATGTAAATAGTTCAACTTTGATAAGTTCCTTATGATTTCTTTTCCATGTTTACCTTCTCATGCTTCTTGTATTTGAATGTCAAATTTTCTATTCAGTTCTGGTTTTTTCAGCAAAAATGCTTGAAAGTCCTCCACCTTACTGAATGACCATATTTTCCCCTGAAACATTAAACTCTTTCGCTGGGTAGGTGATTCTTGGTTTTCATCCTAGCTCCCTTGATCTCCAGAATATCATATACCAGGCCCTTTGATCCCTTAATGTAGAAGCTGCTAGATCCTGGGTTATCCTGATTGTGTATCCACAGTATTCAAATTGCTTCTTCTTGGCAGGTTGTAATGTTTTCTCCTTGATCTGTTAACTCCGGAACCTGGCTATAACATTCCTAGGAGTTTTCTTTTGGGGATCTTTTTCAAGGGGTGATTGGTAAATTCTTTCAAGTTCTATTTTACCCTCTGGTTCTAAAATATTAGGGCAATTTTTCTTGAGAATTTCTTGAAGGATGATTTCTAGGTTCTTTTTCTGATCACGGCTTTCAGGTAGTCCAATCATTTTTAAATTGTCTCTCCTAGATCTATTTTCCAGGTCAGTGGCTTTTTCCAATGAGGTATTTTACATTACCTTATATTTTTTTCATTTGTTTGGATCTGTTTAATAGTATCTTGATTTCTCATAAAGTCATTTGCTTCCATTTACTCCACTCTAACTCTGAAGGAATTATTCTCCTCAGTGAGCTTTTGAGATTCTTTTTCCATCTGGCAAATTTGACTTTTTAAGGCATTCTTCTCCTCATTGGCTTTTTGGGCCTCTTTTGCCATTTGAGCTAATCTATTTTTTAAGGTGTTATTTTCTACAGTCAGGTTGTTGACTCTCTTTTCATGATTTTCTTGCATCATTCTCATTTCTCTTCCTGATTTTTCCTTCACTTCTCTTATTTGGTTTTCAAAATCCTTCTTGAGCTTCTCTATGGCCTGTAACCAGCTTACATTTTTCTTGGAAGCTTTTGGTGCAGGAATTCTGACTGTGTTGTCTTCCTCCTGTTCCATGCTTTGATCTTTTTGTCCCCCAAAAAAGAATCTAAAGTTGGATTGCTGAGCTTGGTTTGCTTCCTTTGCTTGCTCATGTTGCCAGTCAATTACTTTGATTTTTGAGCCACAGTAGAACTCTGTTTTCAGAGGGGAGAGCTTTGTCTCAAATTGCTGGGGTTTTTTGTAGCTACTGGGGCTATTAGGAGGCACAGTCTCTGCAGCCCCCATCAGCTTTTGCTCACTGAAACACACCTCAGGACCACCACCCAAGGCTATGATCCCAATCCAGGCTGGTTAAGGCAAGAGCACTTAGCCTCTGAATGATTGCTTGCCCCCCCCCCCCCCCGCAATCTGCAGGCCACAAGCTCTGAAGCAGCCTTGTGGAGGTGGCTGAAGGGCTGTGACTTCTGCTGCTTTCTTGCCCTGGGGGTGGATGGATGGACCCACTTTTCTCCCCCAAATTTAGCTGAGTTCCACTGACTTTTCACTTTTTCCTCATTTCTTTTGGATTGATAGTTCTGGAAACCCCAACAACTGCCAGTGATCAACTCTCCAGAGTGCTCCAGCTGCAGCTTGTCCTGACTGCCCTGGAGCTGAACTGTGGTTTCAGAACTCAAGAAGATGAGTCTTCCTAACTCCAGGCCTGATACTCTATCTCCTATGCCACTTGGCAGCCCTATAGAGAGTATTAGGTCAAATCATAAGACATTTGATGAAATCAAAGGTTCTGATGGTACTTTTGCTCCGGCCCTCTCTCTAAGATTATGTCTCTGGAAGCTACCCAGTCTCTCAGTAGGCCGCTGCCTTCTCACAAGAAAATTTTCTTGTTGAAGGGCACATGCAGGCCTGCCTCTGTAATTCCTTTATCAGAACAGACTCAGGAATGGTTGACCCAAGGATTGTCCCTGGCACCAGATCCCCAAGGACAATGCCTGTGCTAACTAAACAAAAACTGTCTTTTCTCCTCAATATCTGGTATCAGCATAGTTATTTCTGCAGACTCCCTGAATTTCCTCATCCATGTATTATGGATGCCTTCTCTCAAGGCATCTAAACACCTGGCATAATCCTTTGACGTGCCCACATTACTTAATTAGTGTCCCAGTCATTCTTTTGCCCTGTCCCTTTTCCATATGATCCCCAGAACCACACTTACTAGCTTGTGGGTTCCCCAAGAACTCTTGCCCACTTTGTTAAGCATTATAATAAACTTTGCCATTTGGCTAAGAGACAGCTTGAGTGTATGAATTTGTTCCAGGCAATTCCACCTTGCACCGTGACATTCTCAGGGTTCCTATCATCCCCAAACCATGTCAACTATGTGGCATCTTTACCCAAAGTGAGTGAGTAAGCCAACAACCATTTTTATGTAGTAACTATGTGCCACATAGTCATGAGGGGAAAAAGGAAATTGGTTAGTGGCTGGCAATAACTTCTGCACTTTTATGTAGTCTCTCCCCCCCCCCCTCCTTTTGATATGTTCCTCTAATAGCTTTAAAAATTCCTCCCAAAATTGTCAAAATGTTGTTATCTTCAGCATAGATTTCTTCTGTGTATACTCAATATGGTCTACCCATTCTGCACACCTTCATTTTCTAAGTGCTTTTCAATTTTCTCATCCAGCTTATGAGATAGTGAGGTTGGTTGGTTGGTTGTTGTCCCGTGTTCTTGAAGAGGACCAAAATGACATCACGATGCTAAAGTCAAGTTTCAATGTGGCTGACTGTGGCTGATCAGACCAGTATGAGCTCAGAATGCTCTGCTACAAGTTGGGCACAATAGTCCATGTGAACGTTTGGGGGTAGATTCTCCAAATTTCTACCTTGTGTGTTTCCTTTGGGCTGTTTCAATTCTGCTTTGCTCATAGAGCACAACACCTTCTCTGATGTGGGCATGCCATGCTGAGTGGTCCTGTGCCAGTGTCTCCTGTGACACCACAATCAATTCCTAAAATTTTCAAAAAAAACCTTGAGAGTGTCCTAATATGACTTTTTCTGACCACCATATGAATGCTTGTCCTGTGTGAGTTCTCCATAAAATAGTCTTTTTGGCAAGTACACGTTTTTCATTCGAACAATGTGGCCAGCCCATTGGAGTTTCCTTCTCTGAAGCAGGGTTTGAATGCTTGGCAGTTTAATTTAAGTAAGGAACTCAGTGTCTGGTACTTTATCTTGCCAGGTGATCTTCTGAATCTTCCTAAGACGAATCAAATGGAAGAGATTCAATTTCCTGTCATGATACTGAGGTAGAGTTTAAATGAAGTACTGTCCTCTTGTAGAGCCCAGATCATTATGGCTAACACTGGCAAAACCCTTCCAGTTCCTCACCATTTGATTTTCTCCCATGTTCTAGTATAAATTACATTGGGATGATCCGTCCCAAAATATTTCTACATATCATCTTCCTTTCAATTACTTTTTTCTACCTTGTGAGACAATAAAACTCATAATCTCCTGCCAATCTCCCCAGTAATGTTTTACTGACACATTTTCCCTCCAAATTAGTGGACTCTGGTTAACATGCTTCTCCACTTAGCAAAGAGATAAAATTTTTGGTCATCTATGCTAGATTCTGGGCTGTTTGGGACTTTTCATTGCACTCTCTTTGAAATCCTTTAAACATCTTCCCTTTAAAAATGTTAATAAAATCTCTATCTTTGTCTCTGTTACGTGACATCATAACAATAAATATACATCTAAATTCAGCCTTTGTGAATGTCAGTTTGAGTAACTTCGGTACTGAAGATCTATCTACTATAAAGTGGAGTAATAATGACTCCACCATCTATCTCACTGGGTGATTGTGAAGAAGATACTTTGAAAATCTGAAATAACAATGGAAGTTAAAGATTTCACTTAATAAAAAACAAAATATGGCCCGTTTTGGTCATATGTATGCAAAGTGCTAATCTGTTATCCCTAGTGGATTATAGATCTTCAATAAACTTGGATGAATTAATAAATGAACAAATGAATGACTTTTTTAAAAAGTCTGATGGGAACATATCACTTGAGGTAGAAAGCTGATACACACACACACACACGTACTTATATATTTAGTAAGGTTTGTAGAAGAAAATATGAATACAATCCCTTAAAAAATAAAATGTACTAAAGTCTAAGAAATCCTGTCGCCATTAAGAGATAACTATACAATGTTTTCATAGAAAATTGGACTGTGATAGCCTTTCTCTTAGCTCATCAGGAGTGGAAGTGAAATTGATCAGAGCCAGTCTAAAGAAACCTAATTGTGGGCAGAGAAGCAATCTGACTTAGGAACTAACTATATGTCAAGAACAGAAAAGAGGAACATGAAATGAAGAGTCACTAGCTGTGTTTACAGAAACAGAAAATTGGCAGTGATGGGAAAAGCAGACAAAGAGGGCAATTTGGAGGGGAAATGAGAAAGCCTGTCTTCACCACACTGAGCCTGAGGAAAAAGGAGAAATCCTGTTCGTAATGTCCTAGAGACGGAGTGATATCAGCTTGAACAAAAGGGGAGATGTCAAGGCTAGGGGGAGATGTGTCATCTGAAATAGAAATATCAGCATGGAGTGAATGGCTGAGCCCCCAGCGGATCAGGTGTAGAGAAGGAGAAGGTGGAGACCGTGGTGGGGGCAGAGTGAAGGCTGGGAAAGGCAGCAGAGCTCTGGAGAATGGCCAAGAGACTTCATAGAAAGACACTGAGCAAGTGCCTGGTGATGAAATATCAGTCAAGCCAGCTCTGTGCATGGCCCTACCTGTGGCAAGCTTCTCAGATGCCCATTTGGGTCTCAGCCATGTCTTTCCTGCCTGGGGCAACTATAGGGCAAAAGTCGAATTCACTTTTTCCCAGTTAAGTTGGAGTTATGGTTGGTGTCTCTATGATTTCAATGCTTTACTTGGAGAAAAGGACCTGGATAAAAAGCAGGAAATATCAATAGCTCCTAGCCTGGCAGAGACCACAAAACCCAAAGTTAAAAGGCAATTCATTCCCTCACAGCATCATAGACACTTGGAGTTGGAAGGGGTCCACAGAAGTCATCAGAGAAAAAGGATTTGGGGCAAGCAAGGGCTTTGCTTGTTACCACCTGTGACAGGTTTCCCAGATGCCAGTTGTGGAATGAGTCATCCCTCTGTTGGCCATTGCAGCTACAGAAAGAAGGCTGGGCTCACTTCTTCCCAAAGGTGTTAGAATTGTTGGTCTGCCTCAACAACTTCAATATTTTACTTGGCTGGAGCCAAGACACTGGGCTAAAGGAAACAGGATCAGCAAAGCCTGCCGTGTCAGAAGACCTTGAATCCCAAAGCAAAACAAGAACTTGATATTTTATAGAATCATATAATCTTAGAATTGGAAGGCACCTTGGAGGCCACCTAGCCTAAGCCTGACCTGAGCAATAATGTCCTCAACAACACACAGGACAAATTGCTATCCTGAAATCTTTGTTAAAAGGCCTTAGCTCAGGAAAAAACAAAAAGAAAAAAGCAATCTTGAGTCACTTTTCTATAAAACTAGGAGGTTTAAAAAGTCTCTCTCTCCCTCCTTCCCTCTCTCTCTCTCCCTTCCTTCTTCTCTCTATCTTTCTCTCTCTCTCTCTCTCTCTCTCTCTCTCTCTCTCTGTCTTTCTCTCAGCAATAACAGCAGGAAGTATACAGTATCCCTATTTTCCAAATCACTTAAGTTTCAGAGAGGTTAGACAAATTATATTGACCAGGTTCAACCAACTTGTAAATGTCAAAAGAAGGACTTTAACTTATCTCTTCTGATTCCAAATGAGTCACTAATAATTTATTAAATAACCACTATATGCCAAGCATTGGGTTAAGTACAGGGGATACAAAGAAAAAAAAATATAGACCTATAGTCAAGGAGCTCACAAGCTAAGTGGGGGGCAACAAGACACAAATAACTGTAATTGTATACATATAGGTACATAGAAACACAAACATATGTTTATAGACATATATATATGTATGCATATATGTATGTAC
Organism: Pseudochirops cupreus; assembly: GCA_028627135.1. NCBI lineage: Eukaryota > Metazoa > Chordata > Mammalia > Diprotodontia > Pseudocheiridae > Pseudochirops > Pseudochirops cupreus. The sequence continues at coordinate 10,472,481 of CM053581.1, read as the reverse complement.
ACAAACACACAAGATACAGAGATGGCAAATATAGAGGGAAGGGATTGACAGTAGGTGAGAGGAAGGGAGGAGGTCTCCTACAGAAGGTGGGGTTTGGGTGGAGCACTGAAGGAATCAGCGATGTCAAGAGGTAGAGAAGAGGTGAGAGAACATTCCAGGCCTGGTGATCAACCTAGGCAAATGCCTGCCACTGGGAAGTGAAGGGTTGTGTAGGAGCAACAGCAGGAAGGGGATGTAGTTAGATCACGTTGCAGACATCTATTCACATTGATTGAACATGGAGAGTCTGCATATGAGGAAGAAATGATTAATGACAACTCTAACTGTTTGGTACTTCAAGGAAAACTAGCTAGCTGGGGGAGAGCTCTGGCCATCCAGGAGTTTATGTTTTTATACAGAGAGATATCACTATTACTACCACTACTTACTACTACTACTACTATTACTATTACTACTACTACTTACTACTACTACTACTGCTGCTACTGCTACTACTACTACTACTACTACAACTACTATTACTACTACTATTACTACTACTACTATTACTACTACTACTACTATTACTTCTTCTACTACTACTACTACTGCTACTACTACTACTACCATCACCACTCCTACTAGCTGATACTTATGTAGCACCTTTCAAACTTTGCAAAGTCTTTTCCATTATTTCTTCATTTTAATAATCTGTATTGTTATCTTTTGGTTTTATATTACCTTCACTTCTAAATAGTTTTCTTTTTATCCAAAGAGATAATGTTTGTAAAGTTCTTAGTACAACGCCGGCACATAGTAAGTGTTTACTAATATCTGTTTCCTTCTCCACTTCTCCTTCTCCCACATTCAAAGAGTCGTCCTTTATTTTAATCGATGGAGAGAAAATGAGAGACAGAAAGAGACAGATTCTCCAAGAGGCCTTTCCCAGTTTCTCCACTGCTATTATTTTCCTCCTGAGAATACCTTGCATCTACTCTGCATGATAAGCTCAATGATATAAACACTTGAAAGTGCTTTAAATGTACATGTATATCTCCATTTAACAGATGAAGCAACTGAGACGGAGAGAGGTAAAATGATCCACCCAGGGTCTCATTTCTGCAGTGTGAGTCAGGATTTGGACTTGTTTTCTTGACTCCAAGGATAGCTTGGTGGTACAGCAGGTCAGCTAGGTGAACACTGGGCCTGGAGTTGGAAAGATCTGAGTTCAAATTTGACTCCCGCTTGCCTCAGTTCCTTATCTGTAAAATAGTGATATGCTGGAGAAGGAAATGGTAATGCACTTCAGTATCTTTGCCATGAAAACCCCGTGGGCAACCTTCATAGGGCCCCAAATAGTTGGACATGATGGAATGAACAGCAATAACCTCTTGACAGCCAGGCTTCCCCTTAACTCCAGGTGTTTACAGGCTGCCTCCTCCATGAGAGTGGGAGCGCCTTGAAGGAGGGAACTGTTTTTACCTTCCTTACATCCCTAATACTTAGCACTTAGAGTCTGGCACCTGGTGTTGGGAAGTTAGGGCTTGTCTTCTGGCATGTCTGCTCCTGGTATCCCCACTGTACTCTCTGCCTTATGTCTTTTATGTACCTAATTATTGACATGGTATCTCCTCCATTAGAATGTGAGCTCCATGAGGGCATGCACCATGTTTTTACCTTTCTTTATATCCCAAGCACATAGTAGGTTCTTAGTATATGTTTGGGGGTAGGGGTGAAGAGGGAGCGAGAGACAGAGACAGAAACAGAGAGACAGAGACAGAGAGAGGAGAGACAGACGGACAGAGAGAGACAGGGAGACAGAGAGACAGAGACAGAGAGACAGGGAGACAAGGAAACAGAGTGGGCGGGGAGAGAGGCAGAGAGACGCAGTAGAGCAAAATGAAGTTACACACTTGTCAACTTCTTTCTGTTTAGCATTTCAGGTAAATCTCACAGTAATTCTATGAATTACACATCATGGGTATTATTATCCCCATTTTAGGGATGACAATCCTGAGGCCTAGAGAAGTGAAAGAGGTGCCTACAGTCATGCAACCAGGAGGGAGCAGAGGAATGATTCCAACCTCCCTTGATTCATATGTAATTCCCTTTTCATTGTGCTGTGCTGAGCTGACACATAAATGTAATTTTTAATAAGCCATGGAAAGTTTCCTGTGCTGGAAGGGAGGTGCCTCTGGAGATTTTGAGTCCCCCCCTCACAAGAGGTCTTTAGTCAAAGGTGAAATTGCCACTTGACAGGTATATTGTGGACAAGATGCTTCTTTATGTATCAAATAGCCTCCGAGGCTCCTTTCCCTTCTGAGGTTCTGTGATTCTGCAATGTGTAGACAATAAATCCTATAAAGTAAATATATAAATATTACAGGTATACACAAGAAGGCAGATAAAACACTCTGAATTGGAATAAAAAAACAAGACTGCGTGGAGCTATCAGGCTTCTAGCCTGGCAGGATCTCAATGGATAGATTGGCAAGAAAGCATAACACAGGGGGTAGAATGATGGTTCAAATCTCACCTCAGAGCCACAATCCAGTCTCTTGGGGCCTCATGCCAGCCCCTGGAAGCTTCAGTTTCCTCCTTTATAACCCAGCATAGAACTCATACCTATGGTCCCTATCTCACAGGGTCATTTTACAGTTCAAATGAAATAATGTTTTGCATATCCTAAATCTGTCATATATAAATAACTTGAATAAGTAGGAATGATTTTTCCTTTAGCAGCAGGGAGAGGGACTTCATGTGTGTTTTCATTGGCCCAGGGAACTCTCAGATGGGGAAGTCTCAGTTACCACTAGAAGTCAGTACCTTGTCTTCAATTAATAGTCTTAGAGAGTTGGCTTGAGCAGTAAGCATTTATAAGTGACTTAACCATGACCACACAGTCAATATGAAAGAAGCAAAATTTAAATGAAGATCTCTTCAGCTTCTAGGCCGGCACTCTACCCACATCACCAAACCCCTTCTCACTTTTTCTTCAATTAGATGGAAATCTCACCTACTACAATTTCTAGCGACTGACCTTTTTGAGCTTTGTAACTATGTGGATGTGGGGCAGTTAGGTGGTACAGTGGATAGAGCATTCTGTCTGGAGTCAGGAAGACTCATCTTCCTAAGTTCAAAACTGGCCTCAAAAAATAGCTTTCTGACTTTTGGTAAGTCATTTAACCCCATTTGCCTCAATTTCCTCATCTGTGAAATGAGCTGGAGTAGAAAATAGCAAAACACTCTAGTATCTTTGCCAAGAAAATCACATAAGGGGTCAAGCAGAGTCAGACAAAATTGAAACAATTAAACCACAGCAAAACTAGGTTGGGACAAACTGAGCTTTGCTTCAGGGTATCAAGATTTAGTGGTGCCAAATTTTAAAATAATAATTGTAAATGACTGTGTAATTTCAAAATTGATTATAATTGCAAGTTGGCAGAACTTTTTACTCCTTTAACAGCGTGGAAACACATTGGCATATTACCTAGTTAACAATAATAATTTATTAAGCTCTCATGATAGCAGGTAAATGTCAGCTGTTATTATGTGGATGTAGAGGGCATCCCAGGATGATGCAAATGAATCAAGAAATGTTAGGGAACCCCTTCTCTTTCCTTCCCTTCCCAGTGTGATAAGCAAATGGAGAAAGGAGTGTACCAGATAACTTCTGAAACAGACTATGGTGGCCTCCGGCTTTGAAACAATTCCAGTAGATCCACGTTGAATCTCTTGGAAGGCTAACATCATGGAGATGAAGGAAGAGTAAATGGAAGTGATCACGAAGGGAGGAGTAAAGGAAAAAACATCATCCCCAGGATACTCTCTTCAGCTTCACTTACTGGAATACCCACCTTGTTTCAAGGTTCATTTCAGTTGCTGCCCACCACATAAGGCAATACTCCATTTGCAAGATTATTCGATGATAACCAGGCAACTCCCATAGATACAAGTAAGGGAGAGCTTCATGTTAATTTATATCAGTAATAGCTAAACGTAGGCAAAATTCCTTGTAGGTATTATCTTAACTGATCCTCAAACAACTCTATGAAGTAGATAAGCTTATGATCCCCACTTTATATATTATGAAACCAAGACTGAGAGAGGTTAGGCAATTTTCACAGGGTCACACAGCTAGTAGATGTCTTGGGTACAATTCAGACTCAAGTCTTCCAGACTACAAATCTGTCCTCAGACACTTACTAGCTGTGTGACCATATTTGTAAAGAGCTTAACATAGTGCCTGGAACATAGTAGGCCCTTCAGTGCTAGCTTTTGGTGGTGTTGCTACCACTGTGGTTGTTATCTACTATACCTTGTTGTTTGAAATTCCAGTAGTTCCCCAAGTACTTGTCCTTCAGCCTCTCTCTCCCCACACACCAACCCTTTGCATGATGCATATCTCTGGTAAGCATAGACCTGGTCATATAGTTTTCCTGCCACTGCTCCATAGTCTTTGGTGGGGCTTAAAGTTTTGTTAAACTTCTGACTCAGTTTTTCATGCATTTCACCGCAATGTGGTAGTTCAAGTCTAATCTCCTGCTGATCTAGCTAGACTGCACATACCTCCTCCATAAGCTTTCCTGCCTTCATGTGTTTACTCACAATATTATTCTATGCCTAAAGCACTCTCCCAGCACTCCCTAACAGTAGAATCACTACCCTCTGCTTAAATTCTAAGATCACTCTATGTAGGAAGCCCAACCAGATTCCTTCTAGGTAGCTATCACTTTCTCTTGCTATGGGGTCTCTCAGGAATTTTTGTCCCACATCTCCCACTGATGCACTCATCATGTATTACATTGCGTATGTGCCATATTTGACTGGGCTGTAAACTATAAGAGGACAGGGATTGTGTCTTACCAAAGATGCCAGCACTCAGCACAGCAATCTTCCTGGGTGGGGGAGGGGGGATTAAGACAGCTCTGTCTAATTGAATTAAGTTGTTGGGGTTTGATTTTCTTCCCCTGGCCCTCTAATTCACTCTTGGGTAGAAAAAGATCAAATATAGTTTAGAAAATTCCCCAAAAACCACCAGATGTCACTGTTTCAGATAATATCCTCCTATCAGTTAGGCTTCAGGAAACACTGTTTGATTGTGATTATAATAGAGATTCAGCAGTTAATTGAATCAAAGAATCTGAGTTGGAAGGAGGAGTCCTGGGTCATCTAGTTCAACCTGAACTTTACAGGAATATTCCCTACAATATGCCTGGCAAGTCCTTTTCCAGCCTCTAAAGGAAGACCTCAATTGATGAGAAGTCACACATTACCTCTAGGAAAATAATAATTTAAAAATGTAAACTCATTCCACATGTAGATAGCTTTGAATTATTATGAAACACAGAAGTTTAGGAAACACAGATATGCAGCACAATTTCATTACTCGTGTATGTTGAAATTAATGTTTGCTTTAAAAAATTACATAATGGTTTACAGATTTACATAAAGCATTTTTTCTTCCTTGATTAAAATCTTCATGTTATTGTAGGAAATGGTTACATATTTCACAAGGAAATTTGCCTTTCTGTAACTTCATACCAATCAGAGCTTTAACTAAACTGGGGCAACTAGGACTATGCTGCAGGGCATCAAAATTTAAAAGATAGATAAAGTTGCAATAATTATCTTAGGACTATGTAAATTTAAATTTTGTTAACGTTCTAAGTAGCAAATGTTTTTCTCCCTTGACAGAAAAGATAATAATAGTAGCTAACATTTATAAAGAGAGTTTAGGTTTGCAAAGAATTTTGCAAGTGTTTTATTTTATCTCACAACAATTCTGAGAGGTAGATATTGTTATGATTTCCATTTTATGGATGAGGAAACTGAGGCAGAGGGAGATCAAGCAACTTGGTAAAGGTCATACAATTAACAAATGTTTGAGGTAAGCTTGGCTGGAGCTGGCTTGTACCTGTTCTGAGTCTATTGTTAAAATTTCAGTATAAATATTTATTCCTCAGAAATTAGTAAATACTACGATTTAGAATTTGATTCATTGTTTTCTAGATTTAATAAAGTAATGGAGTATTAATGATACAGATTAACTTAAATATTTTCTTGCTTTTCATTTACCAGCATACCACTGATCCAAGGTCAGATTTGAACTCAAATCTTCCTGATTCAAAGTCCAAAACTCCAAACTTCAAAGTCCAAAAGTCCAAAGTTCAAAACACTGTGCAATCATACAGCACCTATCTAGAAAGAATAGTTAACTAGTAGATGGGCACTTCCTTACCTTCCTCACCATCACCACACACACCCAGAGAGGAAGAATTAGTACAAATGTTCTGTACCTCTCTGAGAAATAGACTCCTAAATAGCAGAATCATGGTTTGCTGCGGTGTCCTCAGCTGGAGGCAGCTGTTCTGCTTTCTGTGTTCTTCACCACTTTGGAAAGAGATCTGGGGTCTTTCTCTAACAAGACCAGTGTCCAATGTCTCTCAACTTTCACCCCTTACTCAACTGTATGTATCTAAATGAGTCATATTATTATTATTATTTTACTTCAAAAACAATTAAGTTGATTCAAGGGTACATTTCATGCTGCTCTCCCAGGGTGCAATATCAGTAGATGACAATTTGTACCCAATGAGGCTGAGCAGAAAAAGTTTGATCCTTCTTCTAGCTGACAAAATTTCGAATACTAGAAAGAAATCTATTATTTTCTTCCATAAGCCTTCTGTTTGGCAGAAAAATATGCACATTCTCCCCACCCCCACCCACCCCATACCTCACCAGCTCATCTTTATATGGCCTGTTCTTCAATCTTTTCTACCTCCTGGTCATCCTCCTCTGAACTCCCTCCAATTTCTCAGTATCTTTCTAAAACACTGCTTGCTGAATCAGAGCAGGATGCTGAAGCTATGGACTGGCCAAGCCCAAAGGCTCAGAAGCAGGTGTCATAAAGGGGTCAAATTACTCACTGCCAAGTTACTCACTATCAAGGCTAGCCCAACTTGTCTAGAAGTCTGCCAACTTCATGCGACAACTATCCTATCGAGTTCTGGAACATACAACACAAAATGATGACTGTCTACACCTGGATTTCCTCCCTGAAAAAAATGACTTTGATATGATAAATCATTTCAGGGCGGAGCCAAGATGGCGGCGTAGAAGCAGCAACATATCGCAGCTCTCACATAGCCACCCCAAAATACCCATAAAATAGGACTCTAAACCAATCCTGGAACTCCAAAACGCACACAAAGATGCTTCCCACTAAAGTCAGCTC
>CM053581.1:10449742-10464765 GCA_028627135.1 Pseudochirops cupreus | reverse complement strand
GGGCGGGGGAAAGACGGGGAGAAAAGATGTAACTCAAAAAAATTTAATAAAGAATCTCATATCAAAAAAAAAAAAGATAAATCATTTCAAAGACTTTTCCACCTATCGATGTGATTGAAGGCCTTCACCATCTGGTTTCAGTCATTCCAGTCACACATTGCTTTCCTTCAAACATTATATATTGGACTTGAATCAGTCTACCACCTTCGATGCTTTCTTCCAGACTATCTCCCATGCTTACAACACTCTCCTTCCTTACCTCAACCTCTTGATAGAACTTTTTTGAGGTTTGGCTCAAGTATCACTTTTTTCTAGATACACTGTCTGATTTCTTCACTTTCTAGTCCCCTTGCCCAGTAGTCTATAACAACTTTGTGTTTTTTTGTCTACAGACATGTTGCTCCCTGCTCCGTCTGCCTCCACTGAAAGCTTCCTGAGATCAGAGAATACCACATTTTTATGTTTATATTTCCAGAGCCTAGTGCAGTGTTTACAATGTGGGAGAGGCTTAATAAATGTTTGCTCATTATTTGATCGATTCTACAACATCCCTGTGGGGGAACCCAGTCTGTGGATATCAGAATTTGCCAACAGCTTCAGATATAAGACTAAGTCTTGACAGGCTGGTTACAGCTGAGGTAGTCGTTGCCCTTCTGGGCATTCATTGATTTGGTTTCAAGGAAGTCAATATTCAATAATCGTGTATTAAATGACTACTATTTGCCAAGTACTGTGCTGAGTGCTGGAAATAACAAGAAAAGCAAAAGACAGTTCCTAGTCTCAAGGAGCTCACCATCTTAAGGGAAGACAACATGTAAACCATTATATACAAACGATTGACAAGATAAGTAGGAAATGATTGGCAGAAAGTATTGAATTAAGAATGATTGGGAAAGGTGGCCAATATAAAGTGAGATTTTAGCTACGTCTTGCAGGGCCAATAGCAGTTTAGCTGTCCAACTGGGATTTGACAACTGGTGTTGTCTGGTGTGCTTGAAAAGGATCAAAATGATATCAGTATGACAGGGCAAAGGTCTAGTGTGTCCAGATGTGGCTGATCAGATCAATACAAACTTGAAAGGCTGTACTATAGGTTGGACACTAGTAGTCCAAAGGAACATTTGGAGTAGAGAGGTCTAAATTTGTGCATCTCATGTTTCTTTTGAGCTACTGCAATTCTGCTTTACTCATAGACACAGATTCTTCTTTGATGTGGGCATACCATGCAAGTGTCTCCCATATCTCCCACTTGATGCCAAAGTTCTTTGGAGAGACCCTAAGAGTGCCTTTGTAGTGCTTCTTCTGACATCCATGTGAGCACTTGCCTTGTGTAAATTCTCCGTAAAATAGTCTTGGCATTTGAACAACATGGCCACCCCATCAGAATTGTGCTCTCTGCAGTAGAATTTGAATATTTGGAAGTTAAATTCAAGAAAGGAGTTCAGTGTCTGGCACCTTATCTTATCAAGCAATCTTCAGAATCTTCTTAAGTCAATTTGAATGGAAGTGATTCAGTTTCCTGGTAAGGCACTGGAATACTCTCCAGGTTTCACAGGCATACAACAGTGAGGTCAACCCAACAGCTCTGTAGACCTGCAGTTTGGTAGTCAGTCTCATACCTCTTCTCTCCCAAACTTTATTTCAGAGCCTCTAAAGCACTGAACTAGCTCTAGCATTGTGTGTATCAATCTCATCATGTGTGTGTACATCCCTAGAAATTATACTGCCAAGGTAAGTTCAGCTATCTACACCATTCCATGTCTCTCCATCTGCTGTAACCAATGGTCTCCCATATGGGCAGGGTGGTGCTGCCTTGTGGAGAGCCTCTGTTTTCTTGGTGTTAATATTGAGACCAAAATTAGCATAGGTGGAAGAGAGTCATTCTGTTGCATCTCAACTTCAGAGACTCCATCGATTGCATACATCTGACAAAAAGATTGGTGTCCCACCTCTCCCTCCACGGTAGCTTCGGCTTGTGGCCTTTTCATGTTAAACCATTTATCATCAACATGGTATCTGACTTTGCTACCATTTTCATCTTTGTTGGAAGCAATTGACAACATCACTGAAAACATTCTAAAAAGCATGGGGACAAGAGGGCATCCCTGCTTCATTCCTTTCCTGATCAGAAAAGTGTGAGAGCATTATCAGTTATCTAGAACCCGAGAAAACATGCCATCATGAAACTGGCATACAATAATGATCAACTTCTCCAGGCAGCCATCTTTTCCATGACCTTCCACAAGCCCTCACTATGGACAGTATCAAAGGCCTTGGTGAGATCCACAAACTTTGTGGGCAGATCTTTGTTCTCCTCCTGCCATTTCTCCTGGAGATGTCAGGAAACAGATATCCCTTGGTCCTTTCTAAAGCCACCCAGGCTCTCAGATAGATGATCATCTTTCATGTTAAGGATCAGCACATTAAGGAGGACGCGGGCAAGAATCTGACTGGCATTAACTAAGTGAGAAACACACCGCTCTTCCCCCCCCCCCCAAGTAATACACACACACACATACACACACACTCACCTTCCCCATGATTGTCACAGAACAACTTATTTCCCATTCTTGTATAGAGGTGTACAATGGAGGCATCTTGAACTCCTGGGGCTAACCTCCTCTTGGCATACAACCCAGAAGATTTCAGTGAGCTTTTATAATTGTAGTGTCCATCCCCCCCACCACCTTGTAAATCTCATCTGGAATAGAATCAGCACCTGGCACTTTGCCACATGAGAGGAGCTGAATAGCACTCAAAATCTTTCCAGTTTGAAGTTCTGTTAGAGAAAGGTTGGTCTCAACTTGAGACATGCAGTCAATGGTTTCAACATGGGTTGGTGATGGTCTGTTAAGGATGCTATGGAAGTGTTCAGCTCTTCTCTCCAGGCTCCTTATCACTCATATCTTTATCACTAAGTAATGTGGCTATATCAGTGTGGAGTACTTTAGAGGCATCATAGGCCTTTGGTCTAATAGCCTTCAGGGCATGATAAAAGTAGTTTGGGTTGTTACTATCAGTGCAAAATTGAATTTCATCTGTCTTCTTACTGAATGAAGAATCCTGTAACTCTCTAAGGTTTGCTTATACTTTGCTTTCAGTGGAGTTAAATGCTGCCTTCTTAGAGATGAATCAATTTTCCTGCTGGATAAATACTCTGTTCTTGTTTTTCACTTATCAACTTCTGAATGTCTCCATCATTTTCATAAAATCAATCTTTATGTTTGCAAGTGTTCTGAAGGAAATCAGGAGCAAATTCCCGGAATAAAAGGCAAGACCATCAATGCACTTCCAGAACACAAGCCAACATTGACAAAACAAGATGAGAACCAAAGCTTAGTAGTTTAAGGAAAAGCAAAGATACCAAAGTCAAGAGACCATAAATGATATCCCAAGTGAAACTGCGAAAGGTAGTGGAGCAAAAGAAGCAATCGCAATTAAGACAAATGAATTCTTGAAGGATTTTCATCAAAAGATAACTGTCTGATGCAACTAGGACCTATATGGTGATTAGAGTGTGAGACTTAGAGTTAGGAAGACCTAAGTTCGAATCTTCCTCAGGCATTGACTATCTCTATGACACAAGGGAAGTCAGTTGTCTTTTTTCAGGCTCACTTTGCTCATCTATTAAATTGGGATAATAATAGCACAAATATCCCAGAGTTGTATCAAATGAGATAACGTATGGAGAGTAATTGTGAGCCTACAAGCACAATATTAACACTAGTTATTGTTGCTGTTGTTATGTTATACCCCAGAAAAGATTTAAGTGGTGATGAACCAAAAGATTGGGGTCATTGGGGTGCACCGAGAGCAGGGATTGCTTGATTCTCTACTTTTGTATTCCCATTTCTCTGTGGCCTTCCTTAGCTACTTAAATGCTTGTAGCTAATAGAACAGGGTTCCATAGCTCAGAGAGCCAGCTCAGATCTACTTCTTTTGTGAGGAACTCTAGCACTTGAGGGTTGACAGGAACCCCATCTAGGGCAACCCACACAGGACAGGAATCCCATCTACAACATAATCCTGGGTGGTGATTCAGTTTCTGCTCATCAATGTCCAGGGACGGGAAAACCACCACCTCGCAAAACCATTGCTTCCACTTTTAAATAGCTCTCATTCCCAAGTTCTTGATTTTTGTTTTTGTTTTTAGTGGGTTTTTTGTTTGTTTTTATTTCAAGTTTAAACTGCCCTCTTTGCCAAAACTCACTTCATCCCTAACAAACCATTTCTTGTGTTCGTCCTTCATTTTCCAAAAGAACCATGGCATCACAGAAATGATGACATGACTTGCAGTTGACTTTGATTTGAGTGAGGGAGAGTTGTACAAGATCATCAGCCTCACTTTCTCCTCTGGAGTCATCTGAGTCCAGTAACCAGACATTCATCAGGATGACTAGAGATGACCCAGGATGCAAAGGGATACCCTGGCCCTTTCAGGCTAAGACGTTTCCAGGCACTCACTTAGAGTGAGGTAACTCCCATTCAGGGAACAGATCATTTCTAAACTCTCTTCCACATGATATTCCTTAAAATGCTAAAACATGACTTTCATGTCCCCTCTGACTCTTCTCTCTATTTCAGGCACAATATTCCAGTTCCTTCAAGTAATCTACATATGGCACATTAAGGTGTTTCACTATATTGGTTACCCTTCTCCAGATGCCATCTGTATTATCCAACTTCCTCTTAAATCATGGTGCCCTGGTGTCCCTTTAAAGACTCCGCATAAGAAGGGAAATAGTGTGAAAATATATACACTTCTGAGAATTGGAGGTTTTTGCTCATCTCTGGAGGAAGGAAAATACCCATTGTTTAGGGAGCAGGTAGGACTAGGGAGAGGACCTATTGGTAAAGGGAGAATAATACAATAAGATGACAGAAGGCACTTGGCTTCCCCTAGTAGGGGTAATAAAATGGAATCGGGTTGGTGGCTGGGTGGCAGGGATCCTGAAACTGGTGTAGCAATTGGAAATGTTGACAGGTAAGGGGAAAAAGGGAACGGGTGACGGCCAAAGAGTTAGAGATGACTCCAAATGATAGTGGATGATTGGAAACCCAATCATTCTGAGTCAGCAAGGTGGTGCAGTAGACATGGCGCCATTCTGGGAGTCTGGAGCATCTGAGTTTAAATACAACGTCAGACAGGCACAAGGGATAAAATAACATTTGGAAAGTGCTTTGGAAACTTTACAGTGTTTTCATTGTTCCTATTTCTATTCTTTATTTTCATTGTGTTACTATTATTATTATGCTACAACCGGTTTTTTTATTATTGGCAACAGTGACATTTCTCTGCATCCCTTTTTCTGGGTGCAACTGTTCCCAATTTCTAAGCAGTTTCCAATATGCTACTACAGAGGGGTTGTTTTGTCTTGTGTTGTTTTCACAGAACTAGTTTTACTTTGCATAAACTTCTGTGAATTAACCAAGCGGGTCCATTTCCTCATGTCCATGGTCCCTGACCTGAGGGGGTGAGAACACCTCTAGGAAAAAAACAACTGATTTTTTTTCCAAGTTGGGGTTTCAGATCCAAACCCCAGTCACTCTTAGACAGTTTTTTTTTCTATCTAACTGGGAACAAAATTTCAAGTCATTTATACATTTGATAACTATACCCCCAAATGGAGAATTAATGCCCATTTGGACCTTCCAGTCTCCCTGTTCAGCATAGGAGGCTAGCCCTAATAACTCAGGCTCTTGACTCATTATGAGAAGCAGGGGACCTTGGGCTTCATGTTGACACCAAGAGTTTCATTTGGGTTGTGGATGTTAAAAATGGAACAAGTGGATCAGACCATCTAGTTTAGCTCAATTATTTTGCAGTTGAGTAAACTAAGGCCATAGAAGTAAGGTAATTTGTTTAAGGTCATAGATAAAAAGTATGAAAGCCAGAATGTGAACCAAGATATTTCAACTCCCAATCTAGCCCTATTTTCACTGCACTAAGACTGAATGCCATATGCCAAATGAAATCTGAAAAAGACTAGAGAAGGGACTTGTTACTATCCCTGGAAGCTTTGAAACTCTTACTAAAACTACAGATTACATTTTATATGTTGGCTGCCACTTTATTCTAATGACTTGCATCAAGCTTGTGTTCCATCAATACCCCCAGGTTGTTTTTAGAGCATATGCTACCATCTATCTATAACTTCAAAATCGTGCACTTAATGTATGTTTTTAGCACCCAAGAGTTCTCCTTTATTCCTATTCATTTTCTTCTTAATCCAACATTTTACCTCATAAATATACCAATTGTCATGTGAAGTATTAACTATTTCTCCAAGTTTCTTGTCATCTGCAAACTTGATCTTATTTTTAACAAGCATGACACAAGCCAGAAACAAGGGCAGAGCTACTTCAGATCACCTACCATGTTGAAAATGAAGCATTAATGATTATTCTTTGAACCTGACCATCCAACCAGTTCTGAATCTGACTAAATATTTTATTATCCAGCTCACATCTCTCCATCTGCTCCAAATAATGGAATAAGATATTTAGTCAACAGTTTTATGAAAATCTAGGGAAATTGTATTTATAACATTGCTCTCATTTAAGTAGTCAGAAAAACACGTATTGTATTGTATTGTATTTTCTGTTGCAGAAGCCAGATTGATTCTTGGAAATCACTGTTTCCTTACGTACATGGTCCCCATACAACTCTTTGATAATTTTTTCAAATTTTCTTACAATCAAAATCAAACTTGGCCTATAATTTACAGAATCTATTCTCTTTCCTTTTCAAAAGGGGATGTTTGCCCTTTTCTGCTCTCATACAACTTCTCCCATGTCCTAACAAAGCCTCTGAAATTATACATAACAGTACTCAGAAGACCTGAGGCTAGGGTTCCTTTGGGCCACATGTGAATTCATCAAGGGTAGCTAATTTCCCTTTTTCTTTCTTCCTCTTCTCACCATTAGTAGTAACTTATCATAAGCCAGGTTTCTTTTGTTATTAATTGGGCAAAGGTCTCCTTAGCTAAGAAAGGAAATCAAGCTGAGGACTGAGCAGCTCTGACTTCTCTCTACAGTCAATCATTATTGTCCCATCCTCCCCAAGCAAAGGTACTATTTTTTTAATCTTCCTTTTCCTCCTAATAATTAAACATCCAAAATACCTTTTACTAATTCTCCCATAGAATGACCTTGATGTTCTCCACCATTCTGGGTGCTGGCCTCTGGAAACTCTCCAGATGACCAATTTCTTCCCTAAACCTTGGTGCCTCATGGTAATCACAACACATCACACTTGACCTAATAGGGGTAAACAAAAACTCATACTATCGAAACCCTGGAGCTATAAAAGAGCTCAGAGGCTACATGTTTCAATCACTTTATTTCATAGAGGGAAACTGAGGCTTGGTGAATTTAAGTTGCTTGTCTGAGATCATATATGTAGGAACTAGCTAATGATGGATTTTAACCCAGATACTTTTAACCTTAGAGTTTTTGTTTATACTATTGTACTACAATACCTCCTATAAATCACACAAAAGGTGAGTCCTAACCTGCCATAAGATCATTGTTGTGATGGTTCTTAAACAAGCTTTTCTGCTCACTATCAGAGGAAAAAAAAAAAACCTAAAATATCTGCCAGCAAGAGCGCTGGAAAAAGCCCCAAAATGCAAGACACTACTCAGACACTTTCATATGTTTAAGCAAATGGAAAAATGACTTCTGTTCTCTTAACCACCTGCCACACTTGGACTATTTCCTTAATGGGTTTAAATAAGTTAAATTAGATCTTTAGAACCAGATATCCTTTCTCATGAAGCTAATGGTGTAGGTGTCTCTGGATGTAAAAATGGCTTTGCTGATGCTTCTAATGATGACATAGTTTCCTGCATATGCTACACAAAGATTACCATCATTTAAAATGTCTAAAGAATACTTGGTAATGCATCTAATTAATGGAAACAGTACCTTGACCCCACATTAAGCTGTACAAAAAGAGAGGAAAATATAATGGGAGGCCACTCTACAAGAGAGGGATCAGAACCTGACCCAGCTGATCAATTCAGATTCACAATAAGGGCAACCTTTGAGCATCTCCTGGAAGTATGGCCATAAGACCAATGGAAGGATTTGTCTAGACTGCAGAAGTGAGGTCAGAGGAGAAGCTACATATTGTGATCAGATTTTGGTTCCAGGAAAAAAGGGATCAGAGGATTTTAGTCAGTTAGGACCATAGACAGACTTACAGATATAATCTGAAAAAGTCTCCTTTTACAGAAGAAATTGTGATAAGAAGTCTTTCATTCAGTGAAATGCTCACTGTAACATTTTGCAGATGTGTCTTCAATGATCAATGATGTACAGATGTGGCTGAAATTATTCCCGATGATTTACAGTCTGGTCCATTCTCCATCCAGACCATTAACTTGTCAGAGCATCATATGCAAAACCTGCTTTCCCTAATACTTCCAAAAATCAAAGTCACCTCCAACATTATAATGTGGGGGGGGGGGAGGGGTGGGGAGGGAACAAGGTATATGCAGCTAAATAAATATGAAAAATATGCAAAGGAATTTCAAAAGGAAGATGTTATAAACTTTGAGTTTTGTGAAGGTTTTCTGTAGGAGCTGATGCCTATGATTCATGATTCAAAAATACAAAAGGGATTTTTTTTTGCACAGAGGCACAGCTGAAGACCATTCACAGAGAACTCCCACTTCTCTATTTCTCCTGATTTGACAAGCCTCTGACATCCACTTCCACTCTCTCCTTCTTCACCCCAACCTGTGATGAAGACATGGCCCTTTTCCATGTCCAAGACCAGCTTCTCTCAAGGTATCCTTGATTTCATCCCTTGTGTGGTCTCCAGCAGATACACACACACACACACACACACACACAAGAACACATGCACACACAAGCACACATGAGCATGCACATACACACATGTACACGCATGTACAATCACACACACAAGTACACACGCACACACCACTATAAGATTTCTTCCTACATACTGGCTCTTCCCCTGAAAATACAAATACAAGTGAGTTTTCCCCATTCTTAAGAAGCTTTCCCTTCGATCCTTCCATCTCCACCAATGAATATTTTGTACCTCTCTATCTTCTTAGCCAAAGTCCTTGGCAGGGAGGTGGAGGAGAGAAACACACACACTCCCACATATATGTATGTGTGTGTGTATGTATGTATGAATGTATGAATATATGTATGCATTATCTTTATATTGTTTATATAACTAGATGATATGCATATATATATTATTCATGTATCTATCTATTCTGCTTCCTCTCCTCACACTTTCTTCTGAACCTTCTGAAATCTGGCTTAAAACCTCATAATTCAACTAAAACTGTTCTCTGCAGTTACTCATAATCTCTCAAGTGAGAAATAAGTCTAAGAGCCTTTTCTCCACTCTCTTCCTTCTTGACCTCACCATGGTAGTTTGCACTTTTGAACACCTTTGTTCCCTAAACTCTCCTCTTTCGACTTTCATGATATGGCTATCTCTTAGTTCACCTACCTGTCTGGCTGCTCCTTCTAACCCCCCTTTACTAGACCTTTATCCATATCATATCCTCTAACCCCCTAAGTTTCTTCTCTGGATTCTCTTCTTTTTTCTGTATTCTCTCTCACTGGTAATCTCACCCACTCTAATAAGTCCAATGAGCACTACTAAGCAGATAACTTTCAGATTTACAAATCCAGTATGCCTCTTTCCTGAGATCTCATCACCAAGTACTAATTGGGCGTTTGGATCTGGATGTCAATGTTTGGAAATCCCTTCCAAAAATGTAGATGGAGACCTAGTCAGGCCTTTCCTTCCCATAAGACACTTTTCTATGGATGCTTTCCATAGAGATAGGCATGTCCAACTCAACATGTTCAACACATTACACATTACCTTTCCAAAGTACTTACCCAGATTCAGATCTTATCTATTGTCAAAGGCATCATCATTCCTCCATTGTCCCCACACCCACCATTTAGGGGAGGAATCACTTTGGAGAAAGGATCCCCCCTTATAAGTGCTTAATAAATATTTTTCATTTATCTATTATTCCAGGTTCACTTATATAGCCTAATCCTTGGCAGCTCAACCTCACTCCACATGTTTAATCAGTTAGGAAATCTTATAGCATGTATCTCTATGAAATACTGTTGTAATCAGCCACATACTCTCAACTAAAACAGTTTTCACCTTAGTTCAGGCCCTTATGCCTCTTGCCTCGACTATCATAAGAGCCTGCCAATTGTTTTCTTTACCTAAATTCTCTCCACATGCTAATCCATCCTTCACTCTGCTACTCAAATGATGTTCTTAAGTCTCAATGTGACCTTGTGAAACCCCTACCCATGCGCACACACACACACACACACACACACACACACACACACACACACAATCAGTAGTGGTACAATGGATAGATCTATGGAGATGGATTCAAGAAGAAATAGATTCAGTTCTGTTCTCAGACACTTACTAACTATGTGACCCTGGGAAAATCACTCAACTTCTGTTGGTTTAAATTTCCTCACCTGTAAAATGGAAATTATAATATCACCTACCTCAAGGGAAGTTTTGAAAATCGAATGAGATAAAGGCGTTTAGCACATGGCACATAAGAGGTGCTTAACAAATATATCATCGTCATCACCATCATCACCATCATCGTCATCACCATCATCATCATCACCACCATCGTCATCACCATATATAAAGTTTGAGACATTTCAAGCTCTTTACAACCTGGAAGACTGAAATAGTCTTCCTCTAAAATAAGCCCTTCCATAAAACTTAATCTCTTTCACTGTCTCTGTGCTCCAGTCTTTTTGCCTCTTTCTCTGTTTATCTCTACCTTTCTGCCTCATTCTCTGATTCTATTTCTCTCTGTGTCTCTTTCTCTTTTCTGCTCTCTTTCTCTGTCTCTGTTCCTCTCTCTGTCTTTGTCCCTGTCTGCTTCTATCTATACATCATCAATCTATCCATCTATGTATCCAGCAAGATAAGAACAAGGAATGGATTTTAACATGCCCCACTGGTATCCTCAACAGCTCAAGAGAAAGTGAAAATTGGGTGGTTTCTGTTGGAAAACTTCAGGGAATCCTTGAAAAATGTCTCATGGGAAGGAAAGACCTGACTGGGTGTCCATCTTAATTTTTGGAGGGAACTTCCCAAACTTCCGTAGGACTATTTGGAGTTTCTTGGAAAGAGCCTGCAAATTGAATGTCGTTTAGACCGAGAACTGTCCTTAGTTAACAAGCAGACTGGGTCAGCTTTGAGGGATTGTAGAGTAACTAAAGATTTGTAAAGAATCAAAGGCCAGATTTTTAAATACCAAAATGTTCCTGATGACATTATAAAAGTGTGAGTCATTCAACAATCTCTGGAGAGCAGAAATGGAAAGTCACCAAAATGGCAATGCCATGGTGCCTGGTGGGAGTGAGCAAATCAGAAATAATTACAGAGAAATGTTTGACAAATGATAAGGGGCATAAAGAATTTCATTAAGGAAATACACAATTGGAAAATAATGTGAACGGGCGACATGGCTAGATCAAAGTATATCTAATGATTTACTTGCTCCACTGGTCTCCTTTTGGTATTGAAAGAATTCAAACAAGGGGACCACTTAGTGAGGGGAACCCCTTTAGTGAACCTGCACGAGGGCTTGGAGATGAGATTACCCCAAATTGATTCTTTATACAACAAGTTTGTACACATTTGTTTACATTTATCCCCCTCAGACTGGAAGGAGCTTTTTGAGAGCAGGGTCTATCATTTGTCTTTCTTTGTATCCCTCAGTGCTTGGAACATAGTAGAGACTTAATTAATAGAGACTTAAGTCCCTAGGTGACTAACTGACTGGTTCATCTGAACCAAGGAGATAACAGATAACACAGAGTATCAATGACTTAGATACAAGTTTAGATGATATGCTTTTCAAATTTCAAATGGCAGAAAGATGAGAGAAGGAAAAGATAATATATTTGATGGTAGTCAGGATTTTAAAAATTGTTGGTAGGAAAGGATATTGTTTAGAATCCAATAAGATAAAATTAAATAAGAATAAACATGAGGGGGCAACTAGGTGGCATGTGGATAGAGCACTGGCCCTAGAGTCAGGAGAACCTGAGTTCAAATATGGCCTCAGGCACTTACTAGCTGTGTGACCCTGGGCAAGTCACTTAATCCTGAGTGTCTAAAAATAAATAAATAGCCATTGGAATATTGGAACACAAATAAAATTCTTACATATGGGTTCAAAAGATCAGCTTCATAAGTACAAGATGAAAAGAGAGATTTTTAGATAGTAGATTCTCTGGAAAGAATCTGGAGTCTTTGTTGGAATATAAGCTCCACGTGAATGAACCCTATAATATTGTTATATGGCAGACAAGAAAGTTAATGCAATCTGAAGGTGTATTTCAATGAGCGTCTCCAGAGGGAGTTGATAGTCCCATTCTATTCTGCCCTTGCCAGATGACATCTGAAGGATTTTGATTAACTCTGGACAGTCCAATTTAAGAAGAACTAGTGAAGGGCAACTAGGTGGCACACTGGATAGAGCACCATCCCTGGAGTCAGGAGAACCTGAATTCAAATATGGCCTTAGACACTTACTACCTGTGTGACCTTGGGCAAATCATTTAATCCTAATTACCTAAAAAAAGAGACTAAAAGGGAAATAGACTGTTAGTCATCCTGGATGTGTATCATAGGATGATTGGTTGAAGGAAAAATCAATGTGTAACTTACAGAAGAGAAATCTTGGGACAGGAGTAGAGGTAGAGCCAAACTGTGTTTAATTTTTTGAAAGGTTAGTACATGATAGAGATGTTGATTTTGTTTTATTTGGATTCACAGGACAGAAAGGGAGCAATTGGTAGTATATTAAAAGAAGTACATTTTGAATTGATATATGGAAAATGTAACCTTCAAAATATTTAAAATGTTCAAAAGTAGAATGCACTGCCTCGAGATCTAGAAGTTTTCCTTTCAGTCAGAGACTGGATGGCCATTTGGATGGTGGTGCAAAGGGAATGTTCAGGGATGGAAGACATTAGATGGGATTAGAGGTATCTTCTGCCTTTGAGGTCCTGACATTTGAGTTTGAACAATCTTTATGCCTTAGATTTCCTTACTGCCTCAGCTTTCCATTCACTCATCTTTGTCAGGCTCCCTTGACCTCTGTCTCACACTAGTCATGATCCATTACCTTCAGTTAAGTGCCTCTAAACTCAGTTTCCTTCATTCTCTCTGGGAATGAATTGACCTTTCTTTTGGATTGTACTGTCTGCTGTCTTACCTTCATGGTTGTGTTTCCCTAAACATAAAATGAATTTCTCTTTTCCACAGGCCTAAGAAAGTCCTTAGATTGTGCATATACTCTGCAGATCATGGAATCAAATATCAGTTTCCCTATTTGTGAATTGGAGAAAAAAAAATCTTAATTCTACCTACCTAACAGAATTATTTGGAGCAAGGGAAATGTTCTATAAAACTTAATATGGTCCAGAAACATGACTCATGGTTTCATACCTTATCCTCTGATCTTTCTTTGTCTAATGAGGCTCACATACAAGGGCCATTATCACTGGAATGTATGACAAGACTCCTCCTCTTCCACAAGTCTCTCCTTCCCTCTCAGGTCTCCTTTTGGTGACACCAATAAAAGTCATTGGAACCTATTCCCCTGTATACATGTGTTGGTGAGGGAGTACACTATCACCCCTACCAAAGATGCCCCCACAAGCCTACAAAAGATAATCAGAGTTGGAAAGGACTATCAGGTATTCGTAGTTGGATTTAAAACTGAGAAACGATCCTTGCAGCAATTCTGATCATTAGATTTGGCCCATTTCTCCAGCCTGATGAGTTTTTTTTCTGTTTCTTGTCTTGGCTCCTTGCCATATTAGCCTTCCTTCCTAGCTTAGAACCATCTGCAAGTGCAATAATAATTTCCATTATGTCTTCTTCTTTGTCTTCAATGGGTAGGTAAGTAACTGAGAAAAGCATTGATCAATTAAATCATATACATTGGGTGAATACTGTGTACTGTCTAGCAAAGGTACAATTGATTCAAGGTGGATGGAATGAAGTGTTCCTGATGTCACTGATGGTGTGAACGTTAGGCATTGATTTAGCCCTGCAGTCTTCCAAGCAATGGCATCTGTGATCACCCTGAGTGCGTTGTCACAAAAACTAATGCACAGCTTAATTTGTCCAGCAGCTTGAATACATGAGGTGGAATGTGTGTGGGTTCTAGAGGCTCACAGCTGTTTCCAAAATGTTGTGTTTTCATCTTCACTAGTAATATCCTCCATGATGTTACCGCATCTCGCACCATATGGGAAGTGGTGCTGCTGGCCATCTTAGAGATAGATGATACCATTGTGTCATTTGATTGATTAAACCTTTCAGATACCTTAGCCTAATATCTCTCCTGTTCAGTACCCATTCAGCAATCATCTATTAGGCATATCCTATATTATAGGCATGATGTGCACTAGTCTCTGGGAAGACAAAGACAAGGGAAGAGAAGGTTCCTTTCACTCTAAAGAGAGCTGGAAGATATTAATGAAAATCCTCCTTCCATCTTAGCAAGTTGTAAGATCTTGAAATTGTAGATCCTAGAACTGAAAGGAATCCTTAGAGATCACTTGTCCAACCCCCTCATTATACAAATGGGGAAAAAAATCAAAGAGGGTCCTAGATACAGGGCTGGAAGGACACTTAGAAATCATCTTGTCCACCATCACCATTTTATGCATTTGGAAACTGACAACGTACAGAGAGAGGAAGCAACTTTCCCAAGGCAACATTGTAAATATCATTGTAAATATTATTGTCCCAGCCTTCATGCCAATGTCATCTTCCCTTTCCCCCTCCAAGATAGATGCTGACTGCCCATCCCAATCCCTACTTCCACAAGAAGAGCTCTAGAACCCTCCAAGACATCTACAGTCTCAGGCCTATTCTCTCTTCCTCATGGCTATGATCCAGCATCCTCTAGACTCTGTCAACTGCTTGAGAGAAGCCA
>CM053581.1:10395326-10449242 GCA_028627135.1 Pseudochirops cupreus | reverse complement strand
TTCATGCCAATGTCATCTTCCCTTTCCCCCTCCAAGATAGATGCTGACTGCCCATCCCAATCCCTACTTCCACAAGAAGAGCTCTAGAACCCTCCAAGACATCTACAGTCTCAGGCCTATTCTCTCTTCCTCATGGCTATGATCCAGCATCCTCTAGACTCTGTCAACTGCTTGAGAGAAGCCATGGCCCCTCAGATAAGAAGAGAGTAACCAACTACAATCTCTCTGGTAAAATAGGAAATCATCCAACCTGATGATCGCTATACCCTGTCTAATGCTGGGTCTTACCATGTCTTTTAACATTATGCTTTCCAACCCCCTAGGCATTGCTATCTAACCTGCTGCTTTTCTCTAAGGACAACCACACATTTCCATCTACTCTGCAACTGGTCACCCTTAAATATTTTCTCTCCTACTTAGAATTTAAGATGGGAATAGGGACTGTCTCTCAGTTCTGTTTTATTTCCAACATTTAACAAAGTGATTGTTATACAGCAAATACTTATTAAAGGATTATTCTTCCTTCCCTCCCTCCCTCCTTCCTTCCTTCCTTCCTTCTTTCCTTCCTCCCTTCCTACTTTCCTTTCTTCCTTCTTTCCTTCATTTGTCTTCTGTGAGGCCCGATTGTGGAGGACACTAAATATCAAACTAAAAGAATTTGGAATGTGGTGAATTTCAAAGGAGTTTAGAACTTATTTTGTTGTGTTGTTCAGTTTTGTTCAATTCTTCATGATGAAATTTGGGGCTTCTTTGGCACAGATTCTGTAGCCATCTACCTTTTCCTTCTCTAGCTCATTTTACAGATGAGGAAACTGAGAGAAATAGGGTTAAGTGACTTGCCCAGGGTCACACAGCCAAGTGTCTGCAACCAGATTTTAACGCATGTAACTTTCTGGCTCCAGATCCTATCCACTGATCCACCAACCTGCACCTATTTAGGAGGCAACAAAGACCACTGTAAGACAGGAAAAATACAACACAAAAGGGAAATTATTCTATTAATAGTGCCTTGCAAAGTGTGGATTGGAGGTTAAAAATAAGCACTGATAAGAAACTATAGCAAGAATCCAACAAAATATTAAGAAAGGTGGTGAAAGTTTAAACAAAAATGAAGGGACCAATGTAAAATGTAGGGATTAAAGTCTTTAGTATTTGGTTATGAGAAGTGAGAGGGAAAAAAAGGCAAAGAGAAATCTGAGTTTGGGAGACAGGGTTAGTGAATTAAGGAAATGACACAAGTTTAGAGAAAAAAAAAGTTTAGCTTGGGACACAGGTTTAGAGATAGAGGTAATATTGGAGATCATCTTATCCAAAACCCTCATGGCACACATAAAGAAACTGTCGCCCAGAAGAGGGAAATGCCTCAAAGTAACATAGATAATGAGTGGCTGAAGTGGAATACAGATGCAGATCCTTCAACTTTAAGGAAAACATTAACTCTGAGGGGCTAGTGTGACAACTGGAACATCTGGATGAAAATGTTCCATTGGTTCAGAAGAGAGGTCAAGTTTTAGGGCAAGGAATTTGGGAGCCATCTGCCCAGATTCAATAGTAGAAGTCAGAAGAGTGAATCAGATTTCTGAGGAAGATAATGAAGGGAAGGAAGAAAAATGCCTGAGGATGAAAACCTGGTTATCAGTCAAATTTAAAGAGTTTGAACTGTCCAAGGACTAGTAGAGTTAGAAGGCACCATTGAAATCATCTAACCTAAACCACTCATTTTATCTTTTTTTAAAAATAAATATGGATTACTGATCTGTGTATATGGATGGAGGGATACAAAGGTAGGAAGGTAGATATATGATAGAGAAGGAACAAAGGGAAAGAAGGAAAGAAGATGGATGGATACATGGATAGACAGACAGACAGACAGGTAGATGATAGATAGATAGATAGACAGACAGACAAATTACATTGCATTCATATGCCAGCTACAACAACGTTGGCATTGCTAGTTCAGAGGGTATGGTGTTTAATGGGTTTTCTTCAATAATTACAAATTGTTTTCTAGGATGGAATTCACAGTTCATGAAGCATTCGGTAATTAACGTGCCTGACTTCCCACAAGACCTGCCATTGTTGACCATTTTCATTTTAAAATCATATCCTACTATAGTCTGTTAATAAACATTTTAATGCCTACTATGTGCCAGTGTGTTATTTACTTGAGATACAAAAAAAGTCAAAAACACAAGTGACATTCATTGTAATGAGAGAAGATGTAAATAACTATGCACATATAAATTATAACCAGAATAGGTGGAATCTAATCTCAGAGAGCATTTGAATGTGACATAAGTCGTAGTTTATAGTTTTCTTATTGGTGATTTGTAATTTTTATATTATTCTTGATCATCTTTATTTATCCTCTATTTATCTATTCATCCATCCATCCATCCATCCATCCATCCATCCATCTATGCACCTATCCATCCATCTATCTATCTATCTATCTATCTATCATCTACCTATCATCTATCTATCTATCTATCTATTTATCTATTTATCTGCCTACATATCTGTTTTTAAATTGCTCATCTATCTCTTTTGATACCACAAATATAAAGGGTAATGGCTCCAGTTCTCATATGTTGAAATTGATTCTATGAATACCTTACATATATACTAGGATAGGAACTGCACCTGTGGATAACAGACCTTTTTGCAGACACATGGAGTGAAAATGCCTTTCCCAATAGACAACTCCTCTGTTGTGCTTGGAACTGATTTATTTTTTGTGCAAAAACCTCTAAATGTTATGCAATTGAAATTATTTATTACATTTTTTAAGTGTCACATCTTCCATATAAAATGCAAAACCTTGTTTGGCTATAGATTAGAAAGATATCTCCCTTCCATTCTCATTTATTATTTTTTAAAAATTTTCTAATTTTAAAATCATGCACCTCTTTTTGTTAACTAAAGCCAAGGCCATGCTGGAGTCATCTCCTACCATCTCATCAGAGACACTGTTGCATGCACATAGTGATCACACCTTAGAAATGGGGAAACACTAAAAGTAAGGTCTTGATTTATTTTGGGTTGATTTTCTAGACTTAAGGAAGTCATGGAGGAAGTCAATAGTGCAACTTGAATTGAAAAGTGTGCCTTGAGTTTTTGGAGATGAAGTCTTCAAACATTTTCCAGCACACTACTGACTGTAGGGCATCTATTTAATGAAGTCTATGATTGGAGGAGAAAGTGACCATGGTGACCTTGCACAGCCCTCCCTCACTCAAATTAAAGTCAACTGCAAGTCATGTCATCATTGCCCTGATGCCATGGTTGTCTTAGAAAATGAAGGACAGGGAGGAGCCAAGATGATGGCATAGGAGTAGCCAGGTACTGCATCTCCAACATAGTCACGTCAAATACCCATAAAATATGACTCTAAACAAATTTTGGGGCTCTAAAATTCACACAAAAACATGTCTTACTAAAGGCAGCTCAGCAGGAAGAGATCATTGCAGCTCTGGGAGGCAAAAGCAGCACAGCCTGAAACTGGGGCATGGCCCTGGGGGAGGGGAGGAAGGAGGGGGAGCGCCCAGGACAAGTCGCACCTGGAGCCTCAGGAGAGTGGATCAACGGCAGCTGTGGCAGTTTCCAGAATTATCAAGCCATAAGAAAAAAGGACTAAGTGAAAGCTCAGTGGATCTTGGCTAAAATTGGTGGAGAAAAGCAGGTCTGGCCAAACTGCCTCCAGGGCAAGGAAGCAGCAGAAGCTAAGGCCCTACAGCCACCTCCATGTACCTGCTTCAGAACTCCCAGCCTGCAGACTGCAGGGGGAGGGGGGGGGGGAAGCAATAGTTCAGAGGCCAAGGGCTCTTGTCTTGAGCTGTCTGAATTGGGATTGTGGTCTTGGGTTGTGGTCCTGGGGTGCATTTTCAGTGAGCTGAAGCTGGTGGGGGCTGCAAAAAAATGACAGTGCCCTAATAGCTCTGGCAGCTGTGAAAATTCCAGTGACTTGGGACAGAGCTGTCCCCCTGGAAGTAGAGTTCCACAGAGCTAAAATGTCATTGACTGGCCAACCATGAGGAGGCAAAGGAAGCAAAGTAAGAACAGCAACCAAACTCTAGATTCCTTCTTTGGGGACAAGCAGGATCAAAGCATGGAATAGGAGGAAGACAACACAGAACTCCTGCACCAAAATCTTCCAAGAAATTGCCTAAGAAGACTAAGAAGACATCCTAAAAGCCATAGATCAGCTTAAGAAGGATTTTGAAAACCAAATGAGAGAAGTGGAGGAAAAATTGGGAAGAGAAATAAGAATTATGCAAGAAAATCATGAAAAGAGAGTCAACAACCTGACTGAAGAAGATAACACCTTAAAAAATAGATTAACTCAAATGACAAAAGAGGCCCAAAAAGCCAATGAGGACAAGAATGCCTTAAAAAGTCAAATTTGACAGATGGAAAAAGAAACTCAAAAGCTTTCTGAAGAGAATAATTCCTTCACAATTAGAGGGAGGAAATGGAAGCAAATGACTTTATGAGAAATCAAGATACTATTAAACAGATCCAAACAAATTAAAAAATAGAAGGCAATGTGAAATATCTCCTTGAAAAAACTACTGACCTGGAAAACAGGTCCAGGAGAGACAATTTAAAGATTATTGGACTACCTGAAAGCCATGATCAAAAAAACAACTTATAAAGCATCCTTCAAGAAATCCTCAAGGAAAATTGCCCTGATATTTTAGAACCAGAGGGCAAAATAGAACTTTAAAGGATCCACCAATCACCTCTTAAAAAAGATCCCAAAAAGAAAACTCCTAGGAATATTATAGCCAGGTTCCGGATTCGCCAGATCAAGGAAAAAATATTACAAGCTGCCAAGAAGAAACAATATGAATACTGTGGAAACACAATTAGGATAACCCAGGATCTAGCAGCTTCTAAATTAAGAGATGGAAGGGCCTGGAGTATGATATTCTGGAGATCAAGGGAGCTAGGATTAAAACCAAGAATCAGCTATTCAGCAAAATTGAATATAATGTTCCAGGGGAAAATATGGTCATTGAGTGAGGTGGAGGACTTTCAAACATTCTTGCTGAAAAAAACAGAACTGAAAAGAAAGTTTGACACTCAAATACAAGAAGCATGAGAAGGTAAACATAGAAAAGAACTCATAAGAAACATATCAAAGTTGATCTATTTACATGCCAACATGGAAAAGTGACAATTGTAACTTACGATTTTTTTCTCGGTATGAGGATAGGTGAAGGGAATACAAATGTATATATACATATGCATACACATATGTCTATATAGGAGTGTTTATATATGCATACAAACACATATCTCAGTATGTGTATATATGAATACATAGAGGGCAAAAGATCAATAGAGTAGGAAGGGACAATACTCTAAAAGGTCAAATTCTGAGGTGGAAGAGGATTAGAATGAGAGGAGACAGGGAGAAACAGAATGGGGTTAATCATCTCATAGAAGAGGCAAAGGATAATTGTTACAATGGAGGGGAAGAACAGGAAGGCAAAAGGGAAAGGATAAACCTTACTCTCATTGAACTTGGTTGAGGGAAGGAATGACATAAACTCTAAACTGGGTATCTTGCCACACAGGAGAGTAGGGGGGATGGGGATGAGAGGTGGGATGACGGAGGAGAGAGCAGGGTGGGGGGAGAGTGTTGATGGAAGTACACACTTCTGTAAAGAGGCAGGGGCAGGGACAGGGACAGAGTAGAGAATAGAACAAAGGGGGTGGGAGTGGGATAAGAAGGAGGGACATATAATCAGTCTCTCATAATATGCCCACTATGGAGAGGTTCTGCATAATTACACATGTACAGCCTGTATTTAATTGCTTGTCCTTCTAGTGTGGGTGGGTGATGAGGGAGGAAGGGAAAGAATCTAGAATTTAAAGTTCTATAATCAAATGTTAAAAATATACATATATTTATGTATGTATGTATGTATACTATTATTATTATTATTATTATCCTTATTATTATTAACTACATCCAACTGGGAATTAAGATACATAGGCACTGTGGTAGGGAGATCCATCCTGCCCTACCAGAAAGTCAGAAGGGCGAGGGGGAGGACATAGGAGAGAGCAGATTGGGGGAGGGGTTATACAGTGGGATGGCTGTTTTGAGGTGTTGGGTAGGAGAAAGATGGGGAGAAAATTTGTAACTCAAAATCTCGTGAAAATGAATGATGTAAACAAGAAAATAAATAAATTAATTTTTTAAAAAAAGGAAAAGAAAATGAAGGACAAACACAACATTTTAGGTAAGCTCCTAGTCTAAATCAAATTTCTATCATGGATTTCCCTCCAGTTTTTCTAACAGTTTTTGTTGAATACTATGATTTTCCTGGTAACTTGTGTTCCTGGTCTTACCAAATATGGAGTATAGTTGTTTCTAGGCCTTTCTTACCTGATACCTTTCATCAATATGCTTTCCCCACTTTATTTTAAAATTTTCCCTAATAGTTTTGATGATTATCATTTTAAAATAGAACTCTGAATCTAAAATCACAAGGCTTCTTTCATTCCCTTTTCTCCTTTAGATTTAGAACTTTTGTTCTGATATTTTAAGCCAATTGTATACAGTTACTCCTTGTAGCATAAGACTTTCAGTATTTTTTTGTTGGTTTTTTTTTTTGATAGAGCAATGTTATGGGAATCTGAAGATCTTCCCTGCCCCTAGGCCCTTGGCTTAAGTGGCTTAAGTGGCTTTGAGAACCTTCCATGATTTGAAAGTATACTCTGCCACCTAATAGGCTGAATGTGGTCACATGGAGCCTGTGATGGGAGGCTTGTTCTTCAGGAATGCCCATGCCTTATTACTTTGTGATTGGGCAGTGGATCAAGAGGGCTGTAACAGTCTCTGACCCAGGAGAAGGCTAATATATACTGCTGATGTGAGGTTTTGCTTTGGGGTTCACTTTGGAAAGAGTTGTGTGATTTGACCAGATGAGACTCTGGGAAGCCATTGAGTCCCCCGGCTTTGAAAACTCAGATGTTGGTGCTTCCCTCTCTGGTAACTGAATAGGTATGGATGTAATGGTCAGACAGTTGGAAGCCGTATGCTGATCTGTTTCTTTGTCTGCTTGTAACTTGTGTTTGTAAGTAAGATTCTGTTTTCATTCTCTGAAGTTCGGGGTGCTGACTTTTTCCCCTGAACTAGGTAAATGATATATATTTAATTGATTAAAATGAGATTGTTAACGCATTTTGAGTTGCTTTCCTTTAGAAAAGCAGATCTAAGAACCTGTGCTAGCAGCTATCCTGGATATGCTAGGGTGCTTGCTGATACAAGCAATAATAAGCAACATTGTTTGGACCATAGGGTCAGAAATTTAGAGCTGTAAATTATCTTGGAAGTCAAGTGTTCCAACATGTTCCATTTACTAATAATGGATCTGAGGCTTCCAGACTTGAATAAAACTGCCAAACTTCAGTGGGGAGTAAGCAAAAGAGGTGGAATTCAAAACCACATCCAATGATAGTTGATTATAATGAACCAATTCTTTTTTCTTTTAAAGTTTCAGTGTTTTTTATACTTAATGCTATTTTATTTTTTCTTAATTACATGAAAACCAAATTTTATTTTTTTTTAATTTTGCATGCAAAGTCTTTCTTTTATAACCTCCTTGAGAATGCAAGCAATTTCATATAGATCATACATAGGCAATCATTCAAAACATATTCATATTAGCCATGGTGCAAAAGAAAACAGAGATTAAAAAAAGAAAGCAAATAATAAAGAATGTATAAAAGAGGCGTATTTCAATCTGCATTCAGACTCCACATTTGGTTCTCTGGAGGTAGATAGCATTTTTCATTAGTCCTTCAGAATTGTCTTGGATCATTGTACTGCTGAGGCTAGCTAACTCATTCTCAGTTAATCACCAGACAATGTGACTGTTACTGTGTACAACGTTCTCCTGGTTCTGTTCACTTCACCATGCATCAGTTCATGTAAGATTTCACAGGTTTTTTTCTGAAAGCATGCTGCTTATCATTTCTTATACCACAATATTAATCGATCACAATTATATGCCACAATTTGCTCAGATATCCCCAATTGATGGGTATCATCTCAATTTCTAATTCTTTACCACCACAAAAAATAGCTGATTATGTATGCATACATTCTTCTACTTACATATACATACTCATATACTCATAAAGACATATGTATGTGTATGTGTGTGTATATGTGTGCATGTCCATTTCCTTTCTCTTCGATGTCTTTGGGGTACAGAATCCATAGCGGTATTACAGGGCCACAGGGCCAAAAGGCATGCAAAGCCCTTTAGATGTAATTCCAAATTGTTCTCCAGAATTTTTGGATCAGTTCACAACTCTACCAACATTGCATTTTTCCATATCCCCTCCAGCATTTATCATTTTCCTCTCGTATCATGTTAACCACTCTGATAGGTGTGAAGTAGTACCTCAGAGTTGTTTTGATTTACATTTCTCTAGTCAGTAGTGATTTAAAGCATTTTTATATGATTATAGATAGCCTAGATTTCTTCATCTGAAAATTCATTCTTCATATGAAAATGAATAATTGTTTACATGAAATTAAAAAAAAAATATTTTGCACAAATGAAACCAATACAGCCAAGATTAAAAGAGAAGCTGGAAAGTGGGGAACGGGGGGGGGGGGGAGGAGGGTGGAATATAGCAAGTTTCTCTGATAAAGGCCTAATTTCTCAAATATATTGAAAAGAGTCAAATTTATAAGAATACAAATCACTCCCAATCAACAAATGTTTTTGTTTGTTTACCCAAATGAAGCTTTTTATTTGTATCACTTATTTTTTTATGTTTTATTTTATTAATATACATAGACTGATTTTTTGTGTAGTTAATTGGTATCTGATTTTACTGAAACAAAATTTATTTCAACTAAAGTTGACTTTCTAGAATTTTGTAAGCAAACTAACATATTGTCTACAACTAGATCGTTTCACTTTCCTCTTTGCCTAGAAAGGCAGCATAGCATTATGGGCAGAGTACTAGCCTCCAAAATCTGGATTCAGTTCCTCCTTCTGGCATGTATTGATTCTCTGACCCCGAGTACTCAAGGTTTTTATGGTGACAAGTTGCATGGATAAATCTGACTTTAATTGTGAGATGGCATTTCATCACTCCCTACTTGCCTCTACCAATGGAACTACAGAGTCATTCAACAGAACTCTGTGTTTTCATTTATTCCCTCAAGATATTTTGCTGGTCAGAAAACAGCATCACTTGCTGTGATGCCATTACTACTAGAATGGTAAAAAACATTAATACAGATGATGAGCATGCTTGTTTTTCCCTCAGATCTTCATGGGGAAGCTTCAATTATTTTTTCTAGTAACAATAATGCTCAGACTAAATGGGTCTTTTTGTTTTAAAGGTCATTTTATTTCCATGTTTTTCAGTGTTTTGTGAGTGGTTTTTTTTTCATAGAAATCAGGAATTAATTTTGTCCAGTTTTGAAATTTTTTGTATAATAATGTTATTAATAATCAAGACAGAATGGGATGATGAAGAGCACTGAAGCTAGAGTCTAGAAGGTCTGGGTTCAAATCCTACCTCTGACATATTCTGGTTGTATGACCCTCAAAAAGTTACAAACTCTCAGCACCCTAGTCTATTTTGTAAAACTCTATGTACCAGAGTACTGATGGATATATGTGAGTAGAAGGACTTTAATCACTTCAAGTTCCTGATACTAAAGAAAGAAATTGCATGTCTGGATGTGTGTGTGTGTGTGTGTGTGTGTGTGTGTGTGTGTGTGTAAAAGTCAAATGGATTTTTTCCTTTGTTTACTTTTTTATGCTGAAAAATTCCTAAATTCCTACTATAAATCTAAGAAGTCCTCAATAAATAATTTTAATAAATTTAAGATCTTCTTTGCTAATATGTTATTCTATATTTTTACATTAATATTCATTGACTATAGTGGTTATAGTTCTTTATTTTATATCTCCTTGACTGGGTAACAGAATTATATTTATGGCAAAGAAGTTAGCTAAGCTTTAATCTTTAAATTTGCAAATATTTTAAGTAGTTTTGGTTTAATTATTCTTTAAATGTTTGGTAGAATTTATTACTAAATATATCTAGTAGCAGTTTCCCCTTCTACCCCCTCCTTTGGGTGTTAATTTATTGCTTTTTCTATTTGTCTTTCTGAGATTAAGTCCTGTAGATTCTTTCTTTCCTGTTCTCTTGATCTACATTGCTTATATATTATTTTTCTTCATTAATTATTAGTCTATTCCTTTTACATTTTTAGTTTTGTTGGCATAGAATTAACTATGATAGTTTCTAAGAATTTTCATTTCCTCCCAATTTACTATGAATTTCTCCCTGTTTTTATTATTTTAGCAATTTGATTTCTTTTTCTCTGAATTGTTCTCTGTCTCCTATCTCCTCTCTGTCTCTGTCTCTCTGTCTCTGTCTCTGTCTCTGTCTCTGTCTCTGTCTCTCTGTCTCTCTCTGTCTCTGTCTCTGTCTCTCTGTCTCTCTCTCTCTCTCTCTCTCTCTCTCTGTTCTCTCTCTGTCCCTGTCTCTGTCCCTTTCTCTGTCTCTCTGTCTCTGTCTCTCTGTTTGTCTCTCAGTCTCTCTTTCAAGAAAGAAGAATTTTATGAAAACCACTGGGTTCTCATGCCTGATTCCCAGTGTACTGATGTATGGGCTTGAATATGGACTGAGTCACTAACACCTTTTACCTTTGGAAATTCACTTTCCCTCTCTGAACTGGAGCTTCTCGTTTCTCAAATGGAGACTTTGGCCTCAGACTGATCTAGAATCCCTTTTGAAATGGGACTTATTGGTGACTGGGTCACTTGCTGCCAACATTGTCCTCCATCTAATTTTAGGTTCTTTAAGATCTCTCAGCTCTCAAAGTCTCTGAATTCCTGCTTTCAGCACAGGACTTTCCACTGATGCCTCACCCAGGAGATTGAGGAATTGGGCTCATTAGATACCAAATGGAAAATATTTGTAAATGTATCCTGGCAAAGCAGCCCTAGCTCAGTGGATTTATGTCTTCCCATACTTTATGCATTGTTATTCCAATATTAGCCTATATCAGTGTTTTTTAATAGGTTGGCCTGTGCTACTCAATAATACCCACTTAGAAAAATAGAAAGGATTAAATATAATTGCTCTAACCAGAAATGTAATTAAAGTGAACACATATTAATCCAGGGGAGCTGAAGGAAAGGACAATGATTTATGAGCAATATTGCTGGCATTTTCAAGAGGCATGAAGCCATTAAAAATGAATAGCTAAAAACTATTAGTTCGGAGGCAGCCATAATTGGATAAGCTTTGTCTTTAAGGTTTTCCTGATCCTTTGGGGGGAGGGGGCGGGGGGGACTGAAAAGGTCTTTCATGAATAATGGAATTAAATAGGTACATATGTGTGTAAGTGTATACATATGCATGTTATATGTATGTCTTCCTAAAATATGTTAAAATATATTTTTCATAATTGAAAATGAAAGCTCGTTAATTTGTACTACAATTTAAAACAAATATTGACAAAAGCTGAACAAGATTTAAAGCTTTTGTCTTAACTTGAAAGAACATTCATCAGTTGAGAGGAAAAGGAATTCCATCAAACTAGAGTCTCTACTAGTTAGTTGCCTAATGCTTATCCAGAAAAGATAGAGGATTAGTACTCTGGTTCAAGCTGCATAGAGCCATTGTTAGTCCCTGCTGATTTGATTTGCCTTGTTTTATCCATCCACCCACCCATCCCTCCATCCATCCATCCATCCATCTATCCATCCATCCATCCATTCATCCATCTCTCCATCCATCCACCCATTCATCCATCTATCCATTTTATCTATTTATTTTTTCGCAGCAAGAGACCATTATAGCATTTAAAACTGAAAGGGACCTCAAAGGTCATGTTCTCTAACCCTCACATTTACTATATAAGGAAATTAAGACACAGGGAGCAGCATAAGTAGTATTCATCAAAGGGAAGATTTGACCTCAGCTCCTCTGCCCCTGTATGTTTACCACTATACTTCTCTGGGCCATAAGGTAGTTTGGCGCTTTTCAGGATTACTCTTTCACAGACTATGATTTAGAGATGATGTGGTCCTTAAAAATCATTCATATTACTCCCATAATCCGGCTGATCCCTACAACATTTCCTCTCCAATGACCTTTTCTTTTATCACGTCCCATCCATGTGTATTTATTCTCTTCATATTTATTAAATATGTGAAATATTATTTATGCCTCCATTAGACTACAAACTCCCCGAGGGGCAGGATTCTTTAACTTATGTTTGTAAACCCACCATCCAACGCAGCATCTGACAAATAAAAACATTTTTAATGCATTTGCACTTGATTAATTTATTAATTTGAAAGACTGACCTGAGATCCTCTAACATATTAGGTGAAAAAGGTAAGAATTGAACACTGTTCCTCTAGGGCTAAGCTCCAGGTTCTTTACATTTCTCTACCCACAATAAATATGAATCTCTTTACCTTATCATCTGGCATAGCCACCAGGAAACCAGGTGCCCCTCTTGCCATTCTGGAAAACAAGGCTTTTGTCTGTTTCTTCTGCTTTGACATGAAGTATATTATTTAGCATTTGTGCAATTCTGATAACTATGACAGAGACAGCTGTAGACTCACCTAGGGGACAGAACACATAAATAAGGCAGACAAGTCAACATAAGCAAAAAACCCAAGGGTTTCACAATGGAACATTGAAGTTAAAACATCCAGTTACAAAGCCCCCTCTGGTGTATATTAATATGATGTTAATGTCCCATAAAATAAAGTTGCATAGCTTCCTATAATGTACGGGGATCAGCCTGTTAACTGTTAAAGAACTTCTGCAATTGAGTTGACACCTTGATATTTTATAGCACACATTTATCTCTCTCTCTCCTCCTCTTTTTTTCATTTTCTTCTTCTTTCCCTTCTTACTTTCCTCCTTCAATTCCTCCTTCCTTTCTCCCTCCTAAAAGAATACATTCAGAAAGATAAACACTAAACCAGGAGTAAGATTGTGGTAGGACCCTATGTTCCCCTGACAACTACCACCATCACCACCACCACCAAGCGATAACAAAAAATGCTCACTTTTTACATTGTATAAAACAACCACACTATGATTGTTGGGGTTTTCATGGTCAGACATAAGTGAGAAGGCAAATATTTAAGTCGTGGTATGTGTCAAAGCAGGATGATGTCCCTTTTATATATGATCACTCTATAAAACCCATCGAGGAAGAGTAGAGGAGCCAGTCCACCATACCTCAGGTGATTCAACAAGCATTTATTAAGTTTTTCACTATGACACTGTACCCAGCATAGGGATAAGGAGAGCAAAGAAAAAAATACACTTACTGAACTCACGAAACATACATGGCAATTGGGAAGAAAACATGTAAATAATTCAACACAAGCTATGAAAATGCCAATATATGTTACATGTATGTATACGTGTATATGTGAGTATGTGCATATGTGTGTTGTGTGTGTATGTGTGTATTCCTACAAATATGTATGTGTGTGTGTATAGGGATAGGTGTATGTGTATGTGTATGTCTATGTATAACCTGAAGGCAGAGAGTAACTGGCAAGGCAAAGGTGAGAAAGGCTTCCTGAAGAAACTGGGATTTACATTGAAGCGTGAAGGAAGCCAGAGAAGCGAAGAGGTAGAGGGAAGAGGGAAGAGCAGCCCAGACATGGGGCACTGAGAGGGATGTAGACTGACATGTTGGAAGGCATGGAAGGAGACCACTGTGCAGCTGGATTGTAGAGATTTGTAGAAGACTGTAATGAGAAAGAAGACAAGAAAGGCACAAGAAAGCCAGCTTATAATTAGCTCTAAATGCCAAATTGTGGAATTTATAATTGATCCTAGAGATAAGGAATCACTAGGAGAGGGAAGGGAAAGGGACTAAGCATTTACTAAGCACCTATTGAGTACCAGGAAACAAGTGGCTGTGAATTTACCTTTTGACGAGATGTGCTCTCTAAGCATATTGTTTATCAAAGGGTAACCCATGGAACCCATAGAACTCTGAAAGTCGTATTAATCATCTGCCCTCCCTGGGCCCTATTCTGTTGATGCGAAGTGGAATTGGAAGGTGCTACATTAGATTAAGAGTACTCATGGCAAAGATGGTTATATGAAAGTTCTGGCCAAGCTAACCTTGAAACATGTAAGGGAAGATGAAAAAAAAAAGTGCTTGAGAACACAAGTATTTAAAAATATCAAGAAAAGACATGAGTCAACTCTCACAGCTACATGTAGCCATATCACAACTAAAAGCTTAACAAGGAGACCAAGCATGATTGTGCCTAAACATAGTGCAAGCTCCAAATTTGGGCTGCTCCAAACAATGAGCAGAATCTTGCTCATAAGCTCTTGGCTGGAGGCAGTCCAGGAATTCTGGAAATAAAATGATAAAAATTTCATTTGCTTTGACTGAGAGATGTAAAATATATCTCTGTGAGTGTGTGTATACATATATGTATATATATACATACATATATACATACACATACATATATATGTATGTCTACAAACATCTATGCTCACCACACTCATGTGATACATATGTATATGTGCATGCATAAGCGTGTTGTGTATGTATCCCAAGGAATTCACTGACAACAAGAAAGGCTCCATATGCAGAATAATAGTTGTAGTGGCACTTTTGCAGTAGCAAGGAGCTGGAAACAATGTCAACATCTATGGATTAAGGAATGGTTAAAGAAATTGTGGTACCTGAATGTAATGAATCTGCATGGAGCTATAATGTATGGTGAACGTGATGAATACAGAGAAACATGGAAAGACTAATATGAAGTGAAGCAAAGTGAATAAACCCAGCCAAGAAACCAATTTACACAATGACCACAGCAATGTAAATGAAAAGAATATGAAGCATAAAACAGTCAAAACTAGATGTGACATAATGACAAAGAAATATATAAGAATATAAGATTAGGAAGAAAACTTTCTCTGTGTGCATAGACACATATGTATGTATATATACATACATGTATATATGTGCATACATACTATGTATATATGTATAAACGCAGTATTTATACACATATACAAACACATGTGTGCATACAGACATGTGTGCATGTGTTGTATGTACCAATACACTTGTGTGTATACATGTATGCAAGCACATGCATATTTATGTGCATATGGATATGGATATGGATATGGATATGGATGTGGATGCAGAAGTTCATAGATTCCAGGTTACAAACTTTGATTATAAAGAAAAAGCATTGTTTGGTTAAGGATTGATGTAGATGACCTCTGAGACCTCTTTCAACCCAGTAATTGGATGATTTTGAGTCTATGATTCTCTTCTCTCACTGGCATTGGGCTATTGTTGCTTATGCATTTATGCAGCAATAAATATCTTCTTTTGACACTTTTAGTGGTTCCTATACTGTAACGCAGTTTTCATTCAGCAATAATGTCACTTTAGTGCTACTCCTGTAGGGTAATGCTTGGCTGACTTTTTTTTTTTTTTGTAATTCAAGAAGTCTCAACAAGGTCCAAGACTACGTTTGAGTCTATTAAATTATGCAATTACCAAATAAACTCTTGGAAATAGTTTGATGGTGTCACTAAAAGCCTCAAAACACTGCTGTTAATTTTTAAGGGAAATATTTTACTGTGGGCTTTTTTTTTTTTAGTTTTAATATAATCAATCCTACAGAAAACTTACAAGAGATAATGCATTAAGCTCATGTCAATGATCAATTGATAATTGTTAATTGATAATGTCAATGAGTTGACATAATCCATACTATGAACCTTATTTCCATTATAATTCTAAACCTGGGATTTCATGGTAGTAAAACATGTCACTTAACAACACTTATTTTTCAATCAATGTCATGTCATATATGAGAGGGGAAAGAAAAAAAATTCACACAATTCCTTTACCTTCATACTCTCTTTTCTCAGCTAATTGGGTTAAATGAGAAACATGCCAAAAAGACTGGCAGCAATCTATAATTCATATGGTCTTAGCATTTTTATTTAGAAAAATTACTCCAAAATAGAATGATTTTGTTTGTTTGTTTGTTTTCATGTGTTTATGCCTGGAATGACTGAATTTAAAGGTACTGTATCTAATGAGCTTGGGGCAAGAGTCAATCTCAAAACGACTCTAGAGAGTTACCACACAGACTTGTTTTGAAAACCTCCAAAGATGAAGAGTAGGTAGCCTTTTGAGTCACCCATTCTCCTAGAAAATACTATAAATTTGATACAGTTTTTGTTTTCTTATTTCAAAGCTCAATTTATATCTCTGAAACTTGTACCCCTTATTCCTAATCCTGTCCTTTGGATCAATTAAAAGAAGAGAGACAATGTGGTATAGTGGAAAGGATGATGATAGGAGATAAGGGACTAGAATTTAGACAAGTCACTTAGTTTCAGATTTCTTCTCAGTAAAAAGGGTTTGTCTTACTAAAGGAGCTCTCAGCACCCTTCCAGTGACATATCTATGATCCTAAGTCCAATATTTCCTCTTTGCAATAGTCTTCTGGACTGAATTTACCTTTTCAATTTTCTCTCCCTCTATCTGAACATGAGCCTTTAATGACAGCCTAGAGACTCACCTTGAAGCCATGATGCTTCCCCAAAGACACCACGCTTGGGTGCTTATTTCATCCTTTGTCTTTGAAAATGGGTTGGACACTCTGGAATCTTCCCCAAATGCCCCATCAATACTCCACCTGCTGATATCCTTTTGATTTTCATTTCTGTTTCAAGTTTTTCTTTCTCACAGAATCTCCAGTAATTCCTGTTGTTTCAGTCAGTTTGAACCAGTGGCTCATCTCAGTTCTTCCAGAATTTACTGCCTACACCTCACATTTGGACGTTTAATCCTACGCTATTGTTCCAGCTACTAAAATCGTTTGTATACACACAATGTTCTGAAAGACTTAAGAACTCTGATCAGATAAATGATCAATCATGATTCCAGGTGGAAAAGAATGTTTCCCACCTCAAGAAAAAGAGATGAGAGGCTAATAGGAACAATAAGAAACAAATTTGGGGACTTAACCAATGAGAGGACTCATCTTGCTTGACTGTATGTAATAACAGAGACTGTATTTCTTTTTCTGTTTGTTTACTGTTTTACAAGTATATCGAGCAGGTTGTAGGGAGAAAGTA
This sequence comes from Pseudochirops cupreus, assembly GCA_028627135.1. Taxonomy (NCBI): domain Eukaryota; kingdom Metazoa; phylum Chordata; class Mammalia; order Diprotodontia; family Pseudocheiridae; genus Pseudochirops; species Pseudochirops cupreus. The sequence goes on along the minus strand of CM053581.1, from coordinate 10,432,064 downwards.
TGTTTTATTTTTGTATGTATATACACACATAAAAATAATTGTATCTGTATATGTACTATCTATGTAAATAAATATGTATTGTACATCTAAAGATAGATAGAGCTATATTTATCTGTATAAATGTATGTATATACTTGTATGTACATATGCCCCTGTTCCCTTCTAATGGTCACAGCAAGAAGGTATATTTCATTGCCATTTTATTTATGAGGAAACTGAGGTTTAAAGAGAATAAATTACCTGTTCATAGTCACACAGCTAGTAAGTGTCTGAAATGGGATTTGTATCTTGTACACCAAATCTAACATTTTATTCACTACCCCACCCCCTCAGAAAAGGGTTCTCTGCCCCGACTGCCACTGTCACTAAGAGCCAGCATTTCACTCACTGAATGAATATTTACAAAGTGCCTACTTTGGGCTAGGAACTGTGCTAAGGACTAGGGATACAAAAAGAGAAAAAGTCAATCCCTGCCCTCAAGAAGAAGAGAAAACAAGCAAATATGTAAAATAAGCCAAGAGAACAGGCATTATAACTCAAAAGGGTTGGAAAAGGCCAGATGCCAGTGGATAGAAGAGTACATGGCAGGGAGCAAGGTGTAAGGAGACTGGAAAAGCAGGATGGGTTGGGTTAGAAAGGGCTTTCAATGGCAGACAGAACATTTTGCATTTGATCCTGGAGGCTACAGGGAGTCATTGGAGTTTGTTGAAAGGGGATGGAGGGCAGGATGACATAAACAGACCTGGGCTTTAGGAACATCACTTTGGTGGCTGAATACAGTGTGGACTGGAGTCAGGCAGACATGAAATAGACAAGCCCTGCAGCGGTTACTATAATAATTCAGGCCAGCAACAGGCTGGAGCCGTGTCAGAGTAGAAAAGGAGGTGTATTTGAGAGAAATTGCTTAATTTCAGCATATCTCTACTGAAATATAATAAGTCAGAGGAGTTTGAGACTGATGGCTTAATAATAATCAGAGGTTCTGGTTTTGTCTGGCTGTTTGGTTTGGTTTTGAAATCAATGGTGGTCACAGAAATGGGGGGATGGGGCAAATCTTTTACACATGTAATTTTCCTCTGTTTTTTGCAACTGACTTTTGCTCTCTCTGTCTCTCTCTCTGTCTGTCTCTCTGTCTGTGTGTGTGTCTCTCTCTTTGTGTCTCTCTCTGTCTCTTTCTCTCTGTGTCTCTATATCTCTTTGTCTCTCTCTTTTTCTGTCTCTCTCTTTTTCTGTCTGTCTCTGTCTTTCTCTCTGTCTCTCTCTGTCTCTCTCTGTCTCTCTCTCTGTCTCTCTCTCTCTCTCTCTGTCTCTCTCTCTCTCTCTGTCTCTCTCTCTCTCTCAGTGTGAACCATCTTCAAAGCTTCTCCATAGAAATTAAATGGAAATCAGCAAAGAAGAGTTGTTGTTTTTTTTTTTAAATTGGTCCTTGGTCTTTTAGGCGTAACATTTCAACATATATTGCAGCCAGTTAGACCCACCGTTTCTTCTCATCCATTGGGGATTGGGCAGAGGATCTGAACCGCCTTGACAATCTTTGGGCCCAGATCTCTAGGAATTCTGGAAAACTGCCTTTAGCCAGCCTTCCCCTAAGCTTGCTTGCTGATTCCAATTTGTGTGAGTGGGCAAGCATCCACATAAGCAGATCAAAGTCATGACCCCTGGAGGTTAAAAAAGTGGTTGTCCCTGCCTGGCTTGGTTGGTGCTCAGTTTCTAAGTTATCAAAAGGTGGGAGGGTGGTGTCTGGATGCAGTCCCAGAATAAATGACATTCCAGGCTTTCTCATTTGTGGCTGGCAATGAGACAAACTGACTTCAAGGAGACAGTAAAATGAACCAACACCAGGTGGTCAACCATGGTGTTTGCATTATTTCTTTCTTTAGCTATGAAATGAGGTTGGACAAACTCCAGATAGCATCCCAGACTTCTTTCTGCTGACTGATTGCCCAAGAAACAACAAGCTTTCATCATCTCTCTCCTTTCATTCTTGCCCACCCTTCCTCTAATCCACCCTCCACACAGCTGACCTACTGATATGTTTGATCACATCAACTCACTTGCTAAAGAATTTCTAATGAATTCCTATTGCCTCTGAAATAAACTATGAACTTCTTGGTTTGGCATTCAAAGCCTTTCACAATCTGGTTCTGACCTGTCTTTCCAGGATGATTTCAGGTTACCTACTATTACCTATGCATCTACCCCATACCCAGACTCTATGTTCCAGCCAAGCTGACCTGCTTACAGTCCTGTTTTCTAGCTGTTTCATCTTCTGCTTTCATGCCTTTGGACTTATGGGTGACAGCAGAGCACAACAGGTAAGAAAGGAGAATTGGAATCAGGAAGAAATAACAACCACCTCAGACACTTAACAGATGGGTGACAATTCCTAAACATCTCCCGTATCCCCTGATAGCGACTCCTCTCACCATATCTTCTGACTATGGACAATTTCTCTTGCTGTCCAAAATGCCTAGCATGCTTTCCTTCCTCATCTCCATTTCCTGACTTCCCTGGTTTCCTTCAAGTTCCAACTGCTATCCCTTCTTCTACAAGAAGCCTTTCCCAACTCCCCTTAAAGTAAATGCCTTCCCTCTGTTAATCACCTCTAGTTTGTCTTGTAGATAGCTTGTATATATGTACATAGTTGTTCCTACTTAGACTGTAAGTTTCTTGAGGGCAAGAACTTTTGTATTCTTATCACATAACAAGGTGTCCGGCACATAATAGGCACTTAAATGCTTGGGGACTGAGAGAAATGATTATTAATGACCAATGATTCGGGGAGATTCATATTTTCTCCCTTTTCTGTTATTCTTATTTCAAGACCTCACTCTCTGAAGGTTCAACTAAACCTATGTTCTATCCAGACTCCACCCAGGTGGGCAGCTATTGTGTTCTACTCAGGATTGTGTGGGGATATTTTTTTTTAATGGATTGCACAAGGCTGGGACTAACTTAGAAGCAAATGATGTAATCAAAATTCAAGTGCAGCCACTTATTGTAATATTTATCTTCTCTTTAATTGTTAACCAATCAGAGTTGATTATCACCCTGAAGTATACACCTCTTCCAAAAAGCATATGCTTTTGTCATATGTCAATGTCACATGTCAAGTCAAATAAGACTTGAGCCCCACAATACTTGCTTTGTTCTAAAAGACAGGCTAAATGACTATCTTTTTATCAAAATGTTGGCACTTTTAACAAAATGATTAAATTACCCAAAAATTAAATTTCTTGAACCTATTTAAATGCCACAGGAGTGACTGAGGACTGTGGGACCATGACCAAATCACATAACCTCCCTGTTCCTCAGTATCTTCACTTGCAAATAACAGTGTTGAAGTTGGTGACCTCTGAAATCCCTGCTGGTTCTACCTGTATTGTCTTGGTTCCCATTATTTGACTAGTAACAAGCCACAGAAATGTTCTCAACTCCATTTCCCTGATTTGTAAAATAAAGAAAGTAACACCACTTATAACAATTTTTCAGTGTTGTTGAGAAACCTCTACAAAGAGCTTTGCAATCTTGAAGATGCTATGTGTTTGTCAATAACTGACTATTGCCGAACTGATCCAAAGGTGAGAGGACAAATGGCCTCTTGCAGATGTGAGAAGAAAACTTGACAAGTCCATGAATCCCAGGACCCAATGGTTAAACTGGACTTACTAGGCAATAAGGGGAGCTATTCAAAAAGGCAATTCAATTCAAAAAATTTTATCAATTTCCTTCTAGGCACTGTGCTAAGGACTTACAATTTCTACCTCTCACATTCATTGGTTGTGTAACTCTGCCCAAATCATTGAACCTAGGCAATCCATTGCATATATAAGTGGAAAAGAAGGTGTTAATCTACATTGGTAGAGGGAGTGAACTTTTCTAGGAGTTCTCAAAACCAGTGAAATCACAGATTCAATTGCTATGAAATATAAAGGTATCATATGGAGAAAGTGACAAACTATCAGATAGGGGGACTACAGGAATATTAAAATTTCAAACATATGAAAATAGGTAAGTGCTGTAGATATCAGGAAAAAGAGAAATTAGAAAGGGCAATACATTTGGGGGAGGGGTGGGAATTCAAGACAATTCAATTAAAATGAATTTGTTAAACACCTAAGATGACCTGATAGTATAAGACATCAGACACTGAGGTCCCTTCTTGGACTAGACTGTCAAGAATTCAAACTCTACCTCAGAGAATGCAACTCCAACAAAGCAGCCATATTGTTTGATTGCAAAATGCATGCTTGTCAAAGAAACTATTATTTTTGGAGAACTCACACAGGTATTTACACAGTGGGCAGAAGAAGCAATACATGGATACTTTCAAAGTCTCTCTTAAGAACTTTAGAATTGGTTGTGTGACATGAGAGGCAGTGGCACAGGACTGCTCACCATGGCATGTCCACATGTGTCGTGCTCTATGAGCAAAGCAGAACTGAGATAACTCAAAGGAAACATGAGATCTACAAATTTTGAGAATCCACCCTCAATGTTCACATGGGCTATTTGTGCTCAACCTGTGGTAGCACATTCCCAACTTCTACTAGTCTCATCAGCCACAGTTGGACACACTTGACTCTAGCACAGTGATGTCATTTTGATCCTCTTTGAGAAGAAAGGACAACAACCAAATAATTATGCTAAATAAGGGGGGTAGCTGGGTGGGACAGTGGACAGAGTGTCGAACCTGGAGTCAGCAAGACATCTTCCTGAGGTCAAATCTGCCCTCAATGACTAGCTGTGTAACCTTGAGGAAGTCACTCAACCCAGATTACCTCAATTTCCTCATCTATAAAATGAATTGGGGAAGGAAATGGAAAACCCTCCAGCATCTTTGCCATTAAAAACTCCAAACAAGTTCACAAAGAGTCAGATACGACTGAAAATATGACTAAACAACAACGTTAAATCACAATTTTAGTTGCTGCATATATCAAGACAAAACCAAAAAAAAACAAAAAACCAGCAATCTATCCTGAAGTATCTTGTCTTCAACTTGGGGCATTCATTGATAAAAGTAATTACCTGAAAAGTGGAAAGTGGGGTCTTTGCTTCCCAAGTGTATAGAAAGTTCATAACAAATAAGTGTTGACTGATTGACTAAAAACTAGACAAAGATAGAAATGGACTAATGGAAATCATTTTAATGTTTGTAAAGTGATTTGGGCACATGGTCTCATTTTAGCATCCCAACAAATGTTTGAAAAAGTGCTACGTTTGTGCCCACTTTCCAGAGTAGGAAACTGAGGTTCTGGAGTTATGTTATTGGCTGATAATGACTTATAGTCATTTCAGATATGGGGTGATAGGCAGAAAATATGTTTTAGGAAAGCTCAGTGGGAGACATCTAAAATTGTTTTGAGGGGAAATCTATGTTTTCCATAACTGCATTGATCTAGAAAAAAAACAACAAACAAACATTGAGGCTTTTTGCCCTTTGAGACTCCATCTAACTCTAGGCTCCTATGACTGAAAATTAATTAGACTATCATGATGCCTAACTGTCTTAGCATCAAAAACGATAACTGAAGCCAATAGGTGTGAGTTCACTTACCAACATAGCAGAAAAATGGTTGTTAGAAAAAAATGACTCTTCAGTTTCTACTGAATACTATAAAACCAATGGAAAATGATTCCTTTCATATGCTTAAAGTAGACAGATGCACAAATGTGCACCAAAGAAGATGGAAAAGTATTCAAAAATACACTGACAGCACTTGGAGTTTAAATAAGATTTATATTGAAATTTAAAATGTAACTGGTGACAGGTGATATTAAATAACCTTCAAACTACATAGATTTCATTGATTTATAAATTTCTGGCATGGAAATTCTTTCCTTTGATGCAGATTGGTAGCTCCTCTCAACTTATAGCAAAAGAATTGGTCTGACCATGTCACCTCTCCTCCCCCCCACACACACATTGTTTGGCATTAAAGCCCTTTATATTCATCCCACACTCCCCCCCCCCAAACTTTTTAGACTTCTTACCTCTCCATCACTCTGTGATACTATTACAATGACTTGTTTGCTGCTCCTCAAACAAGAAACTCCATTTGCCATTGCTGGGCATTTTCCCTGACTGTCCCTTATGCATAGAACACTCTTGCTCATCATCTCCATCTCCTGGCTTCCCTGGCTTCCTTCAAATCCCAGGTAAAACTCCACTTTCCATAAAAGGAGATTTTCCTTTGCTTATCTCACCTAATTCCAGGGCTTTCTGTCTGTTGGTTGTTTCTGATTTATCCAGTATAGAACTTGGTGGTACAAAACTGTTTGCATATTGTCTCTCAGTCCTTCTCCATTTGACTATGAGTTCTTTGAGAGTACTGTCTTTTGCCTTTCTTCGTATCTCCAATGCTAAACACAATACCTGACACATAGTAGTTCCTTACGAAATGTTGCAGATTTTTTTTTTTCATTGACTAGAGTTACTCGGGATACTAAAAGGCTAAGTGATGACCGTGGTTACAATGAGTAGTTGTCAGAGCTGGGACTTGATCTCAGGTCTTATGGACTCATAGACAGAGCTGGAAGGGACTTGACAAATCATCTAGTGTAACTTCCTCCTCCCTTGATTTGATAGATGAGAAAACTGAAGCCTACAAGGTTAAGGGCATGTCCAGGTTCACACAAGTAGTTAAAATCAGAAGCAGGATCTGGACTGAAGTACTTTGATTCCCTAGCAAGCAGTCTTTCCCACTCTACTATATGGCCTACAAGTCAATAATCTTAACATTGCAATGGAAACTCCTTCCATCAACACAGGTTACTCACTCCTCTTCAGTTTTGAAAAAAAGGATCCATGGTCTCCTAGAAGCATAAAAGGTGAGGCCAGTCTCCCTGGGACTAGGGTCCATAAATCCACACCATCAAGAAGTTCACAATCACCATACAAGGAGAAAAGGCACTCAATCACTCGTCATTGCATTGGGCAGTTACTTACAGCAGATCCAAAGGATTAGGGCTACCTCACTAGGCAGTGGTAGGAAAGAATGAATCACATGGCAACCAACCTCGAGAGCAGATCCAGATCACTAGCAGAGAGAAGTATTCTACATTGAATTTAATATTGAGTGTTCAGTGGACATTTCTGGATGGGCAAGGTGGTTTGGGTTGAGTTTTTGCTTCCAAGCTCCGTAGCTATTGTCCAGAGCATTAGAATCAGCATCAGTTGTGATAGATGTAAATCACTGTCTAATCAGAAACACTGAGAGGTGACCACCAACGTCATAGATTGATTAGAAGAGTGAGCAAAATCATAACACTTCCTAGGACCATTTAGCTTAAGAGTATATAAGCCAAGAGTTCATAGTAGGCCCAGAAGAAAACATTACATTATGGCCTAAGGAATGAGTTCATGCCTCTCATGTCCCCAGCAGAAGTTCTCAAAGATATTGGTCTCAGTACCCTCATATACTCGTATATTACTAAGAACCCTATTTATATTCTTTTTTTTTTTTTGCTTTTTTGGAGGGCAATTGAAGTTAAGTGACTTGCCCTAGGTCACACGGCTAGGTTTTGTGTTAAGTGTCTGAGGCTGGATTTGAACTCAGGTCCTCCTGACTCCAAGGGCCAGCACTCTACTCATTGCACTACCTAGCCACCCCTCACTGCGCTACCTAGCCAGGCCCCCCCATTTACTTTCTTAAAATTATTGAGGACCCCAAAGGGCCTTTGTTTATATGGGTTATATTTATTACTACTTACTGCATTGGAAATTAAAAAGAATAATTTTTAAAATAGATTTATTTATTCATTTTAAAATATCCACAATAAACCTATTGTTTATTAATATAAATAATTCATTTTCATGAAAATTATTATATTTAACAAAACCAAAATTAGTGGGAAGGAGTGGAATTGTTTTACATATCTTTTTTTTTTTCAAATATCCTTAATGTCTGACTTAATAGAAGTTAACTTGATTCTCATAACTCCTTCTGCATTCAGTCTATTGCAATATGTTGTTTTGGTTGAAATATATCAAGAAAATTTGGCCTTACATGGACATCTAGTGACAAAAAGGAACAGTATTTCAATTAGCAAATAACATTTTAGTATAGCTATTAAAATGGCTTTGGCATAATGGACCCTTTGGAAGGGTCATATGGAACCTCAGAGATCTGTAAAACACTTTCAAAACTGATATTCTAGAGCAGCGGTTCTCAACCTGTGGGTTATGTTCAATTTGTAACAATGAAAATACATCCTGTATATCAGATATTTACATTACGATTCATAACAGTAGCAAAATTACACTTATGAAGTAGCAACGAAAATAATTTTATGGTTGGGGTTCACCACAACATGGGGAAATGTATTAAAGGGTCATGGCATTAGGAAGGTTGAGAACCACTGTTCTAGAGCATGCAAAAGACACATTTTTACAAGTGTCTCTAATAAAGACCACATTTCTCAAATGTATAATGAATTGAGCCACATTTATAAGAATATAAGGCATTTCACAGTTAATAAATTGTCAAAGGATATGAATAGGAATTTTTAGATGAAATTAAAGCTATCTATAGTCATGTAAAAATGCTCTATTGACTACTGTTAATTAGAGAAATGCTAAAAACAAATCTGAGTTAACATCTCACACCTATCAGATTGGCTAATGTGACAGAAAAAGAAAATTAAAAATGATGGAGAAGATGTGGTAAAATTGGAACACTAATGTATTATTGGAGATTCTGGAGAGCAATTTGGTACTATGCCCAAAGGTCTATAAAACTGTGTATACCATTTGACCCAGAATTATCACTACTGGGTCTGTATCCCAAAGAGATGTTTAAAAAGGGGGGAAAGGACCAATACATACAAATATATTTACAGCACTGGAAATTGAGGGGATTCCAATGAATTGGGGAATGACTGAACAAGTTGTGGTATATGATTGTGATGGAATACTATTCTTCTATAAAGAATTGTGAACAATCCTTTTTGAAAATCCTGAAAAGACTTACATGAACTGATACAAAGTAAAATAAACACAATGGAAACACTGTACAAAATAATAATATTGTACAATAATCAACTGTATTCTTAGGAATACAATGATCTAAGACAATCCTACAAAACTCATCATGAAAAATGCTATCCATCACCAGAAAAAGATGTGATGGAGTCCAAATGGAGATCAAAGCAGGCTATTTTTTTCCTTTTTTTTTTTGGTCTGTTTTCTTTCACAGCATCACTAATATGGAAATATGCTTTGCATGATTGTATGTATATAAACTATAGCAAAGTGCTTACTACCTCAGGGAGAAAGGAAGAGAGAGAAGGAAGGAGAGAATTTAAAATACAATTTTATAAAATAATTGCTCAAACTGTATTTTTAACATATAATTAGAGAAAATAAAATATTTTCTAAAAAAAAGAAAGAAACTATCTTCAGTTTAAACTTGGAAAAGCAATGCCCTTGGACTGAAAAAGAGAATGATCTTTTTTTTCAAATTGAAAAATGTGATATATATATACATAAAAACACGTATATGGATACACATAAGTATGTACAAACATGTATATAACACAACACTTTAGTTTTGTTGTTGCTGTTGTTTCTTTTCATAATTGTAAGTCAAAGAAAGTTTCCCAAAATCAGCATCATAGAATTTTAGTTTTGGGAGGATTGGTAGTGGCCATCAAGTCCAACTCACATCCTATAGAAATCTCCACCATAGTATACCTAGAAATTAGTCACTCAACACCAGCTTGAATCTCTAGAAGGAGGGAAAAAAGTCATTGTCCATTCCTCTTTTGCATAGTTATCATTGTTAGAAGATCCCCCCTCCCTAAATATCAAGCCTAAATTTTCTTCCAACTTCTCCTCAGTCTTCCTCGTGATATCCTCTGGGGCCAAACAGAACAATTTTAATCCCTCTTGTACGTGACAATCCTTCAAATATTTGAACACTTTTGTCATGTTCCCCTCCCCAGTTCTGAGTCATTTCTTCTTCAGGCCAAATATTGTTGTCAAGAGGTTTCAGAAGGTATTAATTAGACATAAATCAAACTCATTAGCTATGGCCCATCCAGTATGACAGCATTATTGGGAAAGGCACAGCAGGATTTTGTATACTTAATGTATTTTAGAGTGAGATCAATAAAAAAGATTAAAAGGAAGAGAAAGAAAATTTAAGGGATGGTACTGTTATTTTATATAGAAGTCTCTTTTCCATACCTGAATACTTTGATGATGCTTTAGAGCATCTGAGAGCTCCCTGTTGTTTTGGGGATTTCTTCAAAATGTACAGATGACAGATTGTCACATCTTTTCATTTGCCGCCCTTGTTCATCCCCTAATGGATGTCTACCTAATTTACTAGGGGCATTCCTTTAGACTTCTTGACTTTAAAGAAGATATATTACCATCTGCTTTGCAATCCTAGGGACCATGGAACCTTCTCACCTGACTTGTAGGTGAAACCTCCCTCATAGGTTGTCTCTCCCATTACAATGTGAACGCCTTGAAAACAGGGACCACTTGCTCTGCTTTTCTTGTGTTTAGCATGGTGCTTTGTATAGAATGAATGGTAGGGACCCCAGATGCCATCTAGTGTGACCTCTTCACTTTACAAATAAGGGAACTGAGGCCAGAGGAGGTTATCCTTCACTTAAGCTCACATAGCTGGTAAGCATCAGAGGCAAGAAACAAATCAAGTTTGTCTCTCTTCAGTACTGGGGCTCTTTCCACTGGACCACATTTTCTTACTTTGATGAGGGTATATCGAGGGGTGGGGAACCTGTGGCCTTGAGGCCATGCATGGTCCTCTAGGTCCTCGGGTACAGCCTTTAGACTGAGTCCAAGTTTTAGAGAATAATTTCTTTTATCAAGGGGATTTGTTCTGTGAAGTTTGGATTGAGTCAAAGGACCACACTTGAGGACCTAGAGGGCCACATGTGGCCACCCCTGAGTCTGTACAAATAAAATTGTCTTAGAGATCAGCTGTAAGAACGGCCAGGGCACTTTCAATTACAATTGGAGGAGTGGGCTTCTATCTGTTGGCTAAGCCATCAACCCACTCGAATCAATAAGAATCCAGGCTTCCAAGTTTGTTGCTTTTTTTCTCCCTCACTGTGAATCTGAGTATTTTTTCTGTTTCTCTTTCTGCTAAATTAAAAACAAAAAAAGTGTTCTGAAAGCTGAATGAGACTTACAGGAGAGAGACCACAGGGCAGAAAAATCTATCAAAAGCTGATTTCTTGTACTTTTCTCATTGCATTCCATGTTGTTCAGGAAGCTACAGACTCTATTTTCCTTCCCAACTGGACAGAAGGCAGGACAGTGTCTCCTGTGACCCAGTCACAGGTCTGGGCTTGAAATACCAGCTCTAGCCACGTCAAGCTGATTAAGTTGGGGCAAGTTCCCTTCATTTCTTTGCACCACAATTTATCCATCTGTAAAATCAAACAGTGGGACTAATGAGCCCCGAGGCCGTTTCTTACTCTGTCTCTTGTTCTTCCAAAATGGACTGCACTGTCCACATTTAGCCTTCACCAAATGTAATGGCACATACACAAATTGGACCTCAAGCAAACAACAGAGGCAAGGCTTTCTCAATACACACACACACACACACACACACACACACACACACACACACACAGTAAATGAACATGAGTTAATCAGAATAGAACATACATCAGAAAAAAAGAATGTTCTAAAATCATGACTTTGCCATGACCCGAATAGAACCCATGCCATTTTCTCCCCAAACCTCCCCCTCTTCTGAATTTCCCCTTTACCATCTGGGTCACATTCCTTCCAGTTACTGAGGTTCATGGTTTCAGTATGATGCTCCAATGCTTTCCTTCCACTGACACACATTATCCAACTGATGCCAAATCATGTCCATTCTGAATCCACGGCATCCCTCCCAATCTTCTCTTCTATGTACTCACAGAGCTGTCACAGGTCTTCATCACCTCTAACCTGCACTATTACAAAAGCAACGCCCCCCCCCACCCTTGCACCAATACCTTTCCCCTCCACTGTGATCCATCTTCTGTTGCTTTTCATCCTTCATTTTCAAAGAAGACCAAAAGTCATGTCTTGAGTTGCATGTGAGTTGGATTTCAATGAGGAAGAGTTGCACAAAGTCATAGGCCCCACTGTCTCTTCCAGAGTCACTGAAGTCCAGAGCAAGACAAAATCATGATAAATTGTAATGGCCCAATACACAGTAGATGACATTAGCATCTTCTATGTCTAAGCAAACTCTAAGCTCTCCACAGCACCTCCTTCAGCTGCCTTCATGGCTGCTGGAACAAATCATTCTCATCCATTCATTACTCCAGAAGTCTTCGCATGCTTGGGATAGGCATCTCCATAACTCACCAAGGTCTGTGACGTGGGTCAGCTGCCCTACCCTTGGTTTAGGCTCTCTGCTGAGATGGTTTACACAGGTGTGGCCGCTGCACATGCTACAGATATTTGGAGTCACAGGTGAAAATTTACACCAAAGGTGAGTGAGCAACCATAAAAGGGCTTACCAAGCCCTGTCATCAGAGATGCTATGTGTAGGTAATTTTTCCTCTCTACCAGAGGTGTCAAAAGTGTAACCCATGAGCCACACAAAGTCCAGCACTCTCAAGTGTGGCCCAAACAAGATTAAAATGTAACTGGGAAATATTTAACAAAATTAATGAAAATACAATATAACAGAGATAATGTTACCTTGTAGTTTTCTAAATTGATATACCCCAACAAGGATCCTTATGCAAGATTGAATGGCTAACCACTGATTCACAAAGCTATTAAAATGATATTCATAAAGCACATGTGTGATCACTTCACTTCTTGCCTCAATAATCTCTAATGGCACCTTATTGTCTCTACCATATAATGCTGGCATATAAACTCCTCTGTTGAGACTTTAAAGTCTTCTGCATTTAACAGCTGACACTTTTCTAGATATATTATATATCAATGCCCATAATGTGTACATTTCATAACTGTACTTCCAGATGTTTTCTTCCTATAAACACAATTTTTTAATGTACCCCTATGAGATATGAATCCAATCTAGTAAACAAGGATTGCATATGCATTTTTATATGTATATATGTATATGCATGTATATATAAATACACACACATACATATATACACAAATATGTATGGATGTGCATGTGCACATATATGTATTGCAAAATGTACACTTGTGTGTATTGGAATGCATATACACATGCCTAAACATGCATAATGCCTTAACCACAAGTAGCCAGAGTGCTTCCAACAAATACTTAATTGAATTAAATTCACTTGTCTATATCCATTGCCTGCTTTCAGGCGTAATACAAAATTCCAGAAATACAAAGACAAAAATGAAGCAAATCTTGGCTTTAGGCAGCTTAAATTCTGCTGTAGAGAGGGGTAGTATGTGCACATAAAAGTATGTGTGTGTGTTTGCACACACACACACAGACAGACACACACATATATATCTATATATCTATCAATATTTCATATCCATATCCATATCTGTTATCTATCTCTATCTACATACTTACACACACACACATATATATACATACATACATACATATATATATATATATATATATATATATATATATATATATATATAATGTTCAGTTATGTCCAACTCCTTGTGATCCTATTCTGTGTTTTCTTGGCAAAGATACCAGCTGTCATTTCCTTTTCCAGTTTATTTAACAAATGAGGAAACTAAAGCAAACAGGGTGAAGTGACTTGCCCAGGGTCACACAGCTAGTAAATGTCTGAGCCCATATTTGAACTCAGGAAGATGAATCTTCCTGACTCCAGGCCTGGCACTCTATCTACTGCATCAACAAGCTGTCCCCTTTTATATAATAATGGTAACAGATTAATATAATACCTTAAAGTCTGTAAAGTGCTTTGCAAATGTTCTATGTTTTTATCCTCATGTTACCAGATTTCTTGAGCAGGCAGCGCATGTAGAGTGTGTGTGTGTGTGTGTGTGTGTGTGTGTCTGTGTGTCTGTGTGTCTGTGTGTCTGTGTGCGCGCACGTGTGTGTGTGTGTGTTGGCTGTTGACCCCTCACTCCCCCCAACCCTTGCCCCGGCTTGGCATTTGTGTAATTGTGTCTTTGTATAAGCCAGCACTACTCACATCTATTTCCTTTGTGACTGCTGAAAGAATGTAGCTGAATTCACTGCCTAGGCAAGATCTTAGACTGTTGTTATTTTTCATGTACTGTTAACATTGAAGTTGAAACTCAGATGTTACAGTTTTTGTTGTTGTTAACAGCATGTCAGGGCAAAAGTGATATTTAGACTCTCTCTCATACGGCAATTATGAACAAGGACATTTGTTGTCACTTAGCCAACACCAGCCTTATTTAAGTGTCTAGGACCTCACAAAGGGAAGAATGTAATGCACATTAGATTTTTGAAGCTGCTTCAGGATTCACTTGTTTGGAGGAGATAAAAACACTCTGTGTAATTGGTTCCCCTAACTCTATCTCTGGGCTATGGTTTTCTAATGCATCTTGTTTTAACAAAAAGCTAAGACCAGGAAAAAAAAATGGATAGAGTTTTTATTCTTTTAAAAATCTGAGAAATGTTTGCCTGAGATCTACTTCATATGTGTTTGGAATATATTTGACTATTGACTTGAGATTCTTGTGTGTGATGAGGAATGGTGAGTGAGTGAGTGAGTGAGTGTATGTGTGTGTGTGTGTGTGTGTGTGTGTGTGTGTGTGTAGGGTGAATAGGGAAGAGCTAAAAAGGGGAAGGTTTGTGGGAGAAAAAGATGGCTCCATTGTGTTTCAAAGATGGGAGCTCCATAAATGGAAATATCCATTCTTTTAGGTGATAGAATGGACAAAAAGGCAAATCTTGGAGTTTGAAGGGACCTCTTGGCAATCTGACCTAAACTTTACTTGAATCACAACCACACTATGAATAGAGTGCTATTACTATCCCCATTTTATAGATGAGAAAACTTAGGAATAGAGAGGTTCAGTGCTTTGCCCTTAAGCTAGTAAGGGTTCCTAACAATTGCTTTGACTCCTGGGGTACAGGTGCATCTTTACCAGTTTCCTGTTTCTTTTTGCATGGTTCTCATCTTGCAGAGAACAGATAGTTCCTAAAGGATGCAAGGGGAACCTCACAGACAAATGGGCAATTCTGGCATGCTCTAGTCATAACAGTGAATAGTTATTTTTAAAAGAAGATACTGCAGCCTGTGTGACTGAACATAACAAGCACATTTATTGATTCCAAAGAGCCATTCTCAAATGAATCCTGCTAGAATCAGCAACCTGGAAATGAAATCAATCAATCAGTTAAGAAGCATTTATTAAGCACCTAGTATGTGGAAAGCACTTTACTGCTTCCCAAGAAACTAAGTCAAAATGGAGCCTCCACTTTTCTCTGGGAGTTTCCGTTGCTTCTGAAAATAAGGGGAATATACAAGTGTAAAAGGGGCAGGGATTTTCTACTCCAACCCCAATTCACCAAACTACTGAAAGTCCAGGAAGCTTGAGTAACCAACTGATGCACTTAAAACGAGATGCATTGTATACACCAAAAGTATATACAAGTCCTTAATGAATTTAAGAGGATCAAAGTGGTATCAGAGAGGATCATTGGGTGAAGACAAATGAGACCCACTGAAAAACATGATCATTCTTTCAACTACATATAAATACAGAAATGGAGTTCAGAAGCTGATGAGGAGCCCAAGAAAGTTAAGAGAGAGAAGAGAAGAGGAAAAGATAATTATTGAGACTCTTTTCCTCAAAGTGTATTTGCTTTTAGAGACAGTCACATATGCCCTGTTGGAATGTCTGCTGAAAAGCAACCTCCCACTAATCAGAATAGAAGAGCTCTATTCTTCAATTGGAGATAGAGGCCTCCAACACCTACTCACCACAATCTTCCACCAAATTCCTGGTTTGATAGCAGTTCATCCCTTCATGTCTGACTTTGAAGTGGTTCTGTTTGTGGCACTAGAGATGGGTAGAATCTTGATAAATTTCAGAGAGAATTACATCCCACACAATTCTAGCTTCATCCTTCATAGGTATATTCCATAACAGCCAAACTGGCCTCTTTCCTGTTCCATGATGTACTGCTTTCCCCATATCTTTCTGTGTTCAAGGATTTTTGTTTGTTTTGTAGAGTTACTCCACATGTGGAGCAATGAGTTGAAAAAAGAAAATCATTTTTTTGAGTTAACCCCAGATATTTCCATCCATGGGAATTCAGTGTCTTAGGCAGGGCTCATGAACCATATGAATAAAATTGAGTATTCATTCTTTTTTTCACCTCTACCTCTTAGAATCCCAAGCTCTCTGCTAGACTAAGTAAATTTATCATCTCCTACAAAGAAGTTTCCTTGGTGTCCATAGCTTTTATTATTCTGATATTACTTTTTTATAGTCTTTGAATTTAAATATTTGTGTAAATAGTAGCCCCACCTCCCAGTAGAATACAAACTGCTTGAAGGTAGGGAGTTTTTGTTTTTGCATTCCTGTAAAAGAGAGGCACCTAGGTGTCACAGTGCAAAGAGTTCTGGACTTGGAGTTAGTAAGACAAACTAAAATCTTCTTTAGGCACTAGCTGGGAGATCCTGGTTAAGGCAAAAACACTTAACCTCCTATTCCTCAATTTTCTCATCTGTAAAAATGTAATAATAGCACCTAAGTCATTATCAGGTTCAAATGAGATATAATGTTAATCATTTTGTAAACCTTTAAGCACCATATAAATGACACATACAATCATCATCATCATCATCATCTTCATCTTCCTTTTCTGGGCACATAGTAGCTACTTCTTAATAATTGTTTGGTGAATTAATAAATGAATGAATTATAAAATCAAGTTGTGAGAACTATACCTCGATGTTAACTTCTCTTAAAGGATGAGGCTGGTGGAGTCTCAAAATATTGCTATCCTATCTTCTTCAAATTTTTACTGAATAAGTACCTAAATCTTTATCTTGGCTTTAATCTACCCCAGCATGCATTCTCAAGCAATCTAAGGGGAGTAATCTAACTCTTTGTCAAAAGATGGGAAGTTGCCCAACAAAGTGACTGGCTGCCCCAAGCTCATGTGGTAGAATGAGAATTAAAATTAGAATTCAAGTCACTTAAATCACAGGCTTATGTTTTATTTTTTTTTTTTTTGCCATGACACAATGGTAACCATACTGTTTTGTACCATTAAGTGTCATTTCATATGAGTTAACTTTGTAACTAGAAATAACTGTGTCTTTATACCCCTTGTGTAATACTCTTCCCACCCTAGACTAACAGAACCTAGAGCAACACTGAACATCTACCAAGTAGACATTTGAAAATTATGGCTTCGTTGTTTCATAATGCTCATGCTTTCTCCTCTGGGTCCTACTGTAAATTTAACTATGAAGTGAGTAGTTGAAAATGGGAAGATCATTACTCCTGGAACCAGAAGAAATCTTCCCAAAGGAAACCAATTAAAAGCATACCTGACACGTGATCATACAGACTTTTTTCTAAAATCTCCATAGAGGAGAAACTCTACCTTCTCAAAAACCATATTCCACTTCCTGAAAGCTCTGATCATTAGGAAGTGATTTGTTTCTTTCTTTATTTCTTTGTTCTTTGTTTATTTTTCTCTGACATGCAGCCTAAATGTGCCTATGTTTAACCTTCAACCATTGCTCCTTCGTTTTACCCTCCATGACTAAAGAGATCAAGTCTAATCATTCTTCCAAGAGACAGACAATTATATTTTAGAAGTAAGCAGTTATCCCATAAAGTCTTTTCTTTCCCAGGCAAGACATCTTGCTTAAGATTCACAGTTTCTAATGAATGAAAATCTCATAGATGGAGATAGCAACAGAACCAACCATGCTTCTCTAATCCCTTCAAATGATCTATTTTTGGCTTAAGTAGCACTAGCTGTGTGACCAGGGGAAAAGTCACTTAACCTCTGTTTGCCTCTCTTTCTTCAATTGTACAACAGAGATGATGATCGCAACTACATTCAAAGCCTGTTGTAAAAATCAAAGTCCATGATATTTGGAAAACACTTAGCACAGTTCCTAACAAACAGTATGTATTTAATTAATGTTTCTTCCCTTCCTTCCTATAATCTGAGATTGCATTAACTTTCTTGGCAATTATGTCAAACTCACTAATACTTCTAATTTTTTTAACTGATAATTTCTGAATGCATGTAAAGAAATATTTGGCCTCTTTTTCTCTTCCTCTGAATGTTTCTAAGTGTTTTTTAATCCCACTTTTCTCTTTGCATCTATGCACTAATCTGCATCATCATCAATTTATTGTTGGATTTTTAAAATAGCTTCTTAATTGGTATGGCTATCTCTCCCCATTCGAATATAATTCTGTATTCCTCCTGTTAAATCATAGCTGCTTTTGGTATAATAAGGGCAGACAGTCACTTAACAGGAAGTTAATTCTGTTAGCATAAAGGATTTTGGGGGGAACCCTGTGGTTTTGCATATGTTGATAACTTCTTTTGTGATACAACACAGAGATTGGGAGGCTTTTCTTCCTGGATTCACTTTGTGCTATTTCTTTCAAGTAAACATTGCTTTATACCACTCTTTCACCCCAACTGAATTCTTTTGGAAATTCAAGTTTATTTTGGTATAAAAATGGATTTCATTTTTGATTGTTAGTGCTGCTGCAGATACCTTAATACCCACTATATGACATTTTGTGAGATTCAATTCAAGGGTCCTGTCACACTCACAATAATGTTCCTCTCCTCAGTAACTAATAAAAGGCTTGATAAGAGTATGAGGTCTTTTAGGCACTGGAAAAGTGAAGAACATTATTTTAGAGCCCTGGGAATAGAGTTCTCTCAGCATAGGCTCTTGTGAAAAATAATCATCACAATAATAACTTTTCCTTACAACCAACTTTCAAATATTCAGGGGAAGATCCATCTTCTTGTCTGCTCAGCAATGAGTCTAATTCCCAAATTCATTGAAAGCAAGCTTTAATACTATCTCTGAACTTGAAGGGGTTTTAGGAGTCATATAGTTCAACTTATTAACCAGGTTAGAAGTCTCCTTTACAATATCCTTGAGAAGTTATTCAACATATGTTTGAGAACCTCCAGTGAATTCAATTCAGAAAGAGACTGAGCACTCAATATATTTGGAAATGGCTCTAGAAAAATTAGAAATTTTTCCTTTTAGTTACTGAAATCTACCTCCATCTAACTTCTACTCATTGATCCAAGTTCTCCAAATAAATTAGTGTTTCTGCTCTTACACTGAGTAAATTGTACCAAAAGGGCACATTTTCAGAGATAGGCAATTCAGTCACCATCTAGTTTTATCTATTTTTGGAAAGGTAGTGCACATTCCAATATTTCAATATTGGGTGTTTCAGTCTTTACTTGAAGACTAAGTAGGAGCACAAATCCTCTACTTCCTGAGTCAATTCATCACATTTCGGGGCAGTTCTAAGTTTTAAGTATTGCTTTGTTCTGTTTTTTGGTTTTTGCTTATTGTCTTTTCTTTTCCCTCCTTGAATGAAGCTTAAATTTGATGCTCTACAAATTCCTATGATTACTAATAGTTTTGCCCATTAGGGTTCAATAGAAAAAGGCTAATTTGTTTACCATAATATAGATACTTGAAAATAGCTAGCTTGTCTATAAGACGTACTGTGCTGGATTAAATGCATCCAGTTGTTTCAAATGAAATTCAAAAGTTATAGGCTTATGGTCCTTCAAGTCACCTTTAATCCTTGCATTGGTCGTGTCTTGGTCTGATCGGTCACAGTTGGACACACTGTACAAATTGATGTCATTTTAGTCCTCTTCAAGAATGAGTAACAACCAATTTTTTCACATAACTTCCTTCCAAATGTTTGGAGATCTCTTTACTATCTTTCTTCATTCTGCTTTTCTAAAGTTAATATAACAACAGTGATGATAAATGAATTTAATGTAGGGCACTAAAGTTTCCCCCTACATCCATTATCTTATTTAACCTTCACAAATCTCTATGTGGGTAGGTACTCTAGAGGAAATTTGCAGCTCGCATCTAAACTCCACAACATGAATTCACACTTCTAATCTGGGTCACCAGAATATATTTGCAAATATGTACAGGTTTTTTAGGGGTGAACTTGAAATGTTATGTGTATGGCTTTTGTCTGTGTGAGCTCCGACTAAACCTGCAGTGGTGTGCTCCCATTAACAAGTAGCTATCTAGTCTTAATTAGTTCTTATCAAAAGTATTAATTGACATATCATAATAATAGCAAATATCATAGCATAATAAAACAAAGCATTTCCACCAAAAGCCTAAGCTACACAGTCCCACAAATATACTCGTCCATATGAAGAATAGGTTCAAACACAAAATACCATGGTATTGAAGCATGCACATGGGATACATGTGTGGTCAAAGTAGTACATCACAATTCATGGTTATTGGAAGTCTTTTCATGAGTCCATAGCTGATATATTTCTCTGGCTTTGGCATCATATTTCTTGAAGTTGCATCCTCCCCTACTATAATTATCTTTTCACATGTGTGTGCAATTGTGTTTACTCATGTTTGGCCTCAGTGTTTATATTTTTGCTCCTGGCTACAGTGATCTTGTTCTGTCTTTCTCCAACTTTGGAACTGGAATCTAGAGCTATCTAGAGCTTCGTGCTATCAATAGAAACAGGAAAATTGAACAAAAAATCAAAAGCAAGTGAAACAATATTATGTAGATCAAGAAGGTCTCAAATAAAGAAATAAGAAAAGACATGCCCAATCTATTCCATTGTGAAGGTGGAAAGTCCACAAATGTTATACATTGCACATTTGTAGACTTTTTCAATGAATTGATCAGTTGTGCTGTCTATATAAAAAAACGCTATTTGTCATATGGGAAGGCTCTCATGGAATGGGACAGATGGATACATGTACTACAATGATGCTGTAAAAATCAGAAAATATCATTTAAAACATAAAAGAAACAAGAGATTGGTAAGAGGTATAAATACATTTTGTGTGTGTGTGTGTGTGTGTTTCTTTTCAAAGGGATAGGCTATAATGAATTCTGTTTTGTACATATTGACTTTCAAGTGTCAGCGGGACATCCAGATGGAAATGTTTAATGGACAGTTGTATCTCAGGAGAGGTGTAAATTGAGAGAATATTTAAATGAGGTACTCATCTGCATGGAGATGATAGTTCATAGCACTATCTTCTCATAGGCTTAGAGAAAAAAGGGACCTTGGAGGTCACCTCTTCCAACTCCATTATTTTATTTTGGAGGAACTAAAGACCAAAGAAAGGGAGTGATTCACCAAAGGTCACCCAAATGATAAATGACAGAGCTAGGATGTTAACCCATGTCCTCTTTCTACAAATTTGTGACTTTCTCTCATAAATCCATGCTGCCCTCCCATAGTATTCAAACTGAAAGTAGTGAATGAGATGGGACAGAGACAGACAGACAGACACACAGACAGACAGACAGGTAGGCAGGCAGACAGAGAGAGAAACAGAGAGACAGAGATAGATAGAGACAGAGAAAGACACACAGAGACACAGACAGAGACACAGACACAGACACAGAGAAATTGAGGTAGAGAGAGATGGAGGTACAGAGAGAAACAGACACAAAGAGAGATAAAGAGACAAAAGAGGGAGAAAGAAAGGTTGGAGGGTGAATGACAGAGTTTTAGAGGCACCTAAATGTAAAGGACAGAAGCATAAGGAGGGGAGTGGTTCAAGTGGTAGAAGAACCCTGAGAAAGATGAATGATACCTAAAGACATACATGAGACAGTACTCTTGTCTCCCAACTGCAGGCATTTTTCATTGGCTTTCCTCCATACCTGGCACTCTTCTCCTTATCTCTGCCTCTTAACTTCCTTCAAGTCGCAACTCAAGCCTTACCTTAAACAAGAAGCCTTTCCTAGTTCGCCTTAATCTTAGTGTCTTCCCTTTGAGATTACTTCCAATTTTCCTGTATATATCATGTATACATATAGTAGCTTTCAGGTTGTCCTCTTCAATTGACTGTGAGCTCCTTGAGAGCAGACTGACTCTTTTTTTCCCCCTCTCCTTTCTTTGTAACCTCATGTCATAGCATATGTTTGACATATTATACACACTTAATATGTTTGTTGACTTTACTCAACTTGACTTTGCTATATCAAACAGTTCTGGAACCTCACAGCTAGAAGAGAATCCCAAGGTTAATCCTTGAAGCATGAATCCTGACCATGTGGCTAATATGATCTCCTATTCACTGTTGTCAATAAAAATTACTTCCCTTCTTAGGAAACCTATTCCATATCAAATGAGCAAAATGAACTCTTGGCTAATTTAGCTGAAATATACTGATGAATGCTTAGAGAATTGAAAAGCAAAAAAAACATTTCTTGGATTTGAACAATTTCTTTTTATTTTTAAATTGCATATAGCCTGTTTTTGGTTTATTTTTTTATCTCTTTTGGTTCTTGATCTGCTTATGGAATGATTTAAATCATGACTGAAATGACTGCTTGTTGCCTAGGCAATCATGTTTCATTCAAGAAATGAATGTTTTGTTGTCAACAGATAAGGTTATTTTTAGCTAATCATCTTGGGTGCTAGTCAGTAAAAATTTGACTCCTGGTATGATTCATCTTCCCAAGCTTAATCCTATTTAGAAAGGGAATAATTCCTTTAATATTAAATGGAAACTCCAGACCACATTCACAGTTTATTAGAGCAATAGATTTAATATTGATTATAGTAATCATAATCTTTTCAGTACTTTTCTTTTTAAGATACTTGACAGAATTCCATGTTCTGTAGTATCAGTGAAACAAAGAGATAACCTTAGGAGATTGCCATGAATGTGGCTCCATGTTTAAGAGCATGGCTCATCTCAGATTATTTAAGAAGATACTTAAGGAATGGACTTCCATGATCATTAGGTGAAACAAAACAACAATCAAAGAGATGATTTCTTGCCTCTTTGTTTTATTTTTTTTTTTTTACTTTTGATTGGAAAATAATGACAGGGAAAGAGGATCATTCCAATATTAGACATGGGAAGGGCAAAGCATAACTGGGGTTATGAAAGGTCTTGAATAGATTTTATATCAGGAACTTTTGAAGCAGGAACAGATGTTTAGAAAAAAGAAGAAAAGTCAGGGTTGGGTGGGGGTGGGGGAAGAACAATAGCTTCCTTCAAATACTTAAAAGGAAAGCAAATGAAGAAGCAATATGATTTATTCTTCCAGTCTTAGTGGATAGAACTAAGAATATGAAGGGAAGCTGCAGAGATAAAACTTTAGTCTTAATTTCAAGGTGTAAGAAGTTTCATTCAGCGAATCCCAAAGTGGAATGTTTTACCTCGTCTGCAAATGAGAGTTGGACTAGATGGCTGGAAAACTCTTTTCTAAATCTATGAGCCCATGAGTCTTGGGAGATGGTTGGGTTCTTTATTTCTGAAGTACTGCAGGCAAAGGCTGCATGAACATTTCTCTGTAATGTTGTACAATAGAATTCTGACTTTCTGTGATTTTTTTTTCCTTATCCAGAGCAACACAAAGTCTTCACTATAAAAAATTCTTAAAAATATGATCTATCCAAATGTAACATGAGCTTCCTCCAGAGGCTCTAGACCCCTTCCACTTATGTCTTCTTTAAGTAGAGCCTGGATAATGATTTTTTGAGTATTTTATAGTGGGAAATCCTTAAGGAAATAGATTTAATGAGTATTGAGTAGTTCTTAACCTGATATCCGCCACCCTCAGGGGATCTGTGGGTAGATTTCAGTAAGGACATGAACTTGAATGGGGAAAAAATGTATCTATCTCACATTCATTTCTCTTGTTATCATGTATTTTTTATTTTAGGCATTTAAAAACATGGATCTGAGGAACATCCATAGGTTTCACCAGATTGTAAACATCTATATCTATATCCATATTCATGTATGTACACACACACACACACACACACACACACAGATGCTGTTTCTTTCTGCTCTCAAATTCTTTGATTCTGTGAAAACCTCAAAGTTGTTCACTAATTACTCCTCTCCACAGAAACAAATGGTAGTTTCATCCCTAAAACACTGCATTTTGATCCTCCTCATAAACTCATTATCTAGCTGCAATGGCCAGGTTCTGCACAGCCATTTT
The DNA here is from genome assembly GCA_028627135.1 of Pseudochirops cupreus. NCBI lineage: Eukaryota > Metazoa > Chordata > Mammalia > Diprotodontia > Pseudocheiridae > Pseudochirops > Pseudochirops cupreus. Next base: position 10,407,931 of record CM053581.1, on the reverse strand, counting down.
TTTAAAGTTGAAATGATGATATCAAAAAGTGAAAATCCCTAAAAGACTCATACCACTGCTTTCTCACTTTCTCTTTGGATCAGAGAATATAGGTAGGCTGTGAGTGGGCTGTGGCACAATGTAGTTTCCAATTTGTTCACAGTTCTATCCATGACTGGTTACAATTCTTGGAAGATAGCACAAGGTATATTGGTAGATCCTAGCCAAATGTGGCTTAATGATTTCCTGGGGTTCAGGATATGGAGCCCCAGTTTTTGTGGCCAATCATTTCAGCTCCATCAAGAGAGCCCTAACCAGTCTTTCATTACACACTTTGTAGAACAACTGCTTCTTTAGCAGCTCCTGCAGCTGTTGCCCTGCTTTCTTTCCTTCATTCGATGTGCTCTTTATCACTCCATTTTGGGGGGACAATTATCTGAGGCTCCGCTTGCTTCTACTATTTTATCTTATCATTAACAACCATTTTCCTTTTTTTTGCACAAATGAAATTCTTCATCTATTACCTCATACCATACCAGCCCAAGGGCTCCAAATGACTGATTTGGAGCCCACAATTTTTCTATTAGGAGCCAATGGACATGGTTTTCCATAGATTGTGATGATTTATTGCCATGGAGATAAGTGTATCACCATAGCAACCAGTACCATGCCTGTGTGTGGCAAATGTTGAAGGAGGGGGGAGGAAGGTGGCAGTCTGGGAGGGAGATGCTGCCTTTGCTTTTACATCAACTAGTAGACCAGATTCTTTAGAAGAGAGGCTAAAGATCAGGGTCTGCATTGGTTAACATTATGGTAATTCTCTCCATAAACAAATGAATATAATCAGATTGCCCACAATGACAAATCCCCAGTACAAACAACATATGCATCCCTGTGCTAACAGAAGGAAATGTCTCTGCTTTGAGAGACTTGTCTGGGGCTATGTTTGTGTCTCTGTGCGGTTATAAACATACATATCTCTTGTATACAGAGCGCTGGGATTCAGTGTGCTGTTTGAAATGGAGACACTCCCTTATGTGAATCTGATTGCATTCATTTTTTTATGGAACTAATTAACAAGATGTTGACATATCCATTCATCTATATGTGTATTATAGTTAAAAAGTCAATTCCCTTTTAAGCTATTGAAACTTAAAGACATAGATATATACATAGAAATAGAGGGATATATACACACACATACTTGTATATGTATATACACATATACTAATTTATGTACAGAGCTGCATATATATAATAAATATACATATATGTACATACAAATAATATTTACATGCAGATATATGTACAACTCCATAAAATTAATGGAGTACCTTCTATTGTAGAGGTCAGAGTGCCTTACATAATGGATTCCTGTACAGAATTCTTACTCACTTTACATGGCAACAAACTACTTCACAATAAAATCCCTTCGTGTCACTACAGTGTTTGAAATTTCCTCTGCTATTTTAAACTTTTCATGTTGCCCAAATCAGGTCAAATCTATAAGAACTTGAAAAATACTTCCTACTTTATGACTTTAAGGCTAAAACCAAGTATTTAGTGAGGAGTGATGGAGGTGACAAGAGAGGCAGGCAGGCATTTTTCCTCCTTTGACTTTGTTAGAAATTGGTTTGTGGCCAAATTCCCACTGACTGATTTAATTCTTCTCAGAAATAATGTCAAGTTTAATGTAGTAATGTTGTACATTTTAAAAAAAAGCTATAATTTTGTTTTGCATTTCACTGTTGTCATGGCCAATATGAGATATAAAAGAACATAAATTTTTAGTTTCTCCTTCATTAGTATCTAAGTTAATTTAAAGTATACCATTTAGAAGTTTTTCTTACTTTTTCTTACTTTTATTACATGCACTAAAAAGTAATTTTGAATAGCACTTGTAATTTTGTTGGTATAAATACCTCCCAATAAGGAAATCCCTTTGACAAGAAGAAACTCCCTTTTCATCAGACCATGTTTTTCCTTGCATTCTGCTGCCTTTCCACCTCCCAAAATTCATCTCTAAAGGTCATTTCTGGGAGGAACTATGCTGTTCAGTCCAGCACTCCCTGGGACCAGGTGATCTCCTTTCTTCAGAGACATAGTCTATCCTGCTTTGAATCCCACCCATTCCCACTTCACATCACTTTCTCTGAAAATTGTAATCAATGCAACTCTACCCTTGCCTCCACAAAGATCTGGTCAAATAAATTGTCCTATAACCTCACTCACCATTTCTTTTTCCCAAACCATAATTCCCATTTCTAGTCATCATTTCACTCTATCTGCTGTCTCTTCCATTAAAATGAAAGTTCCTTGAGAGCAGAGACTACCTAGCTTGTTTTCATTATATCCTTTGAACATGGTGTTTGACATAGAGTAAGCATTTAATTAATGCTATTCATTCATTCATGCATTCATTCATTCATTTGTTCCTTTTTACCCATGAAGAGCTGAGCCTCCTCTGTACTTAGGCTTAAGGAGAAATTATACAACTTTTCCAAAACTCCATAACCAGTCATGTGACATAGGCAGAATTTGAATCCACATCTTATCTGTGCCAGCCTGTGCCAGACTCTCTAGCCATTGTATTGAACTGTCTCTCTTTAGGAAATACACTTTTAAAAATAAACATAGAACACAGAGTCACTGCATCTTTTCCATAAAGGAAGGTCAATTTCATAAAAGAAAATTATAGTCTTTGAGGAACCTGCAATGTATTCCAGAAAGAGAAATGAAAATAAAAAGGATGCATGTGTTCTATAAAGTGCCACGAATTTACATCTCACATTCTTATTTCTACCACTTATTATAAATTCTTTAGTTTCCTACAAAACTCTGCTCGTGAAGCATCTTCCCCTTGAAACTTTTTCAGATCCTCACACATGCTACTGGCTCCTCCCACCTCCACTGAAGTGTCTTGTATTTATTTTCTATAAGCTTAGGCTCATGGATCGAGAGTGGAAGGGACCCATCTGCTACAGCCTCCTCACTCATTTGACAGACATTCCAACTCCAATGGCTCCCTATTGCCTGCAGGATTAAATGTAGAAGCTTCTCCTGGCTTTCAAAGTTGTTCATAACCTTCCATAGCCAGCGTTCTCACTCCCTTCCACACATGGTGGAAGAAGTGATTCAGTGATGCTCGCATCCTTACTCATGCACCAGGTGCTCTGTCTATCAGCTGTGGGAATTTTCATTGGATAGACCCTATGCCTCAAATGTCATCCCTCTTCATCTCTACCTCCTGCTTCCCTGGCTCCCTTCAAGCTTCAGCTAAAGTCCCATTTTATATACAAGGAGCTTTTCCCCAGTCCACCTTAATCTTAGTGAGATGACCTCCAATATCTTGTTTGTGAATGGTTGTTTCTACGTTCTCTCCCCATTAGGCTCCGAGCTTCTTGAAATAAAGGGGCTCTATTTTACCTGTTTTTCTAACCCCAGCATTCAGCTCAGTGCTTACCACATAGTAGGCACTGAATACATGCTTGTCAGTGCATTTGTTTGCTTATCTCTACAACTTACAGGGAACAACCACTTAATGCCTCAGATGATAGCCTTTATTAATTACAGTGTTATCCTCCCACCTCTCCAAAAATCCATAATTCCCTGGTGCCAGAGATTCTGGTGATGGGTCTTCCTAAAATTCACATTACAGACATGAAGCTCATTAGCAGGCACATGCACCAGGCCTGTGCATCTCAGCAGGACTCACTAAAGCTGATGTTCTATTGCTATGAACTTCTAAAGGCCACTAATTATTGTTTTTTCTTTGTTTTTGAGGATGACCAGTGATAACACACGGTGATTCTGTGACTTGCTCTTGCATTGGATTTAAGTGAGGTAAAGTTGCACACAGTCGTCAGCCCCAGTCTTTCCAAGTTATCAAAGTACCATGGTAAGACAAAGTAAATATAGCTGCTGATGGTCCGGGATGCAATGGATGGTGTTGGTGCCTTCAGCATCAAACCCTAACAACTCCACAGTGTCTGCTTCACTGCCTTCACAGCTGTTAGAATAAATTGTTCTCATATACTTGTGGTAGATATTCCCTTAATGCATTGGTTACCCTCAACCTGGTTTAGACCATCTGCTGAGACAGTTTTACCATGATGTAGCTGCTGTACCTTCCACACCTTCTCAAAGACACGGGAGAGGATTGGGTTCAGGTGGACACCAAAGGTGGTGAACAGCCCAGAAAAGGGCTCGACAAAACCCTCATACCAGAGGTGCTGGTCCTTCCTGAACATTCCATACACCTAAGCAACCCCTAGTATGAAGCATTGGAAGCCTCCATTTCTGAACTGGGTGACATCCCTTATCTGTTCTAGCTCATTAAGGGTTAGTTACTGTACTTGCCAAGCACTGGAAATATAAAGACAAAAAGGAAACGACCTGCCATTAAAGACCTTATAGTCTTTTAGAAAAGAGAGTATGGACTCAGATAACTATATACAAAATAAATATGCATTTTGAAGGTTTTTTGGAGGGGTACCAAAGGCATTAGCAGCTGATTGATTGAAGAATCACCTCAGGCAGACAGTAACACTTAAACTGAACCTTGAAGAAAATTAGGGACATCACTAACATAGCTTTTGCATAAACAAAGACTTGCATCTGTGAATTTAAAGGACTACCACACTTAACATCCTAAAAAACTACTGTTATCATATCTCTCTTAGTGATTGGCTCTGGAGTTAGAGGATCTGAGCTCAAATTTCATCTGCTATGTCAATTACCTGTGGAGTCTTGAACAATGCACTCTCTGGGCTGTAGAGTTTTCATTTATAAAATGAAGGATTTCATCTGGATGGCCTATGAAGCCAATTCAAGTATTATATATGTTGTCTTATAGTCTTGATGCAGCTAGTTGGTACAGTATATACACTTCCAGGACTGGAGTCAGGAAAATCCAGTTCAAATCCAATGTTAGATATTTACTAGCTATGTGATCCTGAGCAAGTCAGTTTCATCATCTGTAAAAGGGACTAGAGAAGGCAAGGGCAAATCACTCCAATGTCTTTGCCAAAAATAGTATCACAACGTCTTGGACATGCCTGAAAAATGACGACATTTTAAATGGTCTTATAAAACAGTACCTTGATTTAGCATTCAAAGACCCAATAAGTCTAAGCTTCTGCTACTCCTGGAAGTATACCCTCTATTTAAACCCCATCCTCACTACACACCTCAAAAAATGACTCACTATCTCCCAAGCACATCTTGTATTTCCCCACCTATGCAACTTTGTTTAATCATTCATAAATCCTACCCATAGTTCACATTCTCTTTAAATTTCTATAATGTTTTCATGGCCCTTTACCACTCCAGTATAACTTCTATGTCATCACTGACAGTTCTATAGATTAGAATATTTCCTATCCTCCAAAGCAAGTTGTAGGGGCCAGGGGTATGCCTTGGATTACTTTACATCCCTGTGTAGTATCTACCACTTGGCATTTAGTTGGTTCTCATTAAATATGAATTTATTTCCTTTAAAAGATATGCTGCTTAGTAAGTACTCTAGATAGAATCAGATTTAAGGCTGAATTTCATGGTTCAGCATGTATTTCCATCAGTGTTTTTCATTTGGGTTCTTCAACAAAGACAGGTGGCATTTTGGAAAAGACAGTAACAAGCTTGAAAGTATCAAGAGGGTCAAATGGGAGAGTATGGAGACTGGAAACCATGCCATGACAATATTATTGGATAGATTTAGGGATGTTTAGCTGAGGAGAAAACACTTAGGAGCAGAAAGAATTGTTCCCTCTGAGTCCAAACAACAGAGACCAAGAACTGAACCAGGAGCGATGGAGGGAAGATATATACAGAGTCAGATTTCAATTAAACATAGGGAAGAATTGCCTAACCTAAGAGAAGGTTAGGGCAGCAGCTAGGCTGAAGCCACAAGGCTGTGGTTAAATCAATCCCAGGCTTTTTTTCCTAATCACTGTTCAGCTCAGGGGATGACTGACTTCTCAATAGGTGAAATGACCTCCTGGCATCAGAACATAACTAGCTCAACCACTCCATCCCAGCACTTTGGGGAAAATAGGCAATTTGATAATAGTGACAGTGATTGAAATCTAAGGGTTTTCTCAGAGAAGGTGAAAAAAATTTTTAAATATGTATAATATATAAAAGTACTCACTATAATACAAGGGCAGCTAAGAGGCACTGTGGTTTGAGTGCCTGGCTTACAGTTAGGAAATCTTTTCTTCATGAGTTCAAATTCAGCCTCAGCTGTGTGACACTGGGCAAGTCACTAAATCCTGTTTGTCTCAGCTTCCTCATTTGTAATGTAAGCTGGAGAAAGAAATGGAAAACTACCCCAGCATCTTTGCTAAGAAAACCGCAAATGAAGTCACACAAAGTCAGACAAGACTGAAAACAATTGAAGCACAACATACAAACACATTCACTCTGAGGCAAGACATTTATTTCTCTTTTTTTTAATTTTGTTTATTTTTAGTGTTCAAAATTCATTTTTACAAGATTTTGAATTACAAATTTTCTCCCTCTCTTTCCCCTACCCCCACCCCAAAAATAGCAATCCTACTGAACAATCCTTCACCTATCTGCTCTCTCTTATATCCTCCCCCATTCCCCCTCTGACTTTCTAGTAGGGCAAGATGGATTTCTATACCCAAGTGCCCATATATCTTATTTTCCACTTGCATGTAAAAAATAATTACATATAAATATATATAAATATATATATATATATATATATATATATATATATGTATGTATGTATGTATGTATATATCTCACCCCCTACTGGGAGGAAAAGTGATTGAATATAGGTTGTACATGTGTAGTTACACAAAACATTTCCATAGCAGATATATTGTGAAAGAATGACTGTATTTTCCTCCATCCTATCCTGCCCCCCACTTATTCTGTTTTCTACTTTGACCCTGTCCCTTTACACAAGTGTGTACTTGTAACTATCCCCCCCCTCAATCTGCCCTCTCTTCTAACAGTCCCCCTCTTATCCCCTTTCCCTCTACTTTCTTGTATGGTAAGATACCCGATTTGGTGTGTATGTTATTCCCTCCTTAAGCTAAATTCAATGAGAGTAAAATTGACCCATTCCCTTTTGCCTTCCTGTTCTTCCCCTCCATTGTAAATAATTCTATTTCTCCCTATCTCCTCTCATTATATTCCTCTCTTACCTCTTAATTTTATTTTTAGATATCATCCCTTCCTATTCAACTGATGTTGTGCCCTCTGTCTATGCATACATGTACACACACACACACATATATATAGACACACTCACATATGTATTTATATGTACATATAACCTCCTATATAAACATATATATGTATATATACATGTCTATACATGTATATTCCCTTAAACTATCTTCATACTGAGAAAAGTCTTATGAGTTACAATTATTGTTTTACCATGTAGGAAGGTAAATAGTTCAATTTTAATAAGTTCCTTATGATTTCTTTTCCCTTTTTATCTTCTCATGCTTCTCTTGCTTCTTGTATTTGAAAGTCAAATTTTCCATTCAACTCTATTTTTTCATCAAGAATGCTTGAAAGTCTTCTATTTCATTGAATGACCATATTTTCCCTTGAAACAGTTTTGCTGGTCATGCAATTCTTGGTTTAAATCCTACCTCCTTTGGCCACTGGAATATTATATTCCAAGCCCTTTGAACTCTTAATGTAGAAGCTGCTAGATTTTGTGTTATCCTGATTGTGTTTCCACAATACTCAAATTGTTTCTTTCTGACAGCTTACAGTATTTTTTCCTTGACCTGGGAACTAGAATTTGGCTCTAATATTTGTAGGAGTTTTCTTTTTGAGATCATTTTCAAGAAGTGATTGGTGAATTCTTTCAATTTCTATTTTGCCCTCTGGTTCTAAAATATCTGGGCAATTTTCCTGGAAAACTTGAAGGATGATTTCTAGGTTCTTTTTTTGTTCATGGCTTTTGGGTAGTCCAATAATTTTTAAATTATCTCTCCTGGATCAATTTTCCAGGTCAGTGCTTTTTTCAATGAGATATTTCACATTGCCTTCTATTTTTTCATTTGTTTGGATCAGTTCAATAGTAACTTGATTTCTCATAAAGTCATTAGCTTCCATTTGTTCCAATCTAATTCTGAAGGAATTATTCTCTTCAGTGAGCTTTTGAGTTTCTTTTTCCATCTGGCCAATTCGACTTTTTAAGGCATTCTTCTCCTCATTGGCTTTTGGAGCCTCTTTTGCCATTTGAGGTAGTCTATTTTTAAGGTGTTATTTTCTTCAGTCAGGTTGTTTGAAGCAAGCCAAAAAGCATTTGATTTTTGGAGTCAGTTCATATGCAGAAGTCTTAGAGAAGCAGTTTTGGCCTAGGTTTGTGTTAAACAAACTCAGACGCTTGGAAACCTGCTCTCATTTGCATTGGCTTTGTTTATGCCTTTAAAATGTTAACTGACATCCAAAGACCTGTTGGATTTCCCTAGATTTTTTGGTGCCTAAAATTCAACAACTTGCTTTTATCTGAGTTTACTTCCAGGATGTAGCAGACTTGTTGTAATGATACAATTGATAATATCCCAGGATGTGATAAACTAACTCTATGGTTGAGAATACTTGAATTTTTGTCCTTTGGATCTTTAAAGGTCTTGTTCAAATCATCATTAACTGGAGTTCATGGTTCTTCCCTGAATTACCCACATGGCCCGGTCACTTCTTTTTATTCACATCTCTGATCATGTTTAACGCTGGACATTAAGCAAGCTTCAACAGTTGTTGACTCTCTTTTTGTGATTTTCTTGCATCATTCTCATTTCTCTTCTCAGTTTTTCCTCCACTTCTCTTACTTGATTTTCAAAATCCTTTTCGAGCTCCTCCATGGCCTGTAACCAGTTCACAGTTTTCTTAGAAGCTTTTGATGCAGGAGTTCTGATTTCATTGTGTTCCTCCTGTTCCATGCTTTAATCCTTTTTGTCCCTCAAAAAAGAATCTAATGTATGATTGCTCTGCTTGCTTAGCTTCCTCTGCTTGCTCATGTTGCCAGTCAATTACTTGACATTTGAGCTCTTTGTCATGGTAGAACTCTTTTTCCATAGAGGAGAACTTTGTCCCAAATTGCTGGGGTTTTTTCACAAATGTCATCAGAGGTCTTAGGAGGGCACTCCCTCTACAGACACCACACTGGCAAACTGACATTTCTTACCCCAGGACCACTGTCCAATAAAGTGACCCAGATCAAAAGAGGTCAAAGCAAGAGCAATTACCCTCTGAATGGCCACTTGGCCCCCCTACAATCTGCAGGTCAGGAGCTCCTGAGGCAGCCACATGGCAGAATCTGCAGCCACCTCTCACCCCCAGAGGCAGAGGCTGGACCACACCCTTACTTTCCAAGAGAGTTCCTGATTGACCTTTTATTTTGTCTTTGGTGTTTATGGGTTGATAAGTCTGGACCCATCATAGCTGATTTACTCTCCTGAAGTCTGCCCTGGCCACAGCTACCTCCCTGGGGACAAAACCACACAGCTCACATGGGACTGCACCCAGCTCCCAGCATGCTGTAATGAACCCTTCCTGTCAGCTTGCCAGGCTGCCTTCAGTGAGAGATTTGCCTCTCTCTGTCACTTTGTGGGTTCTGCAGCTCTAAAATTTGTTGAGTCATATTTTATAGGTATTTGAGGTGGTTGTGGAGGGAAGTCACAGAATTTCCTGCTTGTACTTCACCATCTTGGCTCTGCCCCCCACCCAAGACATTTAATTCTACATAGCAAAGGAATCATTAAAAAAAAATTGTCACTACAAAAAGCACAAGCATTTAAACAATTCATTACATAATGGAAGGATTAGAATTTAGTATAGCTTACTTATATAAAATCTTTTGAAAGCCTATTACTTAAACCTCAACAAGATATGAAACAATTTGGGGTTTCTGCTAAAATTTCCTTTTGCATGGGACATTGTCCTGTAGCACAACTAACCTTGACCTTGGGTGACTTCTGTCATAGTGGTGGTAGAATTTGCTGATGGGGGAGGGGAATAAGCATTTTTATAGCTATATGTGGACATATGCTGAGCACATTTTACAAGTACTGCCTCATTTGATCCTCACAGCAACTTTGTGAGGCAAGTGTTACTATCTTTGTTTTATACTTGAGTAAACTGAGGCAAACAGAGCTTAAATTGTTTTCTCGGGGCTGCACCTTCCCAGCTGTCTGTGGCAAGATTTGAGTGTCTCAGATCTTCCCAACTACAGACCCAGTGTGCCATCTCCTAGGTCACTAGTTAGCTCATGAAGGCATTTTCTCCCTATAGATAGTACTCACAATATTAGGGATGTCACTGTCACTACCACTGACTCACTGGTTGGAGATTTATCTGGTCCTATTTCTACAGATCTTCTATAATTCACAAGGTCAGTGCTAAAGGATAGAAACAGATGGAGGCAAAGGCAGGTAGTAAAAACCTGACCAAAGTAAAATCCCTGCCCTACCTTTCCATCACCATTATTTTGGAAATAGAAAAGGGCTATCCTGGACCATTCACCAAGATCAGATCTAAGGCATCTGGATGGTTGCATCTGTAAGAGACCACTAGCCAGAAGCCCTTCCTCTTCCACCAGGGGCACCTCACATTAGCACTTCTTCCAGGTCAGGAACCAGTTAGGAGATTTTTAGCCAATGAGTCACACATGCTTAGAAAACAGTCTCCCAAATTCCCTTGAGGTTGACTGCAATAGTGGCAACAAATGTTGAGGGATGGAATTGTAGAGAAAAAGAATGAAAGCAGGATGCCTATTACAGTATTAAAATTATCTGAAGGCATACAGAACTGTAAGGTACTATTACCTCTGCCAAAGGAAGTGTGCAAGAGGAAACCTGTATATTCTCTTGTCAAGGCTCATTAGTTTAGTTAGGGAATGACCACGCTGCTTCTCTGAGGTCCTTACACTTTCCTTCCTCCTTCCTTCCTTCCTTCCTTCCTTCCTTCCTTCCTTTTTTTCCTTCCTTCCTTCTTTTCTTCCTTCCTTATTTTCTTCCTTCTCTCCTATGTTGTTTTTTTTTCCTCCGGTAGTTAATTTTATATGAAAAAATCACATATTAGCCTGCAGGTTAGTCAAAGCACTACTGTCTCCATGCAAGTTAGAGTCCAGAGCTCCCTTAGGTAAATATTGTTTTCCCCAAGAATTACTTCTATCTATTTTGTATGTTCTGCATGTCTATATGAACAGGTCACCTTCTCCTAGAAAAGTGGTTTCTTGGGCCAGAGACACACATTTTTTCTCTTCATAGCCACAGCACTAGCACAGTGTTTGGCATGTACACATCAGGTATTTACTAAATTGATATTGTTGTTGTTGACTAGCCCAAGGACATGCCAGTTTGTTTTTTTCTTTCTCTACATCCAAAAGACCTGAGCTCCACTATCTCCAGCAAAGTGGGTTATCTAGGTGGCACATCCAGAATAGAGTGGTGGGTCTGGAGTCAGGAAGATCTGAGTTTAAACTTGGCCTCAGACACTCACTAGCTTTGACCACAACCTTTGAACTTTAACTTTGGTTTGTCTCAGTTTCCTCATCTCTAAAAGGGAGATGATTACATTTGCCTCTCAGGATTTTTATGAGGATTAAATAAGACAATCATAAAATGTTTGTCACAATGTCTGGCAAATAGTAAGCATTGTATAAATGTTAGTTATAATTGTTGTTGTTTGTTAAAAAGAGTAACACACAACATAATGGTGAGGTGTTTGATGGGTGTGAACTCACCTTATTAATGAGGAATTCTGTAACAAAGGATATCATCAAGGGAGCAGATGAGGGGAAGACATGGGCTTTTCATGCAGAGAGGATGAAGGATTAGCAACTAGCCGGTTCTGGTGTTCCTCTCATATTCTCACAATATCAAGAGAAACTGATGAAAGTTTTCATCATCACTGTGAATGCCCCCTTGGGACAAAATCATAGGAGAATATTGACAAGAGCTGGATGGGCTGGGCTGGGATGAATGAATTGTCTTTCTGTCTTTGGAAGGAATGTCCACATCTGTCTGATGACCTTTTTCAGTGTTGAGTCACAACCAAAAGGAAAGACAAACCATATGACAAGGGAAAAGCAAGGGACCCAACCTTCATGATCATTGGCAGAACCAACCCTCATTTGGACCTAGGGTTAGTTTTCTGGCCATTCTCTTCTTTTCCTTTTCTGTTGGGATGTGTTTCTACTGAGCAGAAAAGTTGCTGCTCAATCTATTTTTATGTATGGTCTGCAAATCTTGAATGACATTTTAAAATATCAATAAGATGCAGGCTTGGGGCAAAATTAATTTTGTGCCACACTTCAGTAATGGTGGATTTTTTAAAAACATTAATCCATGACTTTTATTTTATTTTCTTTTAAATCGATACAAGGGAATAGCCATCAGCCAGCAAATATCAAACAGCACATTCACTAAGCCATCAGAAAGGTTTAGCTCTCCCCTTTTTGGTGGTTACATTCCCCTGTTAACCATGTTTGTTTGTTTGTTTTTTTCTAAAATTTTAAACATTTTAGAATCTATAAAAATGAGTTTAGTCTTTTTTTTTTTAATATGAGATTCTTTATTAAATTTTTTTGAGTTACATCTTTTCTCCCCGTCTTTCTCCCGCCCACC
>CM053581.1:10364407-10385097 GCA_028627135.1 Pseudochirops cupreus | reverse complement strand
ATTTTAAAAAAATATAAGTTGTTCAGATTAACTGAAGAGGAAGTAAATTGCTCAAATAACCCCATCTCAGAAAAAGAAATTGAACAGGCCATCATTGAACTCCCTAGGAAAAAAATCTCCAGGGCCAGATGGATTTACCAGTGAATTCTATCAAACATTTAAAGAAAAATTTATCCCAATGTTCTACAAACTATTTAGGAAAATTGGTGAATAAGGAGTCCAACCAAATTCTTTTTGCGAGATAAATATGGTACTGATACCTAAATCAGGAAGAGACAAAATGGAGAAAGAATATTATAAACCAATCTCCCTCATGAATATAGATGCAAAAATTTTAAATAAAATATTAGCAAAAAGACTATAGCAACTTATCACATGAACAATACATTTTGATCAGCTAGAATTTATTCCAGAAATGCAAGAATTGTTCAATATTAGGAAACCCATCAGTATTATTGATCATATCAACAGTAAAACTAGCAGAAATCATGTGATTATCTCAATAAATGCAGGAAAAGCTTTTGACAAAATACGACATCCATTCCTATTAAAAACACTTAGAAAGTATGGGAATAAATGGAGTTTTCCTTAGGATAATAGGTAGCATATATTTAAAGCCATCAGCAAGTATTATATGTAATGGGGTTAAACTAGAAGCATTTCCAATATAATCAAGGGTGAAACAAGGATGTCCACTATCACCCCTCTTAGTCAATCTGGTACTAGAAATGTTAGCAGCAGCAATTAGAGAAGAAAAAAGAAATTAAATGAATCAAATTAGGCAAAGAAGAGACTAAGCTATCACTCTTTGGAGATGATATGATGATATACTTGGAGAATCCTGGAGAATCAAGTAAAAAACTTCTTAAGACAATAAATGAATTTGGCAAAGTTGCAGGAATTAAAATAAACCCACATAAATCCTTGGCATTCTTATATATTTCTAATGAAGTCCAACAGCAAGAGATAGTAAGAGAGATCCTGTTTAAAGTTACTGTAGACATTATAAAATATTTGGGAACCTACCTGACAAAAACCCAGCACCCATATGAAGGCAACTACAAAACACTCTTTTTTTCACACAAATAAAGTCAGATTTAAATAATTGGAAAAACATCAATTTCTCGTGGCTGGGTCAAGTTAATATAATAAAAATGACAATTTTACCTAAACTAAACTACAAATTTAGTACCATATCAATCAATCTACCAAAAAATTACTTTATAGAGCTAGAAAAAATAGTCACAAAATTTATTTGGAAGAACAAAAGGTCCAGAATATCAAGGCAATTAATGAAAAGAAATGCTAGGGAAGGTGGCCTAATCTTACTAGATTTTAATTTGTATTATAAAGCAGTAGTCATCAAAACTGCTTGGTAATGGATGAGGACTAAAGTAGTGAATCAATGGAATAGATTGTGTACACAAGACTCAGTAGTCAATGACTATAGTAATATACTGTTTGATAAACCCAAAGACCCCAGTTTTGGGGATAAGAACTCACTATTTTACAAAAACTGCTGGGAAAACTGGAATATATTATGACAGAAATTGGGCATAGACCATTATCTAACTCTGTATACAAAAATCAAGACTAAATGGGTGCACAATCTAGGTATAAAGGCTGATACTGTAAGCAATCTGGGAAAGCACAGAAGAGTTTACCTGTCAGAGTTATGGAGAAGGGAAGACTTTATGACCAAAGAAGAGTTAGAGAGCATTATAAAATGCAAAATAGATAATCTTGATTACATTAAATTGAAAAGTTTCTGTACAAACAAAGCCAATGTAACCAAGATTAAGAGGGAAGTGGGAAATTGGGGAAGAATTTTTACAGCCATTGTCTCTGATGATGGCCTCATTTCTAAAATATACAGTGAACTGAGTCAAATATATAAGAATACAAGTCATTGCCCAATTGATAAATGGTCAAAGGATATGAACAGGCAACTTTCACAGGTAGAAATTAAAGATATCTATAAGCATATGAAAAAATGCTCTAAATCACAATTGATTAGAGAAATGCAAATCAAAACAACTCTGAGGTACCACATCTCACCTGTGAGATTGACTAAGATGATAAAACAGGAAAATGACAAATGCTACAGAGGATGTGGAGAAATTGAAACACTAATGCATTGTTGGTGGGGTTGTGAACTGATTAAACCATTCTGGAGAGCAATCCAGAACTATGCCCAAGGGCTATAAATAATGGCATATTGTTTGACCCAGTAATAGCACTGTTAGGTTTGTATCCCAAAGAGATCATAGAACTTTGATAGATTGGACTCTTCTCAGCAATGTAAGGTTATAAGACAACTCAAAAAGACTAAGGATGCAAAGATATGTCTATATTCTGAGAAAGATCTAGGAACAACAGAGTTTAAACGCAGATTGAAACAAACTACCTGCTCTCTTTCTTTTTCATGTTTGGTTTTGTTTCCTCTTTCCCACTGTTCATTGCATAGGTTACAACCCTTCTTTACAACCAGACTAATGTCTAAATACTAAAGTATTTTCAGACCCTATACTTCATTGCATGCTGCCATGGGTGGGGGGGGGTATAGAGGGAGGGGAGAAAACTTCAAACTCAAGGGATTGTGGAACTGAATCTTGTAAACTAAAAGTAAAGAAACAAATCAATTTTTAAAAGCCTATCATCCTTGAAAAATAAAAAGAAAAGAGATATGTGACAGAAGGGTGGAGTCTGGCCTGGAGGCCACTCTGATGGAAGTAGGTGGTAGAGACAGAAGTAGTAGCTTTGGGAGCTTCCAAGCCAGAGACAAAGAGGAAACTGAAAACTGGACAGAAAGAGGCTATAGAGGACTCCAGCGCACTGGGTGCAGGACCAGGTGCTGTTTGGCAACTGCTTTGCTTATACCCTCTTTAGAGAAAATAGAGAAAATATAGCTGGAAGAATAAAAGTGCCAAAAAGATGAATAGAATTGATGAAATAAAAAGCTAAGGAATGTGACCAACAATTCAAGATTTCAAACTATATTACAACAATTTCACACTGCCTAAGGGTGGTGCATTAACTGAATTGATTAAGCACACAAGGCAGTTGTTTTTCACTCTGATCTGATTCTTCCTGACTCCATTGGGATTTTCTTGTTAGAGACACTGGAATGGTTTGCCATTTCCTTCTCCAGCTCATTTTATAGATGAGGAACTAAGGCAAACAAGGTTAAGTGACTTCCCCAGAATCATTCAGCTAGAAAAGGTGTGAAGCCCAAGTTTGAGGAAAATAAGCTCCTGATTCCAGGCCCAGCACTCTATCCACTCTGTTGCCTAGCTGCCCTAGTTGCACAGTACATAGTACAATAACAATTACAATAGTAATCTAATGTTTGAGAAACCCATCCAAGCTTAGGGAATAAAGACTCACAATCTGACAAAAAAACAAAACAAAACAAAACAAAAAAAGAGGGAAACTGGAAAGCAGTGTGGCAGAAACAAAGTATAGACCAACATCTCACAATGTATATTAAGGTAAGGTCCAAATAGATAAATGATTTAGACATAAAGATGATATCATAAGTAAATTAGGGGAGCACAGAAAAATTTACACATCAGATTTGTATATAAGAGAAGAATTTACAATCAAACAAAAGAGAAAGGATTATGACAAATAAAATATATGATTCTGATTACATGGAATTAAAAAAATCTGCACAAACAAAACTAATGCAGCCAAAATAATGAGGAAAACAGGAAATGCCGGGGGGGGGGGGAGTGCGGAGGTATAGCAAATTTATCTGATAAAGGGCTTCTTTCTCAAATATATAGAGAAGTGAAGTGGGCCAAAGATAATAACTATTTCCCAGTTGATAAATTGTTAAAGGATATGAACAGGCATTTTTCTGAATAAAAAAAATCAAAACTATCAATAGTCACCTGAAAAGATGTTCAAAAATGACTAACTAGAGAAATATAAGTTAAAACAACTCTAAGGCACCACCTGGCACCTATCAAATTGGCTAACATAATGCAATAGGAAAAATGACAAAAACTGGAGGAGATGTGGGAAAATTGGACAGTAATTCACTGCTGGTAGAATTGTTTACTAGTCCAATCATTCCTGAGAACAATTTGAAACTATGCTCAAAGCTATATAAAACTGTGTACCCTTTGACCCAGCAATACCACCAACAGGTCTATATCCCAAAGAGATCAAGGAAAAGAGGAAAAAAGGACTTATTTGTACAAAAAAAAATGTAGCAGTTCTTTTAGGTAGAAAATTATTGGGAACTGAGACGGTGCTGTGTGGGATGAAAAACCCCATTCAAAATTTAATCAAACCACAGAGATTTCTCAGGATAAATACAGGAAATTTTATTCTTTTCCCCTGGGAGAAGAAGGTGGTTCTCTCCATGATGAGTCAGGGAGAGCAGGCATGTTACAAAAGACAGAATAAGACTTTATACCCTAATATAGTCGAGCCTCTCCCCCCACCTGTCCTTTCTCCCATTGGCTAAAAGGTGGCTCAAGTCTAGGTGCAAAAACCTTCCCCAATGGCAAATAACAGGGAATCCCACCACTGTACTTCAATAGCTTGGAGGGGGCTTACAAAGAAAAAGCAAATAGGGATAGCCAATTCAAATATACCTATACTTATTTGGCAAACACCAAAGTGAAGAAGAGAAGAGCTAAGACCTTAAGGTTGATTGACAGCAAAGGAAAGGGGGAAGGGTCCTGAAGCAAGTGAAGGGGAGGGAAACTTCTTCACCACCAGAGAGAGAATTGCTGAATTCTGAATGCAAAGTGTATTTTTTTCACTTTTTTAAAATTTTTATTGTCTTGTTTTTCTTTCTTCACATATTTAATATGGAAATTTGTTTTATATGACTTTGCTTGTATAATCTATATAGTGTTTGCCTTCTCAAAGAGGGGAAAGGGTTGGGAGGAAGAGAATTTGAAACTATTGTTTTAATGAATGTCATTTTTTTTACATGTAACTGAGAAATATTTAATAAAAGAAATGTTTTTTGAAGAGAAAAATTGATGGTGGAACTTTCCTTGAATTAATTAGAGCAGAGTAGGATTAGGATACAGGAACAATTACTTTGAGCAGAAAAAGCTAAGGTTGGAGCAAGGTTGGAGGTTAAAAACTCCTAAAGGGCCTGATGTTGATGCGGCAGTAGTAAAGCAGGGAAAGGGAAGAAGGAGGAAGGGGGGAACCGACAATCAAAACTGACATCAAATTTTCAACTATGTTCTGAGGAGTTTTCAAGTTTTCACTCCCCAGAAAATACCCATCAATTGGGAAATGGTTAAACAAGTTGTGGTATATGATTGTGATGGAATTCTATTGTTGTATAAGAAATGATAAACAGTATGATTCCAGAAAAAGACCTGGGAAGACTTACGTAAACTCATGCAAAGTGAATTGAGCAGGACCAGGAAATCATTGTGAACTGTAAAAGCAATATTGTAGCTATGCTTAACTGTGAAAGATTTAGCTACTGTGATGAAGACAAGGATCTGAGACAATTCCAAAGAATCTTTGATGAAAAATACTCTTCACCACCAGAGAGAGAATTGCTGAATTCTGAATGCAAAGTGTATTTTTTTCACTTTTTTAAAATTTTTATTGTCTTGTTTTCTTTCTTCACATATTTAATATGGAAATTTGTTTTATATGACTTTGCCTGTATAATCTATATATTGTTTGCCTTCTCAAAGAAGGGAAAGGGTTGGGAAGAAGAGAATTTGAAACTATTGTTTTAATGAATGTCATTTTTTTACATGTAACTGAGAAATATTTAATAAAAGAAATATTTTTTAAAGAGAAAAATTGATGGTGGAACTTTCCTTCAATTAATTAGAGCAGGGTAGGATTAGGATACAGGAACAATTACTTTGAGTAGAATAAGCTAAGAGATTGACTAAAGACAGATAGTTTTTCAGTTGCTAGGAACAATCTGGAGAAGAGCTGAATATTCCTCTTGTAAAGAGTTAGCTAGTCTTATGGCCCTCTGCACCACCTATAGCCTGAAAGAGGAAACACTTCTTGCTGATTTTCATTTGTTGATGTTATGGCCATCTTTGGCTTGACATGGAGAAACAGAGCGTAAGACAGAGTTCTCTTTTGGAGCTGTACTGACTGAAGAAGATAATATAGTTTTAATGGAAGCAGATTAGAAAAGATAGAATTTTCTACTTGAAATACCGGCTACATTGCCTCCTCACTAGATTGGAGAGAAAAGAATCCCTACAGGGGATTGCCTTTTATTAAGCTCTATGACTTTAGAGGGTGAGACAACTCATCACCTAGAGAACAGACCTGATTGACTTGGCAGATTCTAGACTTAAGGAAATAGTTGTTTCTCAAAAGATTGTAACTCTGTGACTTCACTAAAAAACAGTTCAGAAAATTGAGAGCAGCAGAGAAGCTGCTTCATTGAGTAAGTTTGTAATAACAATGCTGATAATAAATATTATAATTAGAACTAACATTTATACAACACTTTAAATTTTGCAAAGTGCTTCATAAAATTACCATATTGTATCCTCACAAGGTCACTGGGAGGTAGGCACGGTTATTATCCCCCTTTCACAGGTGAGGGAACTGAAGCAGATAAAGGTCAAGTGACTGGCTCATGGCCACAGAGCTAGTAAGAGTCTGAAGCTTGATGAATCGTCAGGCATTGACACTGACCTTGCTTTCTAGATTTACAAGTTGCCTGGGCAACTGAATTTTCCTAGTCATCCCACTTACCCTCGTTTTCTTCAACATTCGGTTTCTGAAAGTATCCTCCTATTCCACCACCATAAATACTGTGTGCGTTGGAGGTGGGGGGTGGGCTATGATCCAGGTTAATGAGTAGAATGTTATATTTGTGTATTTTGGTTATTCCTTCTTTTGTCTTCTATTGAGTAAACAATGTGATCATTACTTTGTTTTCTCTATGGTAAATGTTATATTTACCCTTATTTGTCTTTAGAATTAGTAAATATTTAATTTTTTAATTAGTGTTGTTATTATGACTGCGGTTGTCTAAATTAGCGGTTCTCAACCTGTGGGTTATGTTCAATTTGTAACAATGAAAATACATCTTGCATATCAGATAGATTCATAATAGTAGCAAAATTACAGTTATGAAGAAGCAACAAAAATAATTTTATGGTTGGGGGTAACCACAACATGAGGAACTGTATTAAAGGGTCGCAGCATTAGGAAGGTTGAGAACCACTGGTCTAAAGGGTAAACGCACCACTGGGGACACAGATGATAGGGGAAGGTAAAGGTGGGCTCAGGAAGTACAATGGAAAGTAGTAGGAGAGTAACCAATTCCAAACTCTAAGATCCTGAGATTGATCAGTGTCTGTGTGCCCATGGTTGTTGGAAACGCTCCCAAATATATCATCTCAAGCTGATACATTTCTTCTCTTTGAAGGAACATTTCCAGAGTCTTTCTTTAAAAAAAAAAGTGACTATAATCATGAAAATGAAAATAATGCTAAAAAGCAATTGTTCTCTGGTTAATTAGAATGACCAGCCTCAGCCCTGGTAAAAAGACAGGCAGAAACATTTCTCCTCTTTTAAAAAGTAGTATTTTATTTTTTCCCAATTACATATCACGACAATTTTAGCATGCATTTTAAAAAGGTTTCAATTTCCAATTTTTTCCCCCTCCTTCCCTTCCTCCCTACCCTCTTCCTAAAATAATAGGCATTTTTTATAGGTCATACATGTGTTATCATATAAAATCCATTTATATATTAGTCATAGTTGTGAAAGAAGAAAGAGATGAAAAGAAAAAATGAAAAACAGAATAAAGTAAGTGAAAAAAATATGCTTTGATCTGCATTCTGAGTCCATTCGTTTTTTACCTGAATATAGATAGGGTTTTCCTTCATGAGTGCTTTGTACTTGTCTTGGAACATTGTGTGATTAAGAAGAGTGGAGTCATTCATAGTTGATCTTCACACAGTATTGATAATACTGTATACAGTGGTTTCCTGGTTCTGCTCATTTCACTTTGTATTAGTTCATACACCTTTTCAGGTTTTCCTGACATCTGCTTGTTCAATATTTCTCATTGCACAATAGTATTCCATTCCATTCATAATATGGCTTGTTCAGGCATTGTTCAACTAATGAATCTCCCCTCAATTTCCAATGTTTTGCCACCACTTTTTTATGATCTCTTTGGAATACAGAACTAATAGTGGTGTTGCTGGATCAAATGGTATGCACATTTTGGCATCCCTCTGGGCATAGTGCCAAGTTGCTCTCCACAATGGTTGGATCAATTCACAGTTCTACCAATAGTGCATTAGTGTCCCATTTTTTTTCATTTATAATTTTCCTTTTTTATATTAACCAATTTAATGGGTATGAAGTGGCACCTCAGAGTTGTTTTAGTTTCTGTTTCTTTAATCAAAAACGATTTAGAGCCCTTCTTTGTATGCTTATAGATTAGCTTTGCTTTCTTCATCTGAAAATTCCTATTCATATCCATTGAACATTTGTCAATTGGGGAATGGTTTGTATTCCTATAAATTTGACCAAAAATATTTGTAAAGATTGTTTCCTAGCCTTCTGCCTTCCTTCTTATCATGGTTGCACTGATTTTCTTTGTGCAAAAGGTCTTTAATTTAATATAATCAAAATTATGTATTTTACATTCTGTAATGTTCTCTTGTTTAGTCACAAACCTGTAACTCACTTAACTTCTCCTTTAAGGATATGGATACTATGCCACGTGGAGCATAGATGTTTAATATCTTCTCGGTTGGTTTGGCTTAACAAATTTGTTATTGTTGTTCCCCAGTGGAACTAGGTAACTGATCAAATGAACAAGTCATAAATAAAAGTTTTTATTTATTTAATGTGGGGATTCATTTACGATTTCCATATTGAATAAGCTAGATAATCAATACAAAACCTCAGCTCTACAGGTACATAACTCGAAAATGTGAATAATTCACTTATTACACAGAAGATAGTGTAATAATGAAATCAGTGGTCATCACTCTCCAAAAATTCCTAAAACTAAATGGATATTCATCACATAGAAATTCTTATTTTGTTGCCAATGATAGAGAAAGAACTGAATTTTCCCAAGGTTCTTGAAGGCAGGGACTGTCTCTTGCCTCCTCTTATATCAACAAAACTTAGCACGCATAGTGCCTGGCACAAAGTAGTCTTTTAATTAACGGTTATTGTATAATTTGTTGGTTGATAGAACACAGAGTGGCTAAATCACTGACCCAGGATTACACAGCCAGTATGTATCTGAAGTGGGACTTGAACTCAGATTTTCCATTCTCCACTATGCAACACCACCTTTCTCTAAATATTTATGTGTGTGCCAGGTTTGCTTTTTTGGAATTTATCCAACATTGTAAATGACAACATGGATGGTTGAATGTTGTCTTTTTTTTTCAAAGCCAGTTGTGGAACTTCAATGGCTGAAGCTTTCTTGAGGGCATAACTACGTATGACAAGGAAAACAATCAACCCACTTCAGTTAAGAACATTTTTTATCTTGCCTCTCACCCATTTATTATACCCTCTAAATCCAATTAATGGAAGGTATTAACATAATTCAGAATGATTTCGTGATTTTTTTTTCTAACCTGTCCTTTGATTTCATTAGTGTGTCATTTTCATGAGTTTAATTACCAATAATGAGCACTTACTAATTTAAAATTTTATCATTATTAAAATGAAATGATAATAATCTAGTGATTTTTAAAGGTATCTTTGTGAAGGATTTTAGTTTTGATGCACTAATCTTTTTCCATAAATCTCCCCCATATAACTTAACCTTAAACACACACACACACACACACACACACACACACACACACACACACACACACACAGAGTCACATACCTGCAAACTAAAACCACCCAGGAAAGGAAGCATTTCACTTCTGGTAGCCCCATACTTTCATATACTATGATAAAAAAAAAATCAATCGTTTAGAAAGAACATCAGTATACATATATACATATATATATATAAACTCTCCTTATTTTGATTACTCTGAGTTCTGCAAAGTTTTCCATGCTTCTAGGAATCTTTCATATTACTTATTCTTCACGTGCAATGCAGTC
Source organism: Pseudochirops cupreus (assembly GCA_028627135.1). Taxonomy (NCBI): domain Eukaryota; kingdom Metazoa; phylum Chordata; class Mammalia; order Diprotodontia; family Pseudocheiridae; genus Pseudochirops; species Pseudochirops cupreus. The sequence goes on along the minus strand of CM053581.1, from coordinate 10,375,026 downwards.
AATAAGATAATGTGGACTGATGGGTTTATAGTCAAGAATACCTTAATTAAAATCCCTTAGATCTCAGTTACGCCTACAAAGTCATTTAACTTCCATGGAAAATTAAACAAATCGAAGACTTAAAAGACAGGTTAGAGATCATCTAGACTAACACTCTCACTTTAAAGATGAGCAAAATGAGTTCTGAAGAGGTTATATGATTGGCTTGAGATTAAATATAAAGTGACAAAATCTGGATTTGAATCCAGTTCACCTGACTCCAAATCCAGTGTTCTATTCATTTTGACCAACTGCTATTTTCATTGGTGGAAGAAATATATACAGACCAGGGTTTTTATATGGTTATCAAAACAGAGATCTCATGCAGTCACATATGATGCAATAAAATTGATGATACTCACATCCTATGATTTATTCATCCATTCCCTTATTCAAATACATGTCTTCTTCATCTAGGTTTTGCTTGGTTTTGTTACTACCAAAGTGTTATTATCACGTATTTTGTATATATGACATGTTTCACTTCATTTCCACTTTATATAGGAGATATTGTATGAGTTCAAGAAGTATAAATGAGGTATTCATATAGCTGTCTTCCTATAGTTCATACATTAATAAATATTTCTGCATTTTGTCATTTTGCATCATTTGACGAGTGAGAGATCATTCAGAGCTGTTTTAATTATTTTTTGGTGATTTAAAATACTTGTTATATGCTTCCCAGTAACTCTTGTCTTTCTTTATTGAAGTCATTTTCACATCTTTTAAATTTTTATGTATTTGAGAATCCCTTGGACATGTATTTGCATTAATCCCTTGAATACTTTTTATAGACAAAACTTCTAAGATATGATTTTTGTAACAAAATCTCACTCTATCTCTTCTTTTCATAATATAATTGAATTGATTTTGTTTGTTCAAGGACTAAATCCATGTAATTGAAATTGTTTATTTGTGTCTTTGGTAATGTTCTGGTTGGAATTTGGAATCCTTCCTCCAGTAACAGATCCTTTTTTGTTTGTGAATATTAGGTTACTGTGTTCATTCACTATGGGGTCTCTCTCTCTCTCTCTCCCTTTCTCGCTCTGTCTACACACATACACACACACACATATATGTATATGTAAATATATAGTGTTCTGCTGATTTACTTTTTAAAAAGGTAGTGCATGTAGCATTTTTTCAAGTACCTATTTATACTATAGATTGAAAAATTATAATGTGAGGTTCACTTCCCATTTCTTTAAAAATAATTCTCCTTTAAGTATGTGTCTTTTGCTCTTCTAAAGGATTTTTTTTTTGTTTCTGTAATGAGATGCTTGCAATATGTTCAGACCACCTAACATGGAGGCACCATATTTCTTGATACTCCCTCTATCAAGTGTTTAGAAGTAGCCTTCATAGATTTCTGGGAAAGGTTGAACCTTTAAAAACTGCCCAGACTGGGCCAATTGCCTTCTTGCCTGTGTATTTTTTTTTTCCTGCTTAGTTCAGAAATTGAAAATTACACACAGTTCATAGGCACTACATACTAAACTTGGAGAGGAAGACAACTTTTTCCATAAACTTTTGCCCTAGAAGAGTCTTTGGAAGGTTTTGGTTCTTTTCTGTTTATTTTGTCCTTAGTTTTAGATGTTTTCCAGTGAATCCCCTCAGACTCTGGAGTTTGAGCCATGGAAACCTTGGAGCCATGACTCCTAGTGTGTTGCTGGAGCCAGCCAGCAGCAAAACCAGAGAAGACAGGGTGCCTAGGATTTGAACCTGAGGGAGATTTTTGTATTTGCAATTGGGTCAGTGCTCTATAGTGATATTGAAGTAAATATTCCTTTGTCAATGTTAGTCTTAATGTTAATAATTAAATGGAACTGAAAATCATGGCACCAACACTTATACCTGAGGAAATAATATTAAGCCATTGGCAGAGAGCCTGGATTGCCCCCATACTCCTTAAGGGTACCAAAGAATCTTAGGGGAGGAAAGATGTAAAATGCCTCGCTTTCAGGCAGTGGGGGAGGGGGGGTGGGTCAGGCAGACAATGTTATACTTCTAATTCTGAGGCAATTTGTTTTGAATAACACTAATGTGTATATTGAAATGGGCAATATCAATATTTCTGTTATATTAGAGAGATCCAGAGATGATATATGTCATTAATTAATTTTATCTTCTTTTATTTCTATACATAATTTTTTGTAGTTGTATTTATCTAGGTTTTATGTGTGTCACTAGAATCATCTCCAAATATTTAACATAATTCTTAGTTTGAACGAAACATCAATTTTTGTTAATGTTGATTGGATTTTGTTAGTAACACACAAAAATACTAATTGATTTTGTAGATTTATATTCTCTCTTGCTACTTACAAGTGTTACTAATCATTTTGATTTGATTCTTTACTGATTCTCTAGAGTTTTCAAATTAGGTGTTCATATTGTCTCCTGACAAGATTAATTTTGTCTTTTATTTGCTAAAGTCTATTATTTGACTTCTTTGTAAATAAAAAAAAACAGACAAACACATAAATGAATAATCAAAAAGTGGGAAAAGTCGACATCTTTGAATTACCTATAAATTTGTTGTGAAAGTTTCCATTGTTTCTCAACTGTAACTGTCTAATTCTTAGTTTTACTCATAATCAATTCTCCTACAATGTTACATACATCCATAAAAATCACTAGGCTATGCAAAATTGAAACATTAAAAACCTCAAAACTTATGGTGAAAATTGGGTTAGTGGTACAACAATCAAAAATTCACTTGTAACACATTTTAAAAAATGATTGTAACCTAATCAAAATGGTAGCAATTTTACACGTGTTAAATTGTTAAGAATTATATGAACACTAAAATAAATAGTGATGATATCCAAAACTCAGACTACTGCTTAACTCTGTACATAGATTCCTACAAGGTTAGGATTGGCAAATTTTAGTCACTACCAGTGATATTGTGGTCTTATTGGACTGCAACACCAGTCTGAGAGCCAAGGTGGAAGATGGATAAAGAAGAGTGAAACATCCTTTCTCTGTCCATCGTGCTTTCTGCAACAAGAGGATATACAATAAATATGGTCCTTTTCCTTGACAAAGACTTGGAGTTTTCCTATGGAAGAGGGGCTTGGTGTTGGGCATTATGAAGTTGAGTAATATTCTATTTGGTAAAAATTGGACAAAAGGAAACACAAAATTATTTTTACATTCAAATCATATCCTAATATTTCAAAGGCATTGGCACAAATTTGTTAGGCATTGCAGCAAAACTGACAGTACATTCTTTTGATCTCATTAAAGAGAAGCTATTCTATGTCCATGCTTTTTAGGGTTTTTAAAATAAATGAGAGCTTTAATTTGCCAAAGGCTTTTTTTTTTCAAAATATATTGACATAATTAAGTTTGTTATTGTTGGTTTTGTTATTTATATGATTAATTATTCAAATCATATGCCTAATGTTGATCCATGCTTCATCCCTGCAGTAAATTCAATTTGCTGATGGTGAATATTTTTGTATGTATATATATATATATGTATATATATATATATATATATATATATATATATATATATTTATACATTGTACAAAAGCCTTTGTATCAACATTACTTAGAAATATTGTTCTATAGCAGTGGATATTTTCCTAGCATTTATGAACTATTCAAATAAAAACATTGTTAGCTGTATTTTAATATAATTGTTTTCCCTTATACTTCTACGTATTTTGTTTTAAGGATTTGAAGATATCATTTTGGAAAGGGGTCCATCAGATTCCTGGGACTATCAAAAATCATCATACAGATATAGATAGATAGATACATACATACCTACATACATAGATACATAGATATATAGATAAAGAGAGAGACACACACACAGAGACACAGAGAGAGACAGAGACAGAGAAAGACAGAGGGAGAGAAAGACAGAGAAAGAGTTAGAGAGAAAGAGAGAGAGAGAGAGAGAGAGAGAGAGAGAGAGAGAGAAGAGAGAGAGAGAGAGAGAGAGAGAGAGAGAGAGAGAGAAGAGAGAGAGAGAGAGAGAGAGAGAGAGAGAGAGAGAGAGAGAGAGAAAGAGTGAGAGAGAGAGAGAACATTTTCAAGAATCTCCAGCCAGAGGATTTTTTTTATTATTATTATCTGGGCCGTCCCTAGTCTGAATCTCAGAATAATAATGATTACATTAAAAAGGTTTGGGAGAATATCTTCTTTCTTTATTATTGAAAAGATTTTGTAACTAATATTGTTCTTTAATTATATGATAAAATATCCTTTCAAAGCTGACTGAATTATTGTTCCCATTTAATAGTTTTTGTTCTGATTTGGCCAAAAGCTTTTTAGAAATAGGATGTTAAGGGTATTCATTTGCTGTTGTCCTTATTTCAGTTTTTACTTTTATTCTCAAAAAAAATATTAGATATTTTAATTAGGTTCTACCTTTTTTTTGTTTATGAATATGCAGATTACTTTTGGTGATTCATTTCCTTTCTATTTATTGCAAAGTCACTTATTTTTTTTTTACTTTTGCAATTTAACTGTCCTTTTTTTGGAAAAAGTTTGTTAAAGCTTTATTAATTTTGCCTGTATTTACAATAGAATTGCTATTTATTTTTCACTTTAAAAGTATTTTTTCTAATTCATCTTTTTTTTCCCTATGAAATAACAATTTCAAATTGAGAGTTATCTAAGTTTACATACAGTCCAACCCATTCCCTAAAAAGCACCCAATGTAACATACTTGGCAAGTATGTTACATTTTGGAAAGGGGTCCATCAGATTCCTGGGACTATCAAAAATCATCAGTTAACCTCTTCTTAAAGACTTGCAGCAATAGACAAAATATCACCACTCGAAGTAATCCATTTTACTTGGAGATTTCTCTAATTATCAGGAATCCTTTCCTCCCCCCAACACCCAATCTAAATTTACCTCTCCATAGCATTCCATCTATTGCTTCTGCTTCTGATATCTAGGACAATTTCTTTTAAAGTCTAATCCTTGCTCCATATAAAAGCCACTCATATAAGAGAAGGCTGCCATCATGCTTCTGACCACTTTCCTGATGAGTCTTTTATTCTTCAGGTTAAAGAGCTTAAATTCATTCAACTGATTGTCATGTGACATGGACTTTATGGGTCTTACCATCCTGCTTAGCCTCTCCTGGATGTGCTCCAGAGTACCAACATTCTTCTTAGACTGTCATGCTCCACATCAAACAGGATATGTTCTGTGAAGTTTGGATTTAATAAAAGGGCCACATTTAGGACCTGGAGGGCTACATGTGGCCTCAAGGCTGCAGGTGCCCCATCCTTCTTCTAGATATTATCTGACTGTGGTAATGTACAAAGTGAAGATCACCTGTTTCTGAAAGCATGCTACATATAGTCCATCATCCTTGATGCAGGCATTTTGAATTTATTGTCTTCTTCTGGTTCTATGTTTTGATTCTCTTTGTCCCCCAAAAAGGATTTTATAGTCTGATTGTTCTTCCTCTGTTTGCTCATCTTGCCAGTCAATTACTAGACTTTTGAGCTCTTTGACACAGTAGAACTCTGCTTTCAGAGTGGAGAGTGCTGTGTCCCAAATTTCTGGGTATTTGAATAGCTATTATCAGAGCTGTTGTCAGAGCTATGAGGATGCCCTCTCTAAAGGCTGCCACAAGCTTTGTCATGCTAGTGTTCCTCACCCCAGGACCGCCACCCAAGACTGCAACACAGATCAAAGCAGGTCAAAGCAAGAACAATTACTCTTTGAATTGTCACTTGGTCCCCCTATGATCTGTAGGCCAGGAGCTTCAGAGGCAGCCATAGGGAAGCAGTTGCAGCCCCACTGCCTCCACCTCTGCCACCCAGGGGCAGGGACCAGACAATACTCTTCTCTCACCCAGTTCCAACAGAGCTCCTTATTGATGTTTTACTGTCTCTTTGGTGTTTATGGGTTAAAAGTCTTGAAATCACCACAGCTGCCAGTAATTCACTCTCCTGAAGTCTGCTCTGGCAGGTCTCTGCCCCTGGTCTGGGCCAACACAGCTCATGTGAGACTATATAGAGACTGGTCTCCCAGCCCAGTGTGATAGACTCTTCCTGTTGGCCTGCCAGCCTACCTTCAGCAGGAGACTTGTTTCTCTCTGTCACTTTGTGGCTTCTGTAGCTTGAAAATTTGTTTAGTCATTTTTTTTCCAGGTATTGGAGGTGGTTGGAATGAGAGCTCAAGAAAGCTCCTGCTTTTTCTCCACCATCTTGGCTCTGTTCCCCGCCCCCCTCCCCCTCCAATGGCTTTGTTAATAAAATGTTACCTCTGTTCAGGGTTCTGCATTTTTCCAAAAAAGAGATTTCATACACTAAAACCACTGAACAGCAATATACATACACACGCATATGCATGTATGTATGTATGTATGTATATATACATATGTGTGTGTTTGACATGATTCATTGATTAAGTGAATAAGTAACTCAGATGAAATTAAATGATGACGTATACATTAGTTCCTCATTCTAATTTCCTGTTTAGGCTAAGTTGTGGGGATTCCTGTAAAACTCAGTTCTTTGAGACATTTTATGTTGCTAGTGCATTCTGGGAAGTAGGCAGAGTAGGTCAGAAATTTCTAGGCTCTCCAGATTTCTTCCATGAAAATACAGAAAATTTTAAAAAAAGACAGGAAATTACCACAAAAATCCAAAGTAGAAAAAATAAAGAGGTAAAGCAGTTATCCTCCTAAGACACTGTGAGAGGGCCTCAGAGAAAACTCCAAAGACTGAGGTTTGGCTTGAGTGAAATGTAAACACCTTTAGGTTGATTCCAACAAGCAGTGGGCTCTGTGGGGAGTAGATTAGGCCTTGAGAAATCTCACTCCAGGAACTTTTACCCCACAGATTTCATCTGGGGAACAACAGAAGGACAGCTGAGTGGGGAAGAGATTGAAGAAATCCCTGCAGTTTCCAGAAGTCAGGCCTAACAGTTCTGACCAGACATCATCCTGTTCTATGGCTGTGGATGAGGAGGAATGAGCACCAGCCCAGTGAATGTGGTACCTCAGAGAGCAAGAACATTCTCAGGACAATGAGGCTGGGGCTTAGGGGAGGAAGAAATGAGTCCCTAAGATTGAAACTCCTGGACAGAATTCAGAAACCAACAGTAAGGAGGGCCTGAGGCCTAGGGCAACATTGTTCTGCCACCATTCTTCCATTCACTCCACCTTAAAAGGTTGGAGTTGTCTTTGCCTCTCCTTTTTCCCTCTCCTCTTCCAGCTGCCACATAAAATCAGGTGCAAGGCCCAACCAATTATACTTTCATAGATCTCATTCTACAGTTATCTTCCTTTCCCTGTCAAACTCCTTGAGGACTAAAAGACATTTACAGCTGTCTACATTTCTCTCCTTCAAATCATTTCTCAACCCCTTTCAACCTGGCTTCTAATTTCAGTATTCCATTGGAATTATTCTCTCTAACATAAGCCCTGAATATATTCATTGCCGAATCCAAAAGCCTGTGCTAAGCTGTCTTCCTTCTTGACTTCTCTGCTATATGTACTACTATCGACCACCTGCTCCCCTTGGACAATCTCTGTTATTGGTTTCTCAGGAAACTCTCCTCCTTGAAACTCATGCCTTACTTCCTATGTGTCTAATAAGTCCTTTTCAATCTCCTTTTTACAGTTATCATTTATGCCCTATGCCCTAACTAAGAATAACCCTAAAGCATTCTTAGAAGCTCTTCTGAGATGTAGTTATATATAACCAACTAAAATTAGGCATCTCTGACTAAATGTATTATGGACAGTTCAAACTCAGAAAGTGCAAAACAGAATCATTTACCTTCTTCTCTAAATGCAAGTCCTCCTCCAAACTTTCTTCCTCTGTAAATAATCCGTTTCCAAGTATTATTGATTCTACCTTCAAAATCCATCAAACAGATGTTGTCTTCACTTCACTCACATGGCCACCACTCAGACTCGAAACCGCATTATCTTTGAATCTCTGAGATATTCTCAACTGGACTTCTACTTTGTCTCTCCTCTCAAGAAGTCATTCAACAGAGCTAACTTTCCCCCTAATGCATGTCTGACTATTTTCTTCCCTTTATTTCCCTCCCTGTCATCTTAGATAAAATGCCAAATCCTCAACATAGTGTTAGAAGTCTTTCTCATCTGACTTCAATCTAACTTTCCAAAATAATTCTCTAAAATTTCCAATTTACTTTATCTTTCAGTCAAAGTGGTCTGCTAAGCATTCCCCAAGCTTGCCATTCCCTTCCCTCCTCTGTGTCTTTGCTCAAGCTATCACTCAAAAATAAGTTTTCTTTTCTTTACCTTTGTCTCTTAGTATCTCAGCTTCCTTCAAGTCTCTTATCATATGACATATCTTTCAGTAATCAATCCTCCATACCTGCATGACCCCCTACCACAAACTGAATTTGCCCTTGGAAAAATGTAGGCTAATTAACACTCTTTGTCATACAAGCAAATATTCTAGAGTTGAAGTGACTTGCCCAAGGTCACACAGTTACAATGACAGAACATTGGAACTTAACTCAAAAGCACACTCATTTTCAAAGTTCGATGATCTTTCAACTAAACCTCTAGCACAGTGGTTCTCAACCTTCCCAATGCCACAACCCTTTAATACTTGTATGTGGGTGTATCTGGGTGCATCTGCATGTGGGTGAACCCGCCTGGAGATAGATAGAGGAGCAGTGTCTTGGTTCCTAAGACCATTGGAAATATGTGTTTTCCAATGTTCTTAGATGACCCCTGTGAAAGGGTTGTTCAACCCGAAAGGGGTAGCAACGCACAGGTTGAGAACCAGTGCTCTAAGAGGTGGAAGAATCTTAGACATTTTGCTTATGGGGACATGTTTTACTAAAAAAAATACCTCTGCTTTTCAGAATTAATATATGTTGTGGAAATAGGGTGATAAAATGATACCAGTTATTTGAAAATAAAGTTCTCCTAGTATTCAAAATCCAAGGTAATTGGAAAATCTATAATGGAAATGACTTGTCATGTCAAGTATATCTTTTTTATACTATGTACTTGCAAAGTTGAAGACTAGGATAAAGAATGAACATGTTGTATTTGCTGCCCATTCAATTATATTCAAATAAGATTTTTGCTTTATGACATTCTATACTTAATCGATTTTCCTGAAAGTGAAGTTTTATCCATAGATAAACACTCACAAACACTCCCTAAAAGTCCATCTTTTTCAGGTCTTTGAAAAGAAACAGAAGGCAACTTGGAATTTCTAATTCCCTTCAGAAGATAAAATCCAAAGTAATAGCTTCAGCTATTGGTATCAGGCATAAAATTTGATATAATGCATGTCGTAAACCGCCTATTGGTTATTATTGTAAATGATTGATTTTTTTTCCCTAACAATTTAGATAGTACTTACTGTAAAAACAACTCATGAAAAGTCAACATGCTTTACAAGGAAATAATTTACCACAGCTATCTGGGATATAGAATAATATTTCACATTAAGTGACATTAATTAAGGCCAGAAAATTCCAACAGAAAGGAATGAGAAGATGACAAAATTTCAAAGACTATATCTCTTCCCTCCTGTCTGAGTGAGAATGAGAAGCTGTGAGTCATTTGACAATTGGATTCAGGGCAGAACTTTCCATCAAGAAAGTAACACTTTAATTAATACATGACTATTTGGATAGAATAAGCTGGAAGGAGGGAGATAGCAAACGTTCAAATGCTTCCACCACATTGGAGGTAGCCTGGCACAATTGGAGGAGTATGGAACTCAGATTCAGAAGACCTCGCATGGAACCCCAGCTCTGTCATTTTCTCACAGTATGAACTTTGGAAAACCACATCTTTTCTCTTGGCTTCCATTTTCTCCTTTACATAATTAAATTGCATTTTGTCATCTTTAATATATCATAAAATTGAAATAACCTAGAATTTCACCACCTTTTAAATCTAAAAATTTGGAATTCCTTTCTCCAAATGCATTTATTTTCCATCTCTTGATTCTACCTCATTCATACCTGACCAACTGAGGGCCAGCTGCAGGAACCAGGCCAAGAGAAGACTCAGGAGGCACCTGTCAATTAAGAACAACAGCAAGCATTTATATCGTGATTTTAGGTTTGTGAAGTACTTTATACATATTATCTGATTTGATCCTATCAACAGCTCTTGGATAAGTGTTACGATTATCTCCATATAGATGAGGGAATTGAGTCTGATAAAGGCCAAATGGCACTACCAAGGTCACACAGCTAAGTAAGTATATGAGGTATAACTTTCCCAACACTAAGTCCAGCACACTATCCATCGAGTCACCTAGCTATCTTGAAGTATGGAAAAGGGATCTGGAGGGTTCACTTTGGTCCCAGAGAGTAGATGAAGAGGAAAGAAAAAATGGAAGCTACAAAAGGACAAATTTAGACTTCATCTCAGGAAAATTTTCTGACAATGAGAAATACTCAAAAGTGAATTGACCTGCTTGTGGACCTAATGGGTTATCCATTTTTGAAGGTCCCATCAAAGATTGGAAGGCATTTTGTTGGGATGTCACAGAGCTATTTGTTTTAAACTGTGGTTTGTACTAAATGACTGCTGAAATTCTTTCCTGCTCTAAGAGACAAGAAAAAAATCTTATTCTATG
>CM053581.1:10353559-10363907 GCA_028627135.1 Pseudochirops cupreus | reverse complement strand
AAAGAAGGAAGGAAGGAAGAAAAGAAGGAAGGAAGGAAGGAAAGAAGGAAGGAAGGAAGAAAAGAAGGAAGGAAGGAAGGAAGGAAGGAAGGAGAGATGATCCACTGGGTTTGACCTGTGTTAGCATGTATCTAAATATAGTGTGTGAAAAAGAAGTAGAAACAAATCAGAGCTAGTCAGATTACTGGTGATGGTCATCTCCAATTAGAACTGACATCTAATTATTGTAAGTTGGCTTGGTAGCAACCTGAGATAATTCTGTCTTGATTTTCTAAGCATAACACTCATGGAAAAATTATGGTAGTCTAGCAATTATAATATTTCTTCCACAACAGGTAGAATCAAGTGAATAATTTTCAATAATAATATCATTTGCCCACACACATATATATATAGTGTATATAGATAGACATCAATATCAATATATGCATATCTATATAAATAGATATGCATAAAAATTTACATATGCATACAGTAGCTTCATGAAGAAAAAGAAGAAGAAAGAGGAGGAGAAGGGAAAGGAGGAGGAGGAGAAGGAGGAGATGGCAGAGATGGAGGCAGAAAAGGGAAGAAGGAGGAAAAAAGAAAAAAATGATTTAATAGCCACCAATTTCTCATAGAAATTAATTCCCATACATATTGATATTGGTATTCTAACACTGTATTTGTATGCTGATGAGTCATACACAAACATAGTCTTTGAAAAAAAATAAGCTAAAATAATCATCACACAGAAGACCATAGGAGGCTGTATTTTAGGTAAGCACCAGCCATACCATATTCCAAGTATGGAACTATGAGGAAGACTTGAAATATCATTAAAGAACATTAAGATAAAACGATGGCTGTGTCCAATGACCACATCAAAGGTTAATTTGTCTCCATTCATGTAGTCCACTCAGTTTACTTTTAAGGGTTAATGTCTTATCACTAATATCCTTGCGATTTTGAGACAGTTTTAAGAGAGACCCTGGGAATGTCAGGGACCTCCAGTGAACAACTAATGTGAGGTCTTGAAGAAGCCTCTTACACAACATTCAGGCAGGCATGGATAATAATTGGCATCATTAAGAGAAACAGCCCCAACAAAGAGATTAGACCTATAGTTGAGTTTTCTGGACCAATTAAGAAGTAGTTTATCCCAACGTCCCAGTGATTTTTGGTTTGGGAACACTGTCCACTGTGGTGAACTATTTCTTGGTAGTGCATTTATCATTTCCCACATGATTTGAGCTTTTGAGAAACTCCAAGTCTCTCCTTTTTTATTCCATTAAAAACAAACAAACAAATCTCTATGAGACAAGGAAATCATAGAAATTCCTGTCCTCTTGAAAGCTAAAGTCAGGAGGGTGTGAAGGCCTTCTCTAAGGTCAAAGGAGCTCTCTAATCAAACCAAGAATGTCTTTAATCCATTTATCTTAAGTAATATGTCTCTATGATATAAGTAAAGCATTTCCAAGTGAGCAGAGAGTAGAATGGAAAAGATTATCAAACATTGGGAATCATAAGTAAGGTTAGGAATAAAAATTGACACCTCTTAGGGAACTCTATTGGTCCATTATTTTATACTTTTAACTAACCTTTCAATTAAAAAAAAAGTCCAACCTTAAATAAAAAATGCCTGTCCTTTTACTAATGAATTTCCAGAGCTCCCTTATTACTAAACATCTGGGCTTTCAATGAAGCATTTCAGAGGTATTTATGAAAATAGTATCCATGTGATAATGGTTCAACAAACTTGGGACTCTCACATATGGAAGTGTAGCTGTGCATGTGAGAGATTAGACCAGCAGATTACAATGGAAGAGGAACCCAAATCAGGCAATCTCATCAGTTTGCAGAAGGTTTTCTTTGAAATCACACTATTTAATTAAACCAATTGACCCAGGCATTTGGAATGATTTTCCCCAGAGCTTTAGCTGTGGGTATATAAACTGTCAACAAGTTATTCAGTACTAAAATGAGGTAGATGACAGAATGTTAGCAATATTAATAATAACATGATAATTAAAAAAACCAGGCATTTATATAGCTCTTTCATGCATGCAAAATCTTTACTATACACAATCTCCTTTGCTCTTGTGCCTGCATATTCATGTATATTGTGTGTGTGTGTGTGTGTGTGTGTGTGTGTGTATGTGTGTGTGTATTTCCCTTCTGAAATGGATTACTCCCTTGAGGAAAACATTTATTAAGTGATTTCTATGTGCTACACACTGCTAAATGTCTTGTAAATATCATCTTATGTCATACAACAACCCTGAGAAGAAGGTGCTATTATTATCCCCATTTTACATTTGAAGAAACTAGAGTAGATAAAGGTTAGGTGACTTACACAGGCTCACTCAACTAATAAGTTATGGAAATCAAATTTGAATACGAATCTTCCTGACTCTAGGCCTGTGTTTCTATCCTCTATAGCACCTAGCTACAAATTGGATTTTTAGTCAGAAAACTAATAATGGTGTGGATGAAGACAGCATGGTGAGGGTGAAGGTGGAATCTTGGTCTCTGATTTCATCAGTAGAGGAAACTGATAATGTTGCATAAACAAGCTACATATACAATAGATAGGGAATCAAGAGAGAGAAGACAATGGAATTGAGAAATCAATCATGGCTTCCTTTGTAATGGCCATCTTAGTTGAGAACTGAAGGAAACCAGGCAAGCCAGGAGGAGGATATGAGGAGGGAGAGCAATCAAGGCATAGGGGGTAGGCAGAGAAAATGCTCAGAATCTGGAGATGGTATGCTTTTTCAAGGAATACTCAAGAGGCCAGTGTCTCTGGATCAGAGAATAGAGTTGTGTAAGGTGTAAGAAGACTGGAGAAGTAGGGAGCAGGGGTAGGTGTAAAGGGCTTTGAACACCAAGCAGAGGATATTATATTTGGTCCTGGAGGTGACAGGGAACCATTGACGTTTATTGGATAGTACTGGAGGTGATACAGTCAGACCTACCCTTTAGGAAGTTCACTTTGACAACTGAACTGAAGATAGGATGGAGTGGGGAGAGACTTGCGTGTCAATTAAACCAACCAAATTCTTAATGTAAGTAATACATTTTCCCTTTATAAATATGAATATCTGGCTAATGGACAGGTCCAGAAGGAAAATTTAAATGTGCTTCTATTTCAGATTCTTCATTGACTCATCTTAATTTACATCCAAATGCTGGTAAACACAGCTTAACAATTTTTTATGGTTTTAATAGAGATTAGAATAAAGAATATGCAGGGAACTCTAGCTTAAGGAAATTCCCATTACTAATCAATTCAGCACATTTTATGTTGGTTGTAGTTGCTTCCAGCATGGGGTGGTATTTGATTTTCCCAGAGTCACATATTCAGTATGCATCAAAACCAGGACTGGAATCCAGATCTTTTGCTTTTCAAGGCTAACTCTCCGTTCAATTGTGCCACAGTCTATGTTTTTATTAGCATAGGAATTATTGCAAAGCTTAGCCATAAAACTTCCAAGAATCTGTGGCATACCATCAAGAGACATATCAAAACTTCTGTCTATTCCCAGTGTCATGGGAGTTAGGAAGTAGTTGAACAAGCAAGTCAGCTTGGAAGGGGAAGCTTTACACTATGGATTAGAATCATGGTGTCCAGAGGATTTCATACTCTCTTCTCCAGCCACTACTCCAGCCTCTGGTTCTGCCCACCTTGCAGTTCTCTGATTACATACATAGTCTCTCTACTCTGTACTACAATCCATCTTGGGGTTGGAAAATCCATACCTTCATCCTTCTCTCTACATTATTGTTGTATAATCATTTCTTCATATATGTCTGACTCTCTGAGCCCTTTTTTTTTGGTAAAGATACTGGAGGGTTTTGCTATTTTCCTCTCTAACTCATTTTATGGATGGGCACACTAAGCAAACAAGATTAAATGATTTGGCTGGGGACATGTGGTTAGTATTTCAGGGCAGATTTCAATTTAGGAAGATATTCCGTCCAGTGCAACACCTAGTTGCATGCCACATGGCCATTCCAAATATTTACCACCATAGCCCTTCCATTTCCTCAGATACTCTTAACCCTAAAAATCCCACACTAAAACCCCTTAGCTGTCCCCCAAATCCCCAAGAAACATAATCAGCTCCATATCAAAAGGCACCATATATACCCTTCTCTCTCCTCCAATCCCTGATAGTCTCTAAAAACTCATATTTTCCACACTGTCTTCTGACATATAGAAACAAATAGATTATATGAGTTGTACTTCACTTATCCTTCATGATAATCAGAAGAATTTTCCATTTTCTTCATCAAAATGTTTCTTTGATGATGTTTTGAGGTCCTTTATCCATGTTCTCTTTTATAATTCCTTGTTTGTGAAAGAATCCAAAAGAATTTAATAAGTGCTTATTATATGCCAAGCACTATGTCAAGCAACAAGATACAAACACAAGAAACAAGAAAATCCCTGTCCTCAAGGGGTTTACATTCTAATAGAGGAAGACTATACACAGTGAGACACACACATATACATGCACTATCTACACAATACATATATATATGTATATATATATATATATATACATTTAAAGATAGATATGGATATACAGTGTATGCACATGCATGTATATATACACATATATGCATATGTATGTGAATATGTGCATACATTTATGTATGTGTATATGTATATGCGTATGTATATCGCAGTAACAGCCAAGAAGAGAGATTTTGGTCTGAAATGTCACAAGTTGGTAAGTGCAACCTCAGAGTAAGTGATTGTCACATCCTTTCCAGGAATGGAGGTAGTTATTTTATTAGCAGTTACAAAGTTAGAGGTGTCAATTTTGTGTAGAAGGTAGTGAGAAGGGGAGAGTGCATTAACAATAGTAGGACAGGAAGATGAACAGAATCATTTTGCTGGGACTTGGGCTGGGTGAGGCTAAGTGGAGAGAAAAAAATCACAAGCCCAGAGCCCTAGTATATCCTATTGGAGGTGGAGGCTGGAATGGTATAGTCTGGTCATCCACAGCACGATATTTATTTATTATCCTCTGAGTGAAACTCATTTTTCATTCTTTGGAGATTGCCAAGCTGCATTTTGAAGAGACAAGAATAATGGGACCTGGAAAGAGAATATGGATGGAGTTAGCAATTGAAGATGACTCCAATGTTGTGAGCTTTGGTGACAAGAAGCTTGGTGGTACCTGCATTAGAAATGGGGATCTTAGGAAGAGGGAAAAATTCTTTGAGGAAAAATACTGAATGCTATCTCAGACATGTTGAGATTCACTTGTCTACAGGTGAATCAGTTTCAAATGTAAAAAAAAAAAAGTTTATGCTCAGGGGCGATAGATGAGAGACTAGGCCTGGAAGTATAGATGCTCAACATATTGCATTATGAGTCATCTGTGTAGAGAGGAGGATTGAACCACTGGATGAAGATGAAGGGTTAGAGAAGGAAGGAAACATTTATTAAGTGCCTACTATATGTCATGCAATGTGCTAAATGCTTGCAAATATTATCTCCTTTAATCCTCACAACAACCTTCGAAGGGAGCTTTTATTATTATCTTCATTTTGCAGTAGAAGAAATTGAGGTAAACAGAGATCAAGTCACATGCTTAGCTAGTAAATATCTGAAACCAGATTCAAACTTAGGTTTTCTTGACTCCAGTTACAGAATTCTATCCAGTACACCTTCTTACCACTTAGCTGGAGGGAGAGAGACAAAGAGAGAGAGAGACAGAGAGAGACAGAGAGACAGAGAGATAGAGAGACAAAGAGACAGAGAGAGACAGAAACAGAGAGAGACAGAGAGAGACAGACAGACAGAGACAGAGAGACACAGAGAGGCACAGAAACAGAGAGAGACAGAGAGAGACAGACAGGGACAGAGAGACACAGAGAGACACAGAGAGAGACAGAGACAGAGAAACAGAGACAGAGACAGAGAGAGAGAGACAGAAAGAGAGACAGAGAGAGAAGGAGGGAGAGAGAGAGGAAGAAAGAGACAGAGAGACAGAGATAGTGAGAGAGAGAGAGAGAGAGAGAGAGAGAGAGAGAGAGAGAGAGAGAGAGAGAGATCAGTGCAGAAAAAAGGAAAGAAGAGGGGAGGAGAGTCAGGAGGAAAAAAAAATACCCCAGGGATATACACAGTTAATATGTATAACATGGGCAGTGATTCAGCAAAGGATATGGAGGACTGATTAGGAAGGTAGATAGGAGAACCAAAAGGTAGTTATGATATCAAAGACACAGAAATGAGAGAATAACCCGGAAGACAGAGTAGGTAACAGTGATAAATAAATACTGTCAACAAGTAAACAAAGATAAGTACTGACAAAATATCACTATATTTGACAATCACATCATTGATAACTTTTGTAAAAGCAGTTTCAATTGAGAGATGTGTCTCTTCATTTCTTTGAACTCAACGTCTTTATTTGTTATTTAAATGAAGGAATTATATTATATGACCTCTCACATCCCTTTAAGTACTAAATTCATAATCTTATCATGCTAAAAAACAAGGCAAGCACAAAAGGTTTAACTGCCATTTTATTACATAATATTAAAGTTTTTTTTTTCCAAATCGATGAATATAGAATAAGAGACACAGTTAAGTGGGAAAAAATCTGAGTTAGAAATCATTGCAATTATCAAGTCAAAACAGTATTTTATTGGCAAAGGAATAATTCCTATGCTTGTGTAGCTATTCTCCTCAACTAGAGGAGAATAAAAAAGAGAATTGTGTGATAGTTTTCTCCTATATCCCCCAAAGGGACTAGTATAATGTATTACACATAATAGGCACTCAATAAAATTTCTTGATTGACTGAATTATTATTCTGAAAATCCAAAATTTAGCTGTCTTGTAAGGGTTTTATTTTACAATAAAATCTGGCCTTCAGATTGTTCATGGATTTATGAAGGAGTTACGCAAAATTGACTTTCATCATGTCTCCTTCTATTAGCTCTATATAACCTTGGGCAATTTCCCCATACTCTCTGACCCTCAGTTTCTTCAGTTGTAAACTGTGCATGTCAATATTTACCTTATCTGCCTCATGAGACATGAACTTTATAATCTACTAAATAGTAGGGAAATTTGAGTTATTATCATCTCTATATCATTCTACATATGTTCTTCCCCACGATTTGACATTACTGTCCTCTCTATATAACTAGTTTCATCAAAGTTCCAAGTACAGAAGTCATCAAGAGATCTAGCCTGATATAATGACTAAGTTCCTGGATTTGGAATCAGATATATCTGAATTTGAATCCAGACTCAAACTTTGACTAGCTGTGTGACCCTGAGAAATGTATTTCTTTGTGTCTGTTTCCTCATCTATAAAGTTGTAGGGCTCGGCTCAATGACCTCCAAAGTCTTTTCTGGGTCCAAGTCTATAATTATCTGGTTCTTTGCTATCATTGCAGTCTCTTTCCAGGAGCTGCTCTTTGGATAACTGGCGGGGTAATTCACTCTGATAAAAAAATTATCCAGAAAGACTCATCTTGACTAACATGGAAGGTATTGCTACATGTTCAAAATCATTGCTCAGAACCATTTAGTGATCAAATAGAAACAATGTAAGTCACATTGAGGGATCATGGATTTAGTACTGGCAGGGAATTTAAAGGTAACCTAGCCCAAAACCCCCACCCATTTTCCAGAGGAGGAAATGGAGGCTAAGGGAGTTTAAGTAACTTCTCCAAGTTCATACAAATAGAGGAACTGAGCTAGGACTCTAATTCTGCATCTCTGTCTATGAATCCAATATGCCTTTCATTACACCCTATCGCCTCAAGAATGCAAAAACAAAGTATAAAATAGAATAAAATATGTCATTTTCAGAAAAAGAACCAAAAATGTAAGCTACTTTTGAGCAAAAGGGGAATTCTTTTCCCTCTAAATCATTTGAATTGAGTTTCCAATTATTTAAAACCAATGTTTCTTTTGTTTGTTTGCTTTAATAATTTTTCTTGAAATCTTTCCTTTTTATCCTAACTTCATTCCCCAATGAATTCTTCTCTCCTCACCTGCTATTCCTTATAATAAATCATACAAAGAGAGAAAAAGCAAAGTACGGCCAATATAATTAATATTATGAAATATTCAAATATTACATCTAGTATTCCCCATCCATAATTTCTCATCTGTACCAAGAAGTTTGGATCATTTCTCATATCTCCTTTTTGGGACCTGTAACGATACTGGGATTTGAAGATCTTCCACGCCCCTTGAGCTTGCTGATGTAGCAGGAAGGGGTGGAGCAAGAGAACGCTGGAACCAAGCTAGTCTCCGTGTGGTGCTGACTGGAAGCGGCGGCAGAGGCAGTAGCTGCGGTTGCGAACTCCTTTTGCTTTGAGCAGGGCAGAATCTCTGCTAAGGACTCCTGCTGAGGACTGCCTGGGGCAGGAACTGCCAGGGGCCGGAGCTGCTGGGACCAAACTGCCTGGACGCTGAGCAGTTGCGTGCGGGAGGAGAGGAGGATCTTTGCCTGAGGTAGCCTGTCCTGTTTGAAGGCTTGAGGATGTGGGTGTTTACTACTTTGACCACATGTGCCAACTTCATCACTATTGGGTTGGCTTTGATTTTCTGGTTTTGGGACTCAGTTTTCTGGTATTTAAATGAATGCACTATCTATATTTCTTATGTAGAGAGCCTGTTCCATTTTGTGATTGATAACTATATCAGCATATTTATAGTTACTCTAGGCATTGTGAATACTGCATTACTGATACAGGACCTAAAGTTTTGATGATCTTTATTTATGCTGTTTTTATTCACTCTAAGTATTCTTTTCTGTGCTCTGCTTTCTTTACTTTGCATCAGTTCCTGTACATCTCTCCTTGCTTTTCTGTATTCATGAAATTCCTACTTTCTTTCAAGATAGTGATATAACATTAAATTCACATACTACAATTTGTTTAGCCATTTCCCAATCAGTGGGCATCTATTTTCTTTCCCATTCCTCATTACTACAAAAAAGTGCTGTTGTAAATATGTTTATAAAATGCTTAGCAAAATAACTAGCACATGGTAGGTGGTATACAAATGTTATCATCCTTATTCCTGGTAGTTAGGTGGATCAGTGAATAGAGCACTGGGTCTGGAGTCAGGAATACCTGACTTCATATTCAGTCTCAGATGCTTACTAGCTGTGTGACCTAGGG
Source organism: Pseudochirops cupreus (assembly GCA_028627135.1). NCBI lineage: Eukaryota > Metazoa > Chordata > Mammalia > Diprotodontia > Pseudocheiridae > Pseudochirops > Pseudochirops cupreus. Next base: position 10,354,760 of record CM053581.1, on the reverse strand, counting down.
TGAGTCACAGACCTCTGTTTTCCTTAATCCATTGGATAAGGAAAATCACTTCAATATCCTTGCCAAGAAAACCCCATGGACGGTATTATCCACAGGGTTACAAAGAGTTGGATGTGACTCAACAGCAACAACAAAATCTTATTCTTATTATTTTTGCATATATGGAACTTTTATTTTAGTCTATCATTTCTCTAGGATCTTTCTCTCTCTCTCTCTCTCTCTCTCTCTCTCTCTCTCTCTCTCTCTCTCCATCTCTCTGTAAACTCTCTAGGTCAAAGTGTGTGGAAATTTTACTCTCTTTGCATAATCCCAAATTACCTTTCAGAATGGAGTAATGCATTAGTCTACCTATCTTTTTACAACCTCTCTAAAACTATTTAACTATTTTGTCATCCTTAACAACTCTTTAGGTTTGAAGTGAGAACTTGGTTCATTTTAATTTGTATTTCTCTTATCATTAGGGAATTGAAACATCTTTTTTTTAATTGCTGCTAATAGTTTGTAAGTCTTTTCAGAACTGCTTGTTCAGGGGGAGGAGCCAAGATGGCGGCGCAGGAGCAGCAAGGCATGGCAGCTCCCACACAGCCACCTAAAAATACCTATAAAATATGACTCTCAACAAATTTTAGAGCTCTAAAATGCACACAAATATACTTTCTGCTGAAGGCAGGTTGGCTAGGAGGGACTATCTCAGCGCTGGGAGCCAAAACCAGCCCAGTCTGAAATGGCGGCTTGGCCCTGGGGGAGGCCTGACGAGTCGAGCCACAGCTGGGGCTTCAGGAGAGTGGATCAGTGGCAACTGTGGCAGTTTCCAGATTTATCAAGCCATAACAAAAAAGGACTAAGAGAAAGGTCAGTGGAACTTGGCTAAAACTGGGGGAGAAAAGCGGGTCTGGAAAAACTGCCTCCAGGGCAAGGAAGTGGCAGAAGTGGAGGCCCTGCAGCTGCCTCCATGTTGCTGCTTCAGAGCTCCCAGCTTGCAGACTGCAGGGGGGCCAAGCGATCATTCAGAGGCCAAGTGCTCTTGTGTTAAGCAGCCTGGATCCAGATTGTGGTCTTGGGTGGTGGTCCTGGAGTGTGTTTTCAGTGAGCCAAAGCTGGTGGGGGCTACAGTAGCCTCCTAAAAGAGCCGGCAGCTGGGAAAACCCCAGCAATTTGGGACAGAGCTTTCCCCTTTGGAAGCAGAGTTTCACAGAGCTAA
>CM053581.1:10321027-10348527 GCA_028627135.1 Pseudochirops cupreus | reverse complement strand
ACCATCTATCTATCTATCTATCTATCTATCTATCTACCTATTATCCATCCATCCATCTATCCATTTGTCTATCTATCCACCCATCTATCCATTTATCTATCTATATCCATGCATATATGCATACATATGTATGTAGATATATATAATTATAGATATTATATGTATATATGTGTGCATGTTATATGTGTATATATCTATGAACATACATGATATATGTATGTATCTTATATGTATATACTTGTTTGCATGTATGTCTCCCCCATTAAACTGTGAGGTCTTGACAGCAAGGATTGTGTTTCTTTATTTGCCTTTCTTTGTGTCCTTAATGCTTAGCTTAACACACAGTGGGTACTTAATCAATGATTGCTTACTATTTGTAAATTTATGATACCTGCTGTATGTGATACAGATATTAGGATAGTATATAGGTGCCAGCACCAATATAAATATACATATTTGCTCACACATGAAATAAATGCACCAAATAGGAAAACAAACAAAAAAAGAAAATGACATGAAAAAAATGCCCAGATTGTTAGGTGATGTAATACAGCTGGCTGGAAGAGAAGATGGGCAGATGTCCAATGAGATAACATATGTAAAAGGCTGTGCAAACTTTACAGTGCTCTAGCAATGGAAGCCATTGTGATGTTTGTTGTTTTTAGCAATGGGAGCAGTCATTGCTTTGGGGTACAGCTGCATGTGAAGGAGGAGATAGAAAGGTGACAATGGAAGGAATGAGTGCTTTCTGGTCAATAGCATATTGTCACAAGCCACTACAGAATGCCAATGATCATGGCCATCTGCTGAATCTTGTAAGGGAGAATTATCGAATGCTAATGCTGAAAGGGGTCACAGATCTTTGAGAGCAGGTATTGTATCATTCATTATATTTGTATCATCAAGGGCCACTGATGAGAAGATAAATAATATCCAGTGGAACACCACCCCTTATTCTACTCCAGGTCTGAATTCCTCATCCAGGGGAAAATTGTTGTGGAGAAGGGGTCAGCCATAGCCACCAAATGTCAAACAGCTGCCACCCACAGGGCAGGCAAGTCAGCCAAATTGAGAAATTGAGGCAGCAAGGATTGGGATGAGGGGAGAGAAAGAGAGAGAGAGACAGACAGACAGACAGACAGACACAGAGAGACAGAGTGCATCACATGCCATGCAAGTCAAATCAGCATCACAAATACAATCTCAAACACTGCTGCCTGCTACAAGCAGCCACCAACGAACCTGGGCTACAGCCCTGGCCTCATCAGCATCAAAAATTACTGAAAACTTAGAAAAGAAAATTCTTACCAAAAAGTCCTTGGCACCATAAATAGATCCGCAGCAAACGTAAATGTGGTTTTATTGGAAATGGCATTAAATAAGGAGTATTATCATCATATTTGCTACTGTACTCTGAGAAACATAGGGCCTTTCCATTTGACTTCCACTGAAATCTTTTATATTCTGTCTCTCCCCATCCCATTCCCACATTGGAATATGAACTCTGAGATCAGGGACTATCTCAATTTTATATTGATATCCCTAATGTTCAGCTTTGCATACAGTAAACATTTAAATGCATTTTCATCCACCCATTCATCCATCCATCCATTCGTCCATCCATCCATGTATTCATTCACTCATAAATACTTACTGACAAATCTAATACAATAGTATTATACAGAGGTCAAAACTATCACAGCATGGAGGAAAGGTTCTCCTAAGACACACCCAAGCAAGTAGTCAGTGAATTGCCAAGCCAGCTGCCCCTGGCCTCACTGACCATGCCTCCTTTCTTTCCAAGGCATGTTTCCAGAATACAGGTCCCCATGTAACCATGAGGATACTCCTGGCATCGTAAATAAGCCCAGTTCAGGTTAGGTGTCTAGTAGAATCTAATGTTTTGAATGGCTCTGATTCAAAGTAAATGAGCTACATTCAAAACCATCTGGGATCTGTCATTTCTCTGTCACTCCACAGGGTCAGGAAACAGATGGGATGAAAAGTTGGGAAGCAAAGATAAGCAGATTCTGGGATCCCTGAGGGAAATTTGTTATGAAAGCAATGTAATAAAGACAGGAAGGGGACTTGCCTGTCTCTGTTAGCTGTACCCAGACTGGATAGGTATGTGCTGGTTCACAAAGCCCTCTCAGTCACTGATGCAAATTGTTGTCCTTTGCCACAAACACAGAGACTGGGGTCCTTCATGCTTCCCCTGCCCCATGATGCTTGGGACTTGTTATCCTAACATTCGGATTAAATTATACTGGTGCTTCCTAGAGCTTTCACACTTCCAGCTCCAGACATCTGTAATTGAACCTCTCTTGTGTGAACATATGGCCGTGGAGGTTATTTTCAAGGAAGACACAAGAATTTATACCAACACCTGGTAAGAAGACCTGTAACATATTGCTTTTCTTCTGTAAAAAGAATGACCAGGCTAATGGCAAGTGCTGACTTGGGGTACTAAAAGACACCTGGGAATGAATCTAGAGAAATTGTTACCAGTTACAATGAGGAAGAGGAGGCTGAAAGGGACTGGGGAAACCTCAGGGCAGATAGCCAGGGCAGATCTTCAAGAAGATTGCTACTCTGGACTATAACTGGAAGCAGGGAAAGTGTTCTGGGAGACACTGCCAATTCCAAAATGCTTGAACTTGCCTGCCCACTGGTGCCAATTGGTTGACATCATATATCAATGGTAACTGGGGTGACTGGACACTTCTCTACAATGGTTGTTCCCCTGAATAATAGCTTTAGGTAGCAGAGACCAGGGTTTGGGGGCTCAGGGTCCTGGGTTATCTCCAACAAGGTCTACTCTAAGGGAAGATTTGGAGCAAGTGTATCATGGTGCTTTGAAAACCTAAGACCTACCACCTCCTCAGGATGCATGGTGTATTCAGCTAGACTGGTTTGCCTGCCCTGCTGGTGGAAGTGAAAGAAAGAGGAAGAAACACACAGACACAGAAACAGAGAATTAAAGGAAAAGAAAGACTGGCCTAGAAGGAGGGACAGAGAGAAAGACAGAGACAGAGAAAGACAGAGACATAGAGAGAGGCAGATATAGAGAGACAGAGATAAAGAAACAGAGACAGAAAGACAAAGATAGAAAGATATAGAGAGGCAGAGAGAAAAGACACAGACACATAGAGAGGAGCAGCAGAATAGTCAGTGAGACAGAAAATAGAGAATAGAAAGAAATTTATGGCCAGAAAAAGAGAAAATGAGATTTTTCAAAATTCCTTTAAAATCACCTTTCAAAAGGACAATGTTATGGAATTAATAAAATATTTACAAGGAAAGCGGGTTGCCCTCCCCTCATTGTAACACCCTGCGTTGCCCCTTTTTAATTCACATATTAAGCAAGCAGATGGCGTACACTCATTTTGTAAACCAACTCTTCTTCCCTGATAAGGACAGCTCACATTTCTACCGTCACTAAGGTTTACGAGAGCCTTTACATGCATTTTCTCATTCGATCTTGCTCACAACCCCAGGAGCAGTATTATTGCCTCTCTTTTCCAGATTAGGTAAATAAATAACTCTAAAAGAGGTTTAGTGAGGAAGGGGAGAGCAACAAACAGAGCCCAGGATGTGGAGTCATGTGGATGTGACTCTGAGAAAGTCACTTAATCTCCCTTGACTTCAGTTTCCTCATGGGTAAAATCAAGCAGTTGGGCTTATGGAAGAAAAAAGAATATTAAAATGCATTCTGCATTTCAGACACAAGCTGCCAGGAAATTTTTAAAAAAGATTAACCTAATATGCAAATATTTCTTGCCTTGAAAGAGTGATGCCCATACTGACAAAGATTGTCCATACCCTGGGACCCTCTCTACACCAAGAAGATGGGAGGTAATTTTTATAAATGCCTCCACCACTCCCTTTGTGTTTTCCAAGAATAATCAAAAGGATCTCTGCCCTAGGACCTATACCTTCATCTTTTCTCCAGGAAAAGGGCAAGTCTTCACACTAAGGACATCAGGGGAGGGACAAATCAATTACTTAAGGGATCGGAAGTCAATGATCTAAACAAAGGAGTTAATTTGATTATCAAGTATATTACATTTGATTATTAATATCTATCACTAATAAAGGACTTAGCTTTTGTCCTATTCATTTTTCCTGAAGGGAAAAGGAAAAGTTTCAGGTGAGAGGAAATAGTATTTATTAATATTTTCAGTTTAATTAAAAATCTGAATTTTAATATAATTCTGCAAATTTGCTGCCTTCTCAAGTACCTCTCAGATAAATGTTCTAATGATTGTGTGAGTTGCCTAGCATCACATAACTTGTAAAGGTGTCAAAGCTACGTCTACCTGACTTCAGATTCAGTGCTCAGTCCATTGCAGCAGGCTACCTTGCAAGAAGAGGGTTAGTTTCAGATGTTGGAAGAGTCAGGTTCAAGAGCTGTGTTTCATGGATATTGGCTATGTGACCCTGAGCCTAACCATTGTTTACCCAGACATTCTTCTAGGACAATAATTTTCAGTTGAGTCGTAGACCTAGATCAGTGAAGGGTGTCTCACGCTTGAGTTTTCCTCTCACATGTATTGATGGAAATAACAATTCAAGGGATCCTAAGATCATAAATCTAGAACTGGGAAGGAATATGAAAGCTTATCAAGTACAATCCTCTTATTTTAAAGATGAGTAAAGTGAGACCTAGAGAGGTGAAGTCATTTACCCATTTGTCCAAGATGGCAGAGTCAGTAATTAGAAGAATCCAGATCTGAATGCATGACCTTTGATTCCAAATGTAACACTTTCTATTGTGCTGATAAAGTCCTAGATCTAGACCAGTGATTCTCAACCTTCCTAATGCCGCGACCCTTTAATACTCGTATGTGGGCATGTGGGGGGACCTGCCTGGAGACAGATAGAGGAGCCATGTCTTGGTTCATAAGACCATCAGAAATATGTGTTTTCTGATGGTCTTAGGCGACCCCTGTGACCCCTGTGAAAGGGTCATTTGATCCCCAAAGGGGTGGGGCCCCACAGATTGAGAACCACTGGTCTAGACCAAATGAGTAGAGGAAATTTGGTATACTACATAGCCAGAAAAATTATTTTTTAAAAAATGGTGTTACAAATCCATGTGTCTTCCTTAGGGTGTTAAAAAAAAACCTTTAAAAAAAATTGAAAGGGAAAGGGCATGCTGGGGAAGTCATCTGGCCCGTAGTCACACCTCACTCTCACACAGTACTTTCACAACACACTTAAAATGCATAGGAAAGTCTTATAAACCTCTCATTTACTTAACTGTGTTTCCTTTAGGAAAAGCCATTCTTGTCTAAGAAATTCAGTAGAAGAAGAAAAACAAATTACTCTGTCATAATTATGGTTTAAACTACTCCATTCATAGGACTGACAGCTCTGGTTGACAATCCCCATCTGGAGATCTGGCCCCAGGGGGATGATAGAGAGAAAGAGGAAGGGTGGGAGGAAAGGATCAGAAATGCAGAAGACTGTGCTTTTCCAGGACTCAGGGGACACTCAGCCAGGCTGGAGATTTTATGTCTTTCTGAAATGCAGGTGCTGCACTGAGAAAAGTTCTCCCAGCAAGTCGAGAGTTCCTGCAATGTCACGTTCAAAGAGAACACATCTCTCCAGTCCAATCCAGCATGGGAAAATAATAATAGGTACCATTTGCATGACACTTTAAGGTTGGCAAAGGACCTTACGCATAGCATCACATTTGATCTCAACCCTGTGCCATAGGTATTATTATTAACACCAATTTTCAGATGGGGAAATTGAGAATGAAAGAGGGTAAATGACTTTCCCAGGGTCACATAGCTAGTAAGTGTCCTGGGCAGGTTTCAACTCAACTTTTCGTTAACTCCAAGTCCATTGATGCATTCAATATGCCAACTCGCTCAATCTAAAAACAGTTCCCTCTACAACATATCTGAAAAGTGGTCATTCATTCTCTACACAAAGACCTCCAGTGAGGATAAAGCCTCTAACTCCCAAAGCAAAATGTTTTACTTTCAAATCACTGATTTTAGGAAGTTATTCATAGTTATTCAAGCCTCTTGGCAACTCCCACCCATTATCACTATTCTTCCCTCTGGGAGCAGATATTTTAAAAATGGATTTTTTTTCAAATGACATTCATTCAAATACCTCATTTCCATCCCTCCTCCACCCTGCCCTCCTACCCCATTCCTAGTTTACTCTTCTGCAGGCTCAAAATTCCCACTTCCTTCAACCAATTCTAATATGACTCATATGATGTGGTCTCACGACCGTTCTGTTTTCTCCAGTGTTTCAATGTCCTTCTTAAATTGTGCTTCCCAGAGCTGAACCTGGTACTTTAAGTGTGGTCTGACCAGGAAATAGTACTGTGAAACTATCAGTTCCAGAAGGGTTAGCTCAATAGATGGCGAATGGTTTATGAAATGGGGTTAATAGCTGAAAATAACAGCCAACATTTATATCAAGCTTACTACCTGCCAGACCTTATGTAAGAGCTGCACAATGATTATTTCATTGGATTTTCACAACAACCCTGGGAGGTAGGTGCTATCTTGCAGATGAGGAAGTTGAGGCAGAATTTAAGTAGCTTACCTGGGGTTACATTGCTCCTAAGTGTTTGAGGTTAGATCTGAACACAGATCTTATTGACTACAAGCTCAGCACTTATCCACTGCACCACTCCCAGCTTCCCAATGGTAACAGAAGATGGTACCAAGGAAAGCATTTCAAAAGTGATCCATGGCTATTTGTCCAGCTAACATGGGATTAGGAGTGGAGTTGGAGCAAACCTATAGCAGCATGTCTGGGATGAGGAAGGTGATCATGCCATCCTCTGCCCTGGACAGGATACATTGGAAGTATTTTGTTCAGGTGTGGACTTCAGCACTTAGAAGGGTCATCAATGAGTATGCGAGAGGTGGCAGAAGGAGTGACAAGTGTGATTTTTACTTTGTCTTCCTTATCTCAGATCAGTCTTTACACAGATTTAGTGCTTATTAAGCATTTATTGATTGAAGCAAACTGGACATTTCACATAAAACCCCTCTGAGGGCACAGCAGTTGGGCAGTCAAACAGGTAAGGAACATTCAAAAGCACCAACAGTGGCAGAAACTGTTCAAGATGTTAGGGATACAAATGCCAAAGGGATTTCCCTGCCTTCAAAAACTCTTCTACTATGAGATAGAATACTTAACAGATAAATAAACACAAGATATATGCCTAATAACAGACGTGGAAGTTGTTGTTTTTAATGTTCAGATACTTGTTTGGTCATTTTCAGACTATGTGACGCTATTGGGAGTTTTATTGGCAAAGACACTGGAGTGGGTTGCCATTCCCTTCTTCAGATCACTTTATAGATGAGGAAACTGAGGAAAATAGAATTTATAGATGAGGAAACTAAGGCAAGCAAGGTGAAGTGATTTACTCAGGTTCACACAGCAGTGGGTGTCTGAGGCCAGATTTGAACTCAGGAAGATGAGTCTTCCTGACTCCAGACCCAGCACTCTATTCACTTTGCCACCTAGCTGTATCCTTGCCTAAAATTGGGAATGACATTTCATTTCAAATGATGTTACATTAATCTCTTTACCAGTTCATCCTTCCAACTAAAGTGACTTACTTGATGTTCCCCCACTAGGCAACCCACCGCCTACATCCAAGGGGCCATAGTTTGAAAAACTAAACCTTCCTCATCTCTCCCTCCCAGAATCAGAATCACCATCTCCCTCCATTGCTCAGCGCAAGTTCCAGATTCTGCACAATGTGTTGTGTCTGGAGCCTTCCAACTCTTAGTACCTACCCCTCCCACACAATTACTTTGTGCATATTTTCTGTTCGCTTCTCTCTGTTTCTCTCTAGTAGAATATATGCTCTTAGAGGACGGAAGAATATTTCTCTTAGTCTCTGTACTTCCAGAATTAAATTAAATTCATGCATTCCCTGAGCTTGCTAAGTATCACTGCATCCTCTGGTCCTGAAAAAGATAGTTTGTGTGTGTGTGTGTGTGTGTGTGTGTGTGTGTGTGTGTGTGTGTGTGTGTGTGTGTGTGTTTGATGAAGATGACTCCTGTTTTCTTTCCCTTGCCTTCCACCTGAGATAAAGCAGAAACTTTCCTCTTACCAATATTTTTCCATTCCCTGAGGCTGCTTTGGGAGTACAGTATCTAGCTGAGAGATTATATATAATTTATTAGCAAACAGGGGCAAGATGAACAGAGCCTGGCTCAGCACTCATGTCACCCGTGGGACCAACACAGTGCATAACAGCTATCGAATTGGGGAGATGAGTTTTATGTATTGTAATAAACATATTACCCCCTTTTAAATTACTTTAACATCTCAAGGATGTCATATTGCTTTCCTATCACTTGTGTTCTGAAGTAGAAAAGAAAACAAGACCTATCAGAGGCTTCTTATTTATTTATGATCCTGAGCTGGAGAATGTGCCTTTGCATCATTATCATCCAGGCTGCCTGCACAGAAGACACTGCCATTGCCTGGATCCAGCTTTGCAGCCACTCTTCAATTATCAGGTACCACAAAGGATAGCCACTGCTTTTGTTGGGTTCATGCTTTATAAAAACTTTCAAAGAAGGTCAGGATGAGGGGAAGGTTAAACTATTACAAATCAGTTTCCACTTTCACTTTTGTCATTAAGTAATACATTTCTCCAGGCTTGGTTTCCAAAAGGTCAGCAGAGGGCTTGGTTCCTTTGGATAGAACGTAAGTTTGCTGAGGGCAGGCACATTTTTATATTGTCTTCTATCCTCAACTCCTATCATAGTGCCTGGCACATAGGAGGTACTAAATTGTTGATTGTAGATGGACTTATTGAAAAAAAGGCCAAGAAGATCATGTTCTCATGTTTATTTAATGCTTTCAAGTTTCTGAAGCACTCTACAGCAATCCCATGAGATGGACAGGTACTACTATAGATGAGTACAGTGAGGCTCAGAAATGTGAAGTGGTTTGCTTCTTTCTGCAGCTGGGGGAATTGAAGTTCAGAGAGGCAAAGAGGATTGTCCTGAATCATGAGTTAGGATATAGCTGAAGTAGGATTTGAACCTGGCTCTTCCTGAATCTCAGTCTTCCAGTCTATTCCTTATGTCAGGTCGTCAGTGAAAATTCATATGATGTTGGCACTGGACAAGGTCGTAAAGATCCTTTGCTCCAACATTCTCATTTTAAGAGTGAGGAAATAAATGCAAACATGTTAAGCGACTCCCAAAGTCAGAAAGTAACTTATTTAATTATCAACTAACCAACCAACAAGTATATACTGAATGATTAATTTATCTGTTTGTTTGGTTTGGGGTTTACTGCATGTCAGGCATAGATTTAGGTACCCAAAGGTAATGACAACACAGAATGTCAGAAAGAGAAAGGACATCAAAGGCCACCTAGTCCAACTCATACCCGAGAAATAATCCCTGTTCTGACATATTGGGTGCAGCTAGGTGGTGCCATGAAGAGTCCCAGCCTTGAAATCAGGAAGACTCATTTTTGTGAGTTCAAATCTCGCCTCAGACACTTCCTAGCTGTGTGACCCAGGGCAAGTCCCTTAACCCTGTTTGCCTCAGTTTCCTAATACATAAAATAAATTGGAGAAGGAAATAGCAAACCTCTCCAGTATCTTTGCCAAGAAAACCCAAATGGAGTCACAAGGAGTCAACCAAAACTGACAAGACTGAACAGCAACATTATGACATATATGACAAGTAATCATTCATCTGCTGCCTTGACTTCAACTGATGAGGAATTCCCAAACTCCTAAGAGAAGCTATTCCAACTGGGGACACATCTATTTGGTAGAACATTTTCCTGACACCAGAACTAAATTTACCTTATTACTACTTCTCCTCATTATTCCTAGTTCTTACTCGTGGAGATAGAGAGAGTCTAACACTTCTTCCACTTGACAGTCCTTCAAATACAATCCTAGAAGAGTTTGGAAGAACAATTAGGGATCATTTGCAAATGAATTTAAACTGTACCCCACTGCTGAACTCTAATTCCATGAAGATTGATTCTGTCTTAGCTACATTATTTATCTCTCTAAGGCAAAGCAGGGTCCTTGAAACTAGTCGAGACTTAATAAGTGCTTATTGGAATACATTAGACACATGAAATACACATTCACTTTTAATTATAGATTGAATGGCACAATAGAATAGCCTTGTCTTCTAAATGGCTTAATTGTCTTTGTGTCTCTTCATATTATTAATGCTATGTTTCATCAATGTCCCAACATATACAGGGCAGTCAATAAGGTCCTGAAATACATAACTGGGGATATAGTCTCTTACCTTTGCCTATTTTGTTGAATGAAATTAACCATGGAACTCTTCATTATGTTTTTTTTGCATGTTTGTTTGTGTCTTTGTGTTGTTTTCCTTCACATCATTGACTTAGATATCATAATAAATGTGGAAATGGCTTCAGGGAAGAAAAAAAGGTGGATGATGAAAACAGTCCCCAAATTAAGCCTCCAGAACACATTCACCTAAAATTGTTGTGATTTCAGGGGATGTCTAGTCCAAACCCATTTTTTTTTCCAGATAAAGAAACTTGGTCCAATAACAGTGAAGTGATTTCCTCAAATTAATGCACATATTAAATAGCAGAGCTAGGATTCCAACCAAACTGTAACTCCAAGGGCATGGCACTCCCATGTGTGCTACACGATCTCTCTTCAAAAGGGTACTGGGAAAACATAAAAACAAAGACAGTCCCTAAAGAATTCCATTCTGCTGCACACATTGACAAAGGAATCTTTCTGGCCAATGGATTAAATTCCATTCAGTGACAGGAACCATCAAACATTAGTATTTAGGGTCCATCAGGAAAAGTGTCCCAGATTCAACAAAGAGAAAAAAATAGGCAGAGAAGTGGAGAGTGACTGGAATCTTCCATATTTAGTGGAAGAATTTAAGAAATAGTAGGAAAGCCCTATCTTTTCTGCCTAGTACATTGTCCTAGGCAGGATCTAGGTACAGTTCTGGGCTTTGCCAGTTCCAATGAGATCTAGTAAATCACTCAGCCTATATGAATCTGTGTTTCTTCAGCTACAAAGTGAACTGTATGGTTTTTACAGCTCCTTCAAATTCTGAATTTAACCAACAATATTTTAATCAATTGAAAGAAGGTGAAAATGTTATTCTGAGATATAAGATTTAGGGTTAGGAGAATCTCAGACCCCTTTTATTCCAGTGCTCCTGATTGACGTTAATGTCAGTAACTATGGAACTCTTTGTTTGTAGTGGTTGTTATTGGTCATAGCCCTGGTATCACCTCTCACATCGGACCTTTCTCATCAAATGAATTATTAGAAAAATATTTTTAAATGAAAATAAATGACTGTATACACTTGCATCTTCTTGTCTATGCACCTGCTGTTTACCTCCTAAATGGATATAGCCCCCTTCATGGAACTTTTGTCTTTGTATCTGCATTGTCTAGTACTCAGTAATTGGCTGTTGAATTAAATTGTTGTTATTTTTCTTACGATGTTACTTGTTCATGGAACTTTAAAGAGCTTTCAGGAACATTGTGTAATTTTAGTGTTACAACACTTCTAACATAGGCGTTACAAATGCTGAATGTTCCAATTTTATGCATGAGGAAATTGAATCACAGAGAGTTTGACTTGACAAAGGTCACATAGCTACCCAATTACAGAACCAGGATCAAAATATGAGCTTTCTATTCCATGACAATTCATTTCTAGTGAATCATAGGGCCAGGCTTAGAATTAGATAGGACTAGAGTTTGAAGTTAAGCATTCCAACTTCCTCATTTTTACAGTAAAGGAAGTTGAGGCCATTTCCTTTAAATCATTTTTACACATGGTATTACTGTAGCATAAGAGAAACAAATTTTCTTAAAAAGTGAACAAAAGAGAGGCAGTGGTGGCATGGCACCTGCAGTTGCTACTGCATGGCTGCCTCCAGAGCTCCTGGCCTGCAGATTGTATGGGAACCAAGTGACCACTCAGAGGGGAATTGCTCTTGCTCTGACCTGCTTGTATCTGGGTCACAGTCTTGGGTGGTGGTCCAGGGGTGAGGAACACTAGCATGCCAGAGCTTGTGGTGGCTGTAGAGAGGGTGGCCTCCTCAGACCTCTGACAACAGCTGCAAATACCCCAGAAATTTGGGACACATCTCTCTCCACTGTGGAAGCAGAGTTCTACCATGGCAAAGGGCTCAAAAGTCAAGTCATTGGCTGTCAAGATGAGCAAGGAGAGGAAGCTCAACAGGACCATAGAATCTTTTAGGGGGGACAAAAATGATCAAAACTAGGAACCAAAAGAAGACAACACAGTCAAAACTCATGCATCAAAAGCCTCCAAAAAAAACATGATCTTGTTGTAGGTCATGGAAGAGTTCAATAAGGATTTTGAAAATCAAGTAATAGAAGTGAAGGAAAAATTGGGAAGAAAAATGAAGATAATGCATGAGAACTGTGAAAAGCAAGTCTATAGCCTGCTAAAGGAGACCCCCCAAAATACTGAAGAAAATCACAACTTAAAAAATAATCTAACTCAACTCGCAAAAGAGGACCAAAAAGTCAATGAGGAGAAGAATGTCTTAAAAAGTTTAATTGCCCAGATGGAAAAGGAATTTTAAAAACTAGCTAAAGAGAATAATTTTTCAAAATTAGATTGGAGCAAATAGAAGCTAATGATTTTATGAGAAATCAAGATATTTCAAAACAGATCCAAACAAATGAAAAAAAAAAATAGAAGGTGATGTGAAATATCTCAATGGAGGGGAAGAGCAGAAAGCTGAAAGGGAATGGATCAATCTTACTCTCACTGAATTTGGCTTAAGGATGGAACAACATACAAATTCAATTGGGTATCTTATACTACAGGAAAGTAGGGGGGAAGGCTATAATAGGAAGGATGATAGAAGGGACAGAAGATTGGGGGAGAGGGTACTTAGAAGCAAACACTTTTGAAAAGACACAGGGTCAAAGGTGAAAATAGAATAAGTGGGGGGGGTTGGATAGGATAGAGGGAAATATAGTTAGTCTTTCACAATGTAACTGCTACGAAAATGTTTTGTGTAACTACACATGTACAACCTATTTTGAATTGCTTATCTTCCCAGTGGGGGCGGGTGAGGAGGGAAGAAGGGAAAGAATCTGGAAATCAAAGTTTTAAAAACAAATGTAAAAAAAATGTTTTTTACATGCAACTGGGAAATAATATATACAGGCACTGGGGTATAGAGATCCAACTTCTCCTCGTTGAAAATTAGAGGAGGGAGGCAATGAGGAAGGATATAAGAGAGAGCAGATGGGGTAAGGGGTATTCAGTAGGCTCACTATCTTGGGGTGGGGGTAGGGTAGAGATGGGGAGAAAATTTATAACTCAAAATCTTTCAGAAATGAATGTTGAAAACTAAAAGAAAATAAATAAATTTTTAAAAATAAATAATTGAAAATTTAAAAAATCTTTTCCAAAAAAAGAAAAATTTAAAAAATGAAAAGTGAAAAAATCCAATAATTAAAAATACTATTTTCTGTACCCTTTATGTCCTTAGTTCAGTTTATTCATTGTTCCATTCCTCCTTTACCAACCCAATCTAAGGAATTAGGTAATTTAGGACTACTGGAGAAAAACATAAGTTGATGCAGGCACAACTATATTGATACTTAGAGAAACTAATGATATTGAATACAATTTGAATTAGTGAATTCTTTAGGATTTCCACTGGACCAGTGATTTCTTGATAGAGAACTCCCAGATGAGAAAACCCCCTCTTCTAGTATAGGTCACTAACTTCTCTGAAATTTAGAACCTTAGAACTTTGTCCACATCAATGACAGTTAAAGTGAGGTGTCCAGGCTCACACAGTCAATTAGCTGAAATGGGTTCTAAGGCCAGGCCTCCCTGACTCCAAGCCCATGTCTTATTCAACCATACCATAGCATGGATAATAACATTAGGGCACTGTTTCCTACAATTGCTTCTCAGACCAACATCATTCTATATTTGAGGCAATTATCTTAAATATATTGACAATTCTTTTGCATCAATAAAGCAGTATAAAGGACTGAGTCTTTTTATTGAAATTCATCTTTAGAGCAAGACAATCTATTCCTCAGCTGGGGCATTATTTCCCCTGTGAATGGCTCTTCTTAAATTACCTGCTTTCATTCTGGACACTTCTTTGAGAAGCACAAGATGGACCCCATGATCAGGATTATAATTTTCAAATCATTCTTTTGACAGTTGAAAGTCAAATTGGGAGCTATTTCCTATCCCAATCTACTTACTTAGAAAAGATTCTAAGTATAAATGCGCAAGTCTATCCAGGAGATGATTGTGGAAGTAGGAACTGCCTGAGACAACTGTCTTTAAAAAAAAATAAAGTTATTTACTTTTTCACCATGAGAAAGTGCTAGAGTGCCTTTTGAAACTTGTCATTGCCAAATTGCCTACATCAGCTTGACATATTAAAAAATATCCCTCGATTTTGTGTTAATGCCCCCTCTCTTCTGCAGGTATAAACCAAAACTGGAACTTCCTTCAAATGGAAACCTATTTAAAAGTTGCATCATGAGCTGCCTTTGAGTTTTTGCTTAAGTTTCCACTAAAAGAATCTTAGAAGCCACAAGGCATTTCTCATCTAGGTCAATTCTTTCTTTGAATAGGACTAAGAAGAAATATGTAACAACTATATTGAGTTTTTACTACAGGTCTGTAAAAATTCACACATTATCATCCTATATTTCCTTCCCTTAAAAGCACACTGCATATAGATATGGTCCTGACATTTGAAGATACAGTATGGCATAGTGGGAATGGGTCTGAACTTGGATTGTTGAGTCTGGAGCCATGAGCTTAAGGTCATGTCTTAAGACAGACCTTAAGTCTGCCCAAGCACTGAAGTTCTCTGTTGTCTTGTACAAGTCATTTCTTCTGAGCCATCCATGCCCTCTCTATGAAAGGGGGATAAAAATAAGTCTACTAACTCCATCCCAGAATGACATAGCTTTTCTCGACTTAACAAAATAAATATCCAGGGCTCTCATTCTATCCTAATGGAAAGAAAGGAGATAGGCGACTATTTGAGAAAACAGTTAAGTGGGTTTGGACCTGGCTGAATGACAGGAGTACAGGTGGAGTCACAAACAGCTTAATATCCAGGTCCAGAGGAGCCCTCAAGGGAAGTGCCCCCAAGAGCTGTTTGACCCTCTGTTGTTCACCTTTTAATCACCAACATGAACAAAGGCAGAAGTGGCAATTTTTTTACAATTTGCATATGACCTAAAGCTAAATTAAATAGTTAATATTGGACATAGAATCACAATCCAAAAATATATCAACAGGCAAAGTATGTTGAGCTGAATCAATTAGGAAAAAAATTTAATAGAATAAATGTAATATCTTAACTTGCTTTCAGAGATGATTTAACATTTAGAAATTTATCATGTATAAGATTCTCTGAAAGACAGAAGTTGAGCATTTGAAAGGGCTTCAGAGGTCAAACAGTCTTCTTCATGCATGAAAGGAATTATCACTATCACATACCAAGCAAGTTGTTAACTAATTACTGTTTAGAGACCTTTATGGAGAGAAAAACACTTCCTTTGGCATCCTGCTAATCACTGGGAAGTTTGATTTTCATTTTTTTCTTACTGTCCTCTGAATTAGAAATAATTCTATCTCTTTGTGGCTTCCATACATTGTTCCTGGTTCTGTCCTCTAGTAAAGCTAAGCCCCTCCATACTGACAATCCTTTTAGTATTTGAAGATAGTTATGCCCCTCTCTTGTGTTTCTCTTCCTCAGCCTTCAATTATTGTTCAGTCATTTTTCAAGTCTTATCTGGCTCTTCATGATCCCATTTAGTGTTTTCTTGGCAAAGATACTGGAGCGGTTTTCCATTTTTTCTCCAGCTCTTTTTTATAGATGAGGAACTAAATCAAACAGGGTTAGGTGACTTTCCCAGGGTCACACCACTAGTAAGTATTTGAGGCCGGATTTGGACTCATGAAGATGAATCTTCCTGATTCTAAGCTTCCCCAGGCTAAATCTCCGCAATTCCTTACATGCTTCTCATTTGAAACAGAAACATGACCCTTCACCATCCTGTTTATCATCCTCGGGGTGCTCTCCAATTTATTAGTGTTCTTCTTAGAATGTGGTGCCCAAAAGTGAATGTGCTATTGTAGATAAGTAATATTCAAGTTGTGTTTCAGGGATTCCTGGGATCTATAAGGTAAGAAATATTTCCATAATAATATTAAGATGTTTTAATTGCTAAACTGAGAGATATTGATAGAGATGGCACCTATACACATTAGTTTTTGGGGAAAATGTTTTTTCCATAATTTTGAAGGTTATAAAGGAATCTTGAGGCCAAAAGTTTGACAACTGCTGCCCAATAAAACAGACCAAAGGAGAGCCATCACCCTCCTATTCCTGATAGTTTTGCATCTCCAAATGTTGCCCAATAAGATATCAGCTTTTTTCCTGCCAAATCACACATCCTACTCTTTTGGACTTTGGAATCCATGGAAACCTTTCTATCCTTTTTTGGAACTATTGTCACATTTACCTATGCTTCCCCCATTATATACTTGAGAAGTTGGCTTTTTGTACTATTATCTTATACTTAAGAAGTTAGGATTTTTGTACCTGACTATACACTGATCCTTACTTAATTTCATCATATTAGATTCAGCTCAATGCTCAAGCCTGTCAAGATCCTTGAGGATCCTAAGTGCATTATCCAGAGCATTAGTAATCCCATCATCAGACATGTCAAGCATATAATTTATGATTTTACTGAAGACCCCGAATGTAAGATTTTAAACAACAACAAAAAACTTCTCACTTGATCTTTCCATCACTGCTGTCAGTGTATATCTCTTCTCCCTTCTGTAAAAGCCATCTACATCCGCTTCTTTTCCTTTCATTCTCTTAACACCTTACCATCCAGCTTCTGACCTCATCATCTCCAGCTCCCTTTAAATCCTATCAAAAATTCCATCATCTATAGGAAAACTCTTCAAATCTCTCTTATTTTGATTATCTTCTTTATTTGAATTATTTCCTATTCATTATGTATTTAGGTTATTTGTATATATTTAATTGGCTTGTCATATTTTCCATTAGATCACAGAAACCAATATGGAGGCTTTGCCAGTGAAACAAGAAAATAGAATGATGATGGTTGTGATAGTGAGAGGAATGCAGAAGATACTATGGAGATAGAATGTACAAGATTTGGAAACTTACTGAATGTAAGTGATCAGAGAGTCATTATGTATACTAAATATAATAAATAAAATGACCTCTGCTCCTTTTCCCTTTGTGTGAAGGCTTCAGGCAACCTGTTTGTGATTCTGAATCTTTGAGATACAATATCTCTCCAGCTTCTCACCAGGTCTTCCTGGCTCACTTTAGTCCTACATTCTTTAGGGGTTTGTACTTAATGAAACTATAGGTGGCATGGCCTATAAGCAAGAGTTTCCACAGATAATTCATAGTGAAAATCATAGTCTTAGAAACCAGAATTAGAAGGGACCTTCCAAGACATCTAGTCCAATCCTTTCATTTTACAATCAATCAGTTATAAATATTTATTAAATGACTCCTTTGTACTATGTACTGTATTAAATTGGAAGTGGGAGATGCAGATATTACAAGGAAAGTGGACCTTTGCCCCCAAGGAATGATTACTCTGAATGGAGAACAGAAAACAAAAAAAAGCTGAAAAGGGGATGGGGGCAGGAAAGAGAATATACCTAGTGTGGAAACAGATGGAGAAGTCTCAAGAAGTACAGGCAGGTGGGAAATGAAGAAATGACTGACCTGGGGGCTTTGCTTAAACTGAGCTTTTGAGAGGAGCTCTCCACTCTATGCTCTGATCAGCAGAGGCCCCACAACTGAAAGCATGGATGTGGTTGGAATAACATGGCTTACGTAATGTCTCAGGATGATGTGGTTTCTGGGGGTAAAGGGAAAGATTCCAAAGGACAGAGGAGGCTTCAGAGACCCAGGGATATTAAGTAATGTGTAAGAGTATACTGGTGGGATGAGATCAGAACCATGTCCTTCAGCTCATACAATTGAGTTGCACCAGCACACACACACTTCAACTTGATAATTTTCCTTCCCCCCGTCAAAAAACATTATTTTGTAATTACTTTGTTTATTCTTGGCATGTATTTACTAGTCTTATTCCCCTGCTTTATTCTTCCAGTAGAATATTGGTTCCTGGATTGTAGAGGTCATTTTTAAACCCCTCGTAATTGTGTGCAATTCTGGCATACAGTAGGCTTTTAATAATTGCTTATTCAATGAAGGGTTGAGAGAATGATGGGTTTTATTTTAGTATCTGCATCTCCATCATCTAACAGAGAGCACAGAAGGAGTTTAATAAATGTTTATAACCTTGTAATGGACTGTGATTTTGTTAGTTTGTCTTTTAAAGCCACTTTTAGAAGGAAAGAAGGAAGTTAGGAAGGAAGGAAGGAAGGAAGGAGGGAGGGAGGGAAGGAAGGAAGGAGGGAAGGAAGGAATAAGGGAGGCAGGGAGGGAAGGAAGGAAGGAAA
Organism: Pseudochirops cupreus; assembly: GCA_028627135.1. NCBI lineage: Eukaryota > Metazoa > Chordata > Mammalia > Diprotodontia > Pseudocheiridae > Pseudochirops > Pseudochirops cupreus. The sequence continues at coordinate 10,329,974 of CM053581.1, read as the reverse complement.
GAAGGAAGGAAGGAAGGAAGCAAGGAGGGAAGGAAGGAGGGAAGGAAGGAAGGAAAGAAGGAAGGAAGGAGAGAGGAAGAAAGGAAGAAGGAAGGAGGGAAGGAAGGAAGGAAGGAAAGAAAGAAGAAAGAAAGGAAGGAAGGAAGGAAGGAAGGAAACAAGGAAGGAAGGAGGGAAGGAAGGAGGGAAAGAAGGGAAGGAGGGAAGGAAGAAAGGAAGGAAGCTCAAATTCAACAAGTAAAATTATTTATTTTGGCCCTCGGTTGGGTCCTCTGTAGGCACAACTAAAGTTAAAAGGAAAAGAAAACAAGGGCCAGAAACAAGACAAGCAACTCTCCTGAACTTGGACTTGGGAGACCTCTCCCCTCAGAGTCCCGGTGTAGGTACAGGTTGGGAGAAGTCATGCAGAAAGGGCTGCATCTCTGAAAGGTCATATGCTACATCTTCCACGGTCTAGGCCTATGTATAGAGTACCCCAACTCCTGAAGCTAACCTTTAAATGCCTTGGCTAGCAAGTGTCCCTGACCTCAAATGACACTGCATCCCCAAAGCCTGGAATCTGGTTCATTTCTCACCTCACTGGGTCCAGAGGCCCCACAAAGATTGGCTAGTGTGGTTCCCCCACACCTGCCCACCTCCAGTGCTCCATTATCGTACTTTGAGGAAATCTCCAAATTGTAAGGATCAGGCCCAATCTTAATAAAAAAATTTGTTCTGTCAAACTTGGACTCAGAGAGAAGGTCACACCTAAGAACCTTGAAGGCCACATGTGACCTTGAGGCCACAGGTTCCTCACCCTTGAATCAGGGAAACACCAAGTCTTCATATTTCTAATATGGATCAGGCCTATTGGCAAACAATTATTTTGTTAAGAAATGAAACAATAATCCTGCTTGTGATTTTAGTTAGCCCTTCACAGCCTTTCCCCAGTTTCCATTTTGAGCTTTGTTGTGCATTAGCTCTGTTCCTTCTCTCTGTAGGCAAGTCAAACTGACCCTTGTGTTGTTCTTCACATGTGACCTTCCATCTCCAACCTCCGTTGACTTTATTCTGACAGTCTCTGCTGTCTAACATGGACTCTCTCCTCACTTCTGCGTCTCAAAATCCATTTGTTTTCAGTCACCTCACACTCTGCCTTCTACATGAAGTCATTCCGTGCCCTCCCACTTCTTAGTGCCTAAAGCTTTTCATTCTTGGCATATAGGCTACAAACCAATATATTTTATATACTCTACATGGAGAGGCAGTAAGAACAGGTCTCAAAACTATTAAACCCTGGATTCAAGTGCTGCTCAGGTGTGTCCAGCTGTGTAATTCTGGTCAAATCATTGACATTGCAGGGCTCTAGGTGACTTTCTAAGGCTGGAAGTCATGGAGAACATTTCAACCTGCCTCAGCAGAGGATGTAAACTTATCTAAGAGATTCATATACCATGAAATTCCAAGACCCAGGCCTTTCCTCTTGTATTCTGAGTATTAATAATTATGAACGTGCCATTTCTCCCAATAGAACCAAAGCTCCTCGAAGCAGGAACAGGTTTTTTGTGACTCTGTATGTCCAGCACCTCCACCATGCTTGTCCCATAGTACACACTAAAAGGATAATTACTGATTGAGAAATTGATCTATTTACATTTTCCAAATGTTTTTATAATTGGTTCCTAAAAAATACAAGATTTATATCCACTGAGAATTTACTGAATGTCTCCTTAGTGAAATATGATTTTCAATGAAGAGAAGAGGAATAACAGCTCAAATACATATAGAGGAATTAAATTTTTATAAGGTACTTTACACACAACATCTCAATGGAGACTTAGAGTATCCTGGAGAAGTCCAAGCTATTATTTTGGTTGGTTTATAGGATCAGAAAAGGAAAAAGAACGTGCCCAAAATCATACAGCCAGGAAGTGTCTGAGAAAGAATTTGAACCTGGGTCTTCCTGAATCTAACTTTACTCTATTCACTGTGCCATGAAAGACCATCTAGATTTGACTCTCCAAGAGACTGTATTTCAATGAGAAGAAAGGTTTCATTTCTTCTTCAAATCTTCAAAAGAAGATTTCATTCTAATGGGAGAAAGAAAGTGATAAGATGCACAATGAACAATTGTACATGATACAGTAAGATAAGTGCCCTGGTCTCATGACCAAATTGTCTGCTAGACATCCTGATTTGAATGATAAAAGTGAGAAGGAAAATCTACTACTATTCAGAGGAATTAAAAGTAGAAGCATCTTTTAAATATTAGAATCCTATGCATCTGTGGTCTTGCTGAATTTGGTGTTCCTTTTAATAACACCAATGTCAGTCCATCCTGTGGAAGCACAGTACCTGAAACACAGGGAGAGCATGGAACTTGCATTTTGCCCAGTGTAAGATGTTTCTCAGGAACTGTTATTTATTTATTTTTTGCATCCACATGTGCAACCTTCTCTTAACTGATGCATACAGAGACTTTGCAGATTTTATGTGGCCATCCTTCACAGGGCCCCTATACCCTTTACACCTCACTGATGCACTCCAAAACAAAAGGTAGGCATTGTTTCACAGGTAAACACACTGATAACACTGGCTATGCCAGGTGTAAGACAGGTAAACACAGGAGGACTGCTAGAAGTGTTGTGGCAGATTCACTCTTGATCTGGGCAGATAGGAAGATAGGAATAGAAACACAATTTGGGATTAAATAAATTTATTTTATTCTACTCTAGTCTTCTCAAAAGGGTTGCTGATAATGGAAGCACTAACTCCCAACAACTTCACTAATCACTCTTCTCACAAGGGCAGGAGAGAATATAGTAGGAACTACAACTCCTACAGGTCCTCTAAGCCTCAGTGGGGGCTATTTGAAGCAAGTACATGTATTCCTCTGTGCATTACCTGAATCCCCACTTTCTAACCAATGTCCACTTTATTTATAGACAAAGAAGATTTAAAGACAAAGAAGGCATCTTGCCCACAACATTAAACTCACAGGTTAATTTTAGCAATATTGGCATTCAGCACAAGGGTAGTGAATGTTACATATTGCCATCCCACTATCTCATCTCTCAGTCACAGTAGGGCTATTTACAAGCCATGACCCTAGAAACTAGAGATTGTGAAAAAACAAGTGAAAAACAACAATCTGACAGCATCCTATTCAGGCTCTGCCCTGGTTCTCCTTTACCATGGTATAGCCCTTCAACCCAAAGACCCCCTCCCTGGTATTCACATATTGTAAATAGCCTCAGGCCCCCCAGCTTCTTCATTCAATTACCTGGTCCTAACCAGCCCCCCCCCCTCACACACACACACACACACACACACACACACACACACACACACAAACACCTCCTTTAAAAGAGGGTATCCAGGCCAGAATGTGTCATTCCTTTCCAGGCTGCACTCTGGACATTGTCTACTGTGCCTCCTGATATGACCTTCATCATCTCTTCTCCCTGCCCACACTTTCCAGCTGCTTTACTGCATTGCCTTACTCCATTAGAATGTAAGCTCTTTGAGGGGAGGTTTTTATTTCTGCTTTTATTTCTATTCCCAGGGCTTTAACACAGTGCCTGACACATAGTAAGTAAATCCTTAATAAATGTTTTCTGACCCATTACACAGGTCTACAAGCTCAATATATGCTGAGTTTGGTAGAGCAGCTCCCTCCCTCCCCCCCAAAATAAAAAGCCTGCATTAAGTGTTATAAAGTCTAGTATTTTTTTCAGCTGTTCAGTTGTGTCTGACTCTACTACCCCTTGGACCAATTCAGGCCAGGCCCTTCTATTCTCCACTATCTCTCAAAGTCTGTCCAAGGTCACACTCATTGTTTCCATGCCACTTTGCTATCTATCTCATCTTCTGTTTTCCCCTTTTCCTTTTAACTTCAATCTTTCCCAACATTAGAGTCTTTTGTAATGAGTGACATCTTCTCACTATGTGGCCAAAGTATTTAAGCTTCACCTTCAGGATTTGACCTTCCAGTGAATAATCTGAATTAATTTCTTTAAATACTGATTGATTTGACCTTCTTACTGTCCAAGAAACTCTCAGAAATCTTCTCCAGTTCCACATTTTGAAAATGTTGATTCTTTGATGTTCAGCTCTCCTTATAATCCAACCCTCACAACCCTACATTGTTACTGATGAAAACCATAACTTTGATTATGCAGACTTTTGTTGGCAAAGTGTGTAATGATAATGAAATTTAAAGATTCCTTTTAATTGGAAAGCTAAGAGGTACTTAGCACCCAGTTCAAATTAAGCCTCTGTTAAAGGAACAGAAAGTATGAACTCCTATTGCTGACATAACAGGAAGGGACTGAAAAGGGAAGAGCAATACTGTATATAATGAAAAGCCCCAGAAAGCAAAAGTCAGAACTCCTTGGGATTAGCTTCAGTTAGGCAGAAGCAGCTGCTGCCAAGGAGTCTGGAGAGGAAAGGCCCAGGCTGGAGATAATGATTTTGATTTTGGGAAACTGGGTGAAATGATTTTGATTCTGGAAACCAGCTGGAGCTTCTGCTGGGAAGCTACCAGCTTCTCCTGGGAGCTTCCAAAGACTGAGGAAGCATGACTGTGATACTGATATCTTGCATGAATCTGTTTGCGGCTTTCTTAAGCCTTGACTTTTCAGGAACAGAGACTGTGAAGGATTTAAGGTGGAGTGAATATTGTGAGCTTCAGCATGGAACAGGAACAGCATGGAGAGCTGGATGAGGAAATGGGAGCTGTCTGCCTTTGAACCCAAGTGACAGTTTGGTGAATCATGGTAGGAGCTGGGATCCTGGAAGGGGAATCCAGGGAATCTGAGAGCCTATACCACATCAAGCTGAAAGAAGACTTTACTTGGATACTGTATACTGATTGAGAAGATTGTAACTTATTTGATACTGAGGGGTGGATGGCTTGTGGATTTTATACTACCCCTTAAGAGAGTGCTGTGTAGTGACTGATATTGTAACTTAGTGTACCCCATTAGTAGAGAACTTTGACTATTGTATTTTGTGATTTTGTGTACTATGTGGCCATTTTCTGTGATAAGTTGTTGTGAATGCTGTATTTTGATTATCTGTGAAAAGTTGTAACATTGTGAATTCTGTACCTTGATTTATGATGAATGTTTTGCTCTGATTTGTTATTGAATAAATAGAGTGTTCACTATACTATGTAATCAGAACTTAAAAGCTGTTTACAGTAGCATGGCTTTACGAAGTGATGTCTCTGCATTTGAGTATACCATCCAAATTTGCCACAGCTTTCCCTTACAAGCAAAAAGTATCATTTAATTCTATGACTACAGTCACTATCTGCAACGATCTTTGAGCACAAAAAATATAAAATCAGATACTATATCCATTTCATCTCCTGCTATTTGCCAGGAAATGATGGAAAAGTCACCAAGATCTTAGGTTTTTTATTTGTTTGTTTTGTTTTGATATTAAACTTCAAGTCAGCTTTTACACTCTCCTTTTTCACCCTCATTAAGAGGCTAGAACTAGGGAAGTGAGAATCCTGCCATACCCTGACAAATTCATGTGGGAAGTATTGGATTAAATTTGGGACACTATATTTTAACAAAGCATCTCAGTTCCATATAGAGAATTATGTTATTTCTACCTTCTTCAAGCATTTAGAGTTAGATTAGTATACAGACCATGAAGCCTAGAGTCAGGAAGTTCTGAGTTCCAATGCAACCTCAGATATTTACTAGCTGTATGACCCTGGTAATTCTATTAACCTCTGTATGACTCAGTTTCTTCAACTATAAAATGGGAATAATAATTGTATCTATCTCCCACAGTTGTTTAGAAGATCAAATGAGATAATATTTGTGCAAAAGCCTTTAGAACACTGCCTGGCACATAGTAAATGTGTAATAATTAATTATTCTCTTCCCTTCTCTTGAAAAGTTGGAGCATCTAAAGGAAAGCAATCATGCTGGAAGGGGCCTTGAATCCACATTAGAACTGTTCATGTTTAGATTTTAATTTTTTTTTGTTTTCTATTTAATAGTATTTTATTTTCTTGTTACATGTAAAGATAATTTTCAATATTTACTTTCATAAAATGTTGAGTTCCAAATTTTTTCTCTCTTCCTCCCTCCCCAAGACAGCAAGAAATCTGATATAGACTATGCATGTACAATCATGTTAAACATCTATCCACATTGGTCATGTTGTGAAAGAAGAATCAGAAAAAAGTGAAAAACCATGAGAAGTAAAAACATGGTTATATAGAGAAGAGAAAATTCTATGCAGTTATAATAGCTACCTTAGACCATCTGAAGGACTGTTATATTGGTGGGGTGGGAGGCCTCCTCACATTGTCACTCCTGATCATCTTCTATTAAGTGTTAAAATCTTTCTTCCAAAATATCAGAATGCATTATGGTAGACTCTGTCAAAATCAAGTTTTTACAAATTTGTTTCTGGCACCCTACTCTTTGAGAATTTAATATGGTCTCCAAACCATAGATTTAAGAGAAAGATGATGGAATTCCTTCCCAGTACTTCCCCTTCCATCCCTTAGATCTCACCCCAGCACCCAGGGAATGAATAATGATCATGATGATGTTCTTCATTCCCTTTCGTATATTTATGTTTGTGTCCTACAGAATCACCCTACCATCCTGGGGAGATGCTCCCTGATTTGAGTCACTTATTCTGGGTCATCATTCCCATAGACTGGCTACACAGTTCAAATGTCAACAACCACCACCCACTCCCCTTGTACTTCCAACTATCTTATATCATATTGCTAGTTAAGGAAAGCAGAGACCTAACCCATGCTGCTTAGACCATGAACAACACATGCTGTGCCACATGACCAATGAGAAAGTAGGCTAGGGTAAATTTCTTTGACTTGATGACTGGCCACTCTTTCCTCCTAGTCCACCAGGTTCCTATATGTTCAATATCTTGTTCTATCATACTGTTTCTAATGTGCAATCATTAATAAAAATTAGAAATTATCTCCTGGATAGCTTGTCAAAAGTAAATCCATTCTTCCAATGGTTCAATTTCAGACTTTCTACTACCCTGTTTTCAAATAATGATGAATTTGGTAATAATATATAACCTATCAGAAAAAAAAATATCCTAATGACAAAAATGCAATGGCCTGCCCAGAAGAACAATGGATTTCCACTTCTTGGAGGTCCTCAAACAAAAGCTAAAGGACAGCTTTTTAGGTTTTCTGTGGAACAGATTCTTTTCAATCTTAATGACCATTGATATTCTTCAAAAACTGACATTCTGTGATTCCAGGTTTCTTTTCACAAACTGTGATCCCCCTTCCCCCAAATTCCAAGGAGCAGGGATAATTTTAAGCTCTACTGTATACACAAATATATTTTATCATCTTTGTTTGCACTTATTTTCAGCATTGATCATATACCTAATTAATTTTGATACAGATTATGTTTCTCAAACAGAATTCTAATGCCCATGATTGAGTGGCAGATGATTACTTATGCACTCAGTGACTGAGGAAAGTGTGCTTGACAGTAGAAGTCCCTGGATTTGTCTTTTCTTAAAATATGCATTGCACAATTCTCTCTGTGCTGCCTTTTTTTTTTCAAATACAGAACCTAGACTTCTTTTGTCCTTGCTGAAGGCAACTGGAGATATTGAACCAACAGAAAGAAATAGTGGATTCCTTACCTGTGCTGTTTGCATCTCATTATGCTAATGAGACCCTGACTAATGCTAGTGAAAATGTTTTAATGTGCATCACTGCCTACATCAGGTTATCACACAGAAGGAGCACTAGAGGAGTCAAAGGCCTGGTGTTCTTGTTCTCTCTCTGACCCTAAGTTAACTTTGTGACCTTGGGAAATTCACCAAAGATCTCTGGGCATTAACATGTCTTATTTTTAAAAGAAATTCATTGAATTAAAGGACTAAGAATCATCAAATGCTACAGTGGGATGTGGCATTCAAAATGACCAGTTCTGACTCTTGCCCCTTTATTTAAGAGGAGTGGGGAGAATTAAGTGGCTTTTCAGAATACCAGTGACAAATCAAGGAGGATAGATTATAGGATCATAGATCTTGATTTGGAAAGGATGTTAGAAGTCCTCCAGTCCAACTATCTCATTTTATAGCAGAAGACACATAGGCAAAGAAATTATAACTGACTTGCCAAGAGTGACATAGGTAATATGTGACAAAGCCATGATTCCAAGCCAAGTCACCAATATCTGGACCTGGCTTTGTTCCAATTGCATTGTGTTGCCTGACAAATTAAAATCCAGATAATGCCCCCAACAGAATGACATTTTATTCATCTTGTGTAAGCATATGAGTAAATATTATCGGTAATAATGTTTTGAACAACTACAACATTTACAAGTTTTCCCCTTCACCCATTTCCTTTCTGTTCCTTTTCCTCCACAGTTAACCATCCATTTTCACAAAAAGAAAGATAGTAAAGAAAAACCAACTCACATATTGTATTAATCTACTAGAGTATTCAACCTTCCCCATCCATCATTCACCACATCTCTAAAAAGTGAAAGGAAATGTGTTTCATCATCTTATTTCTGTGGTGAAATTTTACAGCTAAAATTGGTAAGTTCATTTCTATAGTTTTTTTTAATTTATTTTTTTATTTCATTCAATGTTTTTAAAATATGGTTATAGTAATTGTTCAAATTGTTCCGCTTCTACTTATTTTAATGCTCATCATTTCATGTAATTCTTCCCTTTTTATACAAAATACTCGTAATATGTTTCTTGAGATCCAAAAATACTATATTATTTTGGTTCTTTGTATTGATTTAGCCATTCTCCAATTGATGGGCAACTACTTTGTTTCTAAGTCTTCACCATAACAGCAGTGCTTTTAATAATTTGATATTTAATGGACCTCTATCTCTGTCTTTCATTTCTTTGGGGTAAATGTTTAAGAAAAATGGACCCCTGGGTCAATGAATATAGGCAATTTAGTCACATTTCA
>CM053581.1:10308527-10316027 GCA_028627135.1 Pseudochirops cupreus | reverse complement strand
CTTCTCTTAGGACTTGGTTTCCTCCTTGTAAAACAACATGATGGATTAGATTATCACAAAGTTCTCTTCCAGAGCTTACCAGAATGGTTGGCTCATAGTAAATGTTCAATAACTGCATCTTGCTGGTTGATGGACTCTAATTCTGAATTTTGGTTTATGACCCCATCTTTACAGATTTTTGGTCCTCAGAAGATGGAGCATAGATGGGGGGGGGGGGGGAGTGGTTTCATTCAACTGGACTCATGGAGATCAGCTGAGACCCAAAGACCAGCATGGTACCACACTAGAACTAGCTGTTGTTTTTCTTTTCTTTTCTTTTCTTTTTGCCACATAAAAAGTTCAAGATCATAAAAGTGCAAAATGCATAATGGAGAGCCCTGATCCCCAGTTGAATAAGATTTGGTTGAGAGACTGAATTATTGGCCAGCAGAAAGAAATATTGAAGGTGGAGAAACAGTATGGATGCATTATTTATTTTATTTTATTTATTTTTTTTGCTACAAGTTAGTTGACACAGTGGATAGAATGCTGGCCCTGGAGTCAGGAGAACCTGAGTCTAAATCAGGCCTCAGACATGGACTATCTGTGTGGTACTTGGTAAGTCACTTAACCCTCTTTGCCTCAGTTTCCTTATCTATAAAATGAGCAGGAGAAGGAAATGGCAAACTACTCCAGTATCTTTGCCAAGAAAAACCCAAATTGATTCATGAAGAGTGGACGTGGCCAATCAACTAAAAACAAAATAACAATGAATTGGTCTATGTGATTTCTAAAGACCCTTCTAACTTGAAAATTCCTTGACTATGTGACTCATTGAAGCCTACATAACACAGAGAAAGAAGACGGGCTATCTTCTTTTTATAGACACTAATTCCAGGGTACTCTCATTATACGTTTGTCAGGCCCGATTTAGCAGCACCAAGAACAGTGCAATGAACAGAGGACAACCACTATCTAATAAAGAGATAGTAAAGTCAATGATAGTCAGAGCTTGAGATGGTATCCAAAGACAATATCAGGAAGATTCAAGATAAGTCAGAGTAAAGGTTCAGGGAACATAATTGTCGAAGAGATTGTAGCATAATTAAGCATAATGAATGACATAAGAAACTCAGTGGATGCTGTTGCCTCTGTACCCCATCATCTGTATTTGCCTGAGAGTTAAAAATTCTAGATTTAGTTGTAGAATTTCCATAAGTCCTACACTTATGGAAAAAAAATAAAGAAAACTTGACAATTAGAGATCTATAAGTGAAATGGTCTCCATCCCTAGTGGTCTTCAGGTAGATGTTGGATAAGTATATATGGGGAATGGTGAGATATATGTTCAATAAGAGAAACTCTTGCCATTACACAGGCTATCTTGCATGCTTGGAATGTTCCCCATCTTCTTCTCTACTCCTTGAAACTTCTGGTGGTCTCTGAGGTTTAACAAGAGTGTCATTGTCTATATAAAGCCTTGCCTGATTTCCCCCTACAGTTGTCCATCTTCCTTACCCCAAAATTATTTTGCATTTACTTTCCATCTATTTTATATTGATTTATGGTATGCATAGAATGTAAGGCCCTTGATAGTGTGGACTGTCTCACTTTTGTACTTGTTTCTCAGCTTCTCTTATATTGTCTGGTACATGGAAAGTAGATAAGTGGTATAGTAGGTCAAATTCTGGACTGGAAAGCAGGAAGACCTTGTGCTTTCATCCTGCTTCAGAGATTTACTGGCTATGTGGCCCTGGGTCCCTTCATTTCTTTCAGTCTCAGTTTTATCTTTGGGAAAAAAAAAAGAGACGATCAAAATTGTGTTTGTCCTTCATTTTTGCAGAGGACCCCGGCATGAGAGAAATGATATGACTTGCACTTGACTTGAATTTGAATGAGGGAGGGCTGTATAAGGTCCCTAGTCTCACTTTCTCCCCCAGAGCCATTTGGGTCCAGTGACCAGATATTCATCAGGATGACTGGAGATGACCCAGGATGCATTGGGAGACCATGATCAAAATAGTATCTACCTCAAAGATATTGAGGATCACATGAGGTAATGATGATAATGACGATAACATAATCATAGCCAGAATGGTATGTTACAAAAAACTTTGTATGTTATGCCTTTTAAGATAATGTATGTAAAGCATTTTACAAACCTTAAATTCTTCTATAAATAGCAGTCATTATTATTTGTCACCATTACATGTTCTCTGGGTTGACTCGGCTCTAAATGAACTGAATTTAATTGGTTCTAAACTTCTACATTTCTGAGATTTGGGGATGCTAAATTTGGATGTAATGGAGTTAAAGCAGGTGTAGGAATCAGCCCCTAGCTGCTGCCACACAAAGCAGAGATCAGAGATACCTGAAAAACTTTAGGGACATGTTATTCAATATTAGAGATGAGGGGAAAATGTCCTCACTGGTCGTCAAGTAAGATGTGTGGATTACTTGGAGAACCCTCAGGAGGAACTCTCAATTTGTTGTGCTCTTTTCTCTCAATCTGCAGATTTCTTCAGGGATAGTCAGGTCGAGTTGGGAAAGGGGGAGGGGAAGACATTTGGCCCTCCCCACCCCAGGTAAAATGTCAGACTGGGAGCTCATGATAGCCAAAGGACATATTTGGGGATTTATATTTTCCTGAGACAGGATTTGTGAACCCTGGATTCCTTTTCTGCTTTATTGCTGTTCTGCTCCTAGGTCACCAGAGAGCAATCCTGGAATGGATGTGTCTGGGCTTGGAGGAAAGCTTGGGAACTCCAGAGGTGAGACATACCGTATCCCTCTGTCAGATCTGAATGGCAACAAAGGGACTTTGTGCATCACAGAGCAACAGCTCAATCCTTGGTCTGGTTTGCTGCTAGAATTAAAGCTGGAGGGAGTTGTTGGTGTAGTCCAAAGCCAAGGTGAATGTGAAATGCTGATTTAGCAGCCCTGCAAATTGTTTCATGTTCTGGTGTTTAAATAGCAAGTTAAAGGAAAAATAGATTCGAAGCTGTAAGTTACTTCATCCTGTTTGAAATCGATGTTAATGTGCAGACTTGAGTTCATTTTTTTTCCCATTTTTTCATGTGGAGACAGGAAATACCTATCATATGTTTGATTGATACTGTACAGTGAATGTCTTCCTGCTCTACTCGAGATTTAAGGAATTATCTCAAGGGCTACAAAGTGGGAGTACAAAAAATCCAACACAGTAGAGAAAAAGAGCTGAACCTTTCTCATTAGATGCCCACCTGCCCCAGTACCCCAGGCAGTCATTGCGTACAAGGCTAGAGCAGAAAGGCCCTTCACCTGCAAGGGAGAAGGAACAGAACTGGGTCCAGCAGTGGTTTGTTTTTTTTTTTCATTAGGACTCTGGGATTCTGGGGTCCCAGGATTTTTGAAAATATAGGATTTTAGTTATCTGGAATTTTCATTTGCCATTCACTAACATGGAGGTTCAATCATTATCTTTGGAGACTCTGAACAGAAAGAGTTATACTCTCAATAAATCATATCGATTTGACCAGTGCATCTCATGGCCTCCAAAAGGACCTCACCTTTCCTCATGTGTTTTATTCTCAGTTGTTAGTCACATTTCTGTTTGTTTTAAAAATCTTAAAGTATCCCTTTCACATTCTTACCTGACTTTCTCTTCCAATGGCAGTGGGGTGGGGAAAGACTTCAGAAACATGTAATAAAAAATGCCAAGCTAACAGCCTTTCTCTGAGCTTTGCAGAAGGAGGGAAGAGTGTCACTAGTCTCCATCAAGGAATCTCCACCTCATTCTCACATCCCCAGGAAAGTGTTTTATTTTTTCCCCTGACCCCTCTGGACAAACACAATTACTTCCCACAGCACCTACAATGTCAGCCTCATGGTCCACTAAGCATAATCCTCTGACCAACCTGACCCTCAGACTGTCAGCTCCAAGACCTTTCTGTGAATGGAGTTTTAATGATACTTTAAGAAAAGCTGAGTATAACAGGAAAAGAAAGAAAAAAATACCTTGGGGGCAGAGTTAATAACCTGAAGCTATGAAAGAATTTCGTGCAATTGACAGTCTGTCCTTAGCTCATTGCCTTACTTTTTAACACACAAGATGTTTAGTATTTTAGGAAAGAAGATCTTGGTTTTAATGTGGACTTTGTGCTATTCCTTACACATGACATTCAGTCTCCTATCTCTGTGATAAGTACTGGGGATTGAAGGAAAAAATGAAACTATCCCTGTATTGACAAAAATAAAATGGCATCTATCTATATAAACTGGAAATAGGTCATTTTGGGAAATGAAGGAGGAGGAGTTACAATAATCCAGGAAAATCAGATGTAGTAGGAAGCGTTTGAGGGACTTGGTGTTCAGAGGGTTGGAGGTGAGGGGGAAGTTCATTGTAGGCACAGACAGAAGATAGGATTCTACCTGTGAGGAACTGCAAGGCCAACTTGCCTGGGCTAAAGAACTCATTGAGAGGACTAACGAATGATGAGGCCAGAAAGGAAAGAAGGAATCCAGGGCATAAAGGGTTTTAAATGTGAAGCAAAAGAATTTGTATTTGATCCTAGAAATATTGCCATTTGTCCTTTGTTTTCTAAAAAGGCCAATGATCGCAAGGTGATATGTTCACTCCAGCATGAATTGGATTGAAGTGAGGCAGAGCTGCCCAAAGGCATCAGTCTCACTCTCTCTTCCAGAGTCATTGAAGTCCATCAGTAAGAGAGAAGTTAGGATGCCTATCAATGGCCCAGGATGCAGTACAGGACCTTGGCATCTTCATTGTCTGACCAAGCTCTAAGCTCTCCATGGCACCTGCTTCAGCTGCCTGCATAATCATTGCAATAAATTGTTTTCATCTGCCCATTCTTTGGGATCAGGAGGCTTCACATGCTTGGGGTAAATACCCCCCCCCTCCAGTTCACCAATGGGTTTGTGGCCTGTTGGTTACCCTCAATGTGGTTCAGCCCATCTGCTGAGGTGTCTACCAGGGTGTGACCACCATGCGTGCTTCGTCTTCTTGGAGTCACAGGTGAGAGTTAAGGGCCAGGTAGGTACCAGAGATGGATGAGTAGGCCTGAAAAGGGTTCAGCAAACCCTCCCACCAGAGGTTCTAGTCCTCCTTGAATACCCATACACCCCATTATAGAGGTGATAGGGGGCAATTGGGATTAAAGGACCACAGAAGTGACAGAGTTGGAGCTGTGCATGCAGAAGTAATCTCCCACTGCTTCTTTGACTTAATTCAGCTTGTATTTATTGGGGTCCTGTACTAGAGATATAAAGAGAAAAATTCAATGAGATAATCTTTGTAAATTCCTTTGCAAACTGTCAAACACCATATTAATTATAGTGGGTAGTAATGGTAGTCATTGCCATTGTTGTAGTGGTAATAGTAATAGTAGTTGTTGTTGTATTAATGAAACAGTCCTTCCATGTGCGCTCACCTTTCCAAATCTTTGTAGATCAGTGGTTCTCAAGCTTCCTGCTGCTGCAACCTTTAATGCTTGTATGTGGGCATATCTGCATGTGGGTGGATCCACTTGGAGACAGATAGAGGAGAGGTATCTCGGTTCCTAAGACCACTGGAAACATGTGTTTTCCAGTGGTGTTAGGCGACCCCTGTGACCCTTGTGAAAGGGTCATTCAACCCCCAAAGGGGTCGCAACCCACAGGTTGAGAACCGCTGTTGTAGATGATTTAATCTGACTGGTCCCCAGACTACGCACCTGCTATTCATCACCCAGCCTAGCCTAAAAAATAACATTTCCAGCATGGAGAGCACAGCCAGGACTCAAGCATCACTGACACAGTCTTCTCAGAAGCAGATGAAATATGACACAAGATCGGATAGCAGAAGTGACTGTGGGAGAAAAGAGGCTCCATCATCACTGAAATTCTCATATTATCCTATTTTTTTCAGCTCAATAGCTCTAAAATCCCAATCAAGAAAAAGGGAGGGATTTTTATTAAATGTCACAGAGACCTTATTTCAAAAGTAACATTTGGCTTGCAATGGAAGGTTGGGGATAGAGCAGAAATAAGTGGTGCTCATTTTACTTTTGCCACTGTATGATATTAGTACAGCATCCCAATTTAAATCAGTTTCTGCTCATGATCACTGCCATTCAGAGAATGCTACTCAAATCATCTTCATCACTGGAAGAGAGAAAAGCTGCCCAAACCAGAGAAAAAATAATAGGGCTATAAAAGCCGATATGGAAGTTTTTCCAAAGGGCACTAAAGAAATCAGTTTCATGGACTTCTGATGTCTTCTAGAATGTCAAAGGTGAAAAGATCTCTATTGAGAATGTTAACAGAGGTTCATACCTACTCACGATTCTGGAGCAATGTCTTGTCATTTTAATTTAGATTTCTATGTTATGATAGGACTCATAGAAGGCCTGTATCTTCTTTGTCCAATAGGGATCAAGTTACCAAGAGAGCACTGGGGGATCCTAGGACATCTCTGTTGAAGGGAAATGGGAATAATGATTCTAACAAGTTGTGATACTAATTCACCATATCCTCCATTGTCCAGTTGAAGTGGCCACTTCACTATTTCCTGAACTTGGCATTCCAAATCCTGTACTTTGAATTTGCACACACTGGTACCCAAATAGATCATGGTCCTCCTCTTCATCTCTACTTCTTAAAATCTTTGATTTATTCAAGATATAACTCAGTTTCTACTTTTCCTTTCCTGAATTTTGTCACGTAGGATCAATAAATCACCTAACAAGTGGCAGAGATATTATTCAGACTCAGAACCTCAAATCCAAAGGCCTTCCCATTGTACCACAGGGACTTCAAGATAGATAGATAGATAAATAGATAGATAGATATGGATTTGAATATGGATATGGTTATAGAGATATATTAATATAGATATAGATATAGATATGGACATAAATATAGATATAGATGTAGATATAGATGTAGGTGTAGGCATAGATGTAGAGGGAGAAAGAGAAAGATGATAGATATATAGATACAGGTATAGATAGATATAGAGATGGAGATGGAAATGGAGATGGAGATGGAGATGGAGATGGAGATGGAGATGGAGATGGAGATGGACATAGATATGTAGATGTGAACTTTCTTCCAGAAATATGTACTTCAGTGATAGAATCTGCCTGTGAAGTGTGACTATATAAAAGGCAACTCCCGAACTTCCAGACAGCAGTTCTTAGTCGCAAGTGTCTGTCATTTTGGATAAAGAAGTTGGGCAGCCCGGGAGGAGAAAGCTCTCCTAGAACTGATCACTAGAATAGAAACTAAGTGAAGGGCAGGTTCAGTCTTGTTGTTGTCTTTGAATAACGAGCACCTACCCCAATGCCAAGCACATAGTAATTGTTTATTAAATGTATGGAATTAAATTTAAAGGTTAAGGTGGGATAGTGTATCGGCAAGCACCCTAGCATACCTAGGGCGGCTACTAGCACAGGTTCTTAGATCTGCTTTTCTAAAGGAAAGCAACTCAAAATGGGTTAACAATCTTACTTTAATCAATCAAATATCATTTACCTAGTTCAG
>CM053581.1:10285672-10308027 GCA_028627135.1 Pseudochirops cupreus | reverse complement strand
TCCTTCCTTCCTTCCTTCCTTTCCTTCCTTCCTTCCTTCCTTCCCTTCCTTTCCTTCCTTCCTTCCTTCCTTCCTTTCCTTCCTTCCTTCCTTCCTTCCTTCTTTCCATCTTGCTAGTGTTTTCCCTGACATTAACTTACCTTGTTTCCATTTTTGTTTCTGTTTTGTAAGGGCCTGTGGATATTCACACCATCCACCACAGAGTGCTAACTCCTCGAAGGCAGGAATGGTCTCACTTTTGTTTTTGTATCTCCATTGCATGGCACATGACCTGGGTCAGAGTGGGCCCTTAATATTAAGCACTGATTGATTGAACTTTGACTGCTTGCCTTTAGTCTTGTGCACACTGCAGCTGGATGGCACAGTGAAGGGGGATTGGCTCAAAGTCAAGAAAACATGATTCAAATCTGTTTTCAGATGCTAGTTGTGTGGCCCTGGGAAAAATCAGTTAACTTCCGCCTCACTTTCTTCACCTATAATATCAGGATAATAGTTATACGTACCCTCTAGAGTTCCTATGAAAATCAAATGAGATATTTGTAAAGCACATTGAAAACTGTAAAGTGCCATGTAAATATCGGTATACACATTATATATGTGTGTGTATAAGTGTGTACATATATATGTTCTACTTTGCATCTGCTTCTCTGCTCGGTTTCAACTCCAAGGAACAAAATCACCCCCCAAGGATGTGCTCATCACTTCTAAATTCACCACCACAGAGCAAACTCAAGCCTGAAGTTAATTCTTCTTCCCTCAGCTTCCTGCCCCCTCTGGAGGGCAGAAGGGCAGGCTGCCAAACTCCTCCCAATGCTTTTCTTTATAACGGACAGATACCAAACTCTCAGCTCCTTCTACTTTGTATCTATCCCTTTGCCTGGTTTTAAGTCCATGGAACAAGATGGGCGTGGGACCTCCTCACATCCTATTCACTGTCCTCCTTCCCTGCCTCCTTTTATATAATGGCTCTCCTTTTAGAATATCCTCTCCTTGAGGGCAGTAACTATCTTTCTTTTTAGTAATTATATCCCTGGTATTTAGCATAGCCTCGTACATAGTTGGCACTTCAAAGTGTTTATTGCATTGGATTGTATGTATGTATGTATGTATGTATGACAGCTAACTTGTGTGTGTGTGTGTGTGTGTGTGTGTGTGTGTTTGTGGAGAGAGACAGACAGACAGAGAGACAGAGAGAAAGGAGAGAGAGACAGAGAGAGAGAGAGACAAAGAGAGAGAGAGAGAGAGAGAGAGAGAGAGAAAGGAGAAAGAGTTGTGACATGAAATTCAATGTAACAGAGGAAACAAACATTCAAGCTTCTGAAGATATCGGTTTATTAAGTTAATGCATGCCCATTGCATAACAAATTGGATCCAGGCCTCCTCAACTTGGCACTGGACCCTTAATAGAGAGGGAAACATACTTTTCTGCATTAAAAGAAAACAATTAACAGGATTTAAATCAGGATACAAGATTAGGCGACCTGATTTCTAACAGGAGGAAGTATTAGAGGCTTTCTGGGGTGTGAAGTAGTGAATTTTGAGAGTTGGGAGGGGTAGAGTGAACAAATGCAACTTCCTGATATCAGAAAAATGGGGTGTCCCACTGCTCCCATGTATATGTATTCAATCAAAAGAATGTGGAAACAGTAATTGATTGACCAGTATGGCTCCAGGTTTCAGATAGGACACATGGGTTGCTTCAGATGTATAATTGTGAGCAAGGTCCACCAGATCTGCCTGGGTTTCTGGTCAATATAACCTAGCTTAGACCCTTAGTTAAGTGTCTTTAAACAGCAGGTAGAGGTAGTCTAGTGTCCCAACTTCATAAGGCTAGTTTCAAAGAGTTTTCACACAATTCCCATAATTGCATAACATTTTCTCATGAGATATATATTGGGCTAGAACCATAACTTATGAGTAGAAAACAAACTGAGCTAGATCCAGAATTGAGTAACCAGATGTAATCAGTTCAATTTCCACAGTAGACATGCATGTGTGCATACACATGTGAATATAAAATGTGTGCATGTGTGGGGGCATACTCATGTGTGTGCATGCATATGTGTATTCATCTGTACATACACATATGTGCACATGCACATACATACGTATGTGTGCACATATATATATGTACACACACACTGCCCTCAAATATATATGTATGTTTGTGTATATATGTATATATGTATGCATGTATTTGAAATCCTTCCCTTCCCTTTGGGTGAGACTCAGCTTCTACTTGCTCCAGGAAACTTCCTGGTTGTCCACAACACTCACATTTCACCCAGCATCAGACAGTGACCTCAATTGCCTACACCTCTGTATCTTTTCTATACATTTAGGGTTAGGGTTATTTCCATCAACTTCAACAGGAGCATGCCATAGGGACAAAAGTACTTTATTAAAATACCAGAACACTCTATCTCTGACACTTCTGGTTCTGTGACCCAGAACTGTTCACTTACTTATCCTCTTCCAATTTTGTTTCTCTGTCTCTAAAATGTTGGTGTTAAGTCCCAAAGTGTCTACCCCACAGGGTTTGTCTTAGGGTTAAAAAGAAATAAAAAATACCAAACAATTAGAAACCTTAAGGAACTGTGATAGAGAGCCAATCTCCCAGACATATGGGCAACCATGGTCCATCACATAACCTCTCATCTACTCTTTATTTTTGAATTCTAGAAATTGGCTCTTCTCTAACACTATTCACTAAAAACACATGTAATACTAATCTGCATTGTTAGAGAGAGTTTCCTCACTTGAAATTTCTGATAGCATTGAAATCTTAAGTTGTGTCCTAAATAGATATCTACCATTAGTATTGTACTTATCCACTCAATAGAGTGTAAGCTCTATGAGGGAAAGTGTGTCAATTTTCTTTTTTGTGCCCCCAGAACTAAGAAAGGGACTTTGTTCATACCAGTTGCTCAATCAATGTTTGCTGAACTGAGTGGAATTGAATACATGATAAAACTTTTGTAGCCCGAGGTCTATGCTCAATTTAACTTTTTAAGTCTTAAAGGAGATATAAAGCACGGGCAATTGGTTGCTTATTGGTGTCAGTAGGGAATAATTTTCTGGGAAAATAAATCAGGCTTTGTTGAACCGATAAAGGAAGGAAATTTATTCTCTGAAGAAGACCGAATCTCCAGATGTTCCATCTGTGAAATAACCTGATGCTACTTTCCAGACTGGGGATGGAGGGATTAGGGAACAGAAGCCTGCTCATTGTTCTTTCCCATGCCCTACTTCAAACACATGTCAGTTTGGTACAGCGAAAATCATGCTGGGATTGAAGTTAGAGGACATGGCTCTGGCACTCACTATGATGTCACCTTGAACAAATCATTCAGCCTCTATGGACCCAAATTGCTTCAACTACCAAATGATAAATTTGGTCTAGATGGTTCCAAAGACTTCCAAGCAAATCTCAAAGATTCTTTTTTATTTGAAAATCCATAATACTAAACAAAATGCATGCATGCATGCACACACACACACACACACACATACACATACATACACACACACATACATACACACACATGCACACACACACACACACACATCATCATCATCATCATCATCATCATCATCTTGACTACTGATTGCTGACCTTATCACTGACCCAGAACTTCTTCTTGACAAATGGCTTGCAGAAAACCCCAGATCTAGTCCACTTCTGTGCTTGACTTCTGATTTCCCTTCCCAATCATCAACCTTAACTTTCCTGGTCTTGTCTTGCCAGATTGTCTGTTCAGCATTCGAGATTCCAGCACAAGTCATGGCTGAACCTCACATCAGTATTGCTTATACCAAGGATACGCTCAAAAGAAATGTCTAATGCGCCACCTAGGAATTAACACATGTTTGTGATTAGGCGAAAATACAAGACTGGTAGAGAGGCAATCAGTTCCTATAGACAGAGTTTTGGGGGGTCTATATAGATCTTGTAGGTAGATAGAGGTTTGCAGATTGTCTCTCTCCTTAGAATGTGAGCTCCCTGAGGGCAGAGACAGGTTTTTACCTTTTTTTGTATCCCCAGAATTTACTACAGTGCCTAGCACATAGTAAGCACTTAATAAATGCTTCTTGACCTATAAACTTGGGTCCCAGTTAGGATCGAAATGAATATAATCTGAAGAGCTTAACTAAGTTTGGAAACTTGGTTTCTCTGGAGTGTAGACATCCAGAAATCTAAAGCGAGTGGGAAGTTAGTAGAAAGAGCTAAGTTTGAGGCTGAGGTAGTCATTAAGGGATTGGGAAGCAGGATACAGGAGTTATCAGGGAGCTGGCGTTTTGTTTGACTCAGCATATCTCAGCAAAGACTCTGCCTTCAGCCTTTCCCTAACTTGATGTAAGATACAGGCCAAGTTTTGCACCATCCTTCCCAAATCACCTGCACCAAAGCACCATCAACATGGCTGTCCTCTTTCAGTTAGGTCTTTATCTGCCAGAACTACCCCAATTTCTCAAATTAGAACTTAGAAATCAGAAGTGGTTCCTGGAACTATTTGGCCACCCTATGTGTGAGCAAGGCCTAGAAATAAAATTTCATATCTATATTTTATACCATTACTATATAGGTTACATTCACCTTTAAAAGACAGGGGGTTAAGCTGTCAAATTTCCTTCCTGAAGGTATTAATGAAACTGAAGCATCTGGAGCCAATTTTGTGTCCTTTGCAATGAGTCAGTTTTCCTTGACTCCAGAGGAATTTATTTCTACATAATGTCTGAAGTGAAGAGATGTTGTTAATTCTTTATCTATATTACAACCTATACCCTGCACTGCGCAGCTTAGTTTCCAAACTTTTCGGTATCTAAACTGACCCAAGCACCATCATAGGTTTCATGAAAATAATATTTTATCTAAGTTGGGTCACATTATAAATGCAATTAAATTCTACTCATTTCAAGAAGTCTATAATTCAGACATTGTGCTAGATGTAAAATTCAATAAAACAATAAAAATTCCTTCCCACAAATAGTTAATAATCCAATAACTGTGCTGTGGTAACTTGCTGTTTAATGGGATTCCGGGGTCAGAGATTTAGAGTTTAAGGGTAGCATGAGGGGGTCAGATCAATTCAGACCCCAGGTCTGACAGCCAAAGACTGGAGTTCAGAGAGTTTCTCTAACTTGCATAAGATTACACAGTTAAAAGAATTGGGACAGTCTTTTGGGGACCTTCTTTTAGTATTTGCACGATGAAATGGACACAAACACGAATGGCAGAATTAGCAAATTTGCCTGTGATGCAGAGCTGGAGAAGTCAGCAAATAAACACGATGCCAAAATAGTGATTTAAGATGATCCAAGTGGCGTACATCAGGGTTGGAGAACCTGTGGTATGGAGACCACATGTGGCTTTCTAGGTCCTCAAGCGTGGTTCCTCAAGTGAATACAAACTTTACAGAACAGAGTCCCTTAATAAAAGGATTCGTTCTCTAAAACTTGGTTGCAGACAAAAGACCACACACAAGGAACTAGAAGGCCACATGTGACCTTGAGACCTCAGGTTCCCTACTTCTGGTATAGATTGATAAGCTGACTCTAAAAGATGAAATGGAGTACTAATTAAGGCAATGTCCTCTAGTTAGAGCACAGAGGTACAGGATGGGCATCTAGAAGGAAAGTAGCTAAAATAAATAAACAAAAGAGAAGGGACAGAAGAGACTTCTCTTTTGGTCAGTTGTGAGACAGGATAAAATCCTCAATAAACCACAGCAGTTGTCTGATCCAGCTCTACTTTCTTAAACAAAGAAGGAAATTGAGGCCTGCAGAGTTGAAGTGACTTGCAGAGATTAAGCAATATGTAAGTGGAAGATCAGGGACCTTAACCTGTGATTTCTGACTTCAAATCCAGCTTGTTGTAATGAGGACAACAACCATGATCATGATGATGATGGTGGTGATGGTGATGGTGGGTGGTGGTGGTGGTGGTAGGTGGTGGTGGGAGGTGGTGGTGGTGTGGTGGTGATGGTGGTGGTGGGTGGTGGTGGTTGTGTTCATGGTGATCATAATGGTGATGATGATGGTGGTAGTGGGAGGTGGTGGTGGTGGTGATGGTGGTAGTAGTGGTGGTGGTGGGTGGTGGTGGTGGGTGGTGGTGGTGGTGGTGATGGTGGTGGTGGGTGATGGTGGTGGTGGTGGGTGATGGTGGTGATGGTGTTCATGGTGATCATTATGGTGATGATGGTGGTGGTGGTGGTGGGTGGTATTCATGGTGATCATGATGGTGATAATGATGGTGATGGTGGGAGGTGTTGGTGGTGGTGATGGTGGTGGTAGTGGTGGTGATGGTGGTGGTGGGTGGTGGGTGGTGGTGGTGGTGGTGATGGTGGTGGTGGTGGTTATGGTAGTTATGGTGGTGGTGTGGTGGTGATGGTAGTGGTGGGTGGTAGTGGCAGTGGTGTTCATGGTGATCATGATGGTGATGATGATGGTGGTGGTGGTGGTGATGGTGGTGGTGGGAGATGGTGGTGGTGGTTATGGTGGTGGTGTGGTGGTGATGGTAGTGGTGGGTGGTAGTGGCAGTGGTGTTCATGGTGATCATGATGGTGATGATGATGGTGGTGGTGGTGGTGATGGTGGTGGTGGGAGGTGGTGGTGGTGGAGATGGTGGTGGTGGTTATGGTGGTGATGTGGTGGTGATGGTGGTGGTAGGTGGTAGTGGTGGTGGTGTTCATGGTGATCACGATGGTGATGATGATGGTGGTGGTGGTGGTAATGGTGTTCATGGCGATCATGATGGTGATGGTAGTTAGTGGTGGTGGTGATCATGATGGTGATGATGGTGATGATGATGTCAGCTTGTTTTTTTAATAACACTTTTTGGTTGGCAAAGCACTTTACAAATATTATCTTATTATAATGCCAACTCTAGAAAGTAGTTTCAATTATCATCTGCTTCTTATAGATGAGGAAACTGAAGCTGAAGGAAGTTAAATACTTACCCAAGATCACAGAACTATTATATAAGTGTCTGAGGTGAGATTTGAACTCATATCTTCCTGAGCCCGGGTCAGATGTTCTATACACCAAAGTGTGTAGCTGCTTTTAGGGTCAGTACAGGATCCAAAGCAAGGAAACCAAAAGTGTCATTGTACTCTGTCCTGATCTTGCTACATCTGGTATATAGTGTTGACAAATGAAAACAGGAACATCAGCAGAACAGAGCATTCCCAGAGTGACTAGGATGAAGAAGCCACTCGAAGCCAAGTCACATGAAGAAGCTCAAAGTTCCTCTAGGTCAGCAGTTCTCAACCTGTGGGTTATGTTCAATTTGTAACAATGAAAATGCATCCTGCATATCAGATATTTACATTACGATTCATAATAGTAGCAAAATTACAGTTATGAATTAGCAACAAAAATAATTCTATGGTTGGGGGTCACCAACAACATGAGGAACTGTATTAAAGGGTTGCAGCATTAGGAAGGTTGAGAACCACTGCTCTAGGTGCTTCTTTGTCTATAAGACGAAGGGTCATTTGACAAAGCCTTGTGTGCCTTTTCTAGCCTGAGATTCTATCATCTATGGTTTAACCAAAAGGAAAAGAAGGCCCAGGGGGAAGGGGGTTTAAGAAGCCAACCATTCTAGAACAGGTAAAGGAACGTCTGTCTTACAGAAAATGGTTCAGCATTGTTGTGGTTTGAGATATTGAAAGGACTCAGAATAGGCAGAGATTGTAGAGATTTCATTCCAATTGAAAGAACAATCTAATAAGGAGAACTGTCCAATAGGATGACCTATCTGCCTGCTGCAAGAGGTCCTTCATCTGTTATACATACCCCGCTCCTCTTCACTCACACACCCTAGTTCAGATCTTCATCTCTTCTCACCTAACCTATGGCAATAGTCCATTGGACGGTCTCCCTGTTTCAAGTTGCAACCCACTCCAATGTATTCTCTACTCAGCTTTCCTAAAGTGTAGTTCAATCCATGTCTCTTCCCCACTCTATAAACTCTACTTTATAAAAAAAAAAATCCTCCTTACTTCCAGGATCAAAAATTAACTCCTCTGCTTGAACTTTACAACATTTTTTAAACATTCCTACCTTTCCAGTCTTCTGACACTTCATGTCCCATAATTCACCCTGTGATCTCTCTATACTGGTCTTCTTGTTTTGTCTTTTACACATTTCATCTACCCTCTTTGTGCTTATGTTCCACCCCATTCCTGGAATATTCTTCTCCTTCATCTCTCACTCTTACTTCTCCCGGTTTACTCTAAATCTTAGCTCCAATCTCACCATCTTTAGAAAAGAGGCTTATCCTGGACTCCCTGGTCTTTTTTCATTACATGACCTTCATTCTGTTCTGTATATCTCTTATAAATACCTGACTATGAATTGTCTTCCTCCATAAAAATAAGAGTTCCTATAGGCAAAGATTGATTTTTCCTTTATTAACACAGTCACTTGGGACATACTTGATGACCTCTACTAGCACGTGTTTTCAATGAATGGATGAACAATGGTTTATCAGGGAATGTTTAAAGGCATTGCTAAATGATGCAAAGTTCTAGAGTTCTAAGGGACCTCAGAAGTTGTTGAATCTGTCTCATTTCTACAGATGAGGAAATTGAGGCAAACATCACACAGCTAGTAAGTATCTGAAGCAGCATTTGAATTCAAGTCTTCTTTTCTGTAAGTCCACAACCCTAACCAGTACACCATGCTGCTTCTCAAGGACAGCTTCTTCCAGTTTGAAATTCAATGCTACAGGAGAAAAAAAAAAGATACAGTTCAATATTTTCAGCATGTCTCCAATGAGCCCATATTTTGTCACCCCCCTCTTGTCCCTCCTATTTTGTTTTTTATGGTGATATCCTTTGGAGGGCTATTTTTTAACTAGAGGATGTCTTTTCTCTTATGAGTACATCTGTTCCAGCTGCTGCCTGTTCCCTTGAAATCACCAGCCTCCTTCTGTGACATCATAATCCTTGCACTGTCTACCAACTGCAAAGTCACAAATAGCAACCTTGCCACTTAAATCTGGAAGGAATACTAGTTTCCATTTTAGAATAGAAAAATGTAAAAAAGATAGATGAAAGACAGATTTAAAGGAATAAACCTAAGAACACCTCCATGTTTTCTTTAAGATGTGAAAAGACTTTTCAGAGATGTGTCTAGGGCAGGATTGTGAAATATACCAGGAGAATGTAGC
This sequence comes from Pseudochirops cupreus, assembly GCA_028627135.1. Taxonomy (NCBI): domain Eukaryota; kingdom Metazoa; phylum Chordata; class Mammalia; order Diprotodontia; family Pseudocheiridae; genus Pseudochirops; species Pseudochirops cupreus. The sequence continues at coordinate 10,298,852 of CM053581.1, read as the reverse complement.
AGAAAACATGCCCTCAATGAATGTGTTTTTAAAGAAAAAAGTAATAGGGAGAGGTAGAAGAATGCTCAAAACCAAGATTTCATTGGTAAGAGACTTTACAACAGTGGTTCTCAATCTTCCTAACGCTGCGATCCTTTAATACTCGTATGTGGGCATATCTGCATGTGAGCAGATCCATCTGGAGACAGATAGAGGAGTAGTGTCTCGGTTCCTAAGACCATCAGAAATATGTGTTTTCCAATGGTCTTAGGAGACCCCTGTGACCCCTGTGAAAGGATCATTCAACCCCCAAAAGGGTTGCGACCCACAAATTGAGAACCACTGCTCTAGAATATTAGGAACCTGCTTGTCGATATGACTATCATTGAAGAGGGAGTATGATGAGAAAGAGCTCACCAATGGTTGAAAAAGCATAACATCTAGAAGATTTCTGTTTTAACTTACTCGAGGATTTTTGAGGATCAGCATTGTGTAGTAGTCAGTGAGTTGTTTTTGGATCTAAGAAGATCTGGGTTCAAGCCTTGACTCTGATACATACTGGTTATATAAAATCCTAAGTGATTCATTTTACCTCTCAATGTTCTAAAAGTCAAGGTCCCACAGAACATGGTGTCCAATGTAAGTAGGAGAATTTTTCTCATCAAGAGTGTCCCCTATAACAATGAAATGATAGGTTGAGTCCCATCCCTTATCTTATCAATTAAGTTCTAAGTTCAGTTACTTGCACCGATTGAGGGAGTTCAGACGCTGTTAGTGTTTTATTTTATTTTTAATTTCAGCATCTGAGGGAAAGTCCCAGTTGTCTTGATCTAGTTATAGGTCTCTAATCAATGACAAAGAGCAAAGAGGGTGCAGTAGTCATTTCTCAGAGGCAAGTGTAAGCAGAGACATCAGAACATTGTGAGACTGTGATTGGTGGAGATCCCCACTTGAGATGGGATGAGGAGTAGGTTGGGCTTGAGGAGGATCTTATCTAAAAGACAGAAAAGAGGAGAAGGAAGCAGGCTATCAGTTAGCTTCCTATTTTAACCAACTATTTAATAAGTTCACTTATTTCTATTTACTGAAATATTAGAAGCATTGGCAATGCCCTTTAAATGCCTCTGCCCTTGTGCATAGTCCCAGTTGCCCAGTCCTAGTTAAAGCTCTGAACATTATAATCTATGACAAATAGTCTCAAGCCCTCAATTTGTTGCCTGAAAACATCCCAAAGCTCATGGAACTTAGATTTCTTTGATTTTCCAAGAAAAGCCTCTATGTCATGAAATGTGAATCATATACCCAAAGTGCTAACAATTTGAACACCTCTACAAAAGTCAGGAGGCAAAAATGATAAAAGTTCAATGTGAAGAAGGAGAAAGGAAGGGAAAGAGAAACTATGTGCCTAGGATTTTCCAAGAAAGTCCAGTACAATATAAGTTCTTTCCAGATGGGAATTTTCTATATCTCCTGTCCTAAGGACACAGTTTCTGGCACATTTTAAATCCTTGTCAAGGTGCTTTTCCTAAAGCACATGTCTAATCATGCCTTGCCCATACTCAATAACTCCAGTAGCTCCCTACTGCCTCTTGGATCAATTATAAGCTTCTCTTTTGTGTCTGAACCTCTTCACAGTCTATCCCCAATATACTGTTCTAATTTGAATTTACTTTATGATACAGCCTCTACTGTGTATTCAACTATACTAATCTTAGGGCTATCCTTTACACATGACATCCCAGGGGAAAGTAAACAATTCCTAAAGCAAAGAATGGAAAGCATTTATTAAGCCCTTACTGTGTGCCAGGTATGTGTGAAACTCTATGGAAATAAATCAAGTAAAATGGTCTCTGATCTCAAAGATCTCACATTGTAATGGATGAAGGGAAAACCTGGGAAAGGGTGGTTTACACACTCTTTAAAAGGCCAGGAAGTATAGGGGTATCCTGATTCTGGTCAAGATAAGGTAATAAGGCAGTAACAGCAACATTGTACAACGATCACCTTCAACAGACTTAGCTGTTCTCAGCAATGGAATGATCTAAGACAACCCCAAAAGACTAAGGATGGAAAATGCCATCAACATCCAGAGAAAGAACTACGGAGTCCGAATGCAAATCCAAGCAGACTATTTTCTCTTTTTTTGTTGTTGTGTCTGTTTTTTTTTCCTTTCTTGTGATTTTGTTCTGATTCTTATTTCACAAAATGACTAATACAGAAATATGATTAATATGATGGTACATGTATAGCCTGTATCAGATTGCATGCCATGTTGGGAAGAGGAGAGAGAAGGGAGGGGGAAATTTTGGAACTCAAAATCTGATCAAAGCAAAGGTTGAAAACTAAAAAAAAAAAATTAATGAGCTATTTTTAATAAGATAAGGTAATAGATAAACTATCAGAATTCTAAGTCCAGTTTCCAGTGGGTGAGTAAAGGGTGAGGAAGATGAAAAGACTGGTAGTTCCAGGAAAGAATAAAGATTGATACTCTCTAGACATACACCGACACTGAGAGACAGTATTCAAAGCAGAAAAGGTTTCTGGGAGTAAGAAGCAAAGAAGAGAGCTGATTCAGAATTCAAAAGAGAACTAGGCTGGGATCCCAAGGGTCTAGATACAGAGGGAGCTCAGTTAACCAACTGTCTCATCAAAAACACTGTGCTCAGTGAAGAAACACACGTGGACTCCCCAAGAAAAAAAAAAGGATAAAAAAAGTACCAGAGTTATAAATTATCTTAACCATATATATCACCTGAATCAGTAATGGGGAACCTACAGCCTAGAGGTCACATGCAGCCCTCTAGGTCCTCAAGACTGGTCCTTTGACTGAATCCAATCTTTGCAGAACAAAGTTCCTTCATAAAAGGATTTGTTCTGTAAAATTTGGACTCAGTCAAAAGGCTGTACCCAAGGACTTAGGAGGCCACAAGTGACCTGGAAGCTGCAGGTTCCCCATCCCTGGCCTGAGTGTTAACCACAGTATCTTTCTGTTCTAAGACTGTGTACACTTTCCCATGAAAACTGTGTGTACTGGTAGAGGAATGTGGGTTAGCTTTATGATAGGGAGGCAGCAGGGAAGGAGTCCAGCTACTGCTCTTACTACATAATCTTAGTAAATGACTTTGTCTTTAGCATTTTTACATCTGCTGTTGTCCTGTTGTGTCTGATTCTTCCTGACTCCATTTGGGGTTCTCTTGGCAAAGATACTGAAGTGTTTTGCTGTTTCCTTCTCCATTTTACAGATGAAAAACTAAAGTAAACAAGGTTAAATGACTTGCCTAGGGTCACACATCTGGAAAGTGCCTGAGGCAGGATTTGAATTGAGGAAGCTGGGTCTTTCAGACTCCAGTCCCAGTATTCTATCCACTGTACCACCTAGCTGCCCAATTGAATCTACTGGTTGAGGATTAAAGGCAGGCTCATTGGTGGGATGTCATATGCAGTAAGTTTCAGGTTTTAGACCCAGACTACATGTAGCCTAGAACAGGATGTTGCTACATGCTACCCTCTTTGGACACCGTATGTAGTCAAAGAGAATGGTTTTGACAGAGAATTGGGAGTATAAAAATACAGTGTTTGGGGGGAAAGGTTAACTATCAGAAACGTAAACAAGTTCAGATGGAAAGAAGAGAAGGAGTTCTAAGACAACAAAAGCCGCATTACTGAGAAGGGAAGGGGGTCAGGGAAGACTCCCCTTGGATTTGGCTTGATGGTATTGGTAGAAATTCTTCAGGGAAAAAGGAAGAGATAGTACATTCTAGGGATGGAGAGTAGCTAAAAGAAAAAGAAGGCACTAAGGCAGGTTGGGGAAATGAAGGGAAGTGGTCTAATACATTCAGGTGATTTATGCACCTAGAACTTAAATTACAAAGGGGATCCACAAGTCTTTATTTGATTTTTTAAAAATTCTATGTCAAATTATATTTTGCAGGTAAATGGGGGGGGCAGGATCTTTATTTTCATTTTCAATTATCTTTGTTGAGAGAGGAACAAAATTATTTAATTAATATTAATTTTAAATTTAAATTTTAAATTTAAATTTTAGCTAATTTTTAGTTTTAAAATTTTGAAATATTTAAAACACTTTTAAAAAATTTTTAAAAAATAACAACATTGGTTTCAACTGACCCAGGAAAACCACTATGACTTCTTTAAGATCAGGGGTAATTCTGGCCCATTCTTGGATTCTCCATATGGAGAATATTCCCTTGTGGATATGGGAGAAATCTTTCTTCCCAGATATTTTACTGCATAATTAAACACTGTTTGTTTATAATGTATCCTGTTCATTTTCTAATAGAAAAATAACAAAGAGACCCCTTTGGGGAGTGGTTTATTCATACTTGGAGTTTAGAGAGACCCCCATGTGTATGCCATTGCTTAGATACTTGAGAAGTTTTCCATAGAAAACCTTATTTTATCCTCACAACCTAGTGTTACAGGTAGGACATATATTTTTAAGCCTGTTTCACAAAGAAGGAAATGGAAGATCACAGAAGGTAGTAATTTGCCCAAGGTCCCAAAGTGATTAGTCAAGAACTTGTAGCCATGTCTTAACTTCAACATCAGTCTCTCCATGGCAAACAAAGTAACTTCACTACCACTTCCCAATCTCAGTGATGTTGGGCCTATTGGGATTGGTTGAATTTTTTTTTTCTTTTTTCGCACGTTAGAGATGATATGGAGCTCATGACACTGGACAGCTCATTAGAATTAAAAAGGAAAACGAGGGATTCTTCTCTTGCTCAGTGTCTTGGGGGATCAGTGCTGCTTGCTGCCTGTGGTTTTGATTTCTCCCCTATGTCAGGCCTTCCCTCTGGGGTCTGTTAGGAGTTAATTCAACTCTCCTCTTTCCCTTACTGCAGGAGTTCTTCAGATTTTTCATATTCATCGATGTTTAACAAAGCAAACTCAAACTTGCTGGGAACAGAGACAATATTTAACAGGGGCCACCGGACCTGCACTGAATCCTTTCTTTGGACAACACCCTTGGAAACAAATATTCCCATGCATGGTAAACAAGAAACATATCCTCCAAATCTGCTAAGCCAAATAAATGGGGGAATAAGCCCAAATGGATCAAGCAGTCAGACACACAAACACACTAATCATGTTCAAGAGAGTGAAACAGGATTCACGGCATGAAGACAATTCCAGGTTTGCTACCATGATCTACCCATGATCAGAAAAAGGATATGGCTCTTTGGTCCAAATAATCTAGCCTCTCTTTCTTTGATAATTATTTCTGTTTCTATTTTCATATATGGCTTGATTTTAACTATTTTGCCCTCCTTTCCAGGACCTTCACTACCTAGCACAAGCTTCCCTTCCCTGCTGAATCTCATGCTATTCACCTACGTGCCCTCCAAACTTTAGCCAACTCAAACACCTCCTTAACTTCTGAATATCCGTAGACCTTTGAGTCTTTTTTTCATTATGGCAGGAGTGCATTCCCTATAGCTTTTTAACTCGACTTCATATCTATTCTATAAAATCCGACTCCAACATCACCTCCAGGAAGTCTCCACTATCCTCCCTACTTAATGATAACCTTTCTACTTAGACCACCCATCACACATTGTTTTGCAAAAAGCAGAATCTATTAGTCATTCAACAAATGCGTAGTAAGTTTTTATTATGTACCAAACACCGTGCTATACAACATGGAAAGAAAGACAAAAAGGCACAGCTCCAGTCCTCAAAAAGCTCAAGTGGGTAGCTAAGCAGGGCAGTAGATAATAGCATAAGGTTTGCGATCAGGAAGCCCTGACTTAGAATTTTGTATGAGCCACTTATTTGCTGGGAGACCTTGGGCAAGTTACTTTACTCCTCTGTGATGAGTTTCCTCATTTAATCAGGGCAATGGCAACTCTTATTTCACAGTTGTAAAGGCAGCAAAGAAATGTGAAGCAAAAGGCTCTTTGAAGCCATTTGGGGAAGATCATTCCCAACCAGTAGCATCAGGGAAGACTTCCTGTGAAGATTGCCTTTGTGTTGGCTTCAAAAGAAGGAGTGCATGAGTAAATGAATTGGGAAATTCTGGAAGTGGAATCAGGAAAACCAGGGTGCAAATCTTGCCTTTGTCACATACTGGCCACATGAACCTGGGAAAAAAAATCATGTAAACTCTGTGTCTCCATTTCCTCATCTGTTAAATGATGGTGCTAATGAACTGGCCCACTCCAGTTCTGAATCTATGAACTCTTCCCGTGACTGATGTCTTAAGACGTTCTAATAGAATAATCACTGATTCATGACCCAACAATTAAAAACAAGATCTCATTTAAGAAATTCTCAGGATTTCTTTCAATTTGGTATTTTCTCTGTAGAAAACAAACAAATAAGTGGTGTGAAAGGCGAAATCTACATAGAAATATTTTGAGGTCTTCCTGTTCAAAAAACACTTGTTTTTATTCATTCATCATTTATTAAAATCAGGTGTGTGTGTGTGTGTGTGTGTGTGTGTGTGTGTGTGTGTGTGTGTGTGTGTATCTCTGTTTCCCTGAGTACACAACTCTTTGGGAAAACAGGGATGAAAGTCAAACATGCTAACAATTCCTTTCCCTTTATTCATGAGGCCTCTGGAAACTAATGAGATTTATTCTGAGAATGGCTTTCTAATTGTGCTGTAACTGCATGGTGACATTTCATAATGTCAGAAGGATTTTGCTTTAGGCAGAGTGATTTTGGTCCCTGCAGAACATTAATTACCACTCTGAATAACCACATTTTTATTTTATTTTATTTTATTTTTTCAATGAACAAAGCAAAATTCTCAAGGTTAACCTGTCTTCCAAATAATGGGGAGATCTTGGGGATAAAGGGGTACAAATGCACACCTGATTTAGGTATAGCCTTATGGTCAGTTTTGCCCACATAAACAAACCCGCCATGGACATCACCCTTTCCCCGCTAGCAAAAATAACTCGTGCGTCCTCAGAAATCCCACAGACTTTCAGAATGGATTTCCATTCACCAAATGTGTCGTTCATCTGGAGGAAAACCAACCTCATTTCTTTTCATAAGATCACAGATTTAGAAAAAGACGAGACATCAGGAGCCATGTAACCTGACCCTCTCATTTCATTGGGGCTTGGAGAGAAGAATTAGTCTATCTAAGGGTCACAAATTCAAACCCTGTTCCTCTGAACTTAATGCCAATGCCCTCTTCATAGCATATGACTGAGTTTACATTCCAGTCGCTTGTCTGTTTTTTGTTCTTGTTGTTGTTACTGTCGGTTTGGGTGCTTGGTTGGTTTTTTAACCTTTAATAATGACATGCCCTAAAATCCTCCGTCCACTCTCCCCTTCACAACCATGAAAATTAGACTTGGAGAATCAGCCCAGTACAGTAGGTAGGCTCAGAGTCAATACTAGCTGAGGAACCATGGGAAAGTCACTTAACCTCTCAGGTCCCCAAGGTAACAGATCTACAACATAGGAAAGAGTTTCCCCATCAGAATTCTCCCACATTTACAGTCATACATATCAAAGAAAAGACAAAACAAAATCCTAAAATTTAAAAAGTGATTTTGTTTCCTCAAGAAGAAATTAACCTTTGTTTTAGGTTGTCATAGTATTTTCAGCAAATTAGATGAATTGGGATCAGAAACACATAGATTTTCTTCATTATCAACATGGAAACTTCATGGGAAGCAGAAAATTAAAGACATACTTATAAAAATGAAGTCATGCATTGGTATTTCATTGGAGCAAGCTATCAGATATGGATTTTTTTCTTTTTCTCCTTGAATCCTATTGCCATTTGCAAACATATTCCCTCAAGTATCTCAGTGTATAGAATTGCTTTATTTTTGTCTCCTAATTTAGGAGTCATTTTTATTTTATGACCAATTGATTTCCAAAGGGTCATGTCTTATGTAACACACACTCTGGAGCATTTTTCCCCCAAATCCACACAAATGGATGATTTGGGTCTCAAGAAGGTGCCCCTCAGGATTACAGGGGTAACCCAGAAGGTCTGAAGTTTCTAGTACTGTTGATCATAATCCCCTATCAGGGATGCTCCTGATTAATTCTAAGCTAGAATTAGTTTTTATAAAAGGATGTTTAAATGAAATTGTTTTAATAACATTTCCCCAATCCAGAGGCACACTCTTCCCTTGAACACACATCACCTGCTCAATATGAGTTCAAATTAAGAAAGCATCTGTGTCTAAAGGATAATTATTGGAAGTACTTTTCTTCCTTCATGGAATCCTCATGAATCTACACTTAGGTGTACCTCTCTGCTGAATTCTGTGGGTCTAAAACTCTTTGTTAGATTTATTCTCAGTGATTCTCTCTCAGATCCCAATGCAGATGCAATTATCTGAACTGTTTCTGGGGAGATAATGGGAACTCCAGCTCTTCTGGCCATTCATAGTTCCCAAGGTTTTCATCTTGTCAATGGAGAGAAAAAGGAAAAAAAAAAGTAACTCACACACACACACACACACACACACACACACACACACACACACATCCTCAAGGGCAATTCCTTCTCAAGGGTCATTCTTACTAAATTATAGAATTATAATTTATATTTATATAAATTTATATATTTTATCTATTATATTTATTTTTATATATTTTATTGATATAAATGATAGAATTTTCTGAAATGCTTAGCTCTGATTCATTTGTTAGGGTACACATAGGCCCAGGCATGTGTCTGCTGTACTTAATCAATTACAAACTCTTTTCTAGGTGACATCATTTCTAGTTCTCCAATAATCAAAACATGTCATTCCTCTCAAATTGATTAAAGATTTGTTCATACCTTGTTTACATATTTGATTGATTGACTCAATCAGTGCTGGGCCTTCTGTGATTACATTAATTTTGGTGGAGAATTGAAATCCCAGCCCTTCCAATTACATCCCATGTCTACTACTTGAAGAAAGATGAAGGGCAGAGATCTCTCTGCATGAATGCTGTTTTTACAGGAGGACTTACCTGATATAATGGAATGAAAATTAAAGAGATTTCTTGAAAGAATCATGGAGTCATAGGATTAAGAGATGGAAGGGGCCTTCTCTGACCACCTAATCCTACTCCTTCCTATTAACAGCAAGGAAAACTCAAACCAAGAGTGGTTAAGTGTTTTTTTTTTTGATATCCATCCTCCACATAGCTACCAAATTGATGTTTCTAACGCACAGGTCTGATCAAGTCATTCCACTCCTCAAGAAATTCAAATGGCTCCCTCTTACCACTCCAGTTTACCATTCCAGCAAACTCCACACTCCTCTTTGTCACTTAAAGCTCTTGGGCTGAGGGGCACTGCCAGAGTTTGGTGGACTCTGAGGCCAGTGTCTACTGCAGGGCTCCTAGCTTAGCAAGAATATGAAGGTGATTGAGAACAAGAGCAGTGTCCTGTACCTCAAGTCCCAGAAGATCTTCCTGGACCAAACCATCCTCCTGCAGCATGACATGCTGCTCAAGGTCTGCAGTGACATCCACAGCTAGTACTATGACCTGCTCATATTGTTGGAGTATAGAGGTTTTCTTCATGAGAGCAACTACTTCTTCCTGGGGGAATATGTGTCCTGTGGCAAACAGTCCTTGGGAACTATTTGTCTGCTGCTGGAGAACCTCCTCCTCCTCCATGGCACTCATGAGTGTGCCAGCATCAACTGCTTCTATGACAAATGCAAGAGACAACACAATGAAAAGCTCTGGAAAACCTTGATGAACTGCTTCAACTACCTGCCCATCCCAGTCATCATACATGAGAAGATTTGCTGCTATCATGGAGGACTGTCCCCAGATCTGCAGTTCATGGAGCAGATTGATTGCATCATGAGACCCACAGGTGTGCCAGACCAAGACCTGCTGTGTGACCTCCTATGCTCAGATCATGGCCAAGATGTGCAAGGCTGTGGGAACACGACCTCGGCATCTCCTTTACTTATATAGCCAGGGTAGAGGCCAAGTTTCTGCACAAGTATGACTTGGACTTCATCTGTCAAGAGCATCAGGTAGTAGAAGACAGCTATGCATCATTTTCTAAGCAGCAGAGTGATACTCTTCTCTGTCCCCAACTACTGTTGCAAATTTGACAATGTAGGCATCATGATGAGTGTAGACAAAATCCATATGTGTTCTTTCCATATGGGTGAATCCAAGGCTGGAAGGGAGGGGAACTTTCAGGGGCAAGGCTCCCCAGGGTGGCACCTTTGACCAGCCCCATCCTCTCTGCAGATCCTCTTTGGCATCTACAGATGCATACAAGAGCAAAGACAAATATGGTCAATTCAGTGACCTGAATCTTGGTAGCCACCCCATCACCTTACACCCCAATTCTGGCAAAGCCAAGAAATAGCTCTCCCCAGACTTCCCCAGGGATAATTGATTATGTGGAAATCCTGGCTCTTCTTAGGGTCTCAGACACCCAGGAGAGTATCTCAGCCTTGGTGTCATTTTCTTTCACAAAACAAAATAAAATAAAGTCTAATCCATTCTAGGTATGGCCTATTCTCTCCTCCCCACTCCCCCATCCCTCTACATTCTGAAGTGGATTCTGGCTAAGGGGGGGAGGGGAGGGTGGGGAGCAGGGAAAGAATAGGGAGGTCCCCTTAGAGCAGGTAAGAAAGCTTGAGGCCTGCTTGGCCTTGGCTGCCCCGTCTCTCAGGCATGGGGCCTCTGGAAATTCCAAGCTCTGTGCCCTTATCTGGTCTTTTTTGAATCAATGTCAAATCTGGAAGAAAAAAAAAAGCCATTTGTCATCTTACTCCGAGTTGTTTTGCCAAGCTGCTTACACATCACTCTCTTTCATATACTCTGTCTTACTGCATAGTTGAACTGCTTGTTATCCCACATACAAGACATTACAGCTTCCATCTCTATGAGTTTCTATAGTCTGGCTGTGACTTCTCATCTTCACTTCAATGATCCCTAACTTCCTTCAAACTTGAGTTTAGTGTTGCCAACTACAGGGAAGTCCTGATCAGGCCAGTTGCTCATGCCATGCCCCTGTAAAGATTACTTTATATCTGCTAAGTACATATGTTGTATTCACTTTTCTGTGTTTATTTTTATCCCCATTAGAATCTAAATTCTTTTAGAACAAAGACTTAAATTTCTGTTCTTGTATATTTAGCATCTGGCTAATAGTTTTTATTTAATGCATCCATGTTGAATAAATGAATCAAAAAAGGGGTGTATGGCATTGAAATCTAATTGTCTGAAAAAGATCTGGGGGTTTCAGTGGACCACAAGCTCATCAAGATTATGATGTGGCATTCAAAATCATGAATGCAATCTGGGCTCCATGCAAAGGAATATGGAAATAGGAACTGAATCTAAACTTTCATTGACATAGGGAACTTTCTGGTGAGGAAACATGTTCCATGAAGGCAAAGTTAGTATCTTCTCTGCAAATTATAGTCTTAGAGAGTTGGTCAATGAAGGGACTTGATCAGGGTCATGGAGGCAGAATACATGGCCTTGAACCCAGGTCTTTTTGAAGTCTAGGCTGGCTCTCTAATAAAAAGTTAGTCAATCAGGTGGTGCAGTAGATAGAACATTAGATCTAGAGGTAGGAAGACTCAAATATTTAGTAGCTGTTTTATCTTGGGCATGTTTTACCTTGTTGTATCTTGAGATCAGGAAGACCAGAGTTTCATGTTTTAGTTAGCCACCAGTTTTGTTACCATAGGCAAGTCACTTAATCTCAACCAGTTTCCTTATCAATAAAACAGGGATAATAATAGCACCTATTTCCCAGATTAGTTGTAAGGGTGAAAATGAGCTGATAATATATGTAAAGTGGTTTCAGACCTTAAAATGTTCTATAAACATTAGCCATTATTATCACAAGAAAAGTACGTCAGTATCTACAAATGCAATTAACATCATAAGAATGTTATATAAAGACTGGTGTGGGGAGATCACATCTGGTTAGCAGATTGAGGAGGCTTTCTTGAAGTAGTCAATATTTGAGCTGGGTCTCAAAGTGCTGGGGGAATGTTGATAGGCAAGTGTTTGAGACAGAGGCAAGGGCCCCTAACCAAGGTGAGTTGGGAAGAAAATGTATGTACTAGAAATCTGAGCTCATGCAAAGCATGGCCATCATCTCATCCTCTCACTGATCATGGACATTATTTTCTATTTAATCTTATCCACTTTACTCTTTCTGCTTCTACATTATTTCTGCTGCTCTCTACACCATTCAGTTTTATAATTACATCAAATCATATTTTTAAATGTACCTCAGACCTCAGTTTGCAAGTTTTTTGGTCATATTGGAAAATGCCCTTCTATATTCCTTCTTCTGAGTCCTTAGGGGGTACACCTGGTATCAGTATCCAAGAGATTAAATGATGTGATACATAGAGTTATGGACAGTCAGAAGAACTAGGTTTGAATCCCTCTTCTGTGTAACAATGGGAAAAGCACATAACTCTTTAGAACCTTGGCAATGGTAGTAGGAGTTCCTGCCATACAGGTTTGCTATAAGGATGAAATGAGATAATACACAAAGTATTTGAAAGATTTAAAAGAATTACACAAATACCAATTGTTGTTTCTTTGAGTAATTCCAGAATCCAGATCTCCTTGGATGACATCTTTTCCTCTCGTCCTTTGCTTCCCATTTGTCCTTTCTTTTCCAAAATCATAGTTTTTTACTTTGAAAAGGGGAACATAACCTCTGATGGAAAAAAAAAAGTCCTCAAGTTTCATACTTGGGAAGTTAGAGTCGCTAGAAACATATACTAGTTTCTTGTGACTATATCATTTGTTTTCACATGAGTCAGAAGAACTGGGTAGTGGTAGGTGGGTTGGACAAGTCTTGGCAGCCACACTGGTGACTCTCATTTACACACCCCAGGTGGACAGTACATCCCCCAATCAGTGAAGGCAGTCTGACATATGGCTGCCTCTGCCCCTCTCACCCAGAAGTTAGGAACCACTCTTCTTAAAGGGAATAGAAACAGTATTCCTCCCACATGCCTCTGCCTGCGTATGTATCCTTCCCACCTGCTCTGAACACTCTTTATGCCAATAGTTCTCAAGCAAAAGCATTATTCATTGACTTTTCCCTAAGCTAAGTTTATTTCAAATCATGACTTTAAAATTATTCACATGAAAAAGGCCTGTTTAGCATGTACATTCCTGGAATGAAAAGAAGAAGAAGAAGAAGAAGAAGAAGAAGAAGAAGAAGAAGAAGAAGAAGAAGAAGAAGAAGAAGAAGAAG
>CM053581.1:10263625-10285172 GCA_028627135.1 Pseudochirops cupreus | reverse complement strand
GGCGCCACAGGCTCCACATGACCACATTCAGCCTATTAGGGAACAGAGTATACTTTCAAATATCCAAGGGTCCTCAGGGTCACGTAGCCACTTTAACAAAGGGCCTAGGGGCAGGGAAGATCTTCAGATTCCCATAACACTCTGTCATTTTATACATTGGAAGGTTGATGTCAAGAAGTGGACTTGGTCAGAGGATTAATCATCTGGGTCCCTCCCTTAGTCAAACTAATCTAGTCTAATCCTAAATCTAATCCAAACCAATCATAAAACCTTCAAAGGGCAAGAAAAAGACAATGTTGTATAATAGATAGAGAACCAACTACAAAATCTGAAAGATCTGGATTAGAAATGTGAATAAAGCTATCATTAACATCTATATGGGAGAAAGAAAGGGCTAGGTATGCCTCCAAATTACACTCTCTTAGAGTTGGAAGGAGCTCAGTCAATATAGAATTAAAACTGATTAAAAATCCTGTTGGCAGCCTACTTGGAAAGGGGTCATCCAGATTTTACTTGAAGACTTTCAGTGAAGGGGAGCTCATTATCCCCTGAGGAGGCCTAATCTACTTTTTTGTATAGCTCTAATAGTTATATCATGGCTACAATGATGTGTGCTCTATTAATGGATAATAATGATATTAGGAACTATTTCAATTTCGTCCTTGAATCATATCCTTCACTCTTTCAGTAGATCTGTGTTTCCAGGGATGCATATGCTCCCTGAACAAATCAGAGCCTAATTGCTCTACAGAAAATGAACAGGGTTTGTCTAAATGACTTCTACTGCCCATTCTAGTTCTAAATTTATGAACCTGTGCATTCTCTTAGGCAACTCTTGTCTATGTCCTCCTATTAATTCTCTGCTACTAGAGCTTAGCAATGTGCTGGGTACCTTTCTGGACACTGATTGGATGCTACTGGGTTGTCCATTAGGTATCCTGTGTTATTTTAATATAACCAATTTACATCCTTAGCCAGGTATATATACACCATTATATTGAGATTTTTTGGGGGGGAGGGCTACTTCAAAACATCTAAAAATTTTAATTAAAAGAGGCCTCAGAATCCATCTAGAACAGTGGTTCTCAACCTTCCTAATGCTGCAACCCTTTAATACATGTATGTGGGCGTATCTGCATGTAGGTGGACCCGCCTGGAGATGGATAGAGGAGCAGTGTCTCAGTTCCTAAGACCACCAGAAATATGTGTTTTCTGATGGTCTTAGGTGACCCCTGTGACCCCTGTGAAAAGGTCATTCGATCCCCAAATGGGTCGAGACCCACAGGTTGAGAACTGCTGATCTAGATGAAGAAAGGACCCCCCAGAATAGCCTATCCAACAAGAGAGCATCTAGTTTCTGCCTGAAACCCCCCAAGAAGTAACCCATTTCACTCTGGGATCTCTCTCATTCCTGGAAATCTTTTCATTTTCTTGACATCAAGGTTGCATTTTCCCTCTTTCTAGTTTTCACCATTCCTTTGTTTCTTCCCTCTAGTCCAAATAGAACAAATCTAACTCCTCTTCTAAATGGGAGCTCTTCAACAATTTGGACATAGCTGCCATGCGCCCCTGAGTCTTCCCTTCTTTTGTTTTGTTGTTGTTCAGTTGTGTTCAACTCTTTGTGAACCCATGCATCATATTGTCTTAGCAAAGATGTTGGAGTGGTTTATCATTGCCTTCTACAATGGATTAAGGCAAACAGAGATTAAGTAACTTGCCCAGGGACACACGGCTAGAAAGTGTTTAAGCCCAGATCTGAACTGGGCTCTTTCTGACTTCAGATTCGGTGCTCTATCCACTGAACTGCCTAGCTGCCTCTCCTAAAGGGAGGAAATGTCCCTTTCTTACCTGAACCTCCCATATTCCTTGTTTTTAAAAAAATGGATCATCAGCCTTTCATGATGCTGGCTGGACCTCTTCTGGTTTATCAATGTCCTTCCTAAATGTCATAACTGTCTTATGTGAATTTCATCACTGTGCTACAATGCACTCATGCATAAAGAACCCTAACACTGGAAAGCAGAGGATGGTGGTTCAAATATCAGCTGTTCCAATCACCACCTGTGTGAGCTTTGGCAGGCCAATTAATCTCTCTTGGCCTCAGTTCATAGTTTGTAAAATGAGAGGTTTTGTTGTATGACCTTTGGGGAAGTTGCTTCCAGATCTGATTCTGTGACCCTGTAGATTTCTCCTTTGACTGTTAGGTGACTTACAACCTCATATCTTTAGAGACTTTAGTATTCCCTGATTCTTAACTATGTAGCATAAGTGGGAACATATTGGTGTCACAAAATGGGCTTAGTGTTTAAAAATACATCACTGATATATTTTCCTTTTAGAAAAGCATTGTGGCTTAGTAGACAGAAAGCTGACTTTAAAGTTGGGGTGATGCAGTTTCAAGAGTTACTTCTGAAATGTTGTGGTTGTGTGACCTTGGACAAGAATTTAATCTCTATGCTCCACACAATTCTGTTGCTGAGGTGTCAACCAGCATTGGTAGAGGAAATTCTGTCACCTGGGAGCATGCTATACCAATTAAATTACAAGGCCAATTCTTAATTTTGGGGTTTATATCATCTCCTTTTTCTACTATATCTTTCCCTGCCCCACTCTCAACCCTTGGGTTTCTAGACTTTAAAAATTGTCACTTGATGATCACAATTATCTAAGAAATAGGAATGACTTCCAATTATGTTCGAAATATTTAGACAATTTTGTTGTTGTATTTCCCTCCATGTTCTCTTTTATGGTGTGAGACTTGTCCTAGTAAGTTTTGGAGGTCACCCGGATGTAAAAATAATTGAACACACTCTTACCCTTTGCTTAATGTTATATTTGATTAATGAGTATTTGTAAAAGTCAGCTCCAAAACAAAAACAAAACTAAGTAGAATTTTCCACCAGTGGAGGTGAAGGTTGTTTTATCTATTCTATTGATATACTGAGTACATCCTAGAGACTGGGACTTCTAGGTGACTGCTTCATTTGAACTTCCTCCCTACCTCCATCCCATGAAAAGAAGGGGAAAAAAAGTCACCTCTACACCTGATTAAAAAAAAAAAAGAATAATGGAATAAGTTGCTCGAGCAATCCATCTAGCCCAATGTCTCAGCTTGTCTTTCATTCTTTTATTGTGCTAAGCAATGAATAAATAAGCTTCCCAATGCTTCACTGAGGCCTTTGTCATTAATACCATGTCCTAAATCAGTGCTCAAGGACTTCACCTGAAGAAAAGCAAATTAATTAAGAACTCCTAATGAGCATAACAGCCTGTTCATTTCGCTAAAAAAATTTGTGACTATTTGGGATAGAAAAGGGAAGAAAGAAAGGAAAGTTACTACCAAGAAAGTAAAATAACAAAGAACCACTCTGTCCCAGAGAGCATTATTAACATTCCCGAATTGTAAAAAGAGAGAGGCAGACAAACAGACAGACAGACCAAGAGAAAAACACGAAAACAGAAGAAAAAGAAGTTAGGTTGTTTAAAAGGGATAATAAAATTGAATCAAAAGCAGTATGAAAATTTTATAGAGATATAGAGCTTCAGTCCAGATAGGGAGTAACAACAAGTGTTTTTGAAATGGAAAAGTATACAAATTACGCCTAAATGAAATTGATTTTTAAAGGTAAAAGTACCTAAACCTTAGGAATATAAATCTTATTTGAAGGAGACTATTCATATGTAACAGACTAGCAAATGCACATAACCCATCTAGTGCCATCTGCCCTCATGAAGAAGGCTAGAGAAGTTCATAATGAAGAATTGAGATGACATTGAGTAGACAGTCCCTGGAGAGTTCATGGAGCACACCTAGACAGACATTCCTCTCTGTTCTACTAATGCCATTGTTAGAAGAAAAATTTTTCCCCCCAACTGACTTCGTAGCTAGAACTGAGGATGCTTTCAAAAGATTTTGGTCACCTTTGGCAGTTTTCTTTGAGTTTCTTTCTCTCTTGGTTTGATTTAGCCAAATGAAATGTTTGGTGAGAAACAATGTTGTAAGAAAGAAGTCCTGAGGACTCTTCCCAGGGTTGTCCTGGAGCCAGCTGGTATAAATTTGCAAGAACCAACTGTTAAATTTTCAGAAAAAAAAAGACATGTATACTCTGCAAGTTGGCAAATGCTATAAATAAGATTTAAGTTGTTTAATAAATTTTCTAGACTTAAGAATATGATGGAGAAAGTGGTCATGATGCTGATTAAATTTGAGTGTGTCCTGGATTATCTTAAACTGGTTAAAACATTTCTCTTTTATGTCCTTGTTGAGGACTACGTGGCTTTGTGAAATGAGTCTCAGTCCTTTGCCTCTGCACTTGCTCATTTCTGTTTTAGGTGAAGGAAGGAAGCAAGCATTTTCTAAGTCCATACTATGTGCCAGCATTGGCTTACAAATCTGGGTAAAAAGAAAAGCAAAGGACAAATTCTTGTTCTCCAGAAGTTCACAGTTTAATGATGAAGACAACAAATGTGTAAATGTGGAAAAACAAAGCATAGGAGAAATGGAAAATAAATAATGGATGAAAGATACTAGAATTAAGAGAGGTTGGGAAAGGCTTCCTGTAGAAAGTAGGATTTTAGCTGGGACCTGAATGAACCCAGGGAAGTTATCATGAGTAATGAGAAGATGAAGAATATGAGCATGTCTTTGTGAGGTGGGATGGGGTGGAAAGGGAGGTCACAGAAAGTGAGGAGGTTGAGGAACTGAACAGTTAAGGTATTGAAGATAGTGTCAACATGCATGTTGAAATACTGTAGAATGAGAAGTTGAGGAGATAAAGACTAGAGGAGAAAAAGCTCCTGAACTTCTTAAGCAGAGGAATAAAAGGGAGTGTCTGGGAAGTCTGTATACAATAACTAGCAGGATTTTGATTGAGTAGAATGAAATAATCAAAATTATGCGCTGATAGTCAATCACTTAAATGCAAAGAGGAATTTGTCAAGAATGACAAAAAAATTTGGCAAGTACAGTTTGGAAATTAAGAATTAGAGAGGACAAGTGTGTCTAGGTTACCCAGAAACTTCATACCATACATCATGAATGCTTTCACTGGGGGAAAAAACTATCTGAAAGCACTGGACGTAGGTGCCGAATAATAGCATAAAAAGAAGAAAAAGTAATTCTATTTTAAATGACAGGAGATGACTCATTACTGATTTGGAAGTCATTTCTGAACTAGCTGTCTTTGTACAGTCACATCAATGACTTGTTAGAGCAAAGATTAAAATGAATACAAAGCTAGAAGGAAAAATGAAAATGAGATACCTGACCCATTAAAATGAGTTCATGTAAAAAAAGGTAAAGCCACGAGTGGATAAAGCATAATGGGGAACTGACTAATGAGGGCCAACAAACATTTATTAAGCACCTACTATCTACCATGCACAATGATCCTTGCTTGACTTTGATCAAATGCCTGACCACTTATAGCATTTTCTTTCAGATAGGCACCACTGAGTGTCTTTTTCAAAGTACGAACTCTGTAAGCTTTCAGATGGCTAGAGAGGACATCAGTTGGTATGTGTGAGGCTACAATCGTATGAGTTTCAGAAAGTTAGAACAAGCCATTATAGACAGAATAGCTGAAGTCTATAATTTGTTGTTGTTCAGTTTGACTCTTTATGACCCCTTTTGGACAAGATGCCGGAGTGGTTTGCCGTTTCCTTTGCCCACTCATTTTACAGATGAGAAAACTGAGGCAAACACAGTTAAGTGACTTGTCCAGGTTTCAAAGCTGCAAACATCAGAGGCCAGATTAGAATTCTTCTTGACTAATTTTTATATAAATTTGACTCCATTTTCTCTACATTTGAAAAAATGAGGCCTTTATCAGAGACTTTTGCTGTGAAAAATTTCCCCTATATCTCTGCTTTCCTTCTATTTTTTACTACATTGGTTTCATTTATGCAAAACCTTTTTAATTTAATGTAATCAAAATCCTTCATTTTACATTCCCTGTCTCTATCCTCTGTATCTTGTCTATTCATAGATTCTTCCCCTATCCATAGATCTGACAGGCAAACTATTGTGTAGTCTACAAACTTACATATGGTACTATCCTTTATGTTTAAGCCATGTGCACATTTTCTAGTTATATGGAGTGCGATTTTGCCCTGCACCAAATTTCTGTTTTCCTGTTTTCCTGGGAATGCTTTTTAGATATTGATTTCTTGTCCCAAAAGCTTGGATCATTGTTTTTTCATTCTTTTCTTTTTCACTTTGCTCACATGTTTTTATTTTTTTTAATTTTATTTTATTCTGAATTTAAGGAATAAACAAATATTTCCCATAGCATAGTGGAATAGATTAAAAAAACATCACACATGAAACTGCAAAATCATTATATATAACTTGCTACTCCTTTTAAATATATAATAAAGTTGTCATGTAACTTTTTTTTTCTCTCTCTCACCCAAGAGATGGGGTAGGGAGTGTGTGTATGTGTGTGTGTGTGTGTGTGAGAGAGAGAGAGAGAGAGAGAGAGAGAGAGAGCACCATACTTTTGTTTACCAGTTTTTCTTCTGGATGGAGAGAGCATTTTCCACCATATGTCCTTTGCAGTCCATGTGGGTATTTGTAGTAGTCAAAATGATTTATTCAGTTAAAGTTGTTCTTAAATATATTGTTATTACTACATACAATGTTCTCTTGGTTCTGCTTTTTTCACTCTTCCTTATTCTGTGTAAGTCTATCTATGTTTTTTTTTCCTAAGATCATTAAGCTAATCACTCCTGATAGCACAGTAGTGTCCCATCACAATAATATAATACAACGTGTTCAGTCATTTCACAATTGGCGGGCAACCATGAAATGAAATTGACAGGAATCCATGATAACCACCCCAAAAAGAGCTGCTATAAATATTTTAGAACATACAGGCTCTTTTCCTTCTTCCCTAATCATCTTGGGAAACAGATGTAGTAGTGGTATTTCTGGGTCATTGCTTTTTTCAATGGTCATTTAGTACTGTGTATTGGGCACCTAATCTATTCCATTGATCTACCAACCTATTTCATAGCCAACCCTAGATTGTTCTAATGATCAACACTTTTCATTACAGTTTGAGGTCTGCTATGGTTAGGCCACCTTCCTTCATATTTTTCTTTTCATTAATTCATTTGATCTTCTTGCTGTTATGTTCTTCCAGATGAATTTTCTTATTTATTTCTGATTCTATAAAATGATTTTGGTGGTTTAGTTGATATGGCAATGAATAAATAAATTTAGGTAGAATTGTCATTTTTATTATATTGGCTCATTATACCCAAGAGCAAGTAAAATTTTTTTCAGTTGTTCAGATTTGACTTTATTTGTGAGAAAAATATTTTGTAATTATGTTTATGTAATTCCTGGGTTTGTCTTGGCAGTTAGACACCTGAGTATTTTGTAGTGTCTACAGTGATTTTAACTGGAATTTCTCTTTCCGTCTCTAGCTGCTGGACTTTGTTGGCAATATCTAGAAATGCTGTTGATTTATGTAAGTTTATTTCATATTCTGCAACTTTGCTAAAGTTGCTAAAACTATTTCTACTAGTTTTAGTTGATACTCTAAGATTCCCTAAGCATACTACTATATTACTTTTAAAGAGTGACAGCTTTGTTGCCTCACTGCCTGTTCTGATTTCTTCACTTTCTTTTTTTTCTTCTTTGGATAGTTAGCATTTCTAGTACAATACTGAATAACGACGCATCCTTCCTTTGCCCAGCATGTTATTGAGAAGGCTTCTAGCTTACTGCCATTAGAAATAATGCCTGCTAATGGTTTTAGATAGATATTAGTTATTTTAAGGAAAGCTCCATTTATCCCTATGCTTTTGAGTGTTTTTCACAGGAACAGGTATATTTTTTTTGAAAGCTTTTTCTCTATCTATTGAAATAATGATATGATTTCTGTTGTTGTTTTTTCTTGAAATCATCAATTATGCTGATAATTTTCCTAATGTTGAACCAGCCCTGCATTCCTAGTATAAATTCTACCTGATCATAGTATATGATCTTTGTGTATATTGCTATTATCTCCTCGCTGGTATTTCGCTTAAAATAATTTGGGGGTGTGGAGTTAAGATGGTGGACTAAAAGCAGAGACTTGCTTGAGATATCACCCAAACCCCTACAAATACCTATAAAAATGACTCTAAAAACTTCTAGAGCAACAGATCCCACAAAATGACAGAGTAAAACAAATTTCCAGCCCAGGACAACCTGGAAGGTCAACAGGAAAAGTATGTTGCACTAGTCTGAGAGAGGAGTACAGTCCAGTGTGGGCCACCCCAGCACAGATTGGGCCCTGGGAAACCCAGAGTAGGACCCATGACAACCATGGCAGTTTTCAGAATTCTCAACCCACAGACACCAAAGACAACTTAGAAAATCCACAAGAAAGATCTCCGGGACATGAGTGAGAGAAAAGTGTGGTCTGGCCCCAGTTGGAGTGTGGCAGTGGTGGTGACAGAAGCAATAGCTGCTTCTGGAGCCCTTGGTTAACAGACAGTGGGGATATTAAACAGCTGATCAGAGGCAGATTGCAGGGATCTCTTTACTGACACTGAGGCAGGATTTGCTTGCTTTGTCTGTGCTCAGATCTGGTTCACAGACCTGGGGTGGTCCCAGGGAAAGGAAGGGCACTGCTGTGGCAGAGCTTGTGGTGGCAGTGAAGACGGAATCCTCCTCACCATTCCAGGGAAGAAAAGAATGCTTGCGGTCAACTCAAAAATCAGACCTTCAGAATACTGAAAATTTACATGTTCCCAGAAATATCACTGAAAACAGCTACACAAAACCCCTGAAGATTGAGAGAATACACCCTCCAAACTGGA
Organism: Pseudochirops cupreus; assembly: GCA_028627135.1. Classification (NCBI taxonomy): domain Eukaryota; kingdom Metazoa; phylum Chordata; class Mammalia; order Diprotodontia; family Pseudocheiridae; genus Pseudochirops; species Pseudochirops cupreus. Next base: position 10,276,358 of record CM053581.1, on the reverse strand, counting down.
TGCAGAGACTTTAAGAAAGTGCTAAAAAAAAAAAAAAAGTCACATAAAATTGACTGGAAAACATGAGCAAACAGCAGAAAAACTCAGACTATAGAATCTTATTTTGGTGACAAAGAAGATCAAAACATAAAACCAGAAGAAGACAACAAAGTCAAAGCTCCTACATCCAAAACCTCCAAGAAAAATATGAATTGATCTCAGTCCATGGAAGAACTCAAATATTTTGAAAATTAAGTGAGAGAAGTAGAGGGGAAAATCAGAGGAGAAATGAGAGTAATGCAAGAGAATAATGAAAAGCAAATCAAGAGCTTGCTAAAGGAGACCCAAAAAATGTTGAAGAAAATAACACCTTAAAAAATAGACTAACCCAAATGTCAAAAGAAGTTCAGAAAGTCAATGAGGAGAAGAATGCCTTAAAAAAAGAATGTGACAAATAAAAAAGGAAGTCCAAAAGCTCACTGAAGAAAATAATTCCTTAAAAATTAGAACAGAGCTAATGACTTTAGGAAAAATCAAGAAATCATAAAACAAAACAAAAAAATGAAAAATAGAAGAGAATGTGAAATATCTCATTGAAAAAACAACTGAAGTGTAAAATACATCCAGGAGAGTTCATTTAAAAATTATTGGACTACCTGAAAGTCATGATAAAAAAGAATCTGGACATCATATTTCAAGAAATTATCATGAAAAACTGCCCTGCTATTCTAGAAGAAGAGGGGAAAATAGATATCGAAAGAATACATCAATCACATCCTGAAAGAGATCCCAAAATGAAAAATCCTAGGATTATTATAGTTAAATTCCAGAGTTCCCACATTACACAGAAAAAATTGCAAGCAGCCAGAAAGAAACAATTCAAACATTGTGGAAAAACAATCAGAATAATACAAGATTTTGCAAATTCTATATTAAGGGATCAGAGGGCTCAGAATATTATACTCCATTCATCAAGCAGGCTTAAAACCAAGAGTCTCCTACCCAGCTAAGCTGAGTGTAATACTTGAGGGGGAAAAATTAATAATCGATGACATAGGAGAATTTAATGCATTTTTGAGAGAAAAAAAACAGAGCTAAATAGAAAATTTGACTTTCAAATATTATAAGAATCAAGAGAAGCATGAAAAGGTAAACAGGAAAGAGAAATCATAAGGGACTTATTAAAGTTGAACTGTTTATATTCCTATATGGAAAGATGATCTTTGTAACTCATGAGACCTTTCTCAGTATTAAGGATAATTGGAGGGAAGATAGACAGACAGATAGAAAGGTAGGTAGATAGATAGATAGATAGATAGATAGATAGATACATAGAACTCCATAAATCCCTATCTCTCTCCACACACACATATATAATATATGTATGTATGTATGCATGTGTGTATAAATACATATGTGTGTATGTACATGACTAAAATGGCATCAGTATGCTAGAGTCAAGTTTCAGTGTGTCTGATTGTGATTGATCAGACCAATACAAGCTTAGAATGCTTTACCACGGGTCAGGCACATATAATCTATGTGAACATTTGGGGTGGATACTCTATATCTGTGCATCTTGCATTTCCTTTGACCCCTATTTCAATCATGCTTTGCTCACAGAGCATAGTACCTTCTCTGATGTGGGCATGCCATGATGAGCAGTCCTGTGCCAATGTCACACAATCAATTTCAAATTCTTAAAAGAGAACTTGAGAGTACCCTTGTATTGCTTCTTCTGACCACCATGTTAATGCTTGCCCTATGTGAGTTCTTCATAAAACAATCTTTTTGACAAAGTTAAATTTTTTTATTCAAAAAATGTTGCCAGCCCATTAGAGTTCTGCTCTCCAAAGCTTATCCTGCCAGGTATCTTCGGAATCTGCCTAAAACAATTCAAATGGAAGTGATTCAGTTTCCACATGTGGATGGTATGGTGGTGGCTAAAGGAGTACCTCAGTTCTATATATGTTTATTTGTATGCATATATATAGGAAAGTAAGGAGGGAAGAGACTAAGAGGGGGAATCATAGAAGGGAGGGCAAATGATAGGAGGCAGTAAGCAGAAGCAACTTCTTTTGAGGAGGGAGAGAATCAAAGGAGAGAATAGAATAAATGAGGGTCAGGCTAGGATGGTGGTAAATATCATTAGTCTTTCATGGTGTGAGTGTTATGGGGGTGTTTTGCATGACTACACATGTGTGGCCTGTATCCAATTGCTTGCCTTCTCAGTGGGATTAGGTGGGGAGAAAGGAGGGAGGAGAATGTGGAACTCATAGTTTTAGAAACAAATGTTAAAAATTGTTTGAACATGGAATGGGAAATAAGATATACAGATAATGGGGTATAGAAATGTATCTTGCCCTACAGGAAAATAGAAGGGAAGGGACTAGGGGTGTGGTGGTGATAGAAGGGAGGGCAGATTAGGAGAAAGGATAATCAGAATGCATGCTGTCTTGAGGTGGGGAGAGGGGAGAGATGGGGAGAAAATTTGGAACTCAAAATCTTGTGGAAGTGAATGTTGAATACTAAAAGTAATTAATAAAAAATTGCCTCAATATTCATTATGGAATTTGGTCTATAGCAGTGGTTCTCAACCTTCCTAATGCCATAACCCTTTAATACAGTTTCTTACGTTGTGGTGACCCCCAACCATAAAATTATTTTCATTGCTACTTCCTAACTGTAATTTTACAACTGTTATGAATTGTAAGGTAAATATCTGATATGCAGGATGTATTTTCATTATTACAAATTGAACATAACCAACAGGCTGAGAACTGCTGGCCTATAGTTTGTTTGTTTTCACTAATTCTGGCTTAGATATCAGCACCACATTTGTATCATAAAAGGAATTTGGTAGGACTTCTTTGCCAAATAGCTTATGTAATATTTGAATTAATTTTTGTTTAAATGTTTGATAGAATTAACTTGTAAATCTAACTGGTCCAGGTGGTTTTTCCTATGGAGTTCATTGATGGCTTGTCCAATTTCTTTTTCTAAGGTGGGGTTATTTATTCTATTTCCTTTTCTGTTAATCTGGACAATTTATAGTTTTGTAACTATTCAACTATTTCACTTAGATTTTCAGATTTATTGGTATGTATTTGGGCAAAATATCTCTTAATTATTTTCATTTAATCCTCATTGGTGATGAATTATTGTGTTTTTTTTAATTTCTGATAGTGTTTTTTGGTTTTCTTTCTTTGTTTAATGAAATTAACTAGTTGTTTGTCTATTTTATAGTTTTCTTTTCCACAAAATCAGTTTTAGTTTTATTTATTAGTTTCAGTGTTTTCTTACTTTCAGTTTTATTAAAAACTCTACTTTGATTTTCATGATTTCTAATTTGGTGCTTAACTGAGGATTTTTATTTCATTATGTTTTTTTCTAGTTCTCTTTTAATTGCATGCCCAAATCATCAACATGGTCTTTCTCTATTTTGTTGACATGAGCATATAGAGATATAAATCTTTCCCTGACTACAGCTATTGTTGCATTTCATAAATTTTGGCATGTTGTCCCATTGTCATTCTCTTTAAGAAATTATATATATATATATTGCTTTTTGAAGGGCAGCTGGAGTTAAGTGACTTGCCCAAGGTCACATGGCTAGTTTTTCTGTTAAGTGTCTGAGGCCAGATTGGAACTCAGGTACTCCTGACTCCAGACCCAGTGCTCTATTCACTGTGCCACCTAGCAGCCCTCTTTAATGAAATTATTGAATGTATCTATGATTTATTCTTTGACCTACTAATTCTTTAGGATTAGATTACTTATGTGAGGGATAATTTATAGTGAAGTTTCCCCATTCTGAAAAATCAAATCTAGAATGGTTTCAGCATTCACTAGGCCTATTTAGAAGTCACCTGACCTTCAAGCAATCTGGGGCTTAGAGCAATAGAGACCCTCCCCCAGAGCCAACTCAGCAGAAGATATGCCAAATAAGATTAAAACTGCTTTCATTGGACACCCACATGTTTCCGGGTGCTTTGTCTCAGAGAGATTTCCGTGCTTAGGTTGTGGGTCAGCCCCCCTACCAAAAAGAGTGAAGGGCAGTTGGGGGGTTGGATTTCCACATTGGAAGATTATATAATCATGGGCTGGCTTCTTCCTGTTGCTCTCTCCCTGTAGATGCCATGTCAGGTGGCGGGGACAGAGTCCTTTCTCATGAGAAAGAATAAAGACCTTTTCTGACCTTAGATTCACTCTGAACTCTTTCATCTCACACACTTACTTTCCAATTATGTTTTTTGGCTTATTTTTTTTTGGAGGGGGGAAGGTAGGGCAATTGGAGTTGAGTGACTTGTCCAAGGTCACATGGCTACTTAAGTGTCTAAGGCCAGACTTGATCTCAGGTACTCCTGACTCCAGGAACAGTGCTCTATTCACTGAGCCACCTAACCACCCCCTCCAATTAATTTTAATCTCTTTCCATTGCCCTTTACTGAATATAATTTTTATTACATCATGATCTCAAAAGGATACATTTATTATTATTACATTTCTGCATTTGGTTATGAGGTTTTTATGTCCCAATACATGGACAATTTTTGAATAGGTATTATATGCTACTGAGAAAAAGGTATATTCCTTTCTATCCCCATTTATTTTTTTTTCCCCAGAGATCTATCATATGTAACTTTTCTAAAATTCTATTCATTTCCTCATTTTCTTTCTTGTTTACTTTTTAAATTAAATCTGTGTAGTTCTGAGGTCTTTCACTGGTATGGTTTTCTTATCTATTTCCCCTTGCCACTCATTTAACTTTTCCTTTAAGATTTTGGATACTATACCATTTGCGCAATTATGCTGAGTATTGCTATTATTTTGTTTTCTCTAATATCTTTTTTTAAAATGTAGTTTCCCTGCTTATTCTGTTTATTTAGATCTATTTTTCTTTTATTTTTCTGAGGACATGATTATTGTGCACATTTTTTTTACCTCATTTGAAGCATAGTAGATTCTTTTCAAACCTTTTATCTTTACTAGTGTCTTTCCATGCATGATTCTTGAAAACAATGTATCATAGGATTCTGTTTTTTTTTAATCCACTTTGTTATCTGTTCCTGTTTTATGGATGAGTCATTTCCTTATATTTTTTTCTTTCCTCTTTCTCTGTCTAGATAGGGTATCATATCCTCACTCTTGGGGCTCTGCCCAAAGGAATGTAAATTTTAATCTCTGAAACCTCCCAAGACATCTTGGGGTTTATGGGCTAGATTTCTTTCTTAAGGACCATGCCATAAACCCAGTTCACTCTGACTCTCATTGATTAGTGAAGAATAGGACCCAGCCCAAGCCCCACTTAATAGTCATTGTTTGGGCACAGATGGCTGAGAGCCCATGTAAATAGCAATTGTTTCTCTTTTGACAACAATTTCTGTGGCTCTTTCTCTCCAGACTATTTTTTTTTGACTAGGTTAAAAAGGCCATTCTTTGTTTCATTTCTGACCTAGCTTTAATCACTGAATGGGTCTCAGTCAAACTAAGACCTGGGAAAGACCTTATCTTAAAAAGGCCAAGGTCTCCCATGGCTTTGATGGGCATCTCCAGTTGACTTGATTTATATCTTATCACTGAACCTAAATGAATATGGAGGACAAAGTGATGTGGGTGACTTTGCATAGCCTTTCTCATTTAAATCCAATCTACTTGCAAGTCATGGCATCACCTTCCTCTTGCCATTATTCTCTTTGAGAATGAGGGACAAACAACAACATGGGTGAGTTTATTCCATTCATATTCTCTGTTATGCTTATAAAATGTGCATTTTGCTTCATCTTGCTTTTTTCGTCTATTTATCCTTATGTCTCTCCTTTTATCCTTTCCCTCCTCAAAAGTGTTTTCTTCTGTGGTGTCTAGGTAATGCAGTAGAGCACTATTCCTGGAGTCAGGAGGACATGAATTCAAATCCAGTTTCAGACACTTAACTTTTACTAGCCATGTAACTGTCAGCAAGTTGTTTAACCCCAACTGCCCTGCATTCCTCCCTCCAAAAAGCAATACATACTATTTTCTTCTGACCACCTCTCCCAGTCCTCCTTCCCTTTTATCAGTCACTTCCTCTTTTTGTTCACCTCTTCCCCTGAGGATAAGATACATTTCTATACCCAACTGAGTGTTCATGTTAACTCCTTTTTGAAACAATTCCAATGAGAGTGAAGTTCAAGCATTCCCCTCTACCTTCCTATCTTCCCCTCCAATATAAAAGCTCTTTCATACCTCTTTTATCTACCTCTTCCTTTCCTTTTCTCACATTGTATTCTTTTTTTTATCACTTAATCTTATTTTTTTCTATATTATCCTATCATAATCAGCTCAAACCCATTCCTACTGTCTGTGTACACTCCTTCTAATTGCCCTTGCTAAGAAAAGCCTTAGAAATGTATGGAATGAGTGATCTCAGTTTGGGGTTGTTAACTTTCCCTTCCCCCCCCCCTCCTCCATTGCTGCTGTCAATCACTTTTCTTTTGTCTGTTTTCCCACCTTGGTGGGACCATCCTCTACCTCTTTTTTTGCTGTCCCATTTGGAGAAGAATTTGGTGAAGCATGCCTCTCCACCAATGAGAAAGGAGACAATAGGAAGGGGACTTGACTACTTTAGATTATAAATTCTTGCACTGTCTTTTGTAACATGCCTCTTCTCCATGATGAGTCATGGGGAAGACAATAAACTCCTGTTCTTATCCTAGGAGATTTCTGGGTTTTTTTTTTCACTAAATTAAGGATGAAGGGTATTTTTCATCCCAAACAGGAATTACAAATATCATCTTTGCACGTAGGAAGAAAACAGTTTAACCTAATTATGTGCCTTATGATTTCTCTTTACTTTTTACTTCAGTCTTGTGTCAAATGTCATTTTTTAAAAAAATTCAGTTCTGAATTTTAAAATTCAGGATTTTTATCATGAAAGCTTAAAAGTTCTCTTTCATTAAAAATTCAGCTTTTTCCCTGAAGCATTATGCTTAATATATTTCCTAGGTAGGAGATTCTTCTTTATAATCCTACTCCCTTTGCCTTTTGGAATACCAGATTCTGAGCCTTATTGTCTTTTAACATGGAAGCTGCTAAATCTTGTGTTATCTTATGGCTCCATTATATCTGATTTTTTTTCTCTGGCTGTTTGCAGTATTTTCTCTTTGATGTGGAAGTTTTGAAATCTAACTATAAAATTACTTGGAATTTTCATTTTGGGATCTCTTTCAGGAGGCAATCAGTGGATTCTGTCAGTTTATATTTTATTATCTGGTTCTAGAATATGAGGGAAGTTTTTCTTGATCATTTCTTAAAATATATAATTTATGCTATTTTTTACATCACATCTTTCAGGTAGTTCAATAATTCTTAAGTTAGCTTTCTTCAATCTATTTTCTAGATCAATTGTTTTTCCAATGAGATATGTCACATTTTCTTTTTTTTCTTTTTTTTTTAAATTTTGTTATATTATTTCTTGATGTCCCATGGAGTCATCAGCTTTCACTTCCCCAATTCTAATTTTTAAAATTGTTTTCTTCAGTGAATTTTTGTACCTCCTTTTCCATTTGGCCAGTTCTGTTTTTTTTGTTTTTGTTTTTTTTTTAAAGAATTTGTCTGTTTAGTGGAGTCATGATTATTTTACTATGCTAAACTTTGGGGTAAAAATACAGAAGGATACATAATTTCAGTCCTCAAAGGATTTAAACTCTTATGGAGTAAAACATGCACAGGGAAATAGTGACCAAGAAGGAGGACTTTGGTCCAGAAAGTTACAGTGATTATAAATTATATATAGAGGTGAATATTGAAACATCTTTTCAGGAAGAATGGAAAACTTGTTTAAATATTGGTTTATGTTGCAGATCTTGGAGAAGGTAAAGGGGAAGTGTGTAGAAGGGCAGAAAGTATCATAATCATAGCTGAAGATTCCTACAAAAAAGTGTTCAGGAGGAGTTAGACACCAATCAGGAGAACAAAGACATGGGGTAGAACAGTGGTTCTCAACCTGTGGGTCTCAACCCCTTTGGGGGTTGAATGACAGTTTCACAAGGATCACAGGGGCCACCTAACACCATAAGAAAATACACATTTCTGATGGTCTTAGGCACCAAGACACCACTCCTCTATCCATCTCCAGGTGGGTCCACCCACATGCAGATATGCCCACATATGAGTATTAAAGGGTTGCAGCATTAGAAAGGTTAAGGACCACTGGGGTAGAGGATTTTGGGTTGAGTATCAAGGATGTCAATAATGAGACTGTGGAGAAGGCATCAGGAGAGTAGAGAGTCAAGAATCAAAAAATGAACATCAACATCCATTGGAAATGAAATAACAAATGAAACATCAAGAAGCAGTGAAGGGTGAAACTGATTTTTAGAAGTCCTTGTCAACAGAGCATTTGGCAAACCATCCTGAGATCCTATGAGACAGAAACTAGAAGAAAACGAAAAACAGATGAAGGATGGAAAAGATGTTCAAATGATGGCAGTGGGAGTGGTGATGGTGGAGGGAGGGGGGAATGTTTGTTCTCTTTCCCCTAACAAGTATTTATATAGGACATACTGTGGACCGGGCACTGTGCTAATGCTTTATAATCATTATCTATTGGATCATCACTGTGAACCTAAGAGGTAAGCAATCACTCATTTTATGATTAAGAAAGCTTAGATAAGCAGAAGTTAAATGACTTGCCCAAAGTCACACAGCTAAGAAGTATCTATATCTAGGTTTGAGTTCAGGTCTTCATGGCTCTAGGCCCAGCATTCTACCTATTATGCCACCTACTTACCTATGATATACCCTTTTCACCATAAAAGATCATGAAACCACCAGACCTGGATTCTAACATCCTGATCTAAAATGTACTTATAAAAGTTGGAATGATACTGAAGAAAATAAGGATGGAAAAATAGCTAGATTACATTAAGTATACACAAGGAAAGTTTATGATAGATGTACACACTTGTGAAGACATTGAGAGATCAATTGTAATGTATCTGAAGTACAGAAAGATGATAAGGACCTGGAAATATTCAACTTTGTTATTATGATCTAAAAAGTGACTGAGAAAGTACCAAGACTGATATGCCTGCATTCCCATCTATGTAAGATCTTGAAGGATTATTTATCTATATAGCAAGAGCATTCTTCACAAGTATTATAATGGAAGAAGCATTTTCTGCAAGTGATATTCCACAGTAGATTGCATCTTTACCATCACATAAATGACTGAAAGATCAACAAAAATTTTCCTCAATCAACAAGCCTTTAGTGAGTAACTGAAAGAGATAGAGAATGTGCTTTTCACAACCCCACTCTACTTATAGTTTAACAATAAAAAGTATATGATTTGCTAAGTGTGGAAAATTTGTAGAGTAAAACTCTCCTCCAAGCAGGTATCTCCTCTGTATACTTGGAGCACCAAAATCAAATGACACATGAATCAGAAAGATCTATTCAGATGAAGAGTGATTCCTTATAAATGGAATGGTCTTCCAGATATTTTAATGTTTCTGGACAATGTTGTTATTACTCATGAAATCCTGAACCTTTGGAGAACCTTCTGACTCAAAATTAAGAGAGTTTGACCTAAGAAATGGATGGTTAAAAGTCCCAACCTCATTAGATTATGAGCTTCTTAAAAACAGTGAATATCTCTCACTTTTATTTTTCTCCTTCAGGCTTAACAGAGTGCCTGGCATAGTAGATGCTTAATAAATGCTTATTAAGTGTAAGTTAAAGGAACTGGTAATGTTTAGTCTGGAGAAGTCTGGTTCAGTGACCATGACAAATGCCTTCAAATATTTAGAGAACCATAACATGAAAGAAAGCTTAGACTTGTTCTATTTGACTCCAACAGACATAAATAGGAAGAATGGAAGTTATAAGGAAAGATATTTGGAGGTAATGTCATGGAGAGAAAAAAATAGTTATGATTGATCGAATCTACAATATACCGCTTTGACATTTATAAGTTTCCTGTACTGGAATTTTCCAGGCAAAGAGACCACCTATTGGGTATATTGCAAACTGGCTTGCTCTTCAAGTGTGGATGGGCCTGGATGGCATCTAGGCCTCTCAGGATTCGAGGATTTTGTAATTCTGTGAACATTTGCTATCACAAAACTGATACTTGCCCAATACGGATTAATACACTAGCAAGTTAGACCTCATGCCTCCAATACATTGAGCTTGGCCTTCTTTTTTGTATTTTCTGTTGCCTCCCAGACTAATTATTTGCCCTCATGACCACGCTGTCTATCACTCATGAAAAAGCACGCCAGAAGATGGACCTATAGTGTTGTATGAAAAGTTCCAGTAGAGCGCACATTCATTACATAAGTTTTTAAGGCTGATTTTCAATTAAATGCCTTTACTACCCCTTGTGACTATTCATGGACAATAAATGAAACATTTCAGAACATTTCATTAATATTGATGAGCTTTCCACACGGCTGGTTGCTAACCAAAGGATTTCAATTTGTGAAATAGGGATAATTCCAGCAATGAATTATGCACTGGCCATTCTGTTATAATAAAATGGAATGAAGCTGAGCATTATAGCAGAATGATATACCCAGACTCTATAGTCATTTCTGAGAGAGGGAGAGTGAGGGAGAGAGAGACAGAGAGACAGAGACAGAGAGACAGAGACAGAGACAGAGAGAAAGACAGAGAGACAGAGAGAGAGAGAAAGAGAGAGAGAGAACAAGAGAATACAGGAGACAGAGAGCTGCACTGAAGTGATTTTGCACAGCCCACATACCTGGATACAATGGAAATTATGCACACATACATACATGAACAAACAAAAACAGTCAGGTTGACCATTCTTTTGCATTATTAATCATAGAGATGGAGTTGAGGAGTGTTGACTTTTGATTCAAATTTGAGATTTAATTGTGGTTCATCGAGTTATAGTTGTGTTTTTAGTGACTGGATTCAGACTCAGAAAGATTTGGGTTTGAATCCTGGAACATACAGTGTGACTTGTGGTCAATTTTTTCATCTCCTCAAGTCTTATTTTTATTCACCTATAAGAGTTTAGCTGACCTCTAAGGCCATTTTCAAACATGTCTGTGTCTTTGATTCCGCCACTGTGGATAATTCATAATATCTCTCAGAGACTCAGTTTCCTTACCTGTCCATCAGGAATGATAATACTTACAATAACAAACACATTGTTTGTGTGAAGAAAGCATAGCACAGCAAAAATAGACCTGGATTTGGAGTCAGACAACACTGACTCCAATCTTATGTCCGCTGCTCAATTGATGTGTGGCCTCAAGCAAGACACTCTCTGGCCTCAATTTCCTTATCTATAAAATTAGGAGACTGGACTAACTGATGTCTGAGGTTCCTTCTAGCTTTGAATCTATGAAATCATAAATAGATTACCGATAGATAGATGATAGATAGATAGATAGATAGACGGATGGATGGGTAGATGGGTGCGTAGATAGATAGATAGATAGATGGATAGATAGATAGAGGTATATATAATTATATATGGTTATATGTTTAGTTAATATATATATATAGTTATATTTGCACATAATCCCTGTATTTAATCTCTGTGCCCTTCATTTTTCCTTTTCCAGACCTTCCAAATTATTTCCAATAATTATTTGTCAAATACCTACTATAATCAATTCACTCCACAAAAATAATGAACACACATTGTTAAGCACCTACTATGTACTAAGAAGCACTATAGTAGACATAGGGTTACAGAGAGTAATGCAGAAGACTGTGCCATTAAGTTTTTCACACACACACACACACACACACACACACACACCAGCATACACATGCATATGTGCTTATTTCTGAGTGTATATATACACATAGACAAATATGCATGTATAGACACACATGTAAAGAGAATATTATATATAATATGCTTGTGTGTATGTATATATATATATATATAAATGTATATCTTATTCACAATTCATACTTCTAAAACATGTATCTGATCCTCTCATTTTTCTACTCAAAAATTTTCAGTGTCTCCCAACTGTTGTTAGGATAAAATGCAAATTCTGTAGACTAAAATTTAATGTTGCTCACAATTGTAAAATAAGGCATAATTTCCCCATTCAGGTCCAGATTACTCCCTTTGTGCACTCCTCATTCCATGCTAACTCATTCTCCAACATTTCACCTCCTACTTTCATGCCTTGACACAGGACGGTTACTTTCTCTCCTCACTCTGCTTCTTTGAATCCCTGGTTGCCTTCAGTGCACAGCTTGGGTATACCCTTCTGTAGTATATCTTTCCTTATCTCTTCCTCACTCCCCACACACACATTTTTAGAGTCTACCACTTCTTGAAATCAATTAGTGTATATTTTGTGTTTGCTTATCTGGGCACATGATGCATACACACAATACAGCATAAGTTCCTTGCAACAGGAACCTCTTGTTTTTTCCCTGGTATTTCCAGACCATCACATAAGCTATTTTCTTCCCTTGCACATTATACTCACTGAGTATTGTCAAATTGGGTCAGATGATAGATGAAAACTTCCCTGAATCTAGGACTCGAGGACCATACTTGCATGGGAATATCCTTTGTAATATTCATCAGTTACAACTATTAAGCCTCTCCTCTGGACCAAGCACTGTGCTAGTGTAATAGTAATCTGTTTAGCAGGATACTTAGCACTTAGTACTAAGTGCTAAGTGTGGAAGGGGCAAACCCTGTCCCACTGTTGAGAAGGCATGAACTCCCCTGTTGATGTGGAAGAAGGGGATTGGCTGAGGTGTG
>CM053581.1:10228265-10263125 GCA_028627135.1 Pseudochirops cupreus | reverse complement strand
GTAATGTTGTGAATATTATAATGTTTTGAATGTTTGTCTTGATTTGTAATGGAATAAACAGAGTGTTCACTCTATTTTGTAATCTGAACTCTAAAAGCTGTTCACAGTAGCATTCCTTTGGGAATCTGCTGGTGAATGGCATTACAGCTAGGTACCATGGAACATAAAAGGTTTAAATAAGACACATGTCTTGTGTTTGTGTAGCTTACAGTCCAATAGAGGAAAGATACAAATCATGTTAACTATATTGCAACACAATATATAGCAAGGACTTTAGAGTCATACAAAGCCAAGTGCTCCATGAGGTCCATGGTAGGAGGTAGAGAGGCTGTCACTAACAAGGGAAATCACAGAAGACTTTTTGAAAAGGGTGTCATAGGAATCAGGCTGTAAAAGATGGAATCCAACAGAAGAGAGAGAGAGAAGGAGAAGAGGAAGAGAAGAAAAGAAGAGGAAATAGAGGAGGAGGAAGAGAAGTAGTAAAAGGAAGTAGAGGAGGAAGATGAAGGGAAATAGGAAGAGGAGGAAAAAGAGGAGGAAGAGGGAGGAGGACATAACCAGCACAGGGAGTTATGGTGAGTGAGTAATCACAGAACTAGGACAATTCAATCAGATTGGTACAGTGGAAAGAGCTTTGACTCTGTAGTCATGAGATCTGTATCAAAATCTGACCACTATTTCTTACTATTTGTGTGACCTAGATAAGTAATTTAGCTTATTTGGGTATGAGGATTTTTCATTTTTTACTTAAAATGAAGATATTGGACTAGAAGAACTCTAAGATCCTTTCTGGTTAGAATCTTGACTCCCATGTCCTGTGAATAGAATAGACAAATTTAGCTAAGCCTGTGAGGAAGGCACAGATAAGATAGGGTAAGACTAGATAGGTAGAATACTGCTAAACCATCTTAGTCTCCAAGAAAATTATAATTTTATATGGGGAATAAAGAATATTTACAAACAATTATCATAAAGGACCATACATTCTTGGTTTAGCAATCAATACTTTCTTTAGCTGAAGGAAAAATCCTTCCCATTATAAGCCTTGCCCTCCATTGGAATGTCAAGTGTTAGTGTGTTTACCATAAAGATCATTTTGATACTCATAATTCTGGCCTTACCTGTGGCAAATCTGAAATCCTAGCAAGTTCCACTTTGTGACCAATGTGCACTAGAATTAAATTTCTCTGACAAGTGGTATTTAGTCAGGGAATCCAAAATCATTTTGTGTTAGAAAAGTGAATCTGGTTATTACGTATTTCATAGCCATAATAACATTCTCCTGAACGTTATCCTTGTTCCTTCCATTGGAATTTATCTATATGCAATTTTTCTTGAAACTGATTTTTTTAAATTTATCAGATTGGTATATTTGGAGATTATCTAAATTATTGTTCCTCTTCAATACCATTAATTACCAAGAATCCACAGTAGTTTAACTATTACATATTTTTTTAAAGTTGTTATTTAGTTGTTCTAGTCATACAATTCTTTGTGGCCCCATTTTGGGTTTTCCTTGGCAAAGAGAATGGTGTGGGTAATCATTTCCTTCTCCATCTCATTTTAAATATGAGGAACTGAGGGAAATTGGGTTCAGTGACTTGCCCAGGGTCACATAGATAAAAAGCGTCTGAGGCTGTCTTTTAACTCAGGAGGATGCCTTCTTGATTCCAAGCTCAGTGCTCTATCCAATGCACCACCACTGCCAATTTGTATTATAATCAATTCTCATTATCCTACTTCTTTTTCAAACTTTTCAGTGATTCCTCATTGCTTAAAAGTGTATAAAGTCTATATTCCTTCATCAGGCATTGGAAGATCTTCACTCTCTAGTTCATCCATATCTTCCAAGATCTTTCTTTCACTACTTTCCTACATATGGCTCTTCTCACCCCATGTACTAAATATACCCAACAGATATCCTATTCTTTTCCATCTTCATGATTTTCATTGGTCCACATCTTCTGCTTAGAATGCCCTACAGACTAAACCAATCTTAGTGGGTACTGTTGAACCCCATTCCAGTGCCACCTCTCACATCAAGTCTCCCCTAATCATAGCAGTCAGTAATTTAAAATAAAAATACTCCATTTGTAAATCCACTGTATTAAAACTTGCATCATAATTGCTGATGTGTGCTGATGTGATTTATCCCCTGCCATCTCATTTGCAAATGTGAGTTCCATGGGAGGACAGATTAAACCTTATTTATTATTGCATTTTACCCAGCATATAGCACATAATTTTATATAGAGTAAGCATTAATTAAGTCTTGTTGAATTAAATAATATTAATAGAATAAGTATTCCGATAGTAACAACATATTTAGACCTTTAAAGGTATAGGCTTATATTGCCATCATTTTCTAGGTTAGATTTTTAAGGATCTCATAAATAGGTGATTATTTCTTGGAAGACAATCAGGGTGCATTCCCAGGGTCTGTCAGCAGGTGGGCAGGGCTTCATTAATGCATGGACCAGTGGAGTCGGCTTTCAACTCAGATATGGCTACTTAGAATAACCACCTTAGAAATACCAAAGTAGAAATAATGGTGCAATGTATTGTTGTGCATGCAAAAAGTGGGAATTAAAACATTTATCAATCTTTATTAAATTAAAAACCCTACTTCACAATATAATATACTTTTTGAGAAATGTATATAGTACATTCCAATGTCTTTTACACATGAAAATGTTTTCAACACTCAGTAACTTAACCTTGATTTTCTTCAGATCTTTCTGAAACTAAGGAGAAAAAAGAAAAAGAAAAAAAAGTTTGGATTGACAAACTTTTTTCATTCCCTCGCATGTATTAGAATCCTTAGTTTTATCCAACACTCAGTTCAAACTGCATCTTCCAAGTGAGGCCATCCCTTGTCCCCACAGCTAATAGTGTCCTCCCAAATTACCTGGTAGAGATTTTGTATATTTTGAATAAAGCTCTATTTTCCACATGCCTATTTCTGTGCATGTGATCTCCTCTAATGGACTATGAGTGCTTCTAGGGCAGAAAATGTTTGATTTTTTTATATTTGTTTCCTGAGCACTTAGAACAACATTGAAAAAATTCTAGGTAATTGGCTGTCTCAAGTTATCCATGACTAACTGCACTTCAGCTCTTGGACAGGCAATCAAAAGGCATTTTAAGTGCTTACTCTGTGCCAGGCTCTGTGGTAAGAACTAGAGATAGAAAGGCAAAAGCAAAGTTGTTGCCCTCAAGGAGCTCAGTCAGTCAATTGATAAACATTTTTCCCTTTAATATTATTTTTCCAATTACATGTAAAGATAGTTTTCAATATTCACTTTTATAAGATTTTGAGTTCCAATTTTTTTCCCCTCTTTTCCTTCTCCCCTTCCAAAAACAGTATTGGATCTGATATAGGCTATAAATGTAAAATAATACTGAACAAATTTCCACATTAGTCATGTTATGAAAGAAGAATCAGAACAGAAGGGGAAAACAATGAGGAAAACAGGATGAGAGTTAACAGCCATGGAAAGATCAAGTAAGCTTTTTGTTGTTGTTGTTTTTCAGGATGGGGAAGAGATGGGCATATTTATAGACAATAAGAGATGGAGTTCAAAAGGAAGAGACTGAAAATAAGTGAAAGAATGGGGATGACAGAAATGGCAATCTATTGGAGGAGATGGAATGGAATTGGGATCAACTGAACAAGTAGAGGGATTAGACTTGATAAGAAGTAAGATCTCTTTATCATGTGATATGAGGTTAAGAAAGAGAAAGGAGCTTTTGGCTTCCAGCTCATGGTGGTGAAGGTACAACTTCTTTTGGCCGTCCCGAATCCGGGTTCATCCACAGCGTCCAGGCCAAGTCTTCACCTTTGATGCCGCCATGCCACCCAAGTTTGACCCTAGTGAAATTAAAGTTGTGTTTTTAAGGTGCACTGGTGGTGAAGTTGGTGCCACGTCAGCTCTGGCCCCCAAAATTGGTCCTTTGGGTTTGTCTCCCAAAAAGGTTGGTGATGACATTGCCAAGGGAACTGGTGACTGGAAAGGACTAAGGATGACAGTGAAGCTTACCATTGAAAATAGACAGGCCCAGATTGAGGTTGTGCCTTCTGCCTCAGCCTTGATCATTAATGCCCTAAAGGAACCTCCTCGGGACAGAAAGAAGCAGAAAAATATTAAACACAATGGAAACATCAGTCTCGATGAGATTGTCAACATTGCTCAACAGATGAGGCATCGATCCTTGGCAAGAGATCTCTCTGGAACCATTAAAGAAATACTTGGGACAGCCCAATCTGTGGGCTGCAACATTGATGGCTGACATCCTCACGATGTCATTGATGACATCAATAGTGGTGCTGTTGAACGCCCAGCAAGTTAAAAGCTACAACACAGACTATTGCAATAAATTTAACATTTGACAACAACAACAAAAAAAAAGAGAGAGAAAGGAACAGAGGACACCTGTGTGATAGGAGATGAGGAAGAGGGGAGAATTCACAGTTAATGTTCTCAGTTTTTTCCTGAAAAATATAAGACAAAGTTCTCAGCTGAGAGGGGGAGAGCAATCCATGGAAGATTTGTGGAGGAATGAAAACATTTGGAAGAGCCACTGTGGAGGATGGAATACTGAATGAATAAGGCAGATACTGCAGGATTGACTAGCAGTAGTGGGGGCTCATTTGAGGTTGCATAATATAAATTTGTTCCTGACCCATTCAGAATGGTTGTGTGATTTTCTCTACCTTTGTTCAAGGTAAATGTCTAAGTACAAAGGAGACAAATGATAGGAGTGATCTAAGGCTTAGGCTTGCTTGACTGTAATTAGTTAGATGATAAAGGGACCAAGGGCTTCATGAAAGGACACAATATAGAGTATGACACAATATAGAGTTGAATTGGTTCACCAAGGAGTCAAGATAGTGAGAAAAGGAGAGACTGATTATTGCAAGGCAGATAGCCTGGGAGATAACTGAGGGGTACAGGAATTAGAGGTCATGGTACAGATGAAGAATAGAGTTACATAAAGGAAAGCAGAGGGAGAAATGAACAGCCCAGATTCTAATCAGACAAGAAGATTTCAGAATTCTTGAATGCAAAAGTGGCACACTGGTGCATGATTGGAATATCAGGGGTATGATCATTTTTATGCAGCAATACCTCCACTAGGTCTATATGCCAGAGACTCAAAAAAAGGAAAAAGGAAAAGAAAAAGAGAAAAAAAGGAAAAAAGAAAAAAAGGGGAAAAAAAGGAAAAAGCACAAAAATCTTTATGGCAACTCATTTTGTGGTCACAAAGAATTTGAAATTGATGGGATGTCCATCACTTGGGGAATGGTTGAATGAGTTGTGTTTTATCATTGTTATATAATACCATTGTGCCACAAGAAATTATGAGGAAGACCCATATGAAGTCATGCAAAGTAAAATGAAGAGAACCAGAATAACATTGTACATCATCCTCAACTGTGAAAGACATAGCTACTCTGATCAAGACAATTCTGAAGGACACATAATGGAAAATGCTATCCACCTTCAGAGAGAATTGATTAATTCTAAGTGCAAATTGAAGTATAATTTTCTCACTTCCTTTTTTTTCGCAATTTTTTTTGTGACATGGATAACATGGGGATGTGTTTTACATTATTTTATACATATAATTAACCAGTTTATTGCCTTCTCAGCAGGTAGGAGAGGGGCTGGAGAAAAGGAGAATTTAGGATTCCAATTTCTAAAGCATGTTGATATAAACAAATAATAAATTTGAAAAAGGTATGGCCATTATTATGTGTGGCTGAGGTGAGATGGAGGGGTAACTCATGGGAAGTGAATAAATTGAAGAATTAAATGGTCAGAGTATTCAAGGGAGAATCAAAATGTATGTTGAAGACCCCCAGTATTAGGGAGGGGGTTGGGTAGGACAGAAAAATTATACACTAGATATTGAACTTTTTGAGGAAGGAAATGGAGTGACCTGGGGGCGGGGGGGGAATGAATCTATAAACAATAGTGATTGGGTGGTAGATATGTATACCATGTACCTCCAAAAAAAAAGGCTGAGTGATGGAAGAAGGAGGGGACCCTGGAAGTGACAATGAGGAGCAAGGAATATTCCAACTTCACCATCTCCAACAATGAGCTGAGGAAAATGAGTGAAGGTACAGCTATACTGGGAAAGTGGAGAGGGTGGCTGTGTCATTAGGGGGAAGCCAGAATTCATTAAGAGCTAGTCAACAGAAGGAGTGAGAGATGAAAATATTTTAGATAAAGGGAAGATTGTTGTTTAGGAAATGGGTATTTCCAAGGGCAGAGTGGAAGGGCTGAGTGAAGTTAAGATAAAACTTTAGTGTGGGATGATTGAGGGTGATGGGAATGAGGACTCAAGTGATGGGAAGCGTGGAATGGGATTTTGATGATTATCTACAGAGTTGACAACTTCATAATTTAATGGGAAAGACATGCAAAAAATATACATACAAAATATCTGCAGTATAAATTAAAGTTAATCTCTTTTTTTTTTTGCTTTTTTGGAGGGCTATTGGGGTTAAGTCACTTTCCCAAGGTCACACAGCTAGGTTTGTGTGTGTGTGTGTGTGTGTGTGTTAAGTGTCTGAGGACAGATTTGAACTCAGGTCCTCCTGACTCCAGGGCTGGTGCTCTATTCACTGCACCACCTAGCCGAACCTAAATTTTTTGTTTGTGCTTTTTTTTGCTAATTAAAGTTAATCTCAGAGTGAAAGCACTAGCTATGATAGGAGAGGGAGAGATCAGAAAAGACTTTTTGTAAAAGGAAACATAAATAAAAAGGAAAGGAAATTACAAACAGAAGAGAGGACGACCAGTTGGGAGAAAAACACACACTTGGGAAATGGAATGTCATGTGTGAAAAAATAGAGTATTTACTATTGCTGAATCACAGAGTATAAAAAGCGAGTTAAGTGTAAAACAAACTGAAAAGGCAGGAAGGAATTAGGTTGAAGGAGAAATAGAGGCATCAAGTTTACCCATGGAAAAAGGGAATATAGGATGACAACATCAGAGCAGCTGGCAATCAAAAGCCCCTCACTACTTAATTATTGATATTATAGAAGTTTAGCTATGTGTTTGTCATAATACTATGTAACTGCCTTGTTTTCCCTATCTAGGTCTTATTTTTCTGGAAAAATATTTATACCATCACATAATCTCAGACTTGGAAGACAACTCAGTGGTCATTTACTCTTTTATCTGGAGTATTCCCTCTACAACACAGAAGTATTAGAGAGGTAGATTAGATAGATAGACAGATAGACAGACAGATAGACAGATAGATAGATAGAGCATTTATTACATGTTTACTACGTACCAAGTATTGTGCAAATACTTGGAAATACAAACATACAAAAAAGCATTACTATGCTTTCTGTAAAAGAATTTTACATTATTATGGGGAAGACAACACATAAAAGGCAGAGAAAATGCCTTCAGGACTTATAGACTGAACCGAATTTGGAGCAAACATGATTGGTACATATGCTTCCTCAAGTTTCAGTTCAGAAATAAACTCATAAATCAGAGGAGGAGAATACAGAGTTGAAGATGTTGGTAACATGAACAAGATTGCTGAGGTGGAGGAATCTGAGAAGTCATGGGTTGAACCAGGTTTGTAGACATATTGAAAGTGATCATCTAGTCTTACCCTGAAAATAGCAAGTGAAGGAGAACCTAGAAATATCTGACACAACTTGCTCTGCCTTTGGACAGCTGTAATTGGTAGGAGGCAGCTTAGTGGATAAAACATTGGAACTGGAGTCAGAAAGACTTGAGTTCAAATTTGGCCTCAGTTCTTACTAGCTGTATAACTCTAGGCAAGTCATTTAACCTGTGTTTGCCTTAATCCTTTGGAGAATGAAATGGCAAATTGATCCAGTACCTTCGCCAAGAAAACCCCTTGCGAAGTATGATCCATAGAGTCTTGAAGAGTTGTATATGACTGACTACCAATTGGTAAGAAGCTTTCTGTTATGTATGTGTGTACATTTTCTTTACTCAAAGTCTAAAATGACTTTTTTTCAATTCTTTATTATTACATTTAGTTCTTCCTCTTTTGGGAAAAGGGAAAAACTACTCATTTAGAATTGGTGCAGAGTACAAGAGAGCTATTTCATTTGGGAATATGTCATGAGTTCCAGAGATTATAATGAGCAGAGGATGGTGACCATTTTGGGGGCATTGTTTAGAATCTCAGTCTAGTTGGAATACAGTTTGTTTGGAGGAGCAGTGAAAAAATGGAGTCAGAAGTATAAAGTGGAATAATTTTATGGAAGGTATTTAATTCAATGATGAAAAATTGAGACTTAATCAGAGAGGCAATGATGGATACATATAAGAAAGCTACAAGGTTTTGCAAATAGAGAATATTTAGTGGTATGAGAAAGAAGAGGAACAGGACAACACAAAAGGGAATTATGGTAATAATGTTTGGGAAGGTGTTAATGCTGATGACAATGATGAGGCAGGGAGAGAAAATTATAATAGCACCAATGACAATGTTGATGATATTAATAGAGTTGATGACAAAAAAGGCAACAAGGATGATGAGGAGATAGGGGTGGCATAAGCATCAGTGGAGAGGCTAATGATGATGATGTTGATCATAGTGCTGATAGAAATGATGATGTGTGTCACATAGTAGTTATCTATCTTGTACATTTTATAAGTTTGAGGATGGTTATAATGACAGTGATGATGACATAGTGACATGGTGAAAGTCTTATTTTAAGAGAAAGTAGAACCTGGAATTTTGCTGGAAAATACAAGGTGTTTGAAATTCAAATACATATAAATTTATTCATGATCATTATTATCTTTAATAAGGGCAGAATATCTTATCTAAAATTAAGGAATTAATTGGCATAATGACAAATAGTGGACAGGATTCTAAGCCATTAATTTGCTAATTATTCTTCCCTGCTATGGTCATTAGGTTATCTGGGATATTTGGTCAAGATGTATTCCCAGATATATTGAAATTACAATTGAAGTTTTATTTGCTTACATATGGGAATTTCAATAACTTCAGGCTTCAAGTATTAATTTTTCATTTGGAATGCTTGTGAATTTCCAGAGTAGGCAGATTGTAGCTGGACAGGGTCTGAACTACCTGAGGTTAAAAAAAAGTGGTCACTCATTTAGAAATAGTAATTAAGGAAGTGCAGTCATTGTGTTTTAACAAGCATGGATATGTGAAAATCCAATTGGAAATGTCAGAGAATTTTTATAATTCTCATTTCACTAATCTGCCAAACCTGATTATTCTCTCTCATAAAAAGCAATCTCATCCCACTTCTCAGCTGAGGTTTAATTTCATAGTATGGTACATTGCTGAGATTTTATTTTTATTAGAATTCATCTCTTTTGTAAAAGGCATTGAAACCTGTTAACTACTGATTATAAATCAACTTATTCCAAGGATACTTTATTGAAGAAATTAAGCTCTATATACACTGAAAATTTTGTTAACAAATATAATTGATATGCAGAATGTGTTCTTCACTGGCAGAAATTCATAACTACTACTGGTGCCTGCCTTCATAGAGTTTAACATCTCACTGGAAGATAAACTAAACATACAGATAAGTATGCTTATATTACCAAGGTGCAAAACAAATTATATTTTGCTATCTGGGAGGAGAGTGAGTAGTTATAATGACAAGCACAGAAGTAATCCACACCTTCTTTTAGCTATTGAATTAACACCCTGTTTCAGTTCAAGTCTGTTAAGAAACAGAACATGTGAATCACACAACTTGGGGAACCCTAGATATCGTGAATTTCTGCAACAGGAAGGGGAGGGGCTAATGACCATATATAAGGAGAGGCCCAGGCTAGAGACAACAGAACTGAGAAGAGGACTCTTGTGGTGGCAGAGTCAAGAATGAGAAAACTTGTGGTATCCCGGCACTCTGTTTGTCTGCTCTGTCTGTGTTGATGTTTGTTTGCAATACTTTGTACAGAAGCCCTGGGATGTTAATGGAAGTTTTGAAAGAGGATTTTCTGGTTGTATCTTTACAGAAGTCCTGGAGGAGGTCTGAGAGGTCCTGGGACTTTACTAATGATTTGTGCTGACCTCTCAGACCTTGTTTGTGGGTCTGTGTTGATTTCTATGTTGATGATTTGTGTTGAGTTCTCAGACCTTGTTGGTGGGTCTGAGCTGATTTCACAGGCAGATAGTGAATTGATCATGGTGCCAGCAATGTGCAGGAATTTTATTGTGGCTCTGTCAAACTTTGTCTTCCCAGAAACAGGAAATGTGAAGGACTAGAGGTGGACTAGACACTGTGAACTTAAATATGGAATGGGAATTGGATAAAGAATGGGACAAGGAGCTGGACAAGGAACTGGGAGCTCCCTGCCTTTGAACCCAGGTGACAAAAGGAGCTACTTGACTATAGAAGAGGAACCATGGAAGCTGAGAGCCAGCCTCGAGTCTAGCTGAAAGAAGACTTTACTTGGATACTGTGTACTGACTGAGGAGATTATGATTTACTGTGACCTAGGGGTAGAGAACTTTGACTTCTGTACTTTGTGGTTGAATTAAGGATTTTGTGATTGACTAAATGAATATACTTTGTTTAAAACTATGTGATGACTTTGGTGAAGACTATGTGTCCATTTTAGTGATAAGTTATTGAGTTGTGACATGATGAATGTCATATTTTGATTTTCTGTGAGAAGTTGTAACATTGTCAGTGCTGTATTTTGATTTTCTGGGAATGTTTTGCTCTGATTTGTTATTGAATAAATAGAGAGTTTGCTGTACTACATAATCAGTACCTTTAAAAACTGTTCATAGCAGCAGTCCTCTGGAAAGTTGCTCATGCTTGGCTTTAGAGTAGTAAATAGCATTACTGAAGGGGAAACTACAGAAGTCTTGATAGAAGAGATAGCACTTGAGATGGGCTTTAAAACTTTAAAGATGAGTATGTTAACAGAATCACAAGGTTGAACAAAATCTCAGAGGCCACGTAGCAACAGCCCTGGTGCAGTGGAGGTGGAGGCAGCGGTAGCAACAGTGGCAGTAAGAACAGCAATGGTGGCAATAGCTGCTTCTGGAGCTCTTGGCTCACAGATGGTGGGGAAATAGAGTGGCTGATACAAAACTTCTGGGGTGTGGGATAGTACACTCACGCCAACCCCCTTCCAGGATTCTGGAAACAGAATCCTTCCTTGACAAAATTTAGCAAGTCAAGCATTTGACTGGGAAGTTGAGCAAACAGTGCTAAAAATTCAGACTATAGAATCTTGCTTTGGTGACAAAGATGATCAAAACATACAACCACAAGAAGACAACAAAGTTAAAGCTCCTGCATCAAAAGCCTCCAAGAAAAATATGAATTTGTCACAGGTCATGGAGAAGCTCAAAACAGATTTTGAAAATCAAGTAAGAGAAATATAGGAAATATTGGAAAGAGAAAGGATAGTGATGAAAGAAAGTCATGAAAAAAAAATTAGTCAATAGCTTAGGAGACCCAAAAAAATACTGAAGAAAATAACACCTTAAAAATCAACTAACCCAAAGGCAGAAGAGATCCAAAAAGCCAATGAGGGCAAGATTGCCTTCAAAAGCAGAATTAGTTAAGTGGGAAAGGAGGTCCAAAAGCTCACTGAAGAAAATAATTCCTTCAAAATTAGAATAGAGCAAATGGAAGTTAATGACTCTAGGAGAAATCAAGAAATTATAGAACAGATTCAAAAGAATGAAAAAAAAAATAGAAGAAAATGTGGCATATCTCATTGGAAAAACAACTGAATTGGAAAATAGATCCAGGAGAGATCATCTTAAAATTATTGGACTACCTGAAAGCCATGATAAAAAAAAAAGCCTAGACATCATATTTCAAAAAATTATCGAAGAAAACTGCCTTGATATTCTAGAACTGGAGGGGAAAATAGAAATTGAAAGGATCCACCCATCACCTCTTGAAAGAAATCTCGAAAGGAAAACTTCTAGGAATATTGTAGTCAAATTCCAGACTTCACATGTCAAGGAGAAAATATTGCAAGTAGCCAAAAAGAAACAATTTGAGTATTGTGAAAATACAATCAGGATAACAGAACATCGAGCAGCTTCTACATTAAGGGATCAGTGGGTTTGGAATACGATTTTCTGGTGGTCAGAGAAGCTAGGATTAAAACCAAGAATCACCTACCCAGCAAAACTGAGAATAATGCTACAGAGAAAAATTATCATTCAATGAAATAGAGGATTTTCAAACATTCTTGATGAAAAGACCAAAGCTGAAGAGAAAATCTGATTTTCAAACAGAAGAAGCAAGAGAAGCATGAGAAGGTAAACAGGAAAGGAATCATAAGGGATTTATGATTATGAAAGTGTGATATCTAAAAATTAAATTAAGAGGTAGGAGAGGAATATATTGGGAGGAGGAAAAAGGGAAAGATAGGATGGGGCAAATTATTTCACATGAAGGAGGCAAAAAAAAGGTTTCACAATGGAGAGAAAGAGGAGGGAGGTGAGAGGAAAGGAGTGAACCTTACTGTCATCAGATTTGGCATAAGGAGGAAATAACATACACAGTCAATTTGGTATCTCAGCCTACAGGAAAGTAAAAGGCAAGGGGAAGGAGAGTGAATGAAAGAAGGGAGAGCAGACTGGGGGAAAAGGTAGTCAGAATCAAATATTTTTGAAAAGGGACAGGGTCAAAAGAGAAAATAGAATAAGTGGGAAGTGGGATAGGATGGAGGGACATATAGTTAGTCTTTTAGAACATGACTATTATGGAAGTGTTTTGCATAATTAAACATGTATAACCTATATTGAATTGTCTTCTCAATGAGGGTGGATGAGGAGGGAAGAAGGGAGAGAATTTGAAACTCAAAGTTTTAAAAACAAATGTTAAAATTGTCTTTACATGCAACTTGGAAATAAGATATACAGGTAATAGGGTATAGAAATCTGTCTTGCCCTACAGGAAAGTAAGTTGGAAGGGGATGGGAGGGTGATAGAAAGGAAGGTAGACTAGGGCAAGGGGTAATCAGAATGCATGCCATTGTGTGGTGGGGGGAGGGAAGAGATGGGGAGAAAATTTGGAAGTCAAAATCTTGTAAAAATAAATGTTCAAAACTAAAAATAAATTAATAATTTTTAAAAAAGAAAAAAATTATTAAATGCCTGTTGATTTAGACTTTCAAAGAGTTGCCTAAAATTTTTAATGATCTGTCCAGTGTCAACCAATTAGTGCATGGCAGAAGGGATTTCAATCTGGGTCTTCCACACTCTGAGGCTAGCTCTCTATCAATAAACCAATTTACTTCTCTTTCTATATGACAAGATTCCAAACTTTCCTGTCCTCTTGAAGTCTTTCCTTCTCCATGTCAAACATACAAAATATTTTTCAACACATACTCCATGATGTGATCTCATTTCCTTCACTTTCCTATGCCCCTATGAATATTATTTTTTCTTCTTCAATATGTGATATCTTGAGTTTCACACAGCACTCCACAGGTGACCTGATCAGGGCAGAGATTTAAAATCACAATGTTATTTTCCTAGTCCTGCAAAAATAGAGCTCTGAAATTACATTGGCTTTCATAGTTGTCCTTGACACCATTGAGTTTTAGTAGTGTGTTTTTTCAAATTACATGCAATAGCAATTTTAATATTGTTTTTTTTAATTGAGTACCAAAGTTTTCTCCCTCCCTCTCTTTTCTCCTCCCTCCCTAAAATGCTAAGCAATTTGACACAGGTTATAGATGTGCAATCATGTAGAACATTTTCATATTAGTCACATTGTGAAAAGAAACCAACCAAATGGGGCAGCTAGGTGGTGCAGTAAATAGAGCACCAGCCCTGGAGTCAGGAGGACCTGAGTTCAAATCCAGCCTCAGACACTTAACACTTACTAGCTGTGTGACCTTTGGCAAGTCACTTAACCCCAATTGCCCTGTCTTCCCCCCTCCAAAAAGACAAAAAGAAGAAACAAACCAAAAGAAAAAAAAACATAAAAAGGAAGTAAAAATATTATACTTTGATTGCATTATGGCTCCTTCAGTTCCTTCTCTGGATGTTGATAGTATTTTCCAGTATGAGTACTTTTGGAATTGTCTCAATATGACTGATTTTTATTGAGCTCCAAATTCTCTTCCTTCTTCCCTCCCCATCCACCCTACTAAATTCCCAAATCTTTAATAATGGAACTGCTGTGTGAATGGATTGACACATCACCTATCTAAGATGGTATAGAGAGAAATACTAATTTATGCAAATTGTTGGTTTGCTTACTAATTCCAACATAAATGATAAGGATTCTTACGAATGGGAACAGAATAGGTGCTCACATGCAGGTCCCCTATTGAGCAGTGATGTAAACCTATTCCTGGTGGGATGAGGGAGCAATATATAAAAACAGATGTATAAATATTTGAAAGTTATATATTTTTTGGTTGTGGTTACCTTGTAACATGAATGATAGAGGAGGTGCAACATTATTTTGAGAATCACAAAAGATGGAGCTAGAAGGGGTCAGAAAAATTCATTCATTCAATAACTTCATTTTTAGATGGGGAAATTGAGTTGCAGAGGAGAGAAAATGTTACACATTATTTTACAACAAATTACTGTGTCATAAAACAAATTATTATGAACAGGCCCAGGTTACTCTTTCCCATATATACAAAGTTTTCAATTGATGGACCCATTTTAGTGAGAGCAAGGGGTGAGTAAATTTAGGGCAAAAGGTTAATATTATTAACTGAATCTGTACAACACATTAATAAATATACTTCCTACAAACCAATGTGTAATATGCATAGATATATTTTCTGAAGACTTCTCATTATCACCTGTGACATAGATTGGCTATCTGATGCTGAGTAAGTCAACGTCTCAATGTTTCAGGCAACTCTCCAAGACTATAAGTTACATAACTTGGGAAGGGATTTCCTCATCGGCATTCCCAAAACCAATTCAATCATTGGTCCAGGAATCTGCACCCCCCCCCCAAAAAATATACGTATACAAATATGCATATATAGATATAGATATACATATACATATGCATATACACATATATAAATATATATGAGATGGAAATTCATTTAAAATTATTCTTGGGATCATAAGAGTTTGTTGTCATTATGCATTTTTTCAATAAAATTAAACTAGGCAGATCTCATTTGTAATATTGTGTTCAGTTTACAGCATGATATTTTTGCAGCTCCTTAATAAGATAGAGTGGATCTGGGAGAAAGGAATGTTAATGATGGTGAAACGCTTTGGGATCATACTGTACAAATGAACAAATGAAGGAACTGGCTAATGGAGGTCACTCAGACTCAGATTCTTCCACTGAAAAACAGAGGAAACTAGTTGGCTCAATGGATAGACTGCTGCATTTGGAGTCAGGAAGACCTGAGTTCAATGCAGTCTCAGAAGCTTAGTAGCTATGCCACTTAACCTTTGTCTGCTTCTCTTTCCCTATATGTAATACAGGAATAATAGCACCTACCTCTGAGTTGTTTTGAGGAAAAATTAAATAGTACTTACAACTTTGAAACCTCAAAGCATTATATAAGCATTAGCTATTGTTAACTAAAAATAGGAATAAGTAAATTTGCTCTTCATATACCCTGCAAGGTTGAGTGAGTGAAGCCTTTTGTAAATCTTAAAACACTGTAAAAATGTGAGTCTTTTGGCACAGTTGACAGAGTGCAGGACTCCTAACTAGGAAGGACTGGGTTGGAATACTGCTCTCATATTTACTGTGACCTTGGGCAAGTCACATCATGTCTCTGAGGCACAGTATCCTCACTAAGTGGTAACAACAACAATAATACCTATATCCCCTATAATTAAAAGTTGTCATGGTGCTCAAATGAGATTCTGTATGGAATGTGTTTTAGAAATATTAAAATTCTATTCATCATTAGCATTTTCCTGGGCATATATTATTTATGTCGATATTGTTCACCCCCCCCAATAGAACTTACGATTATTGAGGGTAGGATGTGTCTCCCTTTTGTTGTTGTCTCCTCACAGTGCTTGGCATATAGTCTATGCTTAATAAATACATGTTGAGGGACTGATCTGTGGATCCCATTATCAGCACTGCCATTTTATCATTATTTGGTGGCTTATTGAGAATTTCTCTTTCTCTGTCTGAAAAATTGGAATAATGCCACCTGCTCCCTCCCTGCATCACTACAGATCCAGCCCATCCATGTAATGAAACAATTTTCTGTTCAGAAAGAGGAAAAGTCTTTGGGGGACAGAAGTAAGCTACTAGTGAAAATAATGATCACTGATAGTATGTCCTTTTATGTAAAAAAAAAAAATGACTATGTTGAACAAAAGCCAAGAGCAGAATAGTTGCATGTTTTAAGACTCCACTGAGTACATGGTCAGGATAAATATGCCTATAAAAGCCCATATGCCTCCAAAGGATTGGAACACTATCTCTGGAGGCCAAGCTGGGTCACACTTATTGCACTTAATGAGGTGCATCCATTTGAAAAGCTACCTTGCTGGAAAATGTGCATGAAGTACACAGCAGTGTAAGGGCTGAGTATGATGAACAGTGAGAAAGGAAAGGATCTCATACAGGAGGGTATCAATGGCTATGCATTCCCAGTGTGGCACAGGTGCTGCTGAAGGCAGGAACATAAGGTACCTGCTGAAGGCAAGTGGTTTGTTTTATTTTTCCTTTTTTAATCTGAAGTCACCTCCTGAGTATTAAAGTGCATCTGGAATACCTTCTCAATGTCAAATGTGATGTTAAGAAAATAACCTCAGAGTCAATGGATGTAGAGTCCAAGTTAGGATAATAAGTCTTCATGGTTTGAAATCAATATTGGAATAACTATTTTTTAAATTTAAATCCAAAGGCCCATTTTTCTTTTGTTCTAGCTGAAATTTATCTACTTATATCCTTCAAATTAAAGGAAGAAATAAGAAATCAACAATAACATTTTAAAATTATGATTGATTATACAGGAGAGTAGCCCTGGGATGTGGGTCCTAAAAATGTATCTCTTATTGGAAACATACTAAATCTCCCTGTCCTCAGTTGGCATATTTTTAAAATTATGGTTGTTAGATTATCTTAATTAGAAAGTACTTCCATCTGATATCAAGTTCCAGGATACTAAACATACTGTGTCCCTCAAATGTCTGTGGAATAGAATAGAATAGACTGAATGCTGCCTTTAGTTACTTTTGGACAGTATGTGAAACCCAGACTTTACTGTTTCTTATTCCCTAAGGTTGAAAAAGTCCCCAGGGAGCCTGGCTAATGAAAAAGCAGCATAGAAGTAGGAACCAAATGAGGCCATGACATCACCTGGTTTAGAGGAAAAGCAGTGGCATTTTTCCTGTATTCTCATTCTTTTTATAGTATTTTAAAGTTTACTTTTTATTTTGAATGTAATGAATACCACCTGTCAAAAAAGAACATTTCCATATACAAAGCAAAGCAGAATAAAAAGATTAGGTGAGAAAGTGTGAATCCCTTTTATATATAGCTTGCTCTTTTAGAAGTTGTGGTAGGAGACTGGATGGACTCCCAGGGCTATTACATCTATTGTAACCTTAACCAGTGCTCTGCCCCACCCCTTGTTTCAGCCCCATGTGGTGCTGCTTACTCCACTGCTCCTTTGAAGTATAAAAGCATTGACCTAGGGTTAGAAAAGGTCTTTATAAATATATTCCCTAATCTCCCACTGGCTGCAAGAAGCTTCCCTGATTTCTTGGATGCAGAAAGGATTAGTGTTTTATACCCTCCTTTTCTAATATTATCTATTTTGACACTGTAATTATTCAAGTAATTTAATTGGATTTTTATGATCCACAAATGCCTATTGCACCCTAAAGAAGAGAAACTTTGAACCTCTCGTCTAGGTCTAATTTGGCATTAACCCACAAATTTTATATATATAAAACAAATCAAACATAATTCTTTCTGAACTGTCCTGATTCACTGTTTCTTTCTAGAGCAATGAATTTAGGATGCATAGAAATCTAAGTTCAGATATTGCCTCTGATACTTACTACTGAAAAGTTAGGAGCAAGTCATTTAAACTGTATGAGTCTCAGTTTCCTCATCTGTACAATGGGGGCATTGGTATCTTCAGTGCCTAACTCATGGAGTTCTTTGTATGTGTGAGTATGCAGCAATCACTTTGCAAGCTGAAAGGTGCTGCATAAAATTCAGCTATCATCATCATTGCCATCTCCATCACCATCATCATTAGTCTTGTTTTGTTTTCATTTGGAAAGTTTCTGTGGCATAGTAGAGGAAGTGATGAACTTTGAGTCAAGAATTCCAGAGTTCAGTCCCTGCCTCAGAGAGTTCCTAGCTCTGTGACCATGGGTAAGATTGATTTCTCTGGGCCTTATTTTACCCATCTCTAAAATGAGGGATCCACTTGATGGTCTCTGAAGTCCACTACAACTTTTGATCTATGACCACGTGAAGTACTTTTGGCTTCCTGTATCTTAGCTTCCTAGTCTATAAAATTGTGGGGTTGGCTTTGTTGACATTGTAAAGCCTTTTGAATTTTTGAGCTATGATCCTGGGAAGACCAGGTCTAAGGGGTACATATAGGCACAGTAACATTTAGTTATAGGAGAATGGTCAAGTGAGTTCTATTGTGTAGAAAAATATCAGAAACTTCCTAGCTCTCTGTTACCTAATTCTCTCTCTCCTACCATGAGTGCCTACTTGTAACTTCTTGCTATCTCAAGCCTGGATACTTGACTCTAAAACTAGTTATGGCCCTGGAAAGGAAGGAAAATGGAAGCCCTTGCTCCAGAAAGTGTTGTTGTTGTTGTTGTTTGCTATTGTTTAGAGCAGCAATTGGCCTTAGAGTCTATCTATCCCAAACTCTTTATTTTATATTTCAGAAACCTGAAGCCCAGGAAGGGGAACGGACTTGACCAAAGTGCTGAAATAAGGTAAGTTTAGGATCCATGATTCTAACTCAGTTCTTTCCTGAGAACTCAAGGCCAATTCTCTTTCCTATATGCCACACCACCTTTCACTTCTATCACTGTTTTCTGCCTCTTAGAAAAACAGCATAAAATACTTTGTGAATTGTAAAGCACCACAGAAAAATGAGCTTAATGTTCATGTCTTTAGTTCCCCCACTTCCCTATGCCTATTACTCCCCCCCCCAAAAAAACATATTTGGATCCCACAGCTTGGTTTTCACAGTGCTTTCTCCTAGGCTCCTGACTCTTTGATGTCAGGATACTTTTTTTCTGTAGTCTCTTTGCTGGGGTACCTGATCTTTGGTTCACTTGATTTATTAGCTTGGTACCACAGCCAGTCTGGAATCAAAGTATGTGCCTTGGGTAGCATTTCTGGACCTCATTTCTGGAATGCTTTAATTAAAGTGCCTGGTAACAAATCACACCCTGGCCAGGATCAATAATGACTAAGTAGAGGTAGCTGAGTCATATTCAGGACAATGGACAGAGGTAAGCTACTCATACTGAACTGCCTTTTCTCCACCACTAAGGGCATGTGAGGGCAACGTGAAGAAGAGGTTTTAAGAAAAAGAATAAATTAATCTCATCTCAGCTTCTTGGAATTATTGACTCTACTCAAAGTCTAAGTAAAGTGCTACCTTCTATGAAAAGTTTTACCTCTATCCCTAATTGTTAGTGCTATCTCTTTCAAAAAAGTAGAAGCACATTTCCTTGTATGTTATATTGCACCCCTCTCCCCAATAGGATATTAACTCCAAAAGTGTAAGGACTATTTTTTTTTTGTCTCTATATTCTCAACCTTTAACACAGAGCCTGAGATGTAGCAGGGTCTTAATTTCTGGTTTGATTAGACTGGTTTGTATTGACATGGGTTAGATTGTCTCGGTAATAATATCCTCGTAACTGTTTTTGGATCCCCATTGTTTCCTTTGTAAATATTGTTGACATATTTTATTTTTAAATTACTTTCATTTTGCAATAACTTCTTTCTTCCCCTTTTAGAGAATCATCCTCTATAATGAAGGATAGGAAAGGACAAAAGTAACCCATAAATCAATTCCAAGATTATGTGGAATATTTCATATGTCTTCTTTTCTCTATTGCTACCTGAGAATTATTTTATATACTTCTGTCTCTGGTATCATGCAAATTTATTTGTACATTATAAGTATTCAATAAAGTGAATCAAAGAAAATATATGATCTTTTGTTCTTTTTGTCTAAACTTCAGATATGAAATTACTTCAAATTCCATTATATCTAATCAAACACAAACTTTTCTTTCAACACTGACCCAATCAAACTCATAAATATAGGACAGCTAGACAGCTCAATGGAAAAAGTGTTTGACTTGGACTCCAGAAGACAAATTCAAATTCTCTGTCAGTCACTGGCTCTGTGACCCTGGATAAATTGTATAACCTCTAAACACCTCAGTTTTCTGTTATGTTAAATCAAGATAATGAGAGCATCTATATCCAAGGATTGATGTGACATGAGAGAGAAATATTTAGCTTGTTTTACAAACCTTAAATATTATATTCATAATAGGGTTTTGCATGTTTTCTGGCTCAAAGATCTGAATCCTAATACCATATGAATTGAAATATATTTCTTGGTATGAATGGAAGATTCTGTTTATGGGAGAAAGGAAATAAACATTTCTGTAGTACTTACTTAAGTGCATCTCAACTACTCCGTGATGATGGAACCACATTGATTAGTGATGAGGATGTGATCCTGGAGAGATGGGTTAAATACTTCCATAATGTTCTCAACAGTCTGTAATCAACCAATGCTGAAGCTACTGACCATATGCTTCAGGTTGAAGGCAATCTCTCTCAAACTGAATTTCAAACTGAAGAGGAGGCTTTTAACACCATTAGGCTCCTCTCATGTGGCAAAGTGCCTGATGCTGAATCTATTCCAGCTTAGATTTACAAGGCAGGGGGTCCATTGCTCATACAAAAGCTGCCTGAAATCTTCCAGGTCATAAGGAAAGAGATGATCATCCCCCAGGAATTCAAGGATGCATCCATTGTCCATATCTACAAA
This sequence comes from Pseudochirops cupreus, assembly GCA_028627135.1. Taxonomy (NCBI): domain Eukaryota; kingdom Metazoa; phylum Chordata; class Mammalia; order Diprotodontia; family Pseudocheiridae; genus Pseudochirops; species Pseudochirops cupreus. Next base: position 10,242,114 of record CM053581.1, on the reverse strand, counting down.
GAAAAAAGAAATAGATTGTCCTGTGATAATTACAACAGGGTCTCACTCTTTGTCATTGCCAACAAGATTCTTGCCAGAATGCTCCTTCATGAACTGATCCTTCACCTGGAAGATGATCATCTACCTGAGAGCCAGTGTGGCTTCCAAAAGGGCTGAGGAACTGTCTATATGGTGTTTGCTACCTGACAACTCCAGAAGACATGCCAGGAGAAGAACAGAAGTCTGTACACATTTGCAGATCTGACTGAGACCTTTGTTACTGTCAGTCTTGAGGGCTTGTAGAAGATCATGGCAAAAATTTGGTTGCCCAGAGGAATTCATCAGTATTGCTTCATGAGGACATGCTTGCATGGTTTCCAGATAACGGGCAATGTTCTTGTGTTTTCCCAGTCACCAATGTAATGAAGCAGGTCTATGTGCTTGCTCCCCTGGTTTTCATCATGAGGTTTTCAGTGATATTGGTAAGTTATTTAACTTGAAAATGCTGTAAGCCAAGACTAAAGTGGAGGGAGAGTTGGTGCATGACTTTTTGTTTGCAGATAATTGTGCACTTGTTTGTTCTTCATTTTTTAAGAGGACTAATAACATAAAAAGGGTGATGTTTTGCTTTGCAAGTAAATTGGATGTAAGTGAGGCAGAGCTGTGCAAAGTCTTCAGTCCTATTTTCTCCTCCAGAGTCACCAGAGTCCAGTGGCAAGACATAGATTAGGATGACTGCCAATGACCCAGGATGCAGTGGGGGACCTTGACCATTAATTTTGACCTGACAATTAACACCAAGGAAACAGAGGTACTCCACTAGCCAGCACTGCATCATTGATACATGGAATCATTGGTTACATCAAATGGATGAATTTTGAATGCTGTAAACAAATTCACTTACTTTGGAAGTATACTTTCAGGGATCTACAAAGAGATGATGAGGTTGATGCACATGTTGTCAGAGTTAGCACAGTGTTTGGGCAGCTCCAAAGGAAAGTATGGGAGAGAAGAGGCATTAAGCTAACTACTGTAAAGCCAAGCACAGACAGCTTTCCAGAGGACTGCTGCTGTGAACAGCTTGAAGGTTCTGATTACATAGTATAGTGAACTCTCTATTCAGCAGCAAATCAAAGCAAAACATTCACAGAAATCAAAGAACAGCATTCACAATGTTATAACTTCATAACTTATCACTAAAGTGGCCACATAGTTTTCACCAAAGGGGTCACATAGTTTTAAGAAAAAGATACCATTTATTTTTTAACTCAATCATTTAGTAACTCAATCATTTAGTAAGTCCTTATTTCAATTATTCTTAAGGAGGCTTCATTCAGTAAGTCTTTAATTCAACCATTCTTAAGGAGGCTTGTCTTAGGGGTGGCTAGGTGCCACAGTGAATAGAGTACTAGCCCTGGAATCAGGAGGATCTGAGTTCAAATCTGGCCAGAGACACTTAACACTTACTAGCCCTGTTACCTTGGGCAAGTCACTTAATCCCAATTGCCCTGTCTTTCCCCCTCCAAAAGGCAAAAATAAATAAGTAAATAAAGGAGTCTTGTCTTCTTAATGGACACAAAGTACAAAGGTCAAAATTCTCCACCCCTAGGTCACAGTAGATCATAATCTTCTCAGTCAGCATCAGGTACCCAAGAAGAGATCTTTTCATCTTGACTTGAGACTGGCTCTCAGCTTCCATGGTTTCTCTTCCATGGTCCCAGCTCCTGCCCAAATCTATACAATTGCCATTTGAGTTCAAAGGCAGGCAGCTCCCAGTTCATTGTCCAGCTCCTTGACCAGTTATTCATCCAGTCCCTTTTCCAGTTTCCATTCCATATTGAAGCCCACAGTGTCCAGTCCATCTCAAGTCCTTCACAATTTCTGTTTCTGGGAAGACAAAGCTTAGCAGAGCCACAACAGCATTCATACCTATTGATGGCACCATCAACAATTCATTATCTGCCTGTGAAATCAACACAGATCCACCCACAAAGCCTGAGAAACTCAACACAAATCATCAGTATATAAATCAACAAAGACTCACAAACAAGGTCCAAGACATCAATACAAATCATCAGCAAAGTTCCAGGACATCCAAAACCCTCCTACAAGACTTCTGTAAACAGACAACCAGTCCTCTTTCAGGACTTTCAGTAAGGTCCCAGGGCTTCTGTAGAAAGTATCACAAACAAACACCAACACAGACAGAACAGACAAACCTAGAGTGCTTGGATATCACAAGTTTTCTCCTCCACCCTAAGAGCTCCCTTCTCAGTTCTGCTCTCTCCAGTCTCAGCCTTTCCTTATATATGGTCATTAGCTACTCTCCTTGCTTTTTTAGGAGTTCTCAAGTTCTAAGGTTCATAAGTTGTGGGATTTACAAGTTCTGGATTTTAATACTTGATACAATCATGAACTGAAACAAGGTGTTAACCACTTCTGTGGTAATTAAATGGCTGAAAAAAAGTGTTAATTCAATAGCTGAAACAAGGTGTTAAGTACTTTTTTGCTTGCTATTACAACTAATCAGATCAAGGACTAGTGAGCCATGGTGCTGACCCCATTGTTCTATGCCTATGAAACCTGGACAGTATACCAGCACCATGCCAGGAATTACTTCCATTTGAATTGTTTTAGGAAGATTTTGAAGATTGCCAAAATCAGGAACTAGAATATTTGCCCTCTAGAACAGGACTGAGCTTTTTTGTTCTATTTAGTGACAGAGAGAAGAACTCAGAGTGATGATCAGAAGTTGCAAAGAGAAAGATTTTAGATTGATATAAGAGTACTTGCCTGATAATCATAGCTGTCCAAAAGTGGAAGAATGTGCCTAACTTCACTAGAAGTCTTGGGGCAGAGAGTGAATTACCACTTGTCTGCTTTGATGTAGAGGGAAATATATTTTTAAAAATAAATATAAAACTAAATGCCTATTCAAGTTCCTCCCTAATGTTAGATTCTGTTATTCTAGTTTTATTGATTATAATATTCACTTGTTTGAATGATGATTATGTGGGAAAACAAGCCAACAAAATGGATTTAAAAAATGATTGATTTGATTTGACTCACTCAAAAATAATATATCAGGCCAATCAGAAAAACCTAAAGGGACTGTTGGCCAAACTCTCATTTACTCATCAATAAAACTAAATTAATCTGAAAATGTTTGCTTTGGTGATTATGTAGAATCAATCCTCCCAATCACTTCTTTTCTGGATTAGGCTAAATTGGCTTAGTAATTAATGGGAATGTGAAAGGGATAGTCTGATTTGTCCATTTAACATTGGGAATGACCACTAAACTCAGACATAACACTCAGGTCCTTGGGCATCTGAAAGAACAAGAGCTTACAATTTCAAGATTCTGAGAATGAAGCTGCAAAATAATTGACTAGAGCACATCTCCATATCCACTGGGAGTCCCACATGTAAAAGATTCCCAGCACTATTGTCGGGGAGAAAGGTCCCTAGGGGGTTGAGGTCTTTAACCAAACCAAGGACAGGATGCTCCTCCTATTCAGGGTGTAAATATGGTATCCCCATGCTTTCCTTCATTGAGTAGTCCTATGACCTCGTAATTCTATGCATTTTTAATTTGTTTTGTTTTTCTGGACTGCCTATGAATGAAGCACAATAACTCCCCCTTATGTTAGTGGCTTATGAGCAGGAAATGTGTTCCCTGCCACCCATACCCATGCCTTTGAACAAAGTCCCATTTTCCCATTGTTAATCAAGAATCTGCTAATATTAAATTTAGGTAAATGAGAGTAAAGTTCACCTTTCCATTGTTTTTCTTTAAGTGTCTGAAGACCAAGCCATGCCTCAAATCACATTCCACCATGGCTCTGCCATTGACATAATGGCACATACAACTTGCAGAGTGGGCATAACTCACAGACTCTTTCATCTACCTTTGCTTTAGACCTTCCATTTCTTCCATTTAGTCAAGTTGAAAAATGAGTCATCACAGCAGACCACTGAGCCTTTTTTCTCCCATTCTTCCTTTAATATAATAAGTAAAATTTCTCTTAAGGAATGGATAAATTTTGTGCCCATCTGAAGTCAAGGCAAATACTTTAAAAACTGAAATCCATGGAAGAATAAACAAAAGTGGCACTTCCATTGTTACAGAAAGGGGAAAAAAACTGAATTCAACTTAAGGAGATGAGAAAAGTCAAATTTCGTCAGACTTCTTCATGTAAAGACAGAGAGCTGAAGCTTTTGTGTTTTTCCCCATCCTTGAATGTAATAGACACTTTAGAAATTGAATTATTCATGTTTACTAGACCAAGAAAATTGACATGAGACAATTTTTTCTTGAGCCTCAATTTCTTCATTTTTAATAATAGCTGTCATTTATACTGGAAGAGACAGGATTAAGCAGTGATCAAAAGGAAAATTTTGGAGTCTGGACAACCTGGACTCTGCTCCCCTCCTCTGACCTGTACCTCTCTGTGACACTGAAGAATTCATAGAAATTCTCAGGACCCTGAATAGTCCCCAAAGTCTGTGTATGAGACATAAGTTGTTTGTTGTCAATCAGTAGAATCATTTTCCACAACTGGAGGTACTCACACCAATGAAATAGCATGACATTAATAGGTTCCCATATCTCCTTAAATAGTATGTGCATCTGTATACATACATATATGTATATATGCATGTGAATATACATATGTTATATAGAGTGGTTATATATCTACACATGTGTGTAAAGCTGTATGTACACATATGTGTATATCCACATGAATATAATCTTTACACACTATGTACTCTCTATATAAATGTGTTTATATACATATATTATATAATATTTCATAGAAAACACTTAATATTGGGACTGCTAGGTGGTGTAGTGAATAGAGCACTGGCCCTGGAGTCAGAAGAACCTGAGTTCAAATCCATCCTCAGGGCTTGACACACTTACTAGCCATGTGACCTTGGGCAAGTCACTTAACCCCAATTGTCCTGCCCTATCTCTTCCAAAAAGCAAAAAAAAAAAAAAAAAAAAAAAAAGAATTAAGACTACAGAAAACACTTAATATCTATGTAATTATATATGTGTGTGTGTGGTTTATTATTTTGTATAATTTATATTTATATATAAAGACTAAGAGGGAGGAGTACTACAGCTATGTCTTCTGTATTTTCTAGACAAGGCAAGAGATTTAGTGACTTGTCCAAGACCACAAAGCTACCAAGTCTAAGAAGCTCAGTTTGAACTCAACGTCTTCCTGCCTTCAAGTCTAGCATGATTCCCACTATCCAACACTGCTGTAAATTAAGGAACTTAGACAAATGAGTAATCAGAACCAGAAGAAGCATTGTGTAACATTTCATCTGTGTGCTAAGGTCCTCCCAAGTTTTGACATTCTGATTTTCTCAGGTCTCTCCTATCCCCAACATTTTTTTTTATTTAGTACCATCTACCTCTGACATTACCTGCTCCAGGTGCCAAGATCCTTCCTATCTCAAGAATTCCAGGTTCTTCTTTTTTCATTTCTGACATTCTGTTATATAAAATCCCTCCCATGCTTCCCCTCTATGTTTAATAGACTCCTTCCAGCTCTGATGTTTTCTATTCTTTGTTCTAAAGTCTCTCTAATATCTTAGCTCTCTATTCACTAAGTTCTATTCCTGCTCTCACTTTCTATAAGTCTATGATTTCATCAAGTGAGATCTTTGTTGTTGAATTTTTGGAAACACTTTTATCAGGCTAATATCTGCGATGGTGTCACCCTGCTAGTTGAATGGAAACTGATTTTCTCCTCCTCTCATCTAAAGCCTCAAAAAGGTATCATTTTAAAGACTCAATAAATTCTTAAAAGAACAACCATCTATTTCAGTCACAGGCAAATACCTTTAAAATATCTGCCATACACTGTCATTAGTCTAAGAATTGCAAGTATTCCATAGTGTCTTGGAAATTATACCCTGAGAGGTGAAATTGCTTTCTGAATGATTTTTTTAGGACAGGTGCTTATGTTTTTAACAGAAGTATTCAGTGTTTACCTCCGATGCTCCCTCCCATACCAAAGACAGTGATTGATTCCAGCTTCTCCTCCACTCCCACATCTGGAAGGAAAACAGGAACTCACAGAATTTGGCCATGCATAGTAGATATATCTATATATTATATCTATATATAGATAGAGATAGATATGTATGTATCTATCTCTATCTATATATGTCTCATTCACTCTTACATGGAGAGCATTGACTTACATATGAAGAGTGGGCATTCTGGTTAATCTGACAAATATATACTCTCTCATAATTAGGGAATGTGAGACCTCTGGAGTTAAAGCTTAAAGTTATTTTTCAAATGAGCTCTGAGGCTATCAAGAGGAATTGTGCCTCCCTTCATTGATATAGATTGAGAACAGAACAAGAGAACCAAGTAAAGCTAGAAGTGAATCATTAGATCAACCTCTCATTGATTATTTTTCAGGGTGAGGAGGGCAGCTCTGGACCGGGAATTTCATCGGTATGGGGAACTTCCAATGAAGAAATCCCTCCACCAACACAGACCATTAATTCTTCTATAACTTACTATCTTAGAGAGTTCTCTGGGGTACTGAAAGTTTAAGGGAAATGTCTAAGGAGAAACTTCCAGTATGCATCAAAGACAATCAATGCTTGAACCTAGATTGCCCTGATTCCAAATTGTTTTATGATGGAGAAAGACTAAATCTCAGAGACTTTAAGGAATTTTCCCACTATTATGCAATTAGAATGTTGCAAAGTCAGAACTCGAACCCCAAGTCTTTAATGCCTATCACAGTGTCGATGAGAGAAGCTATGTGCTACACAGGCAGGACCCAGGTCTTAGAGTTGAAGGCCCAGGATTCAAATACCAGCTCTGCCACTAACTAATTATATGACCTGGGTATGACTTAACATATCTGACTTTCAGTTTCTTCATCTGGACTGGAGGAAGGTAGAGAATTTCAAACTGAATATTTACAAAACACAAGCCCCTTGAGCAATGGGATGATGTTTGTGAATTTAATTCTATCCCCATTGTTTAGCTCATTCATTGCAAGTACTTAGTAAATTTAATTGATCAACTATTAATGTTATTATTGCTCAAACCAGCCTGTGGGTGGGAGAAGGGATTGCACAAGTCTTTGTAGCATCTATTATACAGTACAGAAGATGGTAGAATTCAACATTTGAAAAGATATAGAAATAATGTACCCTGAAAAGCAGAGCATAGTATTATAAAGGGGTAAAATGGATTTTTAAAGAATCGAGCACTTTCAATTATTCACAATGAAAAGACAAAAACTGAATGGGAACTTTGAAATGGAAACAGGAGGCTCAATAGAAACCTTGTATGACATGTAGTGCTGGCTGAGAATCTTGACCTGACCACTCATTACTGGATTCCTGTATCTCACTTTCTTGACCTTTCAAAATTCCCCAAATTGTAGACTTCTCCCCCATCATTCCAAGCCATAAGGAAAAGAATCACTGAGCTCTCAAGAATTTTCAGGCCAATAGGAAGAGACTGAAGTTGTCAGGCCTCTTCAGACGTCTCTACATTCAGCCAAAGAGCCTAGTCTTCAACACCTAGCAAGCTGACCAGAAGCGGGTACAGAATGTCAAGACTGGGTCTCTCCAAGGGGTTTCCCTTCAAAGCCACCATTCTCCTATGAGCAGCTCCCCAACATTTTCTATATAGAGACACTATCTTAAGCACTCTGAGCATGCATCAGACTCCTGTTATGCTGGAAAGGTAACTGTATTCAAGCAAGGGGAAGGGAATATATGATGATAATTGGCTAACATTATTTTAAGAGGAAAAGAAACAAATGTTGCTTCAAAAACTTAATATCTTCAAGGGTTATTAAAGGAGTTAAGAAAAAAGAATCTAGGAGATAAACTATTTCTATTCTGTGAGTTTTCAGAGAGCAAAGAAAAAAAGAAGGATAAAAATAAATGCATTCATGTTGAAAGGAGGAATTGTGATGACAAGGTATAGCTTGCCCTAATTGGGATTTAGAAGAAGAGTATGTCAATGTGGAAGAGAGGACGTTAGATAAACTTCATTCTTATCTGAACTGAACAAAAGATACACACACACACACACACACACACACACACACACACACATACACACGCAAAGAGATTGGTAGAGAAACACATCAAACCCATCAGAAAAGGCAGGGATGGGAAGAGAGTAATTGGGGGAGAATAAAGTGATGGAAACAGTAATCATAAGCAAAGGAAACTTCCTGATCTTGGAGTAAAAAAAACCATAAATGAATGGAATGACCATCAACTGAGGAAAAGTTTAACAAATTATAGAAGATGAATGTAGGGGAACACTATTACCCTGCGAGAAATTACAAATGACAATTTAAAGAACCCTGAGAAGTCAGAACAAATGGAGAATTCAGTGAGCAGAACCAACAGAAAAAAACTTATGCAACAGTAAGAACATTATAGAGGAAAACTAACCTCTAATCATTGCTATGAATAAGCATGTCTCCAGATGACTTACACTGAAATATGTTACATCTGCCACAGTAGTAATAGACACAAGGTTAAAAAGAGAATCTACGTTTTTGGACACTTTAACTACGTGGATTTGTTTTTTCCTTCACTCTACTAATTTATTTCAAGGGTTTTTTTTCTGTTTTAATTAGAATAAAGATGGCTAATTTGGAAATATGCTTTGAATGACTTCATCTATAGAATGAGTATCCGATTATTGCCTTCTCAATGGGTGGGGAAGAAGGTAGATGGAGAGAACTTGTAAGAGAAAATATTTTTTTTCAAAAAATTATTTTTAGATGGGAGGGATATGGATAGTAAGGATGCCACTTCTCCCCAAAAAGAAAACAAAACCATGTGAGGATCATTGACACATCTTTGAAAGTGCAAAGGGTAGAGCAAAAGGAAAATTAGAAAGAGGCACCACCAAGCACAACTGTTTCAAGAGTCAAGTGTTGATTTTATTTCTCTTGGTTTTTTGATGAAGTAATGTTGAATAGAAATTTACGCTTTCACTTACAATGATCTTCTGTATTCTACTTTATGCATGGAAATCCATGTTTCTATGTTTGTAGAGTTTGGAACAACATTCTATAATGAAAAAACAAAGGTGTAAAAATAAAGAACAAATACTCAGTTACTGGAGAGATCATAGGATTACAGATTTAGCATTGGTAGGGACCTTAGAAGCTATCTAGACCACCCCACACAATGACTAAGAAAAATGAGGCTCAGTCATTTAGCCAATCTCACACATCAAGCAAGTTTCTAATGATTGCACCAGGCTGACTCTCCAAAGACATAATTTCAAGATCCACCTTTGTAACTTACTAGTTCTGTGGCCTTGGGCAAGTTACATTATATAATGGAAACCACAGTTTCCTTCTTTGAAAAAAAAATTGTTGATACTAGAAATGTCATATGCATGAATCTATGAATTTCCTGTGGTTTTACAATGATTTCTATCTCTGCATATGCAATTCAAATACCAATAATTACAAGTGGGATTTGTAGTTTTCTTTTGGAAAAATCCTTCTATTATATCTATTTTCTTTGTCTTGTGGGTAAAAAAAATAATGAGTAATGCACTGTATCAATTGACTCAACTCAGTCCTCCAAGATATTTTTAAATTCCACGCCTTCAGTAATAGGTTCCTCTTTTCCAAAACCCCTTGTTGGCAGCAACAGAATGTTCCCACAAGAAGTGCTCTTTCCTAGGAAAAAGTATCTGGGATCTATACTCCACATTTGAAAAGTTGAAGCAGCAGACAATGTGGAAAAGTGAACAGCTTCCCCAAGGATGAGCGCATCATGCCCATCTACATCATACATTTTCTGATTCATAAGACAAGTATGATCCACACCATTCTTGAAGTAGGCAGTTCTTGTTCCAAGGTAAACAAGGAGAAAAAGGTCAAAGCAATCGTCATTTGGAGACATCTCCCTTCATTGTTATTTTAGACACTATGGGTTTCATACAAATCTCCCAAGATCTCCATACATTTAAAACAAACTTTGCAAAGCACATCGGTTATAAGTGCAAGAGGCAGTTTTACGGGACCTGACACTAATACAAGAAGGTTTTCATCAAGTATTGTAATAAAGGGTAGGATAAAAATGTCAAGGAATAGTTTATAAAAACATCATGACAATGTGTAGAAATACTGAGCAGTCACCCAGGCCATAACCCATATCCAGATTTGCCCACTTCTTTTGAGGAAGAAGTCTCGTCTGATAGAGTTCCAGAAAAAGGGTGGCAGTGTGACTGAGAAACTGGACTGACCTTGGGGGAAGATAGAAGAGCAGAAGTCAGTGTCCAAAGCGTTTGGACAGGTTGACCTGACTGACCAAAGGCAAAGGGTACAAAGAAGTCACCAGCTGACAGCACATTTAAAAAGATGCCCTGTAAAACCCAGTAAGGTCTGTATAAAGTGATCTATACTAGAGCTCAGCATCCTGCCCACATAGTGGGCTAGTCTGGGCTACTCAGAGGACCTACTTCTGCCATACTGATGTCAACAATAAGATTTCCAATATTGTCCCAGCTTAGCAGAACATGGATGGTAAACTAACAAAAAATGATGCTTGCTACATTTACAACTGTCTGATGAGGTTCTTGAACCTTGTTCAAGGATTTAGTGAAGGACCAATAACTTCATTATGCTAAAAGACAGTGCTTTGCAAGAACCAAAGAGCATTTTCTTCCCTGACAAGAGCCACTATGGGTACAGAAGAAACACTTCCTGGAAAAGATTGATTTAAAACTTATTTTGAGTGAAGAAGAAAGAATTCATGGGACCACTCAACCAGTACCGTGTTGCTAAAGAGGAGACTGATTAATGTTTCCAAGACAATTGGGATCTGATCGACTCTAAATAAAATTGAAATTATCTTCTGGAAAAAAAAAACACATCAGGTGTGCTATTTACCTCACTGGGCATTTTGAGGATCAAAGAGGCAGATTAGTGCCTCAGTGAATAGGTTTAGGCTGAGAGTCAGGAAGATATGGATTCAAATCAGCCTCAGACTAACTGTGTCATCCTGAGCAAGACATATAAACTCATATGCCTTAGTTACCTCATCTGTAAAATGGAGATGGTTGGGTTTTTGTGAGGATCAAATGAGATGGTATTTGTACAATGCTTCTCACAGTGCCAGGCATATAATACTTGTTTCCTTCCTTCTTGTGAGGTAATGTGTGGGAAGTGTTTTCTGAGAGCAAAGTGCTCTAGACCTATAACTATATCTACTAACGTTACCATTATTATTGTTCCTTTTTATGTTCCTTTACTGTAGCTTATTAACAATTAAGAGCCAAAGTTTTCAAAGGAGGGAATGTCTCCCATGTAACAGATATAATCCCTTATTTCATTTTGTCTCATGGTCATGTTCTTCTTTTCAGAGTGTCCCTGAATTAGTTTGGCTTTTGGTTTTCAAGGGTCAGAGGGCATATGAGGATGAATCAGACAACTTCTGCTTTCAAGTAACTCTGGAAAACAAAAACCCCTGCTGAGTCCCACCAATCCTTGCCCATTGATGTGGCTGCCCTCTGCCACCAAAGTTAGTCACCAAGAGTTTTGACAACTCCTTGAAAAATCAGGTTTTAAGGAATATTCATTTTCACTGACATTTACAGAGTCAGAACATTTGAGAAGGTCCTTTGATCCTTCTTAACGCAATTAGTTTCCCTGATAATGAGCTCAGAGAGCCATGAACCGAGAAGTATTGCCGTGCTCTCTGTATGCATTTGCTCAAACAAGGGTCATATTTTTAATGGTGTTACGGGGATATTAAAATAGGATCCAGCAAAGAGGATAAATACAAATCAGAATTTGCACAATGCATTTTTTTTTTGCTAGAGGATTTCAAGATAGTTTCCATCTTGGGAGAAGCAGTTGACAAACACACCTACTTCATATCAGGTTTATTGACTTCAGGGAAGTGATATCAGCCTCAAAGAATGAGTTTCAGTGGCTGGTATTAAAGGAATACTGTCTTCAGCTTTCTATCATGGCTACTGATATGGTTGATTCTATAGAGTAAAATCCATCTAAGGGCAGAAGTTTGGTTTTCTAGTTTAGGTAACCCAAAAGAAGTGAAGTCAAAGATGTGGGCTCTGTATAAGTAGAAAGGGGATAGGTTACTCATCTGGCAGCAAAGTGACCAAATGTGCAATTGGAGGGAGGCCTGAGATCATATACTAATTTGCATGTATGTGTGTATGAATGTATGTGGTCAGTCAGGTAGTGGATAGAGTACCGGGTCTGGAGATAAGAAGACTTGAATTCAAATCTGGCGTCAGACACTTACTAGCTCCAGGACCCTGAGCAAGTCCCAATCCTGTTTGCCTCAGTTTCCTCATCTACAAAATGATTTATAGAAGGAAATGAAAAACCACTCCAAGATCTTTGCTAAGAAAACCCCAAATGGGGTCCTAAAGAGTAAGACATAAATGAACAACAACATGAATGCATATGTATACATGTGTATGCGTATGTATGTGTGTGTACACATGTGCACACATATCTTAATTATGTTGGACAGCCTCAATTATGTTGTTATATTGAGAATGCATGATAAAACTTATGTGACTCATAAAGAATGAGAGGAAATGAAGGCAAGCATAATAACATCTATCTCACAAAGTTGTTTTGAATATAAATTATTTATTATTTGTAAAACATTTTGTAGACCTTGTTATTGTTAAGCCATGTTTTGGTTGTGTCTGACTCTCTGTGACCTTATTTGATGATTTCTTTCTTTTCTTTTTTGCTTTTTGAAGGGGGGAAAGCAGGGAAATTGGTGTTAAGTGACTTGCCCAAGATCACACAGCCAGCAAGCATTAAATGTCTGAGGCTGGATTTGAACTCAGGTCTTCCTGACTCCAGGGCCAGTGCTCTACTCACTGCACCATCTAGCTGCCCCTCTTTCTTGTAAGAGGTATTGGAGTGCTTTGCAATCTCCTTCTCCAACTCATGTTTCAGATGAGGAACTGAGGCAAACAGGGTTAAGTAACCTACCCAGGCTCACACAGCTAGTAAGTGTCTAAGACCAGATTTGAACTCAGGAAAATAATATAGTTGTTGTTGTTGTTGTTCCAAGTCCAGTACTTTATCCACTGTTTCATTTAGCTACACTTTTATAGATCTCAAAGCACTACAAAAACACCAGTTGTTGCTGTTCATCATCATCATAGTTGTAAATTTTATCAATTCTGACTGGCTAAAAGAAATGTAAAACACACTAGATAGAGACTCCTGAGGGATACTGGCCTGTGAAGACAAAGCAAAATCAAGTAGTAAGATATCTTGAAGAGGATAAAGAGGAAGTTCAGAAGGAAGGAGAGAACAGAAAATTTTAAAGGATAGGAATTAGCCTTTTAAAGGACAGGGAGAGAGACAAGGCATTTCAAAGTTCAAGTTATTGTGAGTAAACCAACAAGTGATGCCAATCAAAATCTAAGTTTTAGCCATGTCTGTGAGTAGATTTCTGAAAAAAAAGATAGATGAAGACAGACAGACAGATAGGCAGACAGACAGACACAGATGGAGAGAGAGAGAGAGAGAGAGAGAGAGAGAGAGAGAGAGAGAGAGAGAGGGAGGGAGAGAGAGAGGCAGACAGACAGGCAGACAGACAGACACAGATGGACACAGACATAGGTAGATAGATAGACAGACAGACAGACAGACAGATAGATAGACAGACACAGATGGACATAGATAGATAGACAGACAGATAGATAGATAGATAGATAGATAGATAGATAGATAGATAGATAGACAGATAGGTAGACAGATAGATAGACAGACAGCAGACAGACAGATAGATAGACAGACACAGATGGACATAGATAGATAGACAGACAGATA
>CM053581.1:10207233-10227765 GCA_028627135.1 Pseudochirops cupreus | reverse complement strand
AGTTCGCAACCGCAGCCACTGCCTCTGCCGCCGCTTCCAGTCAGCACCGCGCGGAGACTGGCTTGGTTCCGGCGTTCTCTTGCTCCACCCCTTCCTGCTACATCAGCAAGCTCAAGGGGCGTGGAAGATCTTCAAATCCCAGTATCGTTACAACTTGTCTGACAAAGTAACACAATTCAACTGACAAAATGCTTCTGTCTGACAAAGTAACATCAACATAGAACAACAGACAGAGTGCCGACATCTCAAACATTCTCTCTCTTAGCTCTGCTTGGTCGCAGCTCATGCTGAAGCTTTTATCTGCTCTGTTCCTTCCTGTTCCACTCCTTCTGTTCTGCCCTTCCTATTCCACTCTATTGGCAAGCTCCTCTCACCAGGGGCTCCACCTAATGACCTTTGACCTATTAAGGGCAGGGAAGGTCTCCAAACTCCCTTAGGTCTATCAAGGGCAACACAATGCATACTGTTTCTAACAAAGACTTGACAAAAGTGAGGCTCAAAGGTGAGGCTCAAAGGCACTTGAACAGCTGAAACAGGGATCAAAGTACTATTTTTCTTGCCATTACAGGGGGTCACACCACGAGTAAGTGTCTAAGACCAGATTTGACCTCAGGCCTTGTGCTTTATCCACTGTGCCACTTAGCTGCCTCAATATGTACATATATCATATTACATGTATACAAGATCATATGGAAATTTTCTTTGGAGGGAAAGTACTTACAACTTAGGGGCATTAAGAAAGACTCCCATATGAGAGATAGCACCAGAACTACTTAAATCATTTATAATAGACAAAGCCTGCTCCTACTTATGGAGGCTCTCCATGGCTCTTTGAATGACCCTCAGTGGTACAGGTTTATAGTTTATTAAGGTTCCCATCAGACCTCACAACTCCTTGGGGTATCATGACCTACTGGCATTACTGTTACACATTTAATTATAAAGCCAAGCACAAGCAGCCTCCTAGAGGACTGCTGCTGTGAACAGTTTTCAAGATTCTGATTACACAATATAGTGAACTCTATTCATGCAGTAACAAATTAAGGGAAAACATTCACAGAAATTAAAATACAGCATTTACAATGTTATGGCTTAACAACTTATTACTAAAGTGGCCACATGGTTTTTAACAAAGTGGTCACAAGGCAAGCCTCCTTAATTGACACAAAGAACAGAAGTCAAAAGTTTTCCACCCCATGTCACATTGCCTTAATCTCTTCAATCAAAAAGTCTTCTTTCTTCTTGATTGGAGATTAGTTTCCAATCATCCTTAATTAGTACATCCTTAACTCAATCATCTAATTGCAAAGGTCAAAGTTCTCCACTAGTAAATTATAATCTCAGTTTGCATTAAATACCCAAGGAGAAGTCTTTTCATCTTAACTCAAAGCTCACTCTCCACTTCTATGGTTCCCCTTCCATAATCCCAGCTCCTGCCAGAATCTATTCCACTGTACCCTGAGTTCAAAGGCAGACACCTCTCAGTTCTTTGTCCAGCTTCTTGTACAGTTCCTCATCCAGTTCCTGTTCCACACTGAAGTTCACAGTGTCTGGTCCACCTTCACACTTTCTTTTCCTGGGAAGACAAATCTTAACAAAACCACAATAACATTCACACACATTGCCAGCACCCTCATCAATTCACTTTCTGCCTGTAAAATCAACATAGACACAATAACAAGGTCTGAAGAATCAACACAAATCATTAGTATAGTCCCAGGACCTCTGAAATCATCACCAAGACCTTCCTCCAGGATTTCTGTAAACACACAACAAGAAAATCCTCTTTCAGGGTTTCTGAACCAGCAGCAAGGTCCCAGGTCTTCTGTACCAATAGCACCATCCTCTAACAGCAGACAAATCTAACAAAGTAACAAAACAGACAGACAAAGTACTGACACTGCAGCCATGCTTCCTCCCATTTCTTCTCTCTTTTCATTTCTCAGAAGTTCTCAATTTAGTTCTCAGAAGTTCTCTGAAGAAGTTCTGGCACTACAAGTTCTGTTCTCAATTCACAGCAATTCTCAGATGTTCTCAGGATCCTGGCAGTTCTCTCTCCCTCCCTCTCCCTCTTCCTCTCTCTCTCTCTCTCTCTCTCTCTCTCTCTCTCTCTCTCTCCCCCTCTCTCCTCCCCCCTCCCCACCTCTCTCTTTGCTCTCAGCAATTCTCATTTCTGGAAGTTCTCTCTCTCCAGCAGTAGCTGCTCTGCCTCCATGATGCTCACTCCCAGAAGTTCTGGTCTCTCCTAGCTTGGGATTTTCCTTATGTATGATATTTGCTCCTCCTTATTTTGCCCCTTCCTATTACATCAACAAGTCCATCCCACTGTTGGATTAACAAGTTCTGTGTCTTAACACTTGACACAGTTATGAACTTGAAAGTAAGTGCTAAGTACCTCTTAGCTTGCCAATATGAGGGTATTTTCAAATTCCATTACTATTGCATTTACCCATGAGGAAAATGAGAAACAGAGAGGTCATAGATTATAGATCAAGAATTCGGAGGGCTTCAGATGTCATCAGATCAATGTCCCCATTTTATTGATAAGAAAGATAAGATTTAGAGAGGTGGGCTAATTTATCAGGGAGTCACATGGCTAATAAATGTTAGAGGTGAAATTCACACCCAAATCTCTCCTAACTCTATCCAGCACATTGTGTAACCACCTCACCTCTCTCCAGTTCCCCAGCAGAGACTTAAGGCTTTAACAGTGTAGTCCAGAGGTATATTTATCATCCTTCATGCAACATTTTTACAGTTAACAAGGGACAAACATCATAACTGTGGATGAGGTTCTGCTATCAGTCCTTACTGTGGACAGATGGTGTTTAAAATGCAAGATGAGACAACTGACTTTGTTCAGGTTATAACAATGTCAGGAGAGAGACTGGGACCTAAGCTTCTCTTTCCTCCTCATCCAAGATCCCCTGGGGCTCTTTGACTGTCCTAAAGACATCAACTTGCCAAATGCTTTTCCTTATTCACACCCTGATTCATTGATCAAAGTTCTTCTGAGTAAATAAGTCAATTAAATTAAACCAGAAATCCTGTTCATCCAGAAAAAGTTGGACTCTTTGAATTAATCCCTTTCTAAAATGAAGGCATTACCTCCTCTCCTTCTTGGCAGAGGAGGTGGACTTATGGGTATGGAACATTGCATTTACTGTCTGTCAGATTGCTTGTGTTAGCTTTGCTGAACTACTTTTTGCTTCCTTTTTTGTAATAATGGATGGTTCATTGGATAGGGGAAATGAGAGTGAATATATTCAAAAAAATTAAGGTGATAGAAGAAAAGAGATGTCAATAAAATGTTTAAATTAAAAATAAAATCCAAAAGATGATGATATATGGCATGATGTGGAGCATGAGTGTAGGAGAAAGATTTGGAGTCCAAGGACCTGAATTCAAAGCTTGACCCAGCTATTTTGCAGTGGTCTGCATCTGGCCAGATAATTATCCTGCCCTGTCCCACAGTGTCCTCATCTCTTAAATGATGGGATCAGAATATATAGTCTGAAGATTCCTTCAAGCTCCAATATATGATTCAATGAGCTGTAACATAAGCAAATTGGGCTAAGTTGAAGTGCTGCAGTGGAATGATGACTAGCTTTGGAGTCAGGTGACTCACCACCAAATCCTTCCTCCATCATTTACTGCTTTCTTGACCTTAGAAAAAAATCACTGAACCTCCCTGGGCCTCTGTTTCTTCTTCACTGTCAGTCTAATTGACCAGTTAAACTACAAACCAAATGAAATGCCACCTTTCTTTTTCTCATTGCTCAGATCAGTAGTGACCTTTGGCTTTATACCTCATTTAGTAGACTGCTTGTTTTTAACATTCTAATGCACTTTTTCATCCATAAAAATAGAGTCAGTTTCATTATTTGTGATATTGTCTGGTGCTTGCTACATTTGGGGCCTACCAATTTTTAAAAAGAAAATATAATATAGATATATGAAACATGGCCACAATCTGCAAATCTTTGGCCTGTCTCATTTCTTTCTCCTAAACTATCCTTTTGAATATATTTCCCCTTGTCTTCCACTTTTTCACAAATTGGCATTAAAGTTATTAAGAAATAGAGTGTATATTGATTTAATTTAGAGGGTTTTATCAAATTCTTCATGGAATTTCTCTGCCTCGTCCTCAACAATCAATGTTGGTACATATGCTACAATGATTTTCATGATGGTCTTTTTGGAAGTACTTATCACCAGTACTGTAATATATGATGACCCATATCCCATGAGATAATATTTCTTAGGTCTTTTGGGTTTAAAGTAAAATTCATTTTGCAACTTTGTCCCTTTGCCTCTCTAAGAAACAGTTGAATGCTATACATTAACTGTAGCTTCCTTTTGTGGTTTCATTTACACCAAAAATGTTAAAATCAATATGATTCAGTTCCTCCTGGAATATGTCAACAACACTGATCATTGGTCAAGAATCTTACATGTCTACTTGTGATTAGCTTAGCCAGTCTTTGGTTACACCTGAAACCTTTCAGAGTCCCAGGTAGAATCTGCCAGTTCTTGCGTTCTAGTTAACAGTCATGAGAACTTAGCGTCACCTCCATACCACAATGAGGAATTGGAGTAAGTCTCTTATAGAGGACTTTTATGGATATGAGAACTACTCTCAAGTCAGTGGACTGATCAAACACACACCTTTGACTCATCAGAACTAAGATTAGAATTTATAAGGAAAATTAGTCATGAGAAAAGAATATGATATACAATTAATAAGATTTTGATTATTTAATCAAGCTATTGAAAACCAAAATGGAAATGGAAAACATAAATGACGTCACCAACAACAATAGGAATTTCATGTGAAATGTCAATCTAAAGTAATTATTGCAAGGAAACTCAGAGCACCCAAAAGATAAATCTGCAAACATCTTGCCATCTTGCCAAATGGAAATAAATAGCTACAAAAAGAAATAGCAAGTGAAAATAAAAACTCAGCTAGAAGATCTTCTGACAAAGAATTGGGGATGATTATGAACATTATCATGTATGAGGGGAGCACTGGAAGGTTAAAAAATATGAAAAAATGGCAAGATATGTGACAAAGCCATTCCAAGGGAACACAAAGGAAAAATGGAAAGAGTGATATCAACCAAACAAAACGGGAAGTTATTTACAAAAAAACACTTTGTAATAAGCAGTTTTCTTTATCAAGGATAGTGGATTCCAACTTGGATCCCAACATCATAGTCCCTGAGATTCTTAAAGGAGAGATAGACATTGCAAAGAGATCAAAAGCAGGAAAATCAGCTGGGTTGTATCAAGAATATTTAGAGATTGGTGTGGAGGCAAAATATTTGTGAAGCTATTAAAGAACTGATAAACAAGGTATCTAGACAATGGAAAGGTACCAATCGCATTTTAAAAAAGCTCTTTGAATTAATTTTCTTTTTTTAATGACAAAATTGATCACTAAAGTGACCAACAGCTGTTATGTCACATGACAACTCTTCCAACTGCACAAAATCCTAATGAAGGTCATCTATACATGAGTTGAGAATATCCTCACTGGAGATATTAATTGGTAAAAAGCAAGGTTTTGCAATTGTATTTAACATTGGGCGCTATCTTTGCCCTCTCCCAATTTACCAAAAGATTAAGAGAATATAAAATACTATTATGCTAATTATTTGTTGATGATGCAAAAGCATTTGACTCCATTGAACAAAATATTCTCTCAAGACTTTTACAACAAAGAATCTACCACCTAAATGTTGAGATCAATATTGAGTTCCCTCAGGGATAAAAGCAATAATTCAATTGCCTTTCATAATAAATAGATAAGGCACAAAGCAGTGACATGTATGCTTGCCAGAATGAATGGCATCTGCTCGGGGGTCTCTGCTAAGGCTTTCTTTCAACAATCTGGCTTTCAAATAGAGTTCAAGATAAGGATAAGTTTCTGTGTATATTGAGGTTCTCCAGAAACTCCAGATTGTGAATGGCCATTTTGATTATTTCTAACACCAAGGCATGAGTGTTCCAGACAAGATCTGTATTCACTTAGGGGATTTTGGCCTGTGGCCCACCCTCAAAGAAAAGAATAAATGCATGAAAAATATTTATCACCTAGATTCACTTATTCATCTGAATGGACGCTCTTGTCCAACATTATGTATATATGAAACAAACAGTATAAAAGACTAGTGATAGGGATCTAGGATTGAAAAAAGAGGAGAAGATTTCTTTGGGGAATTTGGATTGCTTTGGGAAGCTCAGAGCAGTAGATAGAGTGCCAGAACTGGAGTCAGGAAGACCTAATTTCAAATCTGGCCATAGATACATACTAGCCAGTGACACTAGGCAAGTCACTTAACTTTGTTTGCCTTAGTTTTTTTTTTCCATTTTTAAAATGAGTTGGAAAAAAAAATGGCAAATAACTCTAGTGCCAAGAAACCCCAAATGGGGTCATAGAGTGATGGACATGACTGAAAAATGACTCAAATGTCTAATAACAACAAAAGTCACCTTTCTGATGCAAACATTTTAGTAATTCTCCTATGTGACACCTGGATGGAGAAGAGTCAGAGAGAAAGGAATAAGCACTTAAATAGTGCCTACTGTGTGCCAGGCACTGTAACAAATGTTTTCACAGATATTTTCTCACTCTCTGGACACTTGCAAGAACACAACTGTGTATGAGGAACCAAAGATCAGCGTTTCAGAGAGGACAATAGAGAGGTTCACAGTGAGTATTAGCAGGTTGAATCACATAACTCATGAGGAACTCCTGAGAAAAACATGACTTAAAAAATATCATTAAGGAATTGTATGGCCCCCAAAAATATTACATATGAATAGATCAGGTGATAATATCAAGGGATGGTGGGAGAAAGATGAGAGTTCTCTACTGGTACCTCCCATTGTTTGGAGAAATTGTTTACTGAGTGGACTCCTGAAATAAATACATGTGTTAAGGGTGGCCTTATTTTTGTCAGTATCCCATTCAGTAGTGAAAAGAAATAAGGTAAGTGTAGGACACTGAACAATTAACCAAAGGAGGTTTACTTAGTCATCACACACATACATGGGTACCTCAAGGAACACTACTGAAGTCCATTGTCAATTGCCAATGTGATTTTTTTTTTCCAAAGGTACAAGTCTGATCACATTCAATGAACTTCACTGGCTTCCCATATTTCTGCTACAAACACGAAATCTTTTATTTGACATTTAAACCTCATCACAACCTAGCAACAATCTTTTCAGCTCTATTACAAATTATGCCCCTCCACACATTTTATAATCTATGTGCATTGACCTCCTCACTATTTTTCACACACGACACTCTGCCATCTTGCCTGAAATGTTCTCCTCCTCATCTCAGAACCCTTGACTTCCTTGAAGATTCAGTTCAAATAACACTTTGTTAGACCTTCCCCATTCCCCTGCCCATTACTAGTGCATTCCTCTCTAACTAAACCTTCTTCTGTATATGTCTTGTACATGCCCATTTATATAAATGATATTTTTGATTAGTCTCTCTCTCTCTCTCTCTCTCTCTCTCTCTCTCTCTCTCTCTCTCTCTTTCTCTCTCTCTCTCTCTGTCTCTCTCTGTCTCTCTCTGTCTCTCTCTGTCTCTCTCTGTCTCTCTCTCTCTCTCTCTCTCTCTCTGTCTCTCTCTCTCTCTCTCTCCCTATCCCTCTCCCTCTCCCTCTCTCTCATTTAACATGACTAATTATTTATTTTCTGTTTTTAATTAGATGCTCGGTATGCATTTCAAATTCAATATTTCAAAACTGAGCTCAAAACTGAGAATCCTGTCCTTAAAGGTGTTGAGATCACCAACATTGGTTCAATGACCCAGCTTCAAAATCTTTGAACTTAACCTGAACTCTTCACTGTCCATCACCTCCCATAACTCATCAGTTGTGAAGTCTTCTTAATTCAATATCTCTAATAGTATTCACATTCATCCCTTTCTACTCACACACCCAACAAATTCTTATAAAGCATCCACTATTTGCCAAGCACTGGGCTACATGCTGACAATACAAAGAAAAGGAAAAGTCAACCCATACTCTCAAGGAACAGAGAGTATAATGGGAGAAACACAATGTCCACTGCTACATATAATCAACATATAGAAAGGATCAATTAGAGATGATCAACAGAGGAAAAGTACTGGCATTAGGGGAGATCAGAACACGTTGCTTTTATTTTGTAGAATGTGGGATTTTAGCTAGAAGCTGGAGGAAGTCAGGGTACAGAAATAAGGAGGAAGAATATTCAATGTATGGGAGACAGCACATAAAAGTGCCCAGATATATTGTGTTTTGTGTGAGAATTGCCAATGCCATAGCATTGCAGAGTACATGGAGTTGAAGGGATAAGGTAGAATATGATTGGAAAGGTAGGAAGGGGCTGAATTAGAAAGGGCTTTGAATGACCAAAACGATAATTGTTACATGTTTACATTTTATCCTAGAGGCAACAGGTAGCCAATGGAGTTTATTAAATGGTGGGAAGATGACATGATCAAATCTGCATTTTCAGAAGCTGAATTTGAAAGTTGAGTGGAGAATGAACTGGAATGAAGAGAAGTTTAAAGCAGGAAGACCATCCAGCAAGTTAGTGCAGTATTTTTTAGTATGAGAAACTAATACCCCATCACCTCCTTCAAAGGGCATTATATTGGCCTCCAAATTGGTCTCCAAATTTGTTCTACATATATTTGTTGAATTGAAATTTCTAGAAAACAAATCTGGCCACATCACTGATCTGCCTAAGAAATTCTAGTGACTCACTCTTAATACAAACACTCTTTGGCTTGGAAAAGCTCAAGACAACCTTTCCAGAAAAATTACATATTATTCTCCTTCATTTTATATTCTAGCTGAACTATATACCTACCAGTTGTTCATACGTGAAATTCTATTTCCTATTTCCATGCTTTTACCACAAGCTGCTCCCCCCATACTTGGAAGGCACAATCTCATCACCTCTACCTCATAGATTCCAAGGTTGGTTCAAAGCTTGTCATAAGTGCTCCTTCTTACAGAAAACCCATCATGATCTCCCAATCATTCTCCTAGAAATTACTTTATGCATATTTTGTAGAAGAAGGAATACTATGGACTAGATAACAAGTTTTTCCCCTAATCATAAAAAAGTGGATTCAACTCCTACTTCTGACATTTACTGGCTATGTGACCCTGGGCATTCACTTAAGGTGCCAATATGCACTGGCACATAGAGTTTCCTCATATCTTGAGTTCCCTACATTAATCAAATCACAAGTCTAGTCCCTCTACTTAAATTTCTCATTTAATTTCTCCATATGTGGCATTTCCCAAAGTAGAATGCAAATTCCTTAAGCACAAGGACTATTGAAATTTTCTGTATAACCTCTGTGTACTTCTGTGTGTCCTCAGGACAATGTCCAACACGTTGTAAATGCTTAAGAGATATTTGGTGAGTTACCCAGTACAGTTCTCTGTCAATATCCCCACACCCAACACCACCTTCAGATATTAAGTCTGTCAAGCTTGTGAGAACCCACTAGACTTTGGGCTTGGCTAGTCCAGATTTTGCAAACCCAAGGTCATGATAAGGAATAGAAGAAGGAATTAGTGGAATAGTTTGCCTAACCCAGGACTCAAAAATAGGGGAATTTTGCAATCAGAAAAACCACTTTTTCTGTTAGGATTTTGGCCTCCTTTGAGGAAATGATTGTGCTAAATGATGCCCCAAATTGTCCATATCATTCTACACATTCCTTAATTAAAGACCTCTTCTACCAGTGGGCTAATTTACACCACCCATTGGGAGATTTCTTAAAGGAAGTTGTATTGCAGTCTCAGTGCTGCATATCACTTAATGGAAAGCTGTTAAGGAAATTCTCCATCAATTCTTAGCTATTAGCACTGCAAGGTTTATGGTACTTCAACATCTCCTGAAATGGAAACCGTTAATTTGGTAAGCTTTATGTTGAGGCCATTGGCTTCATCTGAGCCAAACATCTCCATGATGAAAGGTGATCAGAGGATATCTGCAATCATTACCAGCCTTATCAGCAACTAGGGCTTTGGTTTATTTTCTCTCAAATGTAATTAATAAGAAAATCAGCATCCATTACTGAATAGTCATTTCATGGCCCAACCCTTAATCTTTGGCAAGACTCTT
This sequence comes from Pseudochirops cupreus, assembly GCA_028627135.1. Lineage (NCBI taxonomy): Eukaryota > Metazoa > Chordata > Mammalia > Diprotodontia > Pseudocheiridae > Pseudochirops > Pseudochirops cupreus. Next base: position 10,217,610 of record CM053581.1, on the reverse strand, counting down.
ATTGGGAGCAGTAAGACTGCCAAGAGAGAAAAAGTGGTGGCTGTGGTGACTGGGGTTTGATTGACTGCTCAGGAACCCTGAGCTGACAGCATCTCAGATTCCTGTACTAGTCATAAATCCAAAAAATGAGGAGCTTGCTTTCAATATATCTGAAAGTAAATGTGCAGACTATTGAACAACTGCCAGATGGACAGAGAGCTAGACCTGGAGTCATGAAGACCTGACTTCAAATATGGACTCAGACACTTATCAGCCATGTGACCTTGGGCAAGTCATTTTCTTTTGTCCACCTCAGGTTCTTCAGCTGTAAAATAGGAATGATAATAGTGTGTGTATACACACATATGCATACACATGCACATACATACATACATGTATACATACATACTTAGTGTTGTCATGTGGATCAAATAAGAAAATATTTCTAAAGTGCTTAACCTGGTGCCTGGAACATAGTGGTTACTTTATAAATGCAATATTACTATTGAGGGCATCACCATCCTTCCAATATTCATTGAAAATGGGAAAGTCCTGCATGAAAGTCCGAACTGAGAGATCCAAATTGGGAGGAGTCCTCTATTTAGGAATAAGGATCTTCCTTGCTGTCTCTTCTTTCAGCTGACTTGCAACCTTCAACCTCTAAAATCAGTTTGGGAAAGAGAGGAAGAATTTCCTTTGAATTACTCCCAGTAGAATGTAAATTCTTAGAAGGCAGAGATGATTTTGTTTTTCCTTCTTTATCCCCAGCACTTAACACGGTACCCAGCACATAGAAGACAAATGGAAATAGATGTTTCTGATATTGACTCCCAGAGAATATGAGCATCCAAAGCAAAATTGATATTTTTAACAGATGAGGAACCTGTGGCCCAGAGAGAAGAGTCAGTCAAACACTTTTTTAAGTCACTTAACAAAGTATTTTATTTAGCATTGGCTTTTTTTTTTGCCATTTATTACAATTTATTGGAAGCACAAAGAAAAGTAAAGATATGATCCCCATCCCAAGGAGCTCACACGTCAATAAGAGAGACAACATGTAAGCAACTACATACTTAAAGGAAATATACTGTGTCAGTGTGAGATAACCTTAGAGTGAGTAAAGGAGCAGGTTACAGGAATTAGATATGAGGAGAGAGAGCATCTCCTGGAGAGAGGGACTGAGAGAAAGAGAATAAGAGGAGAGAAAAAGAGAGGGAAGAGACAGACAGATAGACAGAGACAGAGAGAGGGAGAGAGAAATAGAGACAAAGAGACAGAGGTAGCGATACAGAGAGAGTTAATGAGAATTCACAGAGTTGGAAGGTGGAGTGTCTTGTGTGTGGAACAGCAATGGGGCCAGTGTCATTGGATCACAGAGCACATGTTGGGGGGTAAGATCTAGGAAAACTGGAAAGGGAGGAAATGACAAGTTATGAATGGTTTGAAAAGTCAAACAGTGGTTCATATGTGATCTCAAAGGTGAGAGAAAGCCACTGGAATTTAGTGACTATGGAAATGACATGGTCAGACCTGTGCTTTAAGAAGATCACTTTGGAGCAGATAGGCTGCACAGTGGATAGAGCAATGGCCTTTGAGTCAGGAGGATCTGAATTCAAATATGTCCTCAAGTACTTTCTCGCTATCTGACCCTGGGCAAATCACTTAAACCCAATTGTCTCCAAAAATTAAAAAAGGTCACATTGGTAGCTGGATGTTAGGAGGACTTGTAAGGAAAGGCTTGCTGCTGGCAAACTAATAAGCAGGCAATTGCAAGAATCTTAGTGTAAGGGCTAGAATGGAATGGTGGCCACGTCAGAAAAGGAAAGCAGGCATATTGAGAGATATTACAAAGGTGAAATTGATAGCCATTGGCACAGATTGGATTGGGGTGGGAGAATTAGCAAGAGAGCAATGTGTGAAAATGACACCCTCTTTTTCAGCCCCAAAGTCTGGGAGGATGATGATGCCCTCAATTGTAATAGGGAAGTTAGAAAGAGAGGAAGGTTGGAAAAGAAAGAGAATAAAATAAAAATGCATGAAACATCAGAACTGCTAGGACCCTAATGATACCTAGGACAAGCCCATTGTATGTGCAGTGAAATCAAACTTGAAAGAGAGAAAATGCAAGGATGAAGGGTAAAATAAATGATAATGACTATGAATTCCATCATAGCTTGGATGGGAAAGGGCAACTTTGAAAGAACAAAAACAAGTTTAAAACACTATGCAAAAATAAAGTGATTCTTTGTCTAACCTCCACACTTTATTGTCTGTGTTCACACCACAACAAATACTTTTGGGGAAAGTTCAAAATGCAATCAAATCCCCAAGTACTTTTAATGGTACAGTGGAAAGCATGTTGGGTTTGGGTTCTAAAGACTTGAATTCATAGCCTGGCTTTGCTATTTCCTTTTTGGGTGACCCTGAGAAAGTCAATTTGCCTCCCTGCGCCTCAGCTTTCCCATCTGTAAAAGGAAAGGTTGACTAGATAACTCTTGTCATTTCTACAAGTTCTGGATATATGATCCTATGAACTAACTGATCGGTGACTTTTTTCTCCCTCCATTTGTCTCTGGAGTCAGAGAATCTGGATTCAAATCCTACCTCTAAAGCATATAACCCATCTGACTTGGAGCAAGCTATTTGCCTTCCCTGGCTCTCAGTTCCCTCAACTGTAAAATGAGGGAGTAGGAGTGAATGACCTCTGAGGGTCCTCACACCTCAAACTCTAAGATTCTATGAGCATTTCTGAACCTTAGAATTTCAAATGTGATTAGATGGCTTCCTTTTCAAAAGTCCTGTGCTAAACTATCTACAAATCTTTGTGAACATCAATTTATTTATATGTAAAATGGGGGGATTTTCCTGCTTACCTTATTGGAATATGATATGCTATTTAGAGATGAAATGAACCAAAAGGTCCCATAATATAATTCAATACATTTCACCAATGACAAAACTTTGAATGAAACATGCTAAGGAACTTGCCTGAAGTGATACAAGTGGCAGAAATGAGAATTGAAATCCAAAGATTCCAAACTGAGTGCTAGTTGGGTCCAAAAAGACAGTTTTCAGAAAACATTTTACAAACTCTAAGTCATTAAATAAACTCAAGTTATTTGCAAAAATTGTTACAAATACTCAGGGTTGTACTTAGCCATGCCTTGTTGTATTGAGCACAGACTTAAACGTGCCTCTCATTGACTTGTAAAAGACAAGAAATTTCAGGAGAAAAGTAGGATATGGTCAGATTATTCTTGATTTACTTCAGATTTGTTTCTGAATCTCTAAAAGGTTTAAACAAACAGCTTTGAAAACAGGCAAGTGATAAGGAAAAAAAGGTGTGCAAAATCTTCCAACTGTTCAATGATCTCCATTGGATTCCTTGTAAAAAGTGAAATGTATTCATTTTTAGCAGCTACAGTGAAGGGAGGGGGGAAGATCAGGTGGGAATTCACTGTGGGTGCCATCAAAAATGGAAGTTTCAGCAATGATTTGTGAACCACTCCTGAAGAGTCCATATGCTAGTTCAGATGTCCTGAGACTCAAATTGAATTCTGGCTTTTTTTAAAGAGAAAAACCTAGTGCTGTGGGAGAATTAGAGATCAAGCTAATCTCAAAACCAATGGGAACTGAATGAATATCCCAGTGCACTCTATAAGTGAACAGAGATGCCTCCTACATGCCCCTTAACATAGTCACCCAATATCCTCTTAAGAAATCTCCAGTAAGAGGAAATCCACCACCTCTCTAGGTAGTTCAGCTCACTTTGAAGCGGCTCTAATTGTTTAGATTTTTTTTTTCCTTCTTAACCCAAACTTAAATCTGTCACTTTGCAACTTTCTCTCTTTGCTTTTTTGTTCCACCCTCTCTGGTCAAGCAGAAAACAGCTCATTTCTCTTCCAAATGGAAACCTTTTAGATACTTGAAGACAAGGATAATGTCTATTTTGTTTTATTTGCAAAAACTTAGATAGTTCAGTTAAATTCAAAAAGGATTTATTATATACTTAAGATATGCAGAAACTGGACTAAGCTAGGAGTACAAAGACAAAACAATCAAATTAGTGCCTGCCTTCAAAGAGGTTTCATTCAACTGATACGTGGATGGATGGATGGATGGATGGATGGATGAATGAATGGATGAATGAATGAATGAATGAATGAATGAAAAGCACTTTCTCTGAGCCAGGTACTGTATACACTACTCTCTGGTGATACCAATACAAAATCAAGATAGTACCTATAGTCAATGCTGAGGTAAGATAGACAACACAACATGGAAGAATCCTGGTCCAAGAAAGGAGAGTTTAAACCATTTCAGGGATGGTGAGTAGAGATCCATATTAGAATAAGGTTGCATCGCCTTCCCAGAAATGGTGGCAGCACTGGTTTGATTTCCATTGGCAAGCCAACTGATGGCAGAAGGGTGGGAGCAGAGGAAAGTCCAAAATTCATGGGCAAAAAGTTGGAAGGGATGTGAAGCATCCACAGGCATCTGGGAGTAGCCAGAATGAGGAGGCTATAAGAGTTTGTGATAATTGCATGCTCAGGACACCTCAGCCCCAGATTAGAGTTGCAAAACTAGGTAAAAAATAACACATACACAAATATCTGCCATGTTGCCACACTGGTTGTCTTCTCCCCAAACTGCCTTTTAGCTTCTTCATCTGTGCTGTCTCCCCTAATTAGAATGTAAACTCCTTATAGAAAAAAGTCTATCTTTCTTCTTGTATTCATGTTCTTGTGTTTAGTAAAGAGCCTGGGATAAAGTAAGCACTTGATAAATGCTTGTTGACTGACTAGTAAAAAGAAAATAAATATGAAATGACCCATTTGTCTGGTTTCTGGAGGGGGCATGCAGGCAGGTTCCATAGTGCCTTTGGACCATACTGGGGCCCATAGTTATCTACACTGCTCTCAGTGAATGCATTTGAGTAGTGTCTCCTCTCTTCTTCTCCATTCCTCTATGTCTTCTGGCACTTACCTCTCTGATCAGTGTCTGCTCAACTGTTTAACCCAGGCCAGTTCTAGGGGACCAGTGATACACAGACCCTAGGAGGAAGTTATGTACTTTGAAGTTTTGAAAGTTCTTTACAAAAATCTCATTTTATCCTTACAGAAAAGCCTAGGAGGTAAATGCTCTAATTGTCCCCATTTTAAAGATGAGGAAACTGAGGGTAGATAGAGGTTAAATAACTTTCCCTGAGTCATATAGCTGATAAAAAAAATTGAATGAGACCAGCTCTGAACTCACGGTTTCCTGATTCTAGGCCCAAATCTCTATCTACTGCTGTGGATTTGATTGGCAATTAAAAGTCACTTAGCCTCTATAAGTCACAGTTTCTTTATTTGTAAAATGACAATGCTACATAACTATGAGTCATACCTCCCCCTTGGTTTTATGGTGAAGAAAGGGCTTTATAAAACCTAGAGAACCAAAGAAATGGACTGTGATGTTTGATTTCTCATTTGTTGAGAGATTCAAAATGCTCAAAGATCCCAGAGTTAAAGGCACTTACATACGAGAGAATAATTGTTCTCGATTAAAACCTAAATGTGCTCCTTTTGTCAAAAGAGTAATAGAAACTTGCCTGATGCTTTTGTTCCCACACAAGAACAGTTCATTTCCTTCCACTTGTGGGAAGGTTGGATTCATTTGGATTCTGTTTTCTGTCATCATGCTCTAGTCTCTGTCTCCTACTAAGCTCTGTTGGTATTTTCGTGAATCTATTTATCTGCATCTCTTCAGCCACGTTCTTTATTTGCATTTACGGCTCCCTCATCTTCCCTTTCTTAAAATAAATCATGAACAATGCTGTTTGCCTTCTGGCTTCAACCTCTGACTGCCACCCCCACCGCCTCTGCCTCATCCAAATCCAGGCTGTTGATTCCCTGGGGATGCTGAAGGAAGAAGTGGAAGAGTGAGCTCCTCTGGCTATGTGCCAACTGATAGGGAAGGCAGCTCTTAGATATTGATTTATTTTAAGGACAGAACCAATACAATTAACTCTTTTTACTTTAAAAGATGGAACTAATCTTTTGTCTTGTTTTGTTTTTCCCTCAGTCCTCATCCTTCTGGACGTCTCTGAAGGCTGTGACACTGCTGATTACCCTCTTCTCCTTAATATTCTCTTTTCTTCTCTCTAGTTTGTGTGTGGGTGTGGGTGTTGTGTGTGTGTGTGTGTGGGTGTGTGTGTGTGTGTGTGTGTGTGTGTGTGTGTGTGTGTGTGTGCAAAAGACAGAACCAGATAGACATAGAGAAACAAATAGGCAGAGAGAAAGGAAAGGGAAGAGAGACAGAGAGGAGACAGAGATAGAGACAGAGACAGATAGACAGAAGAAATATTTTCTCTCCTTGCTTTCCTCCCACATATCTAAGCGTCTTCTCTTAGTCTCCTTTACTGACTCTTCTTGCAGGTCACACTTCCTCACCACAACTGTCCCCCAAGGCTCTGCCTTGTGTCCAATTCTCATTTCCCTCTATAATACTTCATTTGGTAATCTCCTCAGTTCCCTTGTCTTCAATTATCATCTCTATGAAAAATAATCTCACATGCGTTTACCAGCCTTAGATTCTGTCCTCACCTATAACCTTATACCTCATTACACATCTTGCAGTCAACATTTCCAACCTGAACTCTATTTTCCCCCAGAATTCTACCTCATTTTTCTTGTCTTTCCTCTCATTGTTGAAGGTACCATGTCCTCAGAGGCGTCAAAGCTCACAGCATCATGGTTATCATTGACCTCACTCTCTTTCACCCCATCAGTGATCTGTTTACAAGTCTGACTATTTAATTTTTCTAACATCTCTCATACATACCCTTTTTTCTGTCCTATCACACTATCCCCACTTTGGGGATAGTGTCAGCTCTTGACCCCGTGCCTCACCTAGTCATAGCTCTCTAGCTGGTCTCCCTGCCTCAAATCCTTCCTCCTCCAGTCTAGCCTCCATTCAGCTGCCAAAGTGAGCTTCCAAATGAGGTCTGACTATGCTCCCTCACTAACTGAACTCCAGAACCTTCCTATTACCCCCAAGACCAAATATTAATTCCAATATCTGACTTTTGCGGCCCTTCATAATCGGTCATGCTCACTCCAGCTTTAGTCCTCTTTCACCTACTCCCCTGTACATGCTCTACAAACCAACTGATAGGGAAGGCAGCTCTTAGATATTGATTTATTTTAAGGACAGAACCAATACAATTAACTCTTTTTACTTTAAAAGATGGAACTAATCTTTTGTTTTGTTTTGTTTTTCCCTCAGTCCTCATCCTTCTGGACGTCTCTGAAGGCTGTGACACTGCTGATTACCCTCTTCTCCTTAATATTCTCTTTTCTTCTCTCTAGTTTGTGTGTGGGTGTGGGTGTTGTGTGTGTGTGTGTGTGGGTGTGTGTGTGTGTGTGTGTGTGTGTGTGTGTGTGTGTGTGCAAAAGACAGAACCAGATAGACATAGAGAAACAAATAGGCAGAGAGAAAGGAAAGGGAAGAGAGACAGAGAGGAGACAGAGATAGAGACAGACTGACCTCTTTACTATTCCTTAAACAACAAACTGCATCTATTGCTTCATGGAATGCTATTAATTTTCATAGTTAGCTTGTCCATCTAGGCAAGGAAATAAACTCTTTGCCCAAAGACTTGGCATTCTGAAGGCTATTCCAAAGTTCAGATAGCTGATTTACTACACACAAAACCTGAAAGAATGTAGATCAGGTATGTGTAAGACAGTTGTGTTGTTTTTTTTTTTTTCATTTCTGCGACAGAACACCTAGTTAAGGGCTCATTGCTCAGCATCAACCAGTAGAGAGGGAAAATATACTAGTGAGGAAGGCTGCACTGAGCAGATTATCAGAGGTGGCCACGTGAGCTCCCTGGATGAGACCTTCCCAGAGAAGAGCCTAATTAGGGAGTTATATGTGTGTGTAGGCATGCATGTATGTGTCTATATGGATATATATGTTTGTGTATATATGCATATATTTTATATATGTCTATGTATATGTATGTATATGAAGACACACAGAGACACATGTGTGTCTATATATGTGTGCACATATATACACATATATTTATATCATGTATTATATATTATCTTGTGTATATATTAATGCAAATATTTTATATTTATGTTGTGTTTTTCCCACTTCTCCACATTAAAATTTTTAAAATGTAACTCATTATGAGAGGGAAATGAAAGTATTTGCACAAAAATATTTCTTGCAGCTCCTTTTGGTGGTGGCTAAGAATCGGAAATTGAGGGGATGCTCATCACTTGGGGAATGACTGAACAAGTTATAGCATATGAATTTGGTGGAATATTAGTCTGCTATAAGAAATGACAGGTGGGATGATTTCAGAAAAATCTGGAAAGACTTACATGACTTGATGCAAAGTAAAGTGAGCAGAACCAAGAGAGCATTGTAACAGTAACATGCAGAACATTGCACAGCAACAGCAATATTGTACAATGAAGAGCTGTGAATGATTTAGCTATATTCAGCAACACAATGATTCAAGACAATCGCAAAGGAATAATGATGAAGCATACTATCCACCTCCAGAGAAAGAAATTATGTTGTCTGAATACAGACTGAAGCATGCTATTTTCTACTTTCTTTCTTTTTAGTTCAAGTCTTCTTAAAGGAAATGACTCAGAGGGAAATGTTTAATATGATTGCACACATATAAACTATATCAGATGGCTTACCATCTCAGGGAGGGCAAAGGTCAGGAAAGGAGAGATAATTTAGAACTCAAAACTTTAAAAAAAGTTTAAAAAATTTATATTTGATTAGGGCAAAATAAAAATACAATTTAATAAATGAAATAAAACAAAACTCTTCATCAGCTTTTTACAGTCCTGTGAAATCAATTCCCACATTAACCATCACAGAAAAAAAATTATTACTTTCTCTTCATTTTAAGCTCTCTGGCAAGTGAGTGGCATGTTTCAGTTTCAATCTTCTGGACTCAAGATTATCATTACAAAGACTGAAGAGAGGCAGAGCTAAGATGGTGGAGTAAAAATGGGATTTCCTTGCGGCTCCAGCTCCAACCACCTCCAATACATGTAAAAATAAATTACTCTAAACAAATTTTAGAGCTACAGAACCCAAAAAGTGACAGAGAGAAACAAATCTCCCACTGCCTGGCAGGCAGACAGGAAGAGTCTATCGCACTGATCTGGGAGCAAAGCACAGTCCCTCGTGACCCATGTGTTTCTGGCCCCAGGATGTCCCAATCAGTGCCCTAGACTTGCCAGAGCAGAATTTAGGAGAGTGAATCACCAGAAACTGTGGCAATTTCCAGGTTTCTCAACCCAGAAACACCAAAAAGAAAGTAAAAGTTCAGTCAGTAACTCTGTTGGAAGATGGAGATGGAAGAGCATCATCTGGCCCCTGCTCCTAGGGCTAGAAGTGGCAGAGTTGTGGTGACTGCAGCTGCTGTCCTGTGGCTGCCTCCAGAGCTCCTGGTCTGCAGATTTTTGGGGGACAAGTTACCATTCAGAGAGTAATAATTCTTGCTTTGACATATTTGGATCTGGATCACAGTCTTGAGCAGTGGTGCTGGGATGTGTGGCCAGTATGTCAGAGCCTGTGGGGACTGTTGAAAGGGCACCCACCAAATGACTCTGGCAACTGCAAAAACCACAGCAAGGTGGAACAAAGCTCCCTCCAGTCTGAAAGCAGAGTTCTACCATGGCAAAAAGCTCAAAAGTCAAGTAATTGGCAAGATAAGCAAGCAGAGGAAGCACAATCAGATCAGAGATTCCTTTTGGGGGGACAAAAAGAATTAAAGCATGGAACTGGAGAAAGACAACAAAATCATAACTCATGCATCAAAAGCTTCCAAGAAAAATATGAATTGGTCAGAGGCTATGGAGGAGCTCAAGAAGGATTTTGAAAATCAAGTAAGAGAAGTGGAGGAAAAATTAGGAAGATAAATGAGAATGAGGCAAGAAAATCATGAAAAGAGAGTTGTAGCAGCAAGCACCCTAGCATACTTAGGGTGGCTTCTAGCACAGGTTCTTAGATCTGCTTTTCTAAAGGAAAGCAACTCAAAATGGGTTAATAATATTACTTTAATCAACCAAACATATATCATTTACCTAGTTCAGGGGAAAAAGTCAGCATCCTGAACTTCAGAGAATGCAAACAGAATAGAAACACAAGTTAACAAGCAGAAGTTATAAGCAGACAAAGAAACATATCAGCAGACAGGCTTCCAACCATCTGACCATTACATCCATACTTATTCAGTTACCAGAGAGGGAAGCACCAACATCTGGGTTTTTCAAAGCCAGGTGGCTCAACAGCTTCCCAGAGTCTCATCTGGCCAAATCACACAGCTCTTCTCAAAGTGAGCCCCAAAGCAAAACCTCACATCAGGGTGTA
>CM053581.1:10174464-10207133 GCA_028627135.1 Pseudochirops cupreus | reverse complement strand
AGAGTCCACAGTCTGATTGAAGATAATAACACCTTAAAAAATAGACTAATTCAAATGGGAAAAGAGGCCCAAAAAGCTAATGAGGAGAATACCTTAAAAAGCCAAATTTGTCAGATGGAAAAGGAATTTCAAAAACTAACTGAAGAGAATAATTCCTTCACAATTAGATTAGAGCAAATGGAAGATAATGACTTTATTAGAAATCAAGATACTATTAAACAGATCCAAACAAATGAAAAAATAGAAGGCAATGTGAAGTACCTCATGGGAAAAACCACTCACCTGGAAAATAGATCCAGGAGAGATAATTTAAAAATTATTGGACTACATGAAAACTATGATCAAAAAAAAAGAGCCTAGACACCATCTTTAAGAATTCATCAAGCAAAATTGCCCTGATATTCTAGAACCAGAGGGCAAAATAGACATTGAAAGATTTCACCAATCACCTCTTGAAAAAGATCCCAAAAAGAAAACTCCTAGGAATATTATAGCCAAATTCCAGAGTTCCCAGGTCAAGGAGAAAATACTGCAAGTAATCAGGAAGAAACAATTTGCATGCTGTGGAAACACAATCAGGATAACACAAGACCTAGCAACTTCTATATTAAGAAATTGAAGGGCTTGGAAAATGATATTCCAGAGGTCAAAGGATCTAGGATTAAAACCAAGAATTACCTACCCAGCAAAACTGAGCCTAATGCTTCAGGGGAAAATAGGATTACTCAATGAAATAGAGGATTTTCAAGCATTCTTGATGAAAAAAAATAGAGCTCAAAGGAAAATTTGACTTTCAAATACAAGAAGCAGGAGAAGTATCAGAAGGTAAAAAGGAAAAAGAAATCATAAGGAACTTATTAAAGTTGAGCTATTTACATTCATACATGGAAAAACTATAATTATAACTCATAAGACTTTTCTCAGTATGAGGATAGTTGAAAGGAATATATATATATATATATGTACATATATATATATATAAATATATATACATATACATATACATACATATATGTATGTATAAGAGGTTGTATGTGTGTATAAATATATATGTAGGTATGCATATGTATGTACACATATACATGGACAGAGGGCATGGGATGAGTTGAATGTGAAGTGATGATATCTAAAAAAAATAAAATTAAGAGGTGAGAAAGGAATTTATTGGGAGAAGGAGAAAGGGAGAGATAGATTAAGGTAAATTATCTCATATAAAAGGGGCAAGAGAAAACTGTTACAATGGAGGGGAAGAACAGGAAGGCAAAAGGGAATGGGTCAACCTTTCTCTCATTAAATTTGGCTTAAGGAGTAATAACATACACACTGAGTTGGGTATCTTACCCTACAGGAAAATAGGGGGCAAGAGGATAAGAGGTGGATGTTAGAAGGGAGGGCAGATTGGGTAAGAGGGTAGTTAGAAGCAAACATGTTTGAAAAGGAATAGGGTCAAAGGAGAATTAGAATAAGTGGGGGTTGAGATAGGATGGAGGGATTATATTTAGTCTTTCACCGCAGAAAAGATTTGGGTAACTACACATGTACAATCTATATTGATTTGCTTATCTACCCAGAGAGGGTGGGTGAAGAAGCAAGAAGGGAAAAAATCTGGAACTCGAAGCTTTAAAAACAAATGTTAAAAAAAAATTGCATGCAACTAGGAAACAAGATACACAGGCACTGGGGTATAGAAATCCATCTTGCCATACTAGAAAGTTAGGGGAGGGATGGAGGAGGATATGAGAGAACAGATTAGGGGAAGGGGTATTCAGTAGGCTTGGTATTTAGGGTGGGGTAGGGGAAAGATGGGGAAAAATTTTGTAACTCAAAATCTTGTGGAAATGGATGGTGAAAACTAAAAATAAATAAATTAGAAAAAGTTAAAAACAATAAAAAAATAAAAATTTTGAAAAAATTTGAAAAGATTATCATTAAAATGATCAAAGTTCTAAATCCTCCAAAGCTGTTTTTTTCTCTATATAGTTGCCATTGTCACAATTGTTCTTCATCACTTAGCATTGTGCCATGTACATAGTAGGTGCTTGATAAATGCTTATTTTCTGCTTACTTCACTTTCCACCAATCAGAGTGGTCTTCCCATATTACTCTTTAATTACCTGTTTCATCAGCGCTTGTGACACAACCATCTTCTATCCGATGCCATAATTAGTTTAGCCATTGGGAAAAGTGTTCTTGAAGTTCAACACTCAGGAAAGAAAAAAGACCCCTCAAGTCAAACAGACTGACATTATCTCTTCCAATTGTCTCCAGGGGATTAATAGGGCCTTTGGAGGTAGGAAAATTATGGGAGCTCAAAGTTGGAAGGTCATCTAGTCCACGACTTCCACAAAGCAGAATCTCTGCAATGGTTGGCAAGGACTTGACCAAGCTCTGGAGGAAGACATGTCACTGAGCCAGATCCCACCCTCTCCCAAAGCAATCCATTCTTCTTATTGTTATCAAGTTTTTCTTTAAATCAAACTTAAACTTCCCTCTTTGCTGCTTCCAGCGAATTCTTCCAATTTTACTCCATGGAGCCAATAAACCAAATCTAACCCTTCTTGACGGCCCTTCGAATGGTTGGCTGATTTCAGGACTGATCATGCTCTCCCTGAGTTTTCTCTCCTCTTTGAGGTTTGCAGAGCACTGAAGCCAAACATCCTCTTGCTCTGTTCCTTCGATAATGCTGCCTTTGACCTGACCAGGAAGTCCACACTCAAGCTTCTGCTTCCTTCTTACATGAAAAACCTCAGGAAAAAGACGGATGTGGTGTTTTCTTTTTCAGTTTTTGTAAAAGAAATATGTTTTTAGAAAAGCAAAACAAAAATGGCTCCACTTTTTTAAATCAGTCAAATGCTGTTTATTTATGTATTGGTTTATTCACGCATTTATTTATTTAATTTTTTTTTTTTATTAAGTGCTTAACATATGCAAAGACTATGTTAAATCCTAGAGGGAGTGGAGAGGGGGAAGAGTGGAAACATATAGAAAAAGACATGCAGACAGGGATAAAAGACATATACACATTCATATATGCACACAGATATGCATACATACATAATTTCAGGAGCAAGTTATATGGAAAGAATCTATGATCCTTAATGTATAGCATCAAATGAAATGCTAGTGCTTATTCTTTAACATTAGTTCCACTTATAAAACCAGATCCATTTATGATATTGAACCATCTGACAGTACAATGAACTTGGGTGCCAGGGCTTTCTCTTCTGGGTCCTAAGTAGCTGTTGCTAAAGCACTTATAGAAACAATTGCCAGGTTGTATGATGCTCTTGGGGAGGGGCTGCCCTTGCTGAGGCTCTTGGACTTAATTCTCCATTGCTGGCAAATGATCAGGAGTTACTTGTTGATGGTGGTGGCAAGGAAAGGGGCTCCTTCACCATAGCAATTAGATTAGACTGTTAGCTCCTTGAGATCTACTGGTGTTTTTTATTCATTTGTTTGTATTCAGTGTGCAAGACGTTTGCCAAACACATCATAGGTGCTCCAAAAATTCTAACTGACAACTTGGTGATTTGATCTGAATGCCCCCCTTATTGTTGGCTTCAGGACCCAGTCTTTAAGCAGGGCAAAGCTCCTAGAGCAATCTTCATCTGGGTCAGAGAGTGGGTGGTAGGAGGGGTGGTTTTGTTTGCCTGACACATATCACTTCTTGTTTCTCTCTCTTGGGTCTTGTCACTTTGCTTTCATGTGAATCAGGGGACAAAATAAGGGAATACATCTCAAAGTGTAAAACATATATTTAAACTGAATTAAATTGTGTTTAATGTGTGCTGATAATATAATGATGAAAAAGTGTCTTTTACCTGACCTAAAGAAAATTTTAATTTAATTAACAGTAGTGGAGACTCAGGTGGGATCAGTAACTTACCTTCCCTGCACTTGAAGCTTGGTTTTGTGAACTGGGAGGGTTAGAAAATTTTGGGAAGGAGAACAGAGGACATCAAGGGCACTTGGGGTAAGGCAGGGAGAGGAAGAGGGGTAAGACTGAAAAAGAAATAGAAAAGGAATGTGTAGATGGGTAGAGAAAGGGGAGAGGAAAATTGGAAAAAGAGAAAGGACAATGTTGAGACATGAGTAAAGTGGAGAAAATTTGTGGAGAAAGGAAAGGGAAGAACTGAAAAAGAGAAAATAATACCAGCTAGCATGTTGATAGCCTTTACACTTAACCAAATATGTCATTTGATCCTTACAGCAACCCTAGGAGAAAGGTGTTATTAACATGCCCATTTTACAGGTGAGAAAACTGTGGTATGCAAAGGTTAAATGACTTACCCAGGGTCACATAGCAACTATCTAAGGCCAAATTTGAATTCAGATCTTCTTGACCCTAGGTTTAGTACTCTGTTCATGTCACTACCTAGATGAAGAAGAAAAGAAGTAGGGGAATGGACAACACAGAATGTCTTTGTAGCAATGTAGCCTTCCTCAATGGGTTGAGAAAGAGATTGTTCTTGGGGAGACAGTGATCCAAAGGTTAATTAAAATCTCACAAAGGATTAATCTTTCTCCAGGGCAACCAGACTTTCAGAGCCCAACTCATAGAAATGTTTCAAGGCTGAGCTTTCTGGATCTTGTAGAATACTTTTGTTTTTCTTTTAACTGTAAGAAAGTGGTAAAATTGGATCTTTTTGTTTGAACTTTTCTCAAAAATAGGTGACAAGTCGTTGTTGCCCAAAGTAGAAAGCTTAAACCCATCTTGGCCCATTTATTCTTTAAGTGGTCATTAAATGAAATGATCTTTCCATCTTATTATCAAGAAATAGAGGGGGAAAGGCAACATGTAGAATAAGTACAAAGGGATGGTGTAAACTTCATGTGCCCTGCTGTTTCAGGGTAGCTATTTTACACCGTGATTTCTTAAGGCAAAAAGTAAGGGAATATTAAAGAAGATGTGGTGCTATTAGTCCAGTGAGGAATACATTTTCAGGAACACCAGAAAGATAAAGCTGATTTTCTGTTTTTTTCTCTTACAGGTTCAATAAGTTTACAAACCTGGACTCATCTTCAGAAGTTAGTTGGTTTTACTTGTCTGAATTTACCTTATTTTTCAGTCTTCCATTGAGAAAATCTGGGAAAGATGGAAAAATTGCAGATGGAGGAAAGTAGAACCAGGGGTCTAATACACATGATGGCATGGTGATGGACCCCTTAACAAAAATACAGAATGTAGGAGTCAGAAAGGGTCTCAAAAGCCATATAGTTCAAATCATACTTGAAAAAGAATACCCTTTTCATTGGGGGTGGAGAGGGAGAAGGAGGGATAAAGAGAGAGAGAGAGAGAGAGGCAATTCTGAGCAAGAAAAATGAGTGGCTTACATATGACAATCTGGCATCCCAGGACCAGAGTTCAAAGTGGTGGGGAGGTGGGGTTAGATAGGAATTATACCTAGACTCTAGTTTACATTGATGTGGAGATGGACTAAAAGTAGTTTACCCAACATGTGGTACTTCAAATTGTACCTGAAGAACTCTATTTACACTTAACCAAATACATCATTTGATCCTTGAAGGAGAAATCACCAAAGGGTGATGCTAGGCATTTGCCCCTGAGTTTATCCAATGGAACCAAAAGTACTTCATTCGCAACTGGAGCCTATAAAATGACTAAGATCCAAGAATACATTCATAAAAATCCTCCCTGGACAACATGGACTGAATTCAGACAACAACAAAGCAAGAAACAAATGGTTAGTGCATTTGGATTTGTTTGTAGAATGTAAGAGTTTATCAGGCAATTCTGGACCAGGTCATTCACATCATAAATTACACAAGGGGTTTTCTTAGGGAGTCCAGCCTCAGTTATCAATGTGTAAAATGCAAAGAAATAGTGACTTCCGGGTCATGTAACCACAATATGATAAACAAGCTAACTGAAAGACATTTCCTCTGACCCTCTCAATTATTCACATACTCCAAAGTAAGCACCTTGTGTGAGAAGTAAGGAAATTACAGTTGTCTACAAAGGCTAAATTACCAAGAACACTAAGGAAAAACTAATCTAAAGAAAGAACAGCAGAGATGGTTAAGTATGCTGGGCCATACCCGACTCAGCCTCAGAACTATAAACAGATGGAACGTGGTCTAGGGACCTTGGGGTGGGGGGAGGGGGGTATGGTGATCAGTTAAGTTTAAAGGAAAAATCACCTTCAGCTGAGGCCAGTTCTATCCTACCAGAACTCACTTGGGGTCCAGAGACTGAGGCAAATGTAAAGTGGTCAGAGGCTGAAATGACTTTGAAATCCAACCTTCTGGGAAATTGACATCAAAGGGGAAACAGTCAACAAATGAGTGCTAATGGGATATAAGGGGAGGGGGAGAGAATTAGCAAACCTCCTAGGAGAAAGAAAACTTGGTGAAACAAAACTTCAGTACAAATAAATAAGTCAAGAGGGAAGATATTAATAACAGAAGGGATGGTAGTCTCCAGGACATATAAATGAGTCCAAACATCTCTGACTAAATATTCCAAGATAAAAGAGAATTAATAAACACCTAATTAGGCAAAGGACTATGTGGATTCCTAAGGGAGCATAGACTCACAGCAACATGTTCCCAATGATTCAAGTAAGGAATAAAAATTATGAAAAAAATATTTTTTGGACTGCACAGCAAAATCGATTGGCACTACAGAAACAAATTAACAGAAAATTTCACCAAGAAAACAGAGGAGGGAAAAATTAATTGGGAATGTAAACAAACAGAAGAAAAAGACTATGAAAGAAGAAAAATAACCAATGATAATGTTAAAAGAAAATATGATCTGTAGGCAAGCAAAAAATATTGATTTCAAAAACAGGATGCATAGAGAAAAGTTAGGAATTAAAGGTCTCTCTGAAGAAGATAAGTCAAAAAACATGAAAACAATAATGTGAGAAATAATACAATAAAACTGCCCAGAATTTTTTAATGCAGAAAATACTAATCAAAGGAAATCACGAAACCACTGGAGAATTTTTTAACCATGTTTCTAACATGTAAATTTTAAAATGTCAATGATCAAAAGAAAGGAATGGAATTCTGAAAGCCAACAAATTCTAAATGCAATGTAAGATGACATGCCCTGAAAATGTGAGCATAATTATCAATGGAAAAATTGGTTGGTTGGTTGTTGTACTTTGTGCTCAAAGAGAACCAAAATGGTATAACTTTTTTTGGAGTGCAGATATAGTGTGTCCAACTGTGGCTGATCAGACCAATATGAGCTCAGAAGTCTCTATACAGGTCAGACACAAATAGTTCATATGAACATTTGGATCTGCACAAACCATGTTTCTTTAGAGTTACTGCCATTCTATTTTGCTCATAAAGCACAGAACCTTCTTCAATGTGGCCATGAAATGCTGAACAGTTCTGAGCCAGTGTTTCCCATATCTCACAATCAATTCTAAAGTTCTTCAGGGAGACTTTGAGAGTGTCATTTCAGTTCTTCTGATCTCTATATGAGCATTTGCTTGTGTGAGTTCTCTATAGTCTTTTAGGCAAATGCATGTTTGGCATTTGAGCAACATGGCCAGCCCATCAGAGTTGTGCTCTCTACAGTAGAGTTTGAAAGCTTGATGTAGTAGCTCAAGAAAGGACCTCAAGGTCTGGTACCTTACCTTGCCATATCTTCAGAATCTTCCTAAAGCAATTCAAATGAAAGTGGTTCTATTTCCTGGCATAGCACTGGTATACTGTACCATGTTTCACAAGCATACAACAATGAGGTCAGAACAATGGCTCTGTAGACCTTCAATTCGATAGGCAGTTTAATACCTCTTCTCTCCCAGACTTTCCTTTGGAGTCTACCAAAGACTGAGCTAGCTCTGGCAATGCATGGCTCAACATCATCATCTGTGTAAATATCCCTGGAAAGTATACTGCCAAGGTAAAAGGCCTTATCCACAGGATTCAAAATCTCTCCATCTGCATGTAACTGATGGTTCCACATGCACATGGTATAGTGCTGGCTGGTGAAAAAAAAAAAACAACTCAATTTTCTTGGTGTTAATTGTCAGGCTAAAATTATCCCAGGAGGAAGAGAATCAAACCATACTCTGTTGCATCTCAGCCTCAGAGACTGCATTGAGTGCACAATTATCTATGAACAAAAAGTCAGGCACCAACTCTCCCTCCACTTCAGTCTTGGCTTGTAGCCTTTTCAAGTTTAATAACTTACTGTCAGTGCAGTAGCTGACCTTGGTGGCTCTTTCATCTTTATCAAAGGTATCTCACATCACTCAAAACACCATTTTCAAAAGTATGGAAGAAATCACACAGCCTCGCTTCACTCTATTGTGACCTGGAAATTGAGCGAGCATCATCCATTATCCAGAACCCATGCAAGCTTGCCATTGCAAGATTTCCCTGTCAACCAAATTTTGCCATGATCCTCCACAAGCCCTCATAACTTATGAGTATCAAAAGCCTTGGTTATATTTATGAATTCTGTGTACAGACCTCTGTTCTGCTCCTGGCATTTCTCCTATAGTTGTTAGGCATCAAACACCATATTGATCATCCCTTGGCCCTTTCTGAAGCCACATGGGCTCTTGGGTAGATGACCATTTTCTAGATGAATGCCAGCCCATTAAGGAGGATTCAGGCAAGAATTTTGCTAGCAATGACTAAGAGAGGGATCCCACTCTGATTATCACAAGACAACCTACTTGTGTCTCCTTTATAGAAATGGACAAAGGAGGCATCCTTGAACTTCTGGGGAATAACCTCCTCTTGCCATATAATCTGTTCATCTTTCATATCTCCTGGATTTCATAAGGACATGCATATTCCATGTACAAATAGTGAATGGAATCATCCTTGTAATAGTTTTTGTACATTTTTTTGCATGTGTTTCACTTGCAGGGTAGGATCCCTGCCTGTCATGGTCAATGTCAAGGTTAGGTTAGGTGAAATAGACAATTTTTAGGGCACCTTCTCTAGCCCCTTCCTCATAACAGGAGTTGAGCAGTGAAGTGCTTTTAAAAAACTTTTCAAATACTCAAGGGGCTTGCCAAATCTCACTGCTACTATAGTTGAGTGAGAAGCTGCCCCTATGGCCTAAAGCCAATATACCCTTCTGCAGGGTTGTGACTACAGCTGCCAGTGTATCTGCACCTGATGTTTTGTTTCATCAGTTGCCTGTCACCACAAGATTTCGTGGTAGGTAACAATGGTAAAACGGCATTAGAGGTGTTTTTTCATTTGCACATAAACTGCATTTAAGTAAGGCAGAGTTGGGCAAAGTTGTTGACCTCATTTTCTTTTCAAGTCATTGGAGTCCAGTGTCAAGACAAGAGTCAAGTTGACTGATGATGGCTCAGGATATAATGTATGACCATAGCTTCTTTAGTGACTAACCAAATTCTAATGAAAAAAATAGATACTTGAGAAAAGGAAGGCAGCTGAGGAATTCTTGCAAGGGAAATGATGTGTGAACAGATTGTTTTGCAAACATCAGAAACGAAAGAAAGGTAAACAAATAAAAAAGCATCCAGACCCAAATGAAGACTAAACAACGGCATCCTAAGTATTGAATGGTTCAAAGTACAAAACAGAGAAATAATGAATACTTATGTGAAGTAACATCATAGTGATGGAACAACATAGCAAATTTCTAAGATATAGCTGAAGCTGTGCTGGCAGAGGAGCGAATCAAATCCCTACAAATATATGTTAACAAATAGAAAAGAGAGGATTAATAAACTAGATATGCACTTATGAAAATTATAAAACCAACAGAGGAAAAGGGCTAAAATGAGAACAAAAGGGAGATATTAAAAGTTACAAGAGAAATAAACTGTAAACTAAAAAGACTAGAAATTATAAAAACTAAAAGTTGGCTATTTCTTAAAAACTAAGAAAAATGGTAAACTCTTGGACAACCTGACCAAAAGAGGACATAAAAGAGAATCAATGAGGAAATAGTAGAAAGTGTAACATATTACTGCAGGCTATGAAAAACTATCATCAACATAATAACCAGCAAGATAGCAACTAAAGGAAAGAAACATGCATCCAAAGTTTATTTTCCAGTATTGGTGAGGCAGTTTGGTATAGTGGATAGAGAAGTGAACTTGGAGTCAAAGACCTGGGTCAAAATTCATCCCAGATGTTTACTAGATTATGAACCTAGCCAACTATAATGTTAATGGGATAGAAGATCTTCCCACCCATTAAGAGGCCTCATGTGGAGCCCATTAAGGGAAGCTTGATAAGGGGAGGCTTGTTTTTCAAGAAGGCCCACACTTTTTGTTGCTTTATTATTGGGCAGTGCATCAAGAGTGTTGTGATGCCCTCTGACCCTGAAGAAGGGCATGAATACTCTGAGGTTAGCATTTTGCTTTGGGGCTCACTCATTGGAAGAGTTCTTGTGATTTGACCAGATGAGACTCTGGCTTAAGGAGTCCCCAAGCTTTGAAAAACCCAGATGTCAGTGCTTCTCTCTTTGGTAACTATGTAAGTATTGCCTTGGTCAGGCAATTGGATCTGTCCTAATTTCTCAGACAGTTCGAATTCCTATCTGTTGGTCTTTATTTCTGTACTTGTATTTTCTCTATTTTCTTCATTTAAATTTTCTCTGAAATTCAGGGTGCTGACTTTTCCCCTGAACTAATGAATGTAATTAAAAGAAAATTGTTGACACCTTTGTGAGCAGCCTTTGATAGTAAAGCAGATAAAATAACCTGCACTAATGGTCATCCTGGGTGTGCCAGTGTGGTTGCCACTTCAACAACTCACGTGACATCCCAGTGTCTCCATTTTCACATCTCTAGGATGAAAGGTCTGATGGCCTCTAAAGTCCTTTACAGTTTTAAATCTGGGAACGTGTGATCTCATAGATTAAGAGATGACAATTCCCAAATTAGAACTACAAACCTAGCCATAGTGTGTGAGGACTGATTTTGATAGACTTAGCCCTTCTCAGCAATGCAAGGATCTAAAACAATTCCAAAGGACACATGATGGAAAGTGTCAGTCACTTCCAGAGAAAGAACTATGGAATCAGAGTGTGGAATGAAGTAGACTATTTTTGGTTTTGTTTTGTTTTATTTTGTTTATTTTTTCTTTCTCATGGTTTTCCCCATTTTTATGATCCTTCTATGCAACACAACTAATGTGAAAATATGTTTAATAGATGCCTATGTCAGATTGCAAGTCATCTTGGAGAGGAAGGGGCAGAAAATTTAAAACTTATGGAAGTGAATATTGAGAACTAAAAATAAATAGTTAAATAAATCAGGGGAGAGGGAGAAATACAACCTTAAAATATAATAAACTCAACCAATAAACTGTACTGAACTGTTTACAATAGTCATGTGGTTATAGCATTGACCCCTAAAACATCATTACAGTTTTTAATGAATACCATATAAATATACACAATCTTCAAATTATTTGGAATATAAAGCTCTCAAAATATAGAGATAAAGGTGGCATATTTTGGACCAAATGTTTTTTTTATTATTATTATTAGTAGTAAATATTCCTTTCTAAAGGCCAATTAATTCTGGTTGAATAATTAATTTAAACTAGCAATCACTGAATGAAGCACACTGCTGAAAATTCAACAGCCATAGCATTAGAAACCCTGTAGATCCATCATGGGCAAAGTAGCCCCAGGGGCCAGGATAGCCAAACCATCGGTGCAATCAGGGGCTAAGAGAGTAACTCCAGAGGATGTCTGCAAACACATCATCCAATCTTAGCATCTTTTGTCAATTGCCTTTCTTCTATTAACTAAATTTACCACTAGGCACCACCCTCTCCCCCAGGACGCTCACTTCTTTTGGGGTCTTGTTGGCTTTCTCCTTGTTCTCCTACCTAACTGTTCCTTGTCAGTCCTCTTTGCCTCATCATCTTCTATGTCATAGCCTGAGCTGTTAATGAGCCCTAAGAGTCTCTCCTCCATCTTCTTGTGCTTTCTCTCTTGGTAATCTCACTAGTTCCCACAGCTGGACCATCATCTTTATGAAGATCAGAGAGAGAGTCTCCCCTGCAATTCAGTCCCACACTGTGTGCCTACTACTCATTTCAAACAAGATGCCCCTGAGATATTTCAATCGCAGCATGTCGAAAACTGAACTCATGTTACCCTAAGACCTCCTTGCTTTCCAGACTTTCCCTATTTCTGTTAAAGGAACCAGCATCCTTTAAGTCTCCCTGGTTCTTCACTCTAGGAGTCCTCTGCACTCTTCACCCTCACTCCACATTTGTCAAATCTTTCTATTGCTACTTCCATAGTATGTCTATCATCTTATAACCAATGACAAAATTATCCCATTACTTCAGGTCCTTATCATTTTTGCCCAGATTATAGCAATAGACTTTTAATTGGTCTCCCTGTCTCTTCTCTCCCCACTACAAGTCATACTATACACTGCTGCCAAAGTAATTGTTCTTAAGCCCAGATCTTACTATGGGGCTTCCCACTCAATCCCCTTGGCTTCCCACTCAATCCCCTTAAGTGATTCCCTATAGCCTCTGGAATGAAATAGACATTATTGTGTTTAGCTTTCCTAGCCCTTTACTACATGGCCCTGAACTAGCTTTCCAGCCTAAATGGATAGTACTCCTATTCCTTTCCTCTGTGATCCTGCCAAATTGGCCTTCTCTCTGCTTCCCCCCCATGACTCACCATCTCTTATCTCTGTGACTTTTGATTGATCACCCCCATACTTGGAAAGCACCTCCTCCTTACTTCTGCTTCAAGAATCCTTTTCATCCTTTCAAATGTAGCTCAGGCACAACCTCTGCACGAAAATATCCCTGAGCCCCCCAACTCTAGTGTCCCCCTTTCCCAATTCCCTTAGGATTAACTCTTTTGTATGTGTTTGTACTGATTCACTTCATATCTACCAAACATATATTTTTCATGAAAGTTGTCTTTTTCATTAAAATGTAAGCTCCTTGTGGATTGGGATTGTCACGTCTTTTGCACTTGCATCCGCAGGAGTGGCACAGTGCCAGCCACATAGAAGGTAGTAAATAAATACTTGTTGACTGCTTGATTAACTCCTCTTATATGTTCTCATACTTTCCACACCTGCATACACTCTGATTCAATGCACTCTACTTCCCACCTCCATGCCTTAACATTATCTGGCCCACTGCCTGGTATGCACTCCATCCTCTCCTCTGTTTCTGTTTATCTCTAGCTTCTTTCAAAACTCATCTCCAACATTGTTTTCTGTGGGAGGCCTTCCTGGATCACCATTTTCTCCCAGCCAGTGTAGACTTCATCTCTGTTTGCCTTCATTCTACCCTTTATGAATCTTTTATGTGTGAATTTATTTACATGCCATCTCCCTCATTATAATATAAACTCCTTGAGGGGAGGGACTGTTTTGGTATCCCCAGCACTTAGCACAATATCCAGCATACCATGAGTGTTTAAAAAATTCCCATTAATTGATTCATTGATTGACTCATAGACCAAACTGCCACATTGCAAACCTGAAGGCTCTTATTATTATTCAGGATGATAAGAACACACACATATCTAGAACTGAAAACAACCTCAAATGGCATCTTTCGTCTTAGCCATTATTATTAGAATGAGGCAAATAAGCTGGCTGACCTCCTAACTATTGTTCTGCTTAAGAGGCAACGAATTAGTGGGACAAACATCAGAATTATTTTCTCATCATATAATGTTTGAAAGAAAACAGAATTAGTAAGACAAGCTCAGATTTCTATAGTGTTTAATGTTTACAAAGTGCATCAGCATACATTATCTGATTTTTTTCTATACTTACTTAGATGAAGTCTCATTCTATTCACCTCTAAAGAGCTGCCAAGTTCGACCATTGAGGAAGCCTCCACTTTTTCCCTGATATCTTGCTAAAAGAGGGTAAACCCCCCATTTGACTTGTTCAAGGACAGTTCAGAGCATGCTCCTCACTGGCAGGGTCAGAAAAGAAGAAAACAATGTTGGGTGTAAGTAGAGCATGGTAATGAAAGGGCACCAACTCCTACCACCTTGCCTCCTGAGGTGGAAGGGAGAGGAACTGACCTAGAAGGCAAATTCATCATTTTGAGGGTAATTGTCTCCAAATAGAATGACCTCCATTGGCATTGCACTGGAGCCAAGCATCCCCTAGTGCCTTCTTCTTCCTTTTTATGATCCAAGTACCAGAGACAAAACACGTCTATCGAATAGATGAAAATAAACAAGTGATGTGATGATGGATCACTCCTTCAGTCTGGTGCATCTGGTTAATAGAATTGCATCGCATGATGCCATTTTAACCCAGCTCACTTTTAAATCACTCCAAAAAAAGAGAAATTGTTGAGTCCCTGCTTTTTTGTATAACTTTACTTCCTATTCCATCCAGCTGTTGATCTAAGTTATCTTGCCTTCTGTCTCTTGTTGCTGTCCTACTGCTCATCTATGCAATCCTCCATGTTGGATTTGGATCTCTGGACTCCAGACCTTCAGAATGAATATCCCCAGTCCTTGGGGAAGTTAATCTAATAGCTTTTGAACTCCTGCCCAGAGACTTAGTCTTCATGATTAAGGCCACTCCACTTAACCCCATGTAGCTCAATATTCTCAGACCTTAGACTATTAGTCATCTGCTTGCCACACTCTTCTCCTCCCTACCCCTCTCCTGTCTCTTGATGTGGGCATAGTAATTAGAGAAGTACCACCATTACTCCTGAAAGAGTGTGTCAGTCTACTGTCCTGTGGCCTTGCTCATCACGCTTTTGATTGCTCAAGTGAAAGCTCCCTTCCCTAGTCATCTCTTCCCTCTATGTGTTGTCTTCTATTAGAATACATGCTTTCTGTGGGCAGAATATCTCTCTCTCTCTCTCTCTCTTGCTCTCTCTCTCTCACTCTCGCTCTCTCTCTCTCTTTCTCCCCTTTTTCCCTCTTCCTTCCTCTCTCTCTCTCTCTCTCTCTCTCTCTCTCTCTCTCTCTCTCTTTCTCTCTCTCTCTCCTTTTATTTCACCAGTGTTTAGCTCAGAATAGTAGGCAATTCTCTTTTTTGTTCTTTCATTCATACTGCATCATTTTAAAGAAAATTTTAGTCCCTCTTCCCAGGTAGAACTTTAGTATCAGAGTTATGGGAAAGTGCAATGGACTATCCTGGCCACAGGGAGCTCCATATCACTGGAGGTATTGGAGTAGACAATGGATAACAATCTGACAGATCCAAAAAAAGGATTGGATCTATTCTATTATGGTTCAGATGTTCTGAAGTTTCATCCAACTTAAGTTCCTAAAATTCTAGATAAGGATTTCATAGCAGCTGTGTTGTGTTTAATTGTATTTGTGACAATAGATTCAACTTACACTTGAACTTGGGACTGAAAGGTTATGAATATGGTGCTTAGGCCACATTTGTTCTTAGCTAGATTTCCTGGGTTCTGGCTACTGCCTTCCACCACCCCTGCTGTGTCTGTCCTCAAAGCACCGGGAGGTTTCAGACCCTCCTTAATCATCCTATCAGAGTGGTCATATCTTCAGGTCCTCACAGAAGGTCCTCAGTCACAGAGCTGGAAACTTCTGCTGCTTTAACCACAGAGGGTCCCGGTCAGAGCATTGCAAGCTACAAAAAAGAGGACAGGTTTCTGGGCTGCTTACCTGAACTTGTGTTGGGGTGTGTGTGTGTGTGTGTATGTGTGTGTGTGTGTGTGTGTGTGTGTGTGTGTGTGCACGCGCGCGCGCGCGTGTGTGTGTGTGTGTGTTTATATGAATGTCTGTATGTGTATTGTATCCCCAAAGTCTCAGTGCCAGTGACTACCAAGATTCAACACACTAAGACTTTTGACACCCCATAAATGTCTCTCAGATCCTCCTGGCTCTGAGGTCCACATATCATTTTACTATCATATATACTGAGAGGCAATGCATGATAGTAAGTGGAAAGTGGACCTTAGAGCTGGAAAGAGCTGGACTCAAGTCCTATTTCTGACATGCACTGTCTGTGTGCACTGGCCAAGTCACACAAACTCTCAGTTCATCCAAACAGCTAGGTGGTACAATGGATAGAGCACCAGACCTGGAGTCAGGAGGCCTGACCTCAGACACTTATTATCTGTGTGACCCTTGGGAAGTGACTTCTCTTTGCTTCAGTTTCCTCATCAGTAAAATGGGTGTAATAACAGCGCTTCCCAGGGCTGTGCTAAGAATCAAATGAGAAAATAATTATAAAGCTCTTAGCACAGTGCCAATAGGCATTATATCAATGTTAAATATAAACTTTTATTATTAAGACAGAAAATACAGAAAAGATACTGACTGGTATTTGCAGAGGAAGTCCCTTCCCTGATACTCCCTACAGAAAAGGCAATCACTGGCTAGGCTAATCACCATATTTCCTCAGGTACAGTTTGGACTCAGTGGCTCTGAAGTGCCTTGTAATGGGATTATGCGGCTATCATGAAATTCTGTGCAACATCCTCATCCTCTGAAGCAGTTCAAGAATTTGTTCATTTCAGTAGTGTTTACTGAACATCATCACTTTGCCTTCCCTTTCTCATTGTATGTTACAAAGACTACCAAGTTATGCTTTATTCAAGTATATTGTTGACATTTGAAATGAGAGACTCTTCAGGAAGGAGCAGTGGAAGTGAGTCATATGCCAACTATCTTCAGATTTCTTTTGGAGAAATTCAAGTGGGGAGAGAAAACAGAAAAACCATCAGAAACTAGATTTTCATGGTAAAGAAAAGATGAGGGGGAGGGAATAATTGAAAGTTATCAGTGAATGGCCTCCATTTTTGGTGAATGATGAGTTCAGGATTTCATCTAAGAGAGTAAGAGGCTGGAGTTTCAAGGAGTTATGTCGAGCTGCTCCGCTAATGCAAAGAAAGGCAAAACATATATATGTATATGTATGTATGTATGTATTGTCCCTTTCCAAGTTGTTTTCAAATGAGTGTAATCCATTTCTGCATCAACTTATAACATGGAATGTATCAATAGAAGTGGAGAATCTAGAACTTTTATCTATAGGTCACCATTGGATGTCATAATTCACCACCTTTGGTAATAAGTCCATCTATATTTAACTGGCTTAGTCCTCAGACAGCAGACTCAGTTTGGTTTCAGGAATATACTCAATCCACTACTAGAATGGTAGAATGGGCTTGGACACATAGGTAAATGGCATAGTCTAGGTTAAGTAGCAAGAATCCCAGAATTGAATACAGAGGGCTTGGGTTCACATCTACTTTTTGCTGTCAAATGGCCTCCACTTCTCTGGCCTGATCTTAGGTTCCTCATAAGCAAATCCAAAGTGTTGCACATGATTGCTTCTAGTTCTAAACCTTTGAGAGTGATTTGCCATTTCCTTCTCCAGCTTATTTTACAGAAAATGAAACTGAGGCAAACAAAGTTAAGGGACTTGATCAGAGTCACACAACTAGTGTCTGAGATTGGATTTGAGGTCAGGACCTCTTGATTCCAAGTCTGGAGTTCTATCCACTGTGCCACTTACCTCTTCTCCCTCTCCTTTTCCTTCTCCTCTCCAAAGGAAGGTAAATTTTGGTGGCCAGAAGCTACCCACTTAACTTGGCTTTTACTGACTAGATTTCCTTCCTTCCTTCCTTCTTTCCTTCCTTCCTTCCTTCCTCCCCAAACCTTAAACCCAGTTCACTCTGAAGCTCAAAGATTGGACCACAACAGGTCCCTGCCAAAACTCTACTTAATGGCTGTATTTGGGGCCCTCCTGTCTTACACTGAATGTCAATGGTAATTGTTTCTCTTTGGAACAGCAACCCTGAGGATCTTCCCCTCCCAGATTATTTTTTTTTCTTTCTTTCTAATTAAAAGGGCCATCCATTCACTCACTTCTTAAAGATGCCTGTTCACTGAATGAGTATTACCTCACTCTAAGTGAGTATGTGAAAAGGTCTTAGCCTAAAAGAGTCAGGGTCTCCCATCTTATCCTGGGTCATATCTAGTGATCCTGATGAATGTCTGGTCACTGGATCCAGATGGCTCTGGAGAAGAAAGTAAAGCTGGTGACCTTGCACAGCCCTCCCTCCCTCAAATCAAAGTCAAGTGCAAGTCATGTCATCATTTCCCTGATGCTATGGTCCTCTTCAAAAACAAAGGACAAAAACACAAACCTTGGACTTTGGGGTCACCATTGTGTCATTATGAGACATAAAAATGGTACTTTCCTCTATTCAGAAGTATTTCCTTCCTCTAACCACAGAAGTGTACCCTATTTTTCTATTCAGAAGTATGAAGGATTCCACCCAGCTATGGTAAGATTGGGATAGAGGAGAGATGGAACAGTCATATAATATAATTTATTTATAAACAAGGACAAAGAATGATTGCATTCATACTCAATGGAGGTGGAAAAACCTGAAGGTCAACCTCCATTTTACTAGGAATATCACCTGTGGTGGGTAGATGGAAAAACATGAAGAAAAAAATCCCCATCGGGTGAGATGAGAAATCAATTCCAGTAAACAGCATAGCCACATCAATGAGATCATATACTCCCCAGAAACATGGAGGAGACAGTCTCTAAAAAACATAATTATAGTAGCAAAAGCATCATTTTTGAGTTGGAAAAGCCCATATGTTCAAGCCATACCCTAAACAGAAATCCACTAGCACAAACACAATAAGTAGTCATTCAGCTGCAGATAGAAGACTTCCAAAGAAAGGGAGCTCATGACTTCCGCATACAGTCTATTCAAGTTGCAGACAACTCAAATTATTTGATGACTTTCTGCACGACTTTAAACAATCTTGCCCAAAACTAGAGAAAAAAAAAAACAATGGAAGAACTGAAACATAAATTTGGGACCCAATATATGGGGAAGGGTGGAACTTCCTGACAATTAAATCCATACGAAATTGTAATGAGTTGCCAAGCGTGTCAGTGAATTTTTCCCTGGGATTGTGCTGAAACCAGCTTAAGTACATTCTTAGAAGCTGATTGTTAAATTTTCAGGGTGACAATTTAGATTTCAGAAATTAGCAGAAGGCTTTAATTTATTGTTTCCCAGATTTAATATTTTCTTTTTTTCTTTTTTTTTTCTTTTTGAAAGGGGGAATGTAGGGTAATTTGAGTTAACCAACTTGCCCAAGGTCACACAGCTAGTAAGTGTTAAGTGACTGAGTTCAAATTTGAACTCGGGTCCTCCTGATTCCAGAGCCAGTGCTCTATTCACTGCACCACCTAGCTGCCCCAGATTTAATATTTTCTAGGTTTAGGAAAGGAATGTATAAAATGTTAAAGATTAAAATAAAAATTATTTTTCCTAATTTCTTTTCCTTTTTTTTTTTCATTTGGAGAATGAGTTGTTAAACATTTACCAACATGCTGTGGTTTATACCTCACTGCATATCTTCAAGAATAGACTGAGTGACCATTTGCCATGGATTGTGTAGAAGGAGATTCTTATGAACTTTATAAAGTCAGACTCAAAGATTTCTGCAGTTCCCTCTAATTATGAGATTCTGCAAACCTTTTGCTTTATTCAGTATGGTGCAACACGGTGTAAGAAGAACATTGACAAAAGTAAAGCCCACCTAGAGGACAGTGATTATGATGGCTTTGCGAAACCTCTCTCCTTAACCTTCCATCCCCAACCACAGTTTGACACTAAGATCCCTTTTCATTCACCACAAAGAACATGGTAATTGATTAATTTAATGGTATATCACTTATCCAATTCAATTGAGTCCAATGTAATTTGACAAATATTTATTAAGTACCCATTTTATGTTGGATCCTAGGATGGTACTGGGGAGACAAAGGAAAAAGAACCCAGACCTTGCCTTTAAATCACTGGCACCCACAGTGATGCAATGTGCACATTGTAAGTTTAAAGGGTAAAACAGAATCAAATGTTTTAAGAATTACTGTTCCATCAATCCAAAATAGAAGGTCTTTGTTGCTCCATGATCTCAGTCATGTCTGACCCTTGGTGATCCCCTTTGGGGATTTTCTTTGCAAAGATACTGGATTGCTTTGCCATTTCCTTCTCCTTGCTATTCTGGAAGTGGAAATGGCATCAAAGTAAAACAAAAGTTTATTGTTCTCAGTTTTTGGTTTGTTCGTTAGGGTTTTTTTTGTTAGTTTTTAGCTTTGTTTTGTGAAATTTCCTTCCTGAAAACCAGGTGTGTTATTTCTCATTCATCCCCAGTGGTCCCCAATACCCTTAAGAGCTTATTAGTGGCCTCTCCTGCACTGATTCAATCCCCCACCAATTATGTTCTATAAATTATGGGTTCATGTAGCCTAGTTCCCTTTAACCACTTAACAGATTAGCTTTTAAAAAGGAATATTTACTTCAAAGATATAAGTAAAAGAAATATACCAGCATTTTCCCAAAATGTATTGGTACATGCCACCCAATACAACTTCAGACTGAATATGACAAGGTTCACAGTTTATATGAATTCTTACATAGCATTAGTCCCACTAAGTAACAGGGCCAAATCCACTCCCTACCAAAGGCCTCTGTTCTGGAATTCTAGTTTCTCAGGGCTTCCTTATTAGGAATTATCAGTCTGCCAGTCAGAATCTTGTAGAATTATTTAAAAATTTCTCATACCTCACATTGTTAATATTTAGGGCAAGAGGAAGCTATGTCAATAGCCAAAACATTAGGTCCTTGAGAAGGTTAAAACCAATACCATTTGAAGAAAAATGACCCTTGAGGCAACTAGGTGGCATACTGACTAGAGCACTGGCCCTGGAATCGGGAGGACCTGAGTTCAAATTCAGCCTCAGACACTTAACACTTAATAGCTGTGTGACTTTGGGCAAGTCACTTAACCTCAATTGCCCTGCCCTCCAGAAAGCAAAAAACAAAAAAATTACCCTAGCTGGCTTGGGGTATGGCCTTAAAATATTACTCTTGTATCAGCATACTTTTCTAACATACAGGCATATAAAAATACAAACACATAACCTACTGTATCATAATATCTACTGTATCTAGTAGGCTTTAACCACACTGGTTACATACTATGGTATATTTAAAGAGCTTTGCAAACCTTAAAGGTATATGTAAATCCTAGCTATTGTTCTTTTTCTAGGTAGTATATACATGATATGTGAGTTTTTGAGTTATTTTCAAGACTGCCCATCCACCTTTGGTGTCTACCTGGCACTCAACTCTCACACGTGACTCCAAGAAAGTGTAGCATACACAGTAGCCACATGCTGGTCAGCTCTCTCCAGACAGGCTAAACTGGATTCAGGGTAATCTATATGCCTCAAGCCCAACAGTGAGTTAGAAAGGTACTGACCCAAAGCATGCGAAGACTTCCTCTGTCATAATGGATGAACAAAAACAATTTGTCCCACTGTTCATGAAGGCAGCTGAAGCAAGCACTATGGAGCGCTTAGGGTTTGTTCAGACATGGAGATGCCAAGGTCATCCACTGCCTCCTGGGCCATAGCCATGCTCTTGACTTTTGTCCTGCCATTGGATTTCAATGAGTTTGGAAGAGAGAGGCTGATGATTTTGTGCAACCCTGCCTCATTTAAATCTAATTCATGCCTGAGTCAAGATATCACCTTGTGATATTTTGGTCCTTTTGGAAACAAGGGACAAAGAACAACAGTGTAATGGCTAGAGTGTTAGACCTGGAGTCAGGAAGACTAGAATTCAAAGCAAACCTCAGACACATAATAGCCTTGTGACCTTGGGCAAGTCATTTAACCTCTTGTCTGCCTCAGTTTCTTTATCTGTAAAATGGGTATAATAATAGCACCTCCCAGGGTTGTTGTAAGAATCAAAGGAAACAATGATTGTAAAGTGCTTAACACAGTGCCTACCTCATAGTAAGAGCTATATAAATGTGTTGATTGGTCATTTCAGTCATGACCAATTCTTCATGACACTATGTAGAATTATTTTTTATTTTTATTTTTTGGAGGGCAGGGCATTTGGGATTAAGTGACTTACCCAAGATCACACAGCTAGTTTGGTGTTAAGTGTCTGAGGCCAGATTTGAACTCTATTTGCTGTGCCACCTAGCTACCCTGGGATTTTCTTGACAAAGGTATTGGAGTGCTTTGTCATTCCCTTCTTCAGCTCATTTGAAAGATGAGGAAACTGAGACAAGCAAGGTTAAGTGACTTGCCCTCCATCACATAAGTAGTAAGTATTCGAAGTCACATTTGAACTCAGGTCTTCCTGACACCATGGCCAGCACTCTACGCACTGTACCACCTAGTTGCCTTATATAAATATTAGTCATCATCATCATCATCATCATCATCACACCACATTTGACAAATGAGGTTTTATATACGTGTGTAGACATGTATGTATATACACACATATATGTACACGCAATATATGTATGTCTACATGCACATATATAGTACCTTGCAAATCTCAAAAGGCAACACAAAGGCTAGCTTCATTTTTGATATTCTCAAACCAGCATTATTCTCTCCCTGTGGCCTTATTAATTTTCTCTAATATCCTAAGCTTTCTTTTTTAATACCCTCATCAGGAGAAGAAAAGGCAACCACCAGCTGAGGACTGTCTCTTCAAACTTATGTTTGACTTCACCATCTCATTTCTCACTGATATCCAATTACTCACCAGGGCTTGTTGATTCTACCATATATCTAGAATTCATATACCTACCATATATCTGCCACAAATCTTGAATTCAATCCCCCCATTTTCATTCTTACTGTCATTATCCCAATAGTTGGGATAATTGATCATCATTTGATCATTGATTATATAACTCATAATGGAAAGGTAGCTAAGAAATAAGCTAGGTCTTTATTAGCATGGTGTTATGGGCAGGTTCCCAGATTTCATGTCAGGAAGATGACTTCAAATTCTGCTCATTGTAGGATCATGGAGAAGTCACTTAACCTTTCAGAACCTCAGTTTCCTCATCTGTTAAAAGAAGGGGTTGGACTAGATGGTTGCTAAGTTCTCCTTCTACTTTAAGTCTATAATGCCTTCCCTCTCATATGGACCACTTAGGATCCCAAAACAGTATAATTTAAAGTTATTACTCCAATTATTTCTGTTCTGCATGTCATAAATTCTGCTCTCACAATTCCCACTTTTCTTTTAAATTATTCATGAATAACATATTGTGGTTCAATGTTTTCTTCAAATTCCTCGGGGAACTCTGTCTCATCTTCTGTTTTTCAGTATTTATTCATAGATGCCGGGAATGGTTTACTAGATCTGAAGGCCATATTTCCTTCTGCTGGCAATGTTTTCCCTGTTGATTTATCTGTTTCTGCTCAAGATCTTTGAGTTTTCTCCTTCCTAATATCTTTAAGAATTTTTGCTTTTTTTTCCCCTTCTCTATTGCTTATTTTCTGACTCCTCCCATCTGATAGTGCTTTTTCTAGGAGCTGGATATCAATGTCTTAATCTCCTACCACATTGGGCAAGTCAATTTATCAGCCTAAATTTCTGGCCTGAGTGACTTTTGGGGAGACAGAACTAGCCCCATTTATATGCTAAGCTCTTTCTTTCTGGCTTAGTGGAATACCACATAACCTGTGACACCTAGAGTCCTTTCCCATTCTCTTTAAATCCCAATTCTCTGACCCAATAATACAGAAAATGGTCGTATTGGTGCTATTGTAACCTGGGGCAATTTCTATCATTTGCTCTTTGGATCTCCTAGCCCTGGAAAAGGGGGTTGGGGATTGGGTCCTCCTTTCTCTCTCTTCATCCATTTTCTTGTGGAGATCTTTTACAGTACAGACCACGGACTCAGCCCTGCTACTGAGACCTCAGCAAATTTCTATAGTTTTGACCTTGGATCTTCATAACAGGAAAGAAAGAGAACAGACCTTAGTATGAGGTTACATTTTGTTGCAAGCCTACGGGTTGCATGAAGTGGTGTAGCTTTGCTTTATAGAATGGCAGGCAATAGGGATGGGGGTATTGTGTGAGTGGGAATGTGGCTTTAGTTCATGGAGTTTTCCCCTTCTTTTGGGTTCTTGGTGTCTTAGGTCAGAGGAATAAAACACACAGGTGTTATAGAATCAAATGAAAATGTAATTAGGAAATGTTTAACAAAATAAAGATACAATACACACAAATAACTTTCATTGTGGTTTTCTAAATCAATATGTGTCCACAGGAATCTATTTCTTTTTGAGATTGATGCAACTGGCTTAAACTGTGGAGATATATAAAGTTGCGTTACCTTTGGTGCATGATTTCTGATTTCGAGAGGTTTGAGAGATTGTGAGCATCAGAGAAAAGGTCTAGTCCTCCAGCTTATTGGTCACATGACCAAATTTAAAGCTTCAAGGGAGCTTGGTACTTATCAAATTTGTCTCTCTGCTTTATAGAAGAAGAAGAAACTAAAATCCAAAGATGTTGAATAAATGGAACTACCTCCGAGTAGCATAATGGATAGAGTGTAAAATTTGAAGTCAGGAAAGTGAGTTTCAATACTGTCTCAGACTCTTATAAGATGTGTGACCCTAAACAAATCACTTAACCCTTCAGTTTCTCTATTTGTTAAATGGGGATGATAATAGTACCTCTCTTACTGGGTTGCTGTGAAGATTAGATAAGATAATATTTGTAAATGACAAAACAGTGCCTAGCACAGAGTAAGGGCCATATAAACGGAAGTAATTATTATTGTTATTATAAGGAACTAATGAGATAATTCATATAAAACACCATATTTACTTTGAAAAGCTATATAAATGTGAACTGTTATGATTGATGTCATTATTATTAAATTCCTTGGTCAATCTAACTACCACATCACTCACTCCTGCCTCTTGACATGCATGCACTCAATCAACCAGATTTTTAGCTCCCACACTGGGGCCTTATTGACCTTTCTAAACATGGCCTCCCTATCTGACTCATGCTGAAACTGCAGTAGCCACTGGTGGGCCCAGTCCCACTGCTGATCAGCACAGATGCTTTGACCTGGTCCATTTCCTTCCTGGCTGTATTGATCCTTCTTTAGGCAGTCTGGTGGCACCTAGCAGTTTACAATACTGATGCCAGACTTAATGCAGATCAGAACTCTTGAGTTCAAGTGTTTCATAAATGTCTGCCACCCCAGAGATTATATTACCAAGTCCCAGAGTGTACTATGTCTAACTACCTGACACCATTTTCTTGCTAACCTTTTCTTCGCAAGTAACCACTCATTCCCACCTCTTGCTTTTTATATCTTTCTTTGGGATCAATCATCCAATTCAAACAGTGCCATATTTGTTCATAAAAAGGGCATTTTCCCTTGTGGCTCCGCCCTTGTCATACCATCACTCACTCCCCTAAATGTATTGTTTGCTCTTCCTAGAAAGTAAGTTCTGTTATTACCAGGTCGATAAAGGACTCAGTTTCTATGCGTAACAGTAATCAATTTAGCAGATACTTAGCCCTTAGTAACTTAGGGCTAAGTATGGAAGGTGTGAGCTTTGTCTCCTGTTCAGAGAGTGTGAAGTCCGCTTTTGCTGGTGGCAGGAGGGGGTTGGCTGAGACAGAAGGCCAGTGAGTGTATATGAGAATTCCAGAGACAGAGAATCAGAATTGGCAATTTTTCTCCTGGTGGCTCCTGTTGGAGGAAGCAGGATTGTCCCAGCATCTGGGAGCTGGGCTTCTGGATTGAAGAACTGAGTTGGAATTTTCTTGAGAGAGAGAGAGAGAAAGAGAGAGAGAGGGAGAGAGAGAGACAGAGAGAGAGAGAGACAGAGACAGAGACAGAGAGACAGATATAGAGACAGAAACAGAGAGACAGAGACAGAGACAGAAAGAGAAAAAGAGTTTCTCTCCCAGCATCTGGAAGCTGACAGAGAACTGAGTTGGAGTTTTCCTGAGACCAGAATCTGGTGAAGGCTGCCTGGAAGGTTAAGAGGGCTTGCCTGGAAGGCTGAGATTCCTCCTGGGTCCTAGGACCAGCTGAAATACTGGAGGACTGAAGAAGCATGACGGGGATAAGCCTTTGTTGGTTCATGGCCTGGCTGCTCCTTGAATTCCTGGCAACAGAAGTGGTGAAGGGTTTGAGATGTGCTGGACCCTGTGAACTTCAGTGTATGCCAGGGACTGCCCTGAGGATTGGACAAAGATCTGGGAGCTGTCTACCTCTGAAGACTGGACGAGAACCTGGGAGCTGTCTGCCCCTGAATCCAGGTGACTATTTGGTGGATTCAGGAAGGAGCTGGGACCATGGAAGGGGATCCAGGGAATCAGAGAAACCACCCCAAGTCAAGATGAAGAAAAGGCCTCCCCTGGGATGAAATTGAGGTTTGCTGGACACCAAGGGGTAGAAGGTTTGTGTGGTTTTCTAATTATTGTATTTAGTGACTGATTGTTGGATAAATAACTGATTAAGTTAATGTATGATTGCCCCATGAGTGGAAGAGTGATTATTGTACTGTGAATTGATTGAGTGATTAAGTAAGGAGGGTTTCCCCCTTAGAGAAACAAGATGATTATCCTTTTATTCTTTGTTCTGAATATTGTGGCCACTGTAGTGAAAATTGTGTGACCAATCTAATGTTAGGCTGATACAAACACCATATTGTGATTTTATGTGATAGGATGTAATGTTGTGAATATTATATTGTGACATATTGTGAATGTTTGCCTTGATTTGTAATGGAATAAATGGAGTGTTTACTATACTGTGTAATCCTTACCTTAAAAGCTGTTCACAGTAGCATTCTTTGGGGAAGCTGCTTGTGCATGGCATTACACTATGACAAAATAAATCCTTAATACATGCCTTGGCATTTATTCAAGCATTGTCCAAAGACATAAGTGACAGAGTTAGAATTCAAAGTTGTCTGACTCAAATTCAGTAGTATTTCCTCTACAACACATTCTTTATTGACCTCCATGGCTCCATGTATCCCATATACAATGACTGCATGATTTTTCTTTCTTTCTTTTTTTTTTTTTAACAAAAAACAAGTAACATGCCACTGGCTGGTAATTTTGTAAGACACTACATTTCCTACAGAATAAAATTAGTTCATTTATCATCTAAGGCCTTCCATAGTCAGATTCTGATGTCAAATTCAATCATACTTTGGAAGCTAATTTCAGGATTCATGAATGTTCTTCCTAAATTGTGATACACAGAACAAAGTGAAATATTCCCGATAAAATCTGATCAAGTCAAAGGACAGCAATTACCACCTTTCCCTCCTTCCAGTCACTATGTTTCTACCAAATTAACCTAAGATTTCATCCAATTTGGGGCTGATATGCCTCACAGGGAGCTTGTAGTCTGCTAAACTTTAGACCTTTGTCAGCCAAACTGATATCCAGCTGAAATATGGTCCCTCTTTAGAGAAATCCCTCCAAAGGACAGAAATAGGCAGCTGGAATGAGAAGGACAGAGCCTGCCCTTGTCTCTCTCATTTACCATGTGGCTTGACCATGAATTTCTCCAAGTGCTCTATTTCCAATTAAAATCTTCCTACATTAAGTTATCAGAGAAGTTAATGAAGAATGAAAATACCTAGGGCAGTAAAGCCAGACCATAATGAGCCTGGATGGCTGAGAAGATAGCAAATAGTGATTAGTAAGCCAAGAATGGAGGAAAAAATGTCAAAGGGAAAATGTCTCATTGTGGGGCATCTTGGAGCATATCAAAGAGGGACGAGTCACAGGCACCTACTTACTTAGAGACACACAAAAGCTATGCCAAGCAATCTTACATTTTTGAATCTATTCCTGGTGTCCTTTGTTAAAAATACTTGCTGCTTTTGAAAACATCCATCTCGTGTGAAAACTACAGGATCAAAAGGAGCTGGAAACCAAATTTTCAATGGTCTCATGCTGTCATCAGGCATTTAGAATTCACTTAGCAAATAGTCTCTTTGTCCAGAATGAAATCAATCTATTGCTGCCCTGGGGACCTTGACAATTGCCTTACAAATTGAGCAACTTATTTTCTTCTTTTTCTTCCCTTCTTTTCCTTTCCATTTGTTAAGTACACCATAGACCCTTGGCAGATAGCTTACTGTGAGGGCAATTGGTGTCGAGGATATGAGTCCTAAGGTCATTACAGGTAATAAGACTAGGTTGAATTTGATGCAATTTCAAAAAGTATTTAATATGTGTTTACTACATAGAGCCACTTTTCTAGGAACAAAGACACACAAAATACCCTCTGTCCTCAAGAAGTTTAACATTCCAGTAGATGAGACAATAAACATCATCACAATGCAAGTTTCTTGAGAGAAGAGTTGTTTTTGCCTCTTTATTGTATACCCAGAGCTTAGTGCTATGATGTCTGATATATAGTAAGCACTTAATAAATTCATGTTAATTGATTGAGCGAGCCACTAAAATGCAGGTCCAACAATGTTACCATTTTTCTCAATAATCTCTAGTGGCTCCCTATTGTCTCCAAGATCAAATGCAAAATCTTCTATTTGGCATTCAAATCCCTTCAAAATCTGGGACCCTCCTACCTTTCCAATCTTCTTACATTTTACTCTCTGCCAAGTACTCTTCAGTCCAGTGCCATTGAGCTCCTTGCTGTTCCATGAACAAGAGAATTCATCCCTCAACTTCAGGTATTTTTTCTGCCTGTCCTTCATTGCTGGAATGCTCTCCCTCCTCATCTCTGCCCATTAACTTCCTGGCTTGCTTTAAGTCCCAACTAAAATCCCATCTCCTTAAGGAAGTCTTTCCCAACCCTTGTAATTCTGATGCTTTATCCCTGTTGATTATTTCATGTTTTTCCTGTACTCAACTTATCTGTATATATTTGTCTATTCATTATCTCTCTTATAGATGGTGAGATTCTTGAGAGAAAAGAATTGTCTTTTGACTCTGTTTGTATCCCCAGCACTTGGCACAGAATCTTGCAAGTAGTAAGAGTTTAATATTTTTTTTAATTGATTGGCATATAGAATCTTTCTCACCTAACAGAAGGGCAGAATTGTACATAACTTTAAAACTGGAAGAGACCTTAATGGCCACCTACCCCAACCTGTAAATAAATGCCTCATCAACACACCTATCAAGTGGTCAATTGACCTTTACTTGAATACTTCCAATGAGAGAGAACACCCTTATTCCTGGTTTAAGTAGCTTTAATTGTGAGGAAGCTTTTCTCAGAAAACTTCCCCCCAGTGCTTCTGATTCTACCCTGATAAGTTTAATCCCTCCCTAACACTACAACCTTTCTAGTAATTGAAAATAGAAATCAACCCCATCTCACTGCCCTGAGGTTTTTTCCCCTTTATATAGCCTAATTATGTCCAGGTTCTTCAAGACACCCACAAATGGAATGATCTCAAGATCCTTCACTCTTCTGATTGCCTTCCTCTGCATGGTCCCAACATGGAACACAGTATTCCAGATGTGATCTAATCGGGTCAGAGAGCAATGAGCCTTTTGCTTTCTTATGCATGGAAAGTAGACCACTCCATGTACTCTAACATGCCATCTACTATTTTGACTGTCACCTCATACCGTTAACCTTTGTTGGGCTTGTACTCCACTAGACCCCTCAGATTTTTTTGAAACTGTTATCCAACCATGCCTTTCCTATCTTATATGTTAGAAGTTCAGTTTCTGAGCACAAGTATGAGAACATTAATATTCATCCCCATTGAATTTTGAGACAGGAGGAAACACTTTTCAGGAAAGTAAACCCACCACCACTACGTGGACCAACTATTCCCCCTCACACAGCAGTGGAAATAACACAGGCCCCAGACTTCAAAGTCCTTGTGAATAGCAATATCTCAACCCTCTTCCCCTCACTTAAGTCTACCACCCTTATTTCCACTCACAGAACCATTGCTGAGGGGAGAAATCGCTGTGGAGAACTGGACTGCCTTCCTCACTACCACTAATACCAATTGTTTATTAGCCAAAAAAGATAGGACCTAGAGACCTAAAAATAGTAGCACCACTCAGACTACTAATCTTGATTCTCTACAGCCATCAAATAGGGAAGCATGAATAGAAAAGGAACATCCATTAACTGCCAACCAATGGTGAGCTGTGAGGCAGGCAAGCTGGTCTAAATGCAGTAACAAGTTGCCATGAAGGAAATGTATAAGGCAGCACATTCAAGGCAAATGAAATCACTAACACTACCTGGACAGCTACCTTCCTTCAGATATCCCAGAACTTTGAAGTAACAAGCTTTGGAAATAACTGTGTTTCTAACCCAGCCTCTGGACCCATTATCTGGGGAAGCAATCTTTCTAAAAACTTTAATCTAATAATTGCTTCAGAAGATCCACAAAAAAATATTCTCACCACCCAAAGTCCTTAGCATTGTCAGATAACTAAATATCAACAGCTAAAATGATCTTGTGAGTGAGGATGACATTAAATAAAACACAGATTTCCATCTATTTTGCT
Source organism: Pseudochirops cupreus (assembly GCA_028627135.1). Classification (NCBI taxonomy): domain Eukaryota; kingdom Metazoa; phylum Chordata; class Mammalia; order Diprotodontia; family Pseudocheiridae; genus Pseudochirops; species Pseudochirops cupreus. The sequence goes on along the minus strand of CM053581.1, from coordinate 10,176,845 downwards.
AATGCATTCACAGAACTATAGAATGTTTCCCTTTGAGTTGTAGCTGAAACCTCCTATATGGATTGTTCCCTGTATTGGAATGTAAATTCTTTGAGAGAAGAAGAAGGAAAAAGAGGAAGATCTAGAGGAAGAGGAGGAAGAGAAGGAGGAGAAGGAGGAGGAGGAGGAGGAGGAGGAAGAGGAGCAGATCCAGACCCAGCTCTTTATTCACTGAGCCACCTAGCTGCTTGTGCTATTAAAATAGGACAGAATCAAGCACAGATCTCTGGTACACTCTATCAGACACTTCCTGAGTCCTGCATTACCAAATCCATCATGGACATATTGAAATGCTGTCCTACTGATATTCAGGTCTCAATATAGCCAGAATAGGACTCACTATCTTTATCCCAAAGCTCATTCTTTTTCATAACTTTGTCATTTTTGTTGCAATGGCATCCTCTCTTGAAGTTACACAGATTCGTAGCCAGAGAGTCATCTTTTATTCTTTATTCTACCTCGCCCCCATTTTAAACAGTTGCTAAGTTTTATTGATTCCGATTCCACAAGATCTCTTACATTTTTCCCTTTTATCTGCACTTCCATATATACAATCCTAATATATCACCATCACTTGGCCCCTTATTGATCTCTTTCACCTTCCCCATCCATTCTCCACAAACCTGAAATTCCTAAAAATATGACCACATTACTCACCTGCTCAAGAAATTTTGGTGGCTCCCTATCACCCTATAGACTATAAGTGTAATTATTTTCCATGTAAAGTCATTCATTTATTCTTCCAGATTCATTGTGTATTATGCCCCACCTCATGCACTCTATCTTTTAATCAATCGGACCTACTTCTGCTCCAAGTATGTGTCATTCCACCTTCTGGATCTTTTCTTTGCACAGTCTATTTGCATACATAAAATGAACTTTGTGGCTCCCTTGGAAGTCCTGATTCCCTTCAAAATTGATCTCAGATTCCACCTCCTACACAGCTTTCTCAATCTCATAGTTGGCTTTGGGTGGCATGTGTGTTTCTATTCATTTACCTGTGATTCTGTTTCATCCCACCAGTGGACCAAATCTTGACAACAATGGTGGTACCTCTAGTATTTATTGCTTTTCATAAAGCATGTGCTCATTATAAGCTTGTTTTATTAAATTCAATGGAATTACAATAAATTCCAGAGGAAGAGAACATTTCACAAGTCAGAAATACAAGAAAAGCTTTGCATATAGGGAGGCACCTGTGTTGTATTTAAGGAACAATCAATGGACCAGTTTTACTGGCATGTCGAGCCCAGCTGTGATTTGATTTGAGTTTATTTGTCAGTGGTAGACATTGATTTTGTCCTTTCTCATGTTATACATTAAGCATCAGTGATATCTCTCCCTAACAGAACAATAGACTAAGTCCTATGGAATTTCTTAAATAGAAAACAAATCTCTAATGAGGAATAAATTAGGTGACATTTTAATGGATCAATGGCTTAAGCTTTCCAGCTGCCTCAAATTGTAATAGTCAAAGCCATAGAAATTACTTTTCGCTCTTGCTTCTCTCATGCTAAAGCAAAAGTTATTAAACTTTTATGTCATGGACCCCTTTGTCAATCCAGTGGAACCTTTGTATCATTCTCAGAGGAATGTTTTCAATATAAAAAAAGACAAAAAAAAAAGACAAAATAAAATTACAAAGAAAAACAATTATATTGAAGTAATTATCAAAATATTATTTTATTATCATTTTTATGAGTTCTCAGGTCCTAGGTTAAGAACTAAACCATAAAGGTTCTAAACTTCTCCAGATGTACACATTTCCTCTTCAACCCAGATGAGAATGAGGTTCCAGCATTACTAGTCCTCCACACCCACCTGTTTACTCTATATTAGTTCTTCCTTTTATGTCCTATTTTTATGAGATAATTGCTTCTTCTTGCCTTTTCTACCCAATTTTGTTTTTCAGAATTACCCCATCATTCACAACGTAGTCCCAATCTTCTTTCAAACTACCTTAGTAATGATGACAGTTTTAAGAATACTGATAACATTTTCATATACAAGGAAACAGTTTTACCTGAATGAGTGCACTATAATTAATCTCTAGGGTTTTTCTTTCATTTTTTCTAGATCTCTTATATTGAATTTTCCACTGAGTTCTGGTCTTTTTGCTACAAATACCAGAAAGTCTTTCAGTTCATCAAATGTCTTGTTGTTTTTTTTTTTCCCATTCAGGATTATATGCAACTTTGCTAGGTAAGTTATTCTTGGATGCAACCCAAGCTTCTTTGCTCTTTGAAATATGAAGTTCCAAGATGTATACTATTTTCATATAGAAACTACTAGATCTCTTCAAATCAACTTCCAAAGATGATTATGGAGAGAGGAAAAGAATG
>CM053581.1:10095435-10173964 GCA_028627135.1 Pseudochirops cupreus | reverse complement strand
TATATATCCTAAAATCTCTTTGTGATGGCAAAGAACTGGAAATTGCAGGGATGCCCATCAATTGGAGAACAGTTGTGGTATATGATTATGATGAAATACTACTGTGTTTTAAGAAATGATGAGCTCAATGGTTTTAGAAAACCATGGAAAGAATTGGATGAAATAAGGAAGAGTGAGATGAACAGTACCAGAAGAACATTGTAAACAGTTACAGCAATATTGTTTTAAGAATTACTTTGATTGAATAAATTACTTTGTTTATCATAAATACCCAAATTAGCTATGAATAACATATGAAGAAAGATGGTATCTGTATTCATAGAAAGAAGTGATAAAGAGATGTGTAGAATAATTTTACACATGCGCACACATTTATACATATGTGTGTGTATCTGTGTGTGTGTATGTGTGTGTGTGTGTGTATGTGTGTATAATATATCCTAATGGTGGTCTTCTCCAAGGTAAGGGAAGAGGGAAGAAAAAAAGAGAAAAGAAATTTACATGATAACTTTGTTGTGTATTTTAAAAGAATAACAGGTTATTCTTAGTAGATTTGTGGTTTTATGTGCAATCATCTTTTTTATTATATTATTTTATAAAAATGTTAGTTTTATTCCAAAAATTAAAAATAAAATTAATTTTAAAAGAGAACTAAGGAATAAATGATAAAGGTTCAATTTTATCATTCAAGAATTACATTTCCATAGAACTCCTGTGTTCATCAACAGAGAAAGAGATCAGCTGATCTTTCCCCTTTCACCAAGGGAAACAACCAGTGTGAAGTCCTTATTACCCCTGGCCTGGAAATGAGGTGTGTTAATTTTATGTGTATCTTAACCTATACAATTTATCAGTTGTTGGGCCAGAATTAAGTCTGGGAATCAGAGGAACCTCAAAAAACTGGGAAACAAGTGGTAAAACATCAGGTCTTTTTAGATACTTAGTGCCATTTTTTTATCATCTTCCTAAAAGTATTCATTTTCGGACTGACTGCCTATGATATTGCAGACAAGGTTTGGACTGTGTATTATGGTTTGTTTTTTTTGACTTTTCAGTCATTTTTCAGTCGTGTCTAACTTTTCATAACCTTATGTGGGTTTTTCTTGGCAAAGATAGTGGAGTGGTTTGCCACTCCCTTCTCCAGCTCATTTTACAGATGAGGAAAGGGAGGTGAAAGGAGTTAAGTCAATTGCCCATCATCACATATGGTAACTGTCTGAGGCCAGATTTAGACTCAAGTCTTCCTGACTACAGGTCTAGCTCTGTGTTTACTGAGCCATCTTGCTACTCCATTGGTTACCATGCTTGATCCTCCAGTACTTCTTAGCAATGTAATTTCATGTGTGTGGGACCTCACTCAACCCTGTAGATGGTTCTTTATCCACATCCACAAGATTACCTGGTTGTGGAAGGAATAAGTTAGCAATTGGTAACTAGACTAATCTAATTCTTTTTAGCAAGGTTACTAGATAAGTATATTAAAGTAATGTTATGGATATCATTTAGATATAGTTCATCAAAAAGTGGGGGTTTTTTTCCTCAGTTTTTCATGATATGCTTATGGACAAGATAGAAATATATGAATTAGATGACAGTTGGAATAAAACCAGATTGAGGGAAAAAACAACAAAGGATCATTGGAGTACATCAAAGCCATAACTAAAAAGAGTCTAGATTTTTTTTCACATTTCAAGAAACCTTAGAACAGTGGTTCTCAACCTTCCTAATGTTGTGACCCTTTAATACTTGTATGTGGGCATATCTGCATGTGGGTGGACCCACCTGAAGAGGGATAGAGGAGCAGTGTCTTAGTTCCTAAGACCATCAGAAATACGCATTTTCTGATGGTCTTCAGTGACTCCTGTGAAAGGGTCATTCGACCCCCAAAGGGGTCATGACCCACAGGTTGAGAACCACTGCCTTAGAAGAAAATTCCCCTGAGCCCTTAGAAGGTAAAGTGAAAATAGAATCTATGGACCACCTCCTGAAAGATTTCAAAATGAAAACTCCCAGCACCATCAGGGTTAAAATCCAGAGCTTCTATGTCAAAGGGAGAAAATAAATAATGCAAGAAGCCAAAAAGAAAGAGCTGAAGTACTGAGGAGCCACCACAACAATAACACCCAATTTAGCTGCCACCACGATAACGAATGAGAGAAACTTGGAATGGGATGTTCCACAAGAAAAGAAGAGATAATGCTACAGAAACAAAAATGCCCTAGCTAGCAAAACTGAATGTAATCATCTGAGGGACAAAATGAATCTTTGAGAGAATGGAGGACACTCAAGTATTTATGATAGAAAAAAGAGAGCTGCAGAGAATCTTTGAAGTTCAACATGGGAGTTAAGAGAAACGTGTAAAAGTAATCAGGAATGAACTGCTTACACTCTAGCAGAGTGAATTAATATATATGTCCCCTCTGAATGCTATGATCATCAATGGAAAGTCTGAGAGTGGTTCTATCATGTTTTAATGATACTAAAACAACAGAACAAGAGGGTCAGAAGAATATACTGCAAGAAGGAAAGGAAGGTTGGGGGAAATTATCTCAAGAGTACAAGTCTAAACAAACAAAGAGGAAGAGGGGGAGTAACTGACAAATGAGCTTCATTCTCATCCAGATTTATCTAAGGAAGGAAGAATATACCCACACAATTGAATACAGAAATGCGTTTCACTCAAAAAGGAACTAGGAGTGAAAGAAGAAACAAGAAGAGGGAATGAGAGGGAAAATATGTTGAGTATAAATTACTCTTCATCCTGAGTATTGGGCTCAGGTCTTGACACCATGTCTTGGGAAAGATATTACTAATCTGAAAAACATTGAAAGGAAGGTTATCAGGATGACCAAGAGCCTTGGAGTCATATCTGTTAGGTTAGGAAATGAATAAAATATTGGATTCAGATTTAGGAAGATCTGGAGTCAAATTCTGCCTCAGACACTTGATTGCCTTATGACCCCGGCAATTCCCCTTAACGATTCCAAGCCTTCGTTTTCTTATACATAAGTGATGAATAATAATAGCTTTTGCCTCACAGATCTGTGTTAAATATTACCTTAAAGCACTTTGAAAACAAAGTGCTATATAAATATTGGCATTGTTGTTGTTCCCATGTCATGTAAAGAATAATGGAAAGACTGGTTGAAAAGTGCAGCTTTGGAAAGATGGTGTGTGTGTTTGTGACATGATATCTGTCTTCAAGTATCTGAAAAGTTCTTACTGGAAGACTGATTAGATTCATTCTGCTTGGCTCCAGTGGACAAAAATAGGAGAAATGAATGAAAGTTTCTAAGAGAGAAATTTAGGGTTGATATTAGGGGAGAAATCTTTTAAAATAACTTTCTAATTCTATTGGAATCTTGTTTTTCCTTTTTGCTTTTCCTCTGAAATTACTTTCTGTCTACTCCACATGTGTTACTTCTACCTACATATATCATTTCCATTTGAATAGTCTTAGGAAGATTCTGAAGATCACCTGGCAGGAGAAGATACCAGACACTGAGGTCCTTCTTTGAACTAAACTGCCAAGCATTCAAACTTTACTGCAGAGCACAACTCTGATGGGCTGACTACGTTGTTCTAATACCAAACATATACTTGCCAAAGAGGTTTTTATGGAAAACTCACACAAGGCAAATGATCACTCTCTATAGAACTTTGGAATTAATCTGTGACATAGGAGACCCCTGCATAGGTCTTCCCATCATGGTATCCCCTCATCAGAGAAGGTTCTATGCTCCATGAGCAAAGCAGATTTGAAGTATCTCAAAAGAAACTTGAGATGTGCAAATTTAGAGAATCCACCCCCAAATGTTCACGTGGACTATTTGTGTCCGATCTGTGGTAGGGCATTTTGAGCTCATTGGTTTGATCAGTCACAGTTAAATACTTGTAACTTGATTCTAGTATAGTGATGTCATTTTTGTCCTCTTCAAGAACAACAGACAATAACCAACTTCTACCTGTTTACATCTCTCCTCGTTGAGCATGAACCTCTTTAGCATAGGAACTGTATTTTTACCTTTCTTCCCCCCTCTCCTCAGCCCATACCATGGAGCCTTGCACAAAGTAAGCAGTTAATATCATATTGTTGGCTGGTAAATTAAGGGCAAAGATTGCAAATTTTGCTGAACTGTAATCCCTATGAGAGCAGGAATCTTCTCATCTAAACTTCATTTCCCACAGTGCCTAGCCACAATGCTTTGTAATGGTTCCTAATAAGGCTATTGAATTGTATTGACCAGAGAACTTCCTTAAAATTAGATGTAATAGGTAATCCATCCAAATGGTTGCAGGGTTGGCAGTCAGATAAGATTAGGTATGTCCCTCAAATGACATAGATCCAAGGAAGATACATAATGATCTAATGAAGGTTGTTCAGTCTTTTGTCATTATTGCATCATTGAAAGAGCACTGCTTTATAGAAAGAAGGAGCTAGATCTGAAATAACCCTTGAAGACTTCTAGCCCTACTGCTTCATTCTGCTGAGTAGGAATCTGCAGTTTGGACACATAAAATGACACATAAGTCCAGACACATTAGCTAAGGTCACATAGGTACTAAAAAGTAGAGATCAGAGTGGAACCCAGGTTCTTTGACTCTATGTCCAGGGTTCTTTCTATCTCACACAGGCCTCTCCATTCAATTCAGCAATTAGTTATGACGTGTATGCTATGTGTGTAAACATAGATTATAGGCTGGAGGGAGAAAATGACAAAAAACAAAATGTGTCTTACACTCAAAAAGCTTATATTTAATGTGGAGAAAATGGCATCTTCTAAGCCTAACTCTACCAAAGGTCCTGACCAAATATAAACCCCCACTGATCCCAATAGAGTATATATACAAAGTTCAAGGTCAGTAATATGTGTCTTCAGAGATATCATCCTCAATTCCTAATCCCCATTCCCTCCCCTCAGTTGCCAAATCCAATGAATTGCCATATCTTGTTGCTTCTCCATCCTCAACACTCCCTCCCGTATGGCCCCTTCTCTCTACTCCTGTAACCACCTAATCCAGACTTTTATCACCATTGCCCAGACTATTGCAATCACTTCCTAATCTGTCCTCTAGCATCAAATCTCTCCCCACCCCCAAAGCATCCTCCCCAGAGATTCCAAAGCAATGGTTTCACTTCCTTACTCCATAAATCCCAGTGAATTCCTATTACTTTAACAATAATAATAATAGGTAACATTTACCTTCAGGAGTACAAAGCACTTTACCTGTTATCTCATTTGATCCTCACAATAACCCTGAGAAGTAGATACTATAATTCCCCCCCCCCCCAATTTACAGGTGATGAAACCAAGGTTGAAAGAAGCTAAGTGAATTGTTCATAGTCACACAGTGAGTAAGTGACTGAGAATTTAGGTTCAAATATGAGCCAGGATTGGAACTCAGGTCTTACTGACTTAAAATTTAGCACTCTATATACTGTGCTATCTAGCAGTCTCCCTAAGATCATATATAAAATCCTCTTCTTGGCACTTATATGCTCCCCATTCTGCCCCATTGCAGTTGAGTCGAACTAAAGAAGACCACAAACCTTCTTAGGGTTCCTCCAACCAGATTTATTTCACACTATTGCCTTCACAAACCTGACAGGGCAATTGAACTGGCTACTTGTTGTTCCCAGAAACTGACATTCTACTCATGATTTTGACACCTTCCTTCTTGCTCCCCACTTCTGTCACTTGTAATATTTCGCCACTTTCAATGTTTACCTCAATTGCCAGCTCCCATGGTAGGCTTTTGCAATCTCCCTACTAGCTAATGCTTTCTCTCTACTTGAATCGCCAAGAATTTATGTGTGTTTCCATTTTATCACTCCCAGCAGAATGTAAGGGGATCAAGGGGAGAGCCTTTTCCTTTTTTGCTTTTGGGGATCCCTGCATAGAATCATAGAATCATAAATCAAGAGTGGAGAGACTCTTCTGAGACCATCCAGAGGGACTGAAGACCTAGGAGCTTGAGTGATTCACCTAAAGTCATACCGATGGGGTCATAAAGCTAGATAGAGCTGGAAGAGCAATCAAGCCATCTAGTCCACATCTTTCAAGGTACATATGAGGAAACTGAGGCCCAGGGAGATCCAGTGACTTACCTAAGGTCACAGAGGTTCAAATCCCATGACTCCAGGGCTAACACTCTTTTGATTATGTCTCATTTTCTCCAAGCACCATGCTTAGCATATGTTGTTTTTTGCTGTACAGTCACTTTCAGTCACTTTTCTTGGCAGAGATACTGGTTTGCCATTTCCTCCTCCAGCTCATTTTATAAGTGAGGAAACTGAGGCAAATGGTTTTAAGTGACGTGCCAAGAGTCACAAAACTAGGAAGTGTCTGAAGCTGAATGATGATGAGTCTTCCTGACCCCAGGTCCAGCATTCAATCCACTGCACCACAGAGCTACCACCTGCATAATATATAGTAAATTGTTTTATTGACTTAGATAAGATTGTATTCAATCAGCTGTGTCAATCAAGTCCTTACTGACCCATTCTTCTAAGATGGGAGGGCTTTAAATATAGACCCAGTGATGGGTCACAGCTCTCTTCTAGAATGAGCCTGGCTCTATCTGGCAATCTGGGAAGGCTCATTCAATCTAAATCAAATGGATTGAATGAGGTTTTATTGAGTTCCTACAAAGCACTGGAGACAAAAACAAAAGGCAAAAATGAAAGGTCCCTTGTTCTCAAGGAACTTACAATGGGGCTGGGGAGTTTGAGGATACAATGACATATATACAAATAAGTAAATGAAAGAAGTTAATATCAACACAAAGAAATCCAAAGGAGTTTTGAGAAGGAGATATCATTAATCACCACAAAAGTCATCACCCATATCGCCATTATGTCAGCCATTTTTCATCCATAACAGCTATCAGAGGCCACTTATTATGTCAAAGACAGGTGGCAATCTTCCTTGGTGGAGGGACTACGCACACCATAAAAACTGCAGACCATTGACCAAGTAACCCAGCATAGGCAACAATTCTGAGTGTCAGATATTCCGTTATCAAAGGCAGGCACTGAAGACTTATGAACATAGAAGTAAAACTGTCAGAGCCATATATTAAGGAGATCACTTTGATCCTTGAAGGCCCTCCCTGAACATCTTTAAGCAAAAGCTGATCACTTTTTAGGTGCATTTTAGTAATGACTATTTGGAGGAATGTGGATTAAAACAGATGGCTGCAGAGGTCCCTTCCAGTCCTGAAATTATATTATTTAGCAGTGAAGAATGGAATGGAAAGAGAGAGAAGAGTCAAGGAGATCTGTTAGGAAGCAATTGAACTTGTCCATGTGAGAGGTGATGACAATCAGAATTAGGGTGCCAGCAGTGATGTGGAAAGGATAGGGGGAAATGCAAAAAGTATTGAAGAAGTAGAAAAGATAGGACATGGCAACTGGTTGGACCGAGAAGGAAAGAAGGACGGAGAACAATAAAATGACAATATTTAACTAGCTGACTTTTAAGTTCCCTTCCCCTCAGATTCTACAGTCTGATTGTAGCCCTTTCAGGACTCTTCTACATTCCCCACTGGGCTGGATCCCCAGAAGGTGGTTTACCACTACACTCCTAGAGCTACAATGTTAACCCTATGTTAACTTCTAGTAAGTGCTGCTGTCAAGGTTACTTGCTATGTTTACAATTAATATCAGTTGGTCAGACTTTAATTAACTTTTAGAAAAGTATATTTACTTAGGTGATACAGCAAGAACAATTGGTATAAAATATCTCCCCCCCACAAAAAAAAATAAAGTCTAGAGAACCACCTCTTACAAGTACATGCAAGTTCCTAGGTGAGTGGGAAAACTCAAAACTCCTCTTTCCTAGAAATCCTTTCTTGAGTCCAAAGCCTCCATTCTCTTCTGCTACAAACCCTGTTCTTTGAATCTGTGCCCTTGCTTCAGTGGTTGTCTTTCTATACCAAACTCTAGATTTTTGTTCTCAGTGGGTCTCTCTCTGCTCCCAGTAAGATTTGTTCACTCTATTGGTCCATTCTCTCAGATGACATTACCAAAGAGGGGTGGGGGTAGGAGGGCAAGGGTAATTAGAGAGAAAATCTCTTTCCTATCTCACCTAAGGGTAATTTCTTTTCCAGAACTCATTTCCTTTCTGGTTCACTGGTTGTCTAGCCAAATCTTAAACTGATTCAATTGCTAAAATCCATTCCCTCTTTAAAACCCCTGGAGGCATGGTTGCCTTCTTTGGTTTTTGTTGTAACGTCATTTCAGTCCTGTCTGACTCTGTGACCCCATTTGGGGTTTTCTGTGCAAAGACCCTTTAGTGGTTTGCCATTTACTTCTCTAGCTCATTTTACAGATGAGGAAACTGGGGCAAACAGGGTTAAGTGACTTTCCCAGAGTCAAGTAGCTAGTAAGTGTCTGAGACTAGATTTGAACTCAGGAAGATAAGTGTTCCAGACTCCATGCCTCTGTATCAAATGTTCCACCTAGCTGCCCCTCCATTGGTCAGCCAATCAGCTTTTCTCTTCTAGACCCAAATAAAGAGGTTCATAACACATAAGCAGATGGCAGAGTATAGATCATCTTTTTTCACATATTTAAATTTTGCTCGTTTTTTTATTTTGTTACAAGAAAGGAGGAGTAGGTGTAAGAGAAGGGATAATCTGGAAATTTTTGGAATGTAAAAACAAAACAAATAAAACTACTGAAAAACCTTCATTGTATATGGTTGATTTTATACATCATATCTTGTAATTACATTAATTGAGGCAATAATGGATCTTCAACCATCAACTGTTATCCTATAAAAGATAATTCTGAAATTCCTAGATGGCATGGCAGATGATGCCCCTATCAAGAAAAACCACAGAGGCGTTCAGAGGTGCAGGGCTGGAGAGCAGAGGGAGGACAAAAATAAGCTTGCTTTTGGTCATATTGAGATTGAGATGTAGGTGGGACAGCGAGATGGAGAGCCCCAGCAAGCCCTTGGAAACGTGGGACTGGACCTCTGAGATATGGACATGATTCTCTTTATAGTTAGAAACTTAGCATAACATGATCTAGATGTGATAAAGACAACCTTGCAAAGTTTGGGTTGCTTCATTTTGACAGGTCTGTCAGAGTTTAGCATCTCATGAAATATATTTCTACCACCTCATATTTAGCATCAAAGTCTAATTTGTAATTTAGATGCTCCTGTTAACAGAACATTCAAAGATGAATAGGGAATCATCTCAAGTGATTGCTGTAAATGGAAAGAATAAAAATATTAAAACACCAATCAAGCCTCTCTGTGAGTTCACCAACTATAAAGAACATGAGCACCATTGAATATCAGTTGGATAGCACCTTACCCTCTCTGCTTAACATCACATTTTATCTATAGGATACCAAGCCCAAAAGGTATTTATGAGAGGGAGAAAGTCATGATGTAGTGGAAAGAAGAATGTGCTTGTACCTAGATTCAAATCCTACTTTTGCTACTTCCTATATATGTAAACCAGAGCAAGGTATTAAAATTCCATGAACCTCCATTACCTTATCTATAAAATGGAAATAGATAGATAGATAGACAGATAGATGAGATACATACATACATACATACATACATACATAGATGATAGATAGATGATAGATAGATAGACAGATAGATGATAGATAATCTGTCTAGCACTTACCTCATAGATTTGTATCCTTAACTCTGTGTCTGTGTCTGTGTCTCTCAAAAAACAAAAAGAAAAAAAGATATTCTGACAATATGACATGAGGAGTCTGGTCCACTTGATGGCTGTATGCCTGTGATGGTGATAGATATACACAGTCAGTTGTATGAGCACCATAGCATACAGGTCAACTTGTGAGGTGGGATTGCAAGTTAGTCCCAAACTGCAGAGGTTCAGGTAAACAAGATCATGGCATTGTTGGCACTGATCTCTTCCATGGGCTCCATTACCAAGCCAAACTACCCTATTTCTTTTTCCACAGACTTGGCACACTCTATCTCCCACCTTCATGTCTTTGCGTTGACTACCCACCATGTCTAGAATGCTTTTCCTCCTCACTTACATATTTTTAAATATCCGACTTTCTTCAAGATTCAGTACAAAGGTGATCTTCTGTGAAAGACTCTTCCTGCTGCCTCTAGTTGCTGGTAGCTTCCCCTCAACGTTTCCTTGCATCTACTCCACATGTGTCTTATATGTTCTGTAATATAAGGAGGCATTGGGTAGAATAAAGAAAGACATCTATGCTGTCCTCATTACCCCTCACAACTAAAAAGAAATCAGACTGAGAACTCTGTGACTTCCCCTCTTCGGGGCTGCTTGGAAGCAGGACTTTCTCCTCTACTCCTCCTAGCCATCCCCACTACATAAAAGTGGCAAAGTTTAGCATCCTACTAAAGCTTCACACCATTCATGGCACCATGTCTCCAAACAGCTCATTCTTCTAAGGGAAATCTAAGGATGTACTTGCACTGAGTTCAAGGTTTAGGGTCCAGAAATGCAAAGTTATGGGATCATTCAAGAAAGTAAACTGTGTCATAGTAGTCTCCTAGGAAGCCTTTAAAACTCTTCAGCAAGAACTATAAGATTCTAGCATAGGAAAGGTGTAAAATTCAAAGTCTCTTTAAAAGTCATCTAGTCTAATTTCATCTTACAAATGCAGAAACTGAGACCTATGGAAATTAAATGATCTTTCCAAGGTCATGGGATGGGGAGGCAAAAGCCAGATTGTGAAGGGGTGACTGTCAAGTAGGTGATGAGAGAGTGACTGGCTCAAGAACTTAGTCCCTTTTGAATTTGCTTAGCATGAAGTAGTACACATACCCTTGGCACCCCAGGACCTGACCCCCTAGCTATCTACCCTGCAGTGAACAAATATAATGCTGCTTCACCCTTAGTTAAGCTGAGGAGCAGAAACTGCCTCTGTGGTCACTTGAGCCCAATTCAGGTGCCCCCCCACCCCACAAGTGTAGCCAGACAGCTGGTCTCTCTTTATTTTACTACAGCCTTAATTGCAACAGAAATTTTACTGCTGGGACATGCATGGACTTGCCTGTTTGCTGTAATGTAATTAAAGACAAATCTCTGTCCAGCTTGCCCTGGAGTACTAGCTGCAGGAATAACCTCGGTTTAATTACAATAACCAGATCCCAGGTAGGAATGATCTCATTCATTTCAACAAACATTTTTAAAGCACCTACTATGTGAAAGTCATTGGGCAAGTGTCATAGAAACATTTTATTATTAGTATAATCATTGTCGTGTTGTCATTGTTCTTGTTAGATCCTGGAAATTCAAATGAACACTAACCCTAATCTCAAGGTACTTACATAATAATACAGGAGGAGATCACATGCACATTTTTTGGCATTGGAAAGATCATTGGCTCTGCAGTCAATGTACCTGCACACAAAATGAGAGTAACCTGATGCCTACAACTGTGTATTCTAATGAAGTTTCCTCACCTGCAAAATGAGGGACTTGAACTCAGTGGCCTTCAAATTTCTTTCCAGTTCTTGAACTTTGATCCTTTAGTTTGAACAATGTTGAAGTGAGATGTCGATGACCTGCAAAGGAGAAGTCCAAGCAAGGGTTTTAAGAAACGTGAGGTGAGAGAGATGGCCTTCACTCCTTGGGGAAGCAGCTGGAGGGAAGGCTTCATGGAGGTGAAAGGACTGCAGTTGGACCTTGAAAGAAGCGGTTTGGAAACATACAAAGTGTCTGCTGCATTTTCAGTGGTATATACAATACTGGGATTATGGGGTGAAGGGAAAATATATTAAACTTGTCAGAAGAAAAAATTGCTTACATTGCATTAAGAGGAAGATATGTCCTCTCCAGAGAGGAAAGGTAGTCTGAAAACTTGCTCTGGAAGGTCTTAAATGCCACAATCAAAAGAAAACAATGAAAAGCCAACCCCTCCCTCCTAGAAAGAGTATATATACTCTGTGTTCTAGAACACTGACTTTCTAATTGTCTTAAATGTGTATATTCCATCTCCTCAATCTTGTTTTCTCTGGTTGTCCCCCATGCCTAGAATGTTCTCCCTCCTCACCTCCACCTCTGGCTTCCCTCGCTTCCTTTAAGACTCCTGTCTAGTCTCATCTTCTGAGAAACCTTTCTTGCCTCACCTCCACACACATACTGTCTTCCCTTTGAATAATCACCATCATTCTGTATGTTACTCTGCGTATGCCTGCATGTTACCAGTGTGCCTCTCCCATTAGAATGTACATTCTTTGTGGCTCATGCTTTGCCTTTTTTTGTAGCCTTAGCACAGAACAAAATTCCTGAGGAGAAAGAGCCCATCTATCTCTTGACAGAGAGGGGATGAATTTGGTATGCCGATGGAGACATGTTTTCAGGGGGTTTGTTTTTGAGACTGAGTTAAGTGACTTTCTTAGGGCCACAGAACTAGTTAATGTCTGAGGCCTGAATTTGAACTCAGGTCCCCATAAGTCCAGGGTCAGTGCTCTATCTGTCACTTAGCTGTCCCAGAGTCATACTTCTGGACATGGCCAGTTTGAAAATTTCATGGTACAGATGACTTTTGTGTATATGTGGTATTTTGTGTATATGGTTCTTTCATGTATATGGTACAGATATTTTTTTCCCTTTTCTTTTCCAATGGGAAGGAAGGGAGAAGGGACAAAAAAAAAAATTCTTGTTAAGTGAGAAACAATTCAATTCTTTTTTTTTTAAAACAAATAGGTAAATGAATGGATAAACAGATAAATGACAAATGGACAAATGCTTATTAGCTAATTAGATTTGTTGTTAGAGGAGCCAAGTTTGAAACAAGGTCCTGCAACTAACTAACTAGGTAATCTTAGGTAAGTCCCTTAACATCTCTGGTGCTCAATTTCCTCATCTGTAAAATGAAAAGGTTTGAGTAGATAACTGTAATTAAGGCAGATTTTTGTTATTCTTATACTTTAGTTCCCAGGAACCATAGTTGATCTCTTGTTCCCAGGGTTCTCATGGTCATGGTTCAAAACATCTCTACCAAGCTTGTGCAACATTATATAATGATAAACAATATAAACATTCGTGCATAAAATTGTAAATATCCACTGCAGCTGCACAGGGAAATATAATGGTGAGACAATGTAAACTTGTTAGGCTATTGTTGGCAAGATGCCTTCTTTATCTCTTGCCCTATAAAGCAAGTGGGTACTGGTCAGTAAGTGGGCAGCCCTTAGGGTTGAATGCACAAGCTGCAATGCTGTGCATGCCTTGATTAGCCCCATCAGGGTGGGGGGGGATCAATGTTTGCCTCAACTGGCCCCCATTGAGGCTTGAGGGGATTTGGGAGAGTGCACAAGTTTGATTGACCCCATCAAGATGTGGGAGTATTTCCCCCCCTTCTCGTTGAACCTTGCATGAAGGGTGATTAGGGAATGTTGTAGATGTTGATGCTCCCATTATCAACAACTCCCATTGAAAAGACTAGACCAGAATAAAGTAAGGTTATTAACCCCTCCAAAACTGTCTTCTTTTCCTTCCTCTCTGACCAAATTAAGAGTGAACCTGTGATAGCTGCCCTTCTGTATGTTTACTTGTCTTAGCTCCAAATCTATGATCTCATAGGCATAAAGAATTTGCTTTCCATAAGTCCACTCACAATTCATTACACATCTCTTGGCAATGACAATAATAAGCTAGCATTTAGAAAGCGGTTTGCAAAATGCTTCACTGAGAAGTTAGGTGAATTTACCAAGATTCACACAGTTAAGTATCTGATGCAGGATTTGAACTTGAGTCACCCCTAAGGCAAACTCTGCCAAGTAGATCAGGTCTCTCTAGTCTGTGGCTACAAACAAACAACAATCCCCACCCTCCCTGCATTGGAGGGAGAATTGGAAGGAATGCTTTCTAGTGGTTTATTCTGAGTCCACAAGGTGAATTAAAACAAGCAGTTTAAAAATGGCCCCATAAATCCCATTTTATTACTGCCTAAACCCACCTGCAAACTCTTGGTACTTGTTTTCAGAATCCCCCATCCTTCTGCTGTCAAATTGATCTTCCTTTCATTAGTGGACTTGGCATGGCAGTGCTGGCATAGTCTACTCCCAAAATCAATTACAGGGTGGTAATTGTGAGCAATGGCTTATTATTGTCAGTGGTAAGAGAATGGGCCAATGGGCTCTTTTATGAACCATTTGTAATTGTTTCCACTGGCTCTCCACTACTCCTATGCATACCACCTCCTCACCTCAGCAAATCTCATTTGGAGGAATAAAATCACATGAAACAGAGTGCTTGCTACAAGTTCAAATGTTGTGTATGAAACCATAAAAGGAGTCTTCCCAAGAGATTGCTTTTCTGCCCATGTATGTATTTTTAAAGTGCTGATGGGCAGTGCAGTGCACACCATGAAGGCCAGATGTGACTGTCCTTGTATGGTCTACTGGTATTGGCAAAAATTCCTGAAAGCAATTCAGCTCTACCTGCTCACTATGGACAAATGTGTGAACTTCTGATCCTAAATAACTAATAGGAGTAAAGCCATTCACATTCAGAAGCTTTCAGGATCAAATGTGTCAATGGAAATAATACATGATAAAACTTTAATAAACCACAGAAGCATCAGATATCATTGTTTGTACTATTCTAAATGGTGATATAGGGAAACTTGGAATGGTGGGAAGAGAGCCAACCTAGAGGCTGGGAAAAGCTGGGTTCGAATTGTGCCTCTGATATATATTGACTGTATGACCCTGGGCAGATAATTTCCCCTCTTGTTGTGCTAAACAATTCTCTAAGACCATCAGCTGACTAGAGATTGACCTGCTTCAGTGATTTCCTCACTTCTCAGTTCTCTAGACCAATGAAATAACAGGATCTGCTCCTATCCCTATATGGTATAGTAAGATAATGTGCTTTTCCCCCATAAAACAAGTCAAAGCAGTAAACACTTATTATGTGCCTACTATATGCCAGACCAGGCATGGAAACCTGTGGTCTTGAGGCCACACATGGCCTTCTAGATCCTTAAGTGCATCACTTTGGCTGAATCCAAACTTCACAGTATATATAAATCTCCTCAATAAAAGAATGTGTTCTGTAAAAACTGGACTTGGTCAAAAGGTCCCACCCAACAACTAGAAGGTCATATATGGCCTTGAGACCCCAGATTACCCACCCCTATGTGAGACATTATGCTAAGTGTTGGGGATATTAAAAAAACCAAACTAACACCTGCACTGAGGACATTCACCCCACTAATTGAGGAAGCAACAAGCACATAACTGTCCAGAGACAGAAACATCTTCAACCCAACATGACCCAAACTGTGGTCCTGAGGATTTTGCTTGGTTTTGTTTATTTGTTTTAATCTTCACTTCTAAACTAACCCTTCCTTAGGACACCAGCAACCAAGCTTCACAGCCCTGTAACCAAGGGCCACCTTTAGCTTTTCCCACACCTTTACTCTCTTTAATCAATCAGTTGTTATGGAAAGAACAAATGATGAGGCTGAAAAAGTCATGTTGAATAAGAGTATGGAAAGCTCTGAATGAAAGCCAATATGGTTATGACTCAGAAGGTCATAGAGAACCATTTTGAGCAGAGGTAGTATTCACATGCCCAGGTCTATGAATAATCACAATTGGTAGGATGCAACCTTCCAAGGAGATGATGACTACCTCCTAGAATAATTCATCTTTCCCTAGTTAAATGCATGTTATTTTTATACCCTCCCAGCACTAAATCAATGATTCTAAGAGAACCTATAACTGGCCCAGAAGGAAGCACAATGTAACCAGTCTAATCACAGCTAAGGATTTCTGCAGAATTCTTAGGGAAAAAAAGGCATTTCCTAATTATTGTGCATCAAAGTGAGGGGTGTCAGAATTTAAGGATGACCGTCTGAGAGACAGACAGCCCAAGACAGAGAGAAAAGAGAGAGGGACAAATAAGAGAAGTGAAGTTTAAACCAGAGATAAATAAATTCACAAGTCAATAGTACAAGGAAAGGATCATATAATAATTGAAGAACAAAGCAAGGTCTTTGAAAAGCTGTGAAAGGGAAAGCAAACTTGGAGAATCGGTGAGGTTTTTTTTTTTTTGTAAGTGAAATCAAGTAGAGCAAAGACAAAATTTCTGGATATTTTAAAACTTTCTCATTTGCATCATAGTAAGTGGTGAAATTAAAATTTGATTCAGGAAGCCAAAATAAGCTATTTGAGGAATTAAAATTAATAACCCAGAAAATCTGAGAACTACCTTCAGTTTATTAGTTTTAGTGGTATACTCAACATGCTAATTGCCCTCAGAATGGGAATGTGGAAGTGGTCCTTGTAATTCTGAATTTGGGAGCAAGATAGCATAGTGGAAAATAAGATCTCTTTCTTAGCATTCAGGGTTCAATGTTTCTTTTGGTTCCAATTATCTCACATTTCTAATGATTTTAGAAAAAAATTAAAGGTATTTGTTTCCCCAAATAAAGCCCATTGTTCTCAGACCCCTGTTCTCCCTTCCCCAACCTGAACCTAGGGGCTCAGGTCTTCCTGTGCTCTAGGATAAGGTCCTCTTATTGGCAAAGAATATAGTAAAATATGGCCCAAAAAGTTTACTAAGCCTCTTTTGTGTGCTGAGTTCCATTTTGCCCTTTGGATTAGATACAAATGTTGAGGTTTAAGGTTTAGGGGTGCTCAAGACAGCAAAATACCAACCCACCACATCCTGCCAAATGAATTTGACTCAAGTCTTCTCTCAACCAAAGAAAAGCAGAGTTTATTAAAGGTTTGCCATAAGGGGTAGACCCTAAAGGAGCCTAGGTATCTATGATGCTTGTATTGGACAAGAGAGCCAGAATAATCTGACACAGAGTGAGTTTGTGCTAGATAATTCCTGGCAACCTCATGAAGGCAAGATGGAGTTTATATATAGAAAAATTGTGGGAGGGTTCTAGGGATGTTCTACAGGAGGAGTTTGGGGAGGAGTCCAATAAGATCAGACTCCAGTAATGAGATTAAGGGTGGGAAATAGCTGAAGGCTACCTGGAGATGACAGACAATGGAGGGCTAAACTAGTTTAAGGGTATATTTTGGGAGGATCAAGAGTGGGAAGTAGCTAGACAATGGAGGGCTAGGCTAGTAACAGAGATTTGGGTCTAGTGATGATGAAAGTTTTATGGCCTCAGGCAAATTCCTCCTCAAGTGGGAAGATTCAAGGAGAGTTCAAGGGGGTTCCCCTGCAGCCTGTACCCCATCACTGAGATTAAAAAAGATATGTCCTTCCTCTCATCATGGAGTTCACAATCACTGGAGAAATATGACATTGACATATATAACTATGATAGAAAATATAACATTGTAAATCCAGAGAGGGAAAAAGCCAACTCTTGGTGAAATCTGAGGAAGAAGGTAACTATTTATCTAGACAGATGAGGGTAAGTGGCATTCAAGTTGATTTAATTTTCATCTCCATCTTTTGTTGAGTCAAACTTTGTCCCCATGATGAGTTTTGCTTAAGCTACTTTGATGCACTTTCAGTGTTACAGACTATCTTCTTCCTACCCAGACACAGACACACACACAGACACACACACATATACACACACATACACTCACACACGCACGTGCACATAGACACGCACTCTCTCCTCTTTTGTCAAATCTTTCCATAATTTGAGGGTTTCAAATTAATTTTTTCTTCCTTTTATCTAATTATTTCCTTCTTTCCCTCTTTTTGTGCCTTCACTTTTCCCTCTAATTAAATGGCTAATTAAAAATTTGCTCCTTCATTTTCCTCCCAACTTATGGCTCCCAGTTTTCTTTTTCTGTGCCCTTTTCTAAGTTTTTCTTTGCTTTGTTTTCTTCATTAACTCCCTTTCTCCTCTACTCTATAATCATATTGCCTAATTCATGTCTGTTTGCCATTGATGAGTCTTTCAGTTACAATCAATTCTTTGTGATCCTCAGTACCATACTGTCCATGGTTTTTTTCTTGGCAAAGATATTGAAGTGGTTTGCCATATCCTTCTCCAGATTCATGTCCATATCCTCATTTATTTCTTCTTTAATTTCTCTTATACTTCATGGGGTTAAGATTTGTATTCTGAAATTTTAAGAAATATTGTTTTCCCTCTAGAAATCTTCAGGGTGCCTCCTTTCCCCTCCTTAGATTACCTTGTAACTCAGTTTCTGACTTTCCCATTTGCCAATTGATATACTCCCAAGATTGTGTTATAGATTGCCTCAGCCCCCACCCACAGTGGAAAATTTAGGATTCACTGACCTACATCTTTGTTTTGAGTAAACTCTTAGGGAAAGAGGTCAGCAGAATTGGCCCATCTAAGCTCTAGTCCCTTTTCCTTCAGATACAAAAGCCCTTCATATTTGGCCCCTTGTTCCAGTTCCTCCTTTGGTTCCCTTCCTTTATTTCTCTGTTGCAAATAAATAAGATGGGGAATTTGAAGAGAGTCCAAGTCTGTGAAGCCTTGGGTGTAGGGAGAGTCTCTCAGCTAGGACAAGTCCCAGTCAGAAAGTGGTACACATACACACACACACACACACACACACACACACACACCAATACAATATTCACAGTGCCCATGGAGTTAATGAATATGCTGTTATAGTTGTGAATCACAAAATGTAACAGGCTCTCCACATGGAGGACAGAACCAAAGCATTTATTCAAATACCAGAAAACCAAATCCCCAAACCAGAAAGCCAAATTCATTATAGTAACCACAAAGTTGGTACACATAACCAATGCAGCAAAGACACACACAGACACACACACACAGACACACACCTGGGTGTGTGGGGAAATCAATTCATGCTACTTGTTATAGGATGTTGTAGAATGTATCAGCAAAGGCAGAAAGGAAGTTCACTTCAGGCCCTGGCACAAGTCCTAGGATCAGTTCATGAGTCTCTATGGGAAGTGCCCACTGCTGTGAGAGATCTTGCATTTGACTGAACATTTTAAGAATTAGCACTATCCAGTGTTCAATCATAACAATCTTCTCTTGCTTATGGTTCTCTCTTCTTTGTCCTATGGATTCAGCTATAACTTTTTGACAACCTGTGCAAATCTTTTCTTTTTTGAAGATTTAAAGACTTACCAATTTCTGTAGAAAATGTCTAATCTATCTTTTATCTTTCTAGTCCTATGACCTAGAAATCTTTGAGCTGAGATTTTTTTAAAGGATCAAATTTAATTGAATGAATAATATCAGTCTCCTGCTATGTATCAGACACTATGGTAGGCATTTGAGATATCAAACTGAGGAGGGGAGAAGTCATTTATTTTACTGGTGATAAATCCACACAAAGAATTTCAGCATCAAATGTAATCTCCTGAAAGGCAAAGACTATTTCATTTTCGTCTCTGTATCTCTAACACCTACCACATTACTTGGCACATAATATATGATATACACTCAGGAATTTGAGGAAGGAGAGACCAAAAACAGGTAGAGAAACTGAGAAAGGCTTTGTGTAGGGAGAGGAACTGAATTGTTGCCACAGTGCATTCTGGGAATGACAGGACAGTTGTGTAAAGGCATAAAGCAGAGGGGGGAGAGTATACCATATGTTGGTTACTGCAAATGAACCAGTTTGGCTGGAATATATAGTAAAGGGGAGTAATATACAAGTCAGGAGAGGTAAACTGAGGATGAAGAACATTAAGTGCAACAGTGAAAAGTTTATATTTTATCCTAGTGGTGATAAGGAGCTACAGAAGTTGCTTGAGCTGGGGAGTGACAACATTAAACCAATTCTTAAGAGATATCAGTATGGCTGCTAGGTGGATGATGAATACAGAAAGGAAAGAAGGGGAATGGGGGGGGGGGAGGGTTAGGGAAGAGATTAGAAGGCTAGTCCAGCTGAGAAGTGAAGAGGGCTCAAACTAAGGAAGAAGGGAATGAATTAGAGATTAGTGAAGACAACATCACCAAGACTAATTGAACAGTATTTCCACAGAGATAAAGCACATATGCAGATGAATTTAAGTTAAGATGCAAATTCATAAGAAGTAGGAATATGCAAAACAGGGAGATCGCTGTCAGTTGGTGAAATGAGGAAAGGTTACCTGGAGGAGAAGAAACGTTTGGGGACTTGAGAGAAATTGATTTCAACATGTGGAGATGGGGTGGGAGAAAGCAAGAAAACATAGATTGGAGCCCAAATGTGTGTATTTAGTGTCATCTAGTAAAAAGAGCTCTGGATTTGGAATCAGGAGACTGGGGCTCAAATTGTTGTCTTAACACTTACTAGCTGTGTGACCTTGGATGAGTCACCAAAACTCAGAGCCTCAGTGTCTTTGTATTTAAAATAGAGATAATAATAATTTACGGGCAGCTAGGTAGCACAGAAGATAGAGGGCCAGGCATGGAGTCAGGAAGACTCATCTTCCTGAGTTCAAATCTGGCCTCGGACATGTACTAGCTCTGTAACCCTAGGCACGTCACTCTACTTTGTTTGCCTCAGTTTCCTCATCTGTAAAATGAACTGGAGAAAAAAATGACAAACCACTGCCAAAACAAAAAAAAAACCAATGAGGTCATTAATAGTAGGACATGACTGAAAACAACAATAATAATCCTTAGACTCTCTGCCTCATATGATGACTATGAGGAAATGCTTCCTACATTTTAAAGTCCTATTTTAAAACTGTGATTTACTATGATGTATCAGGGAAATGAAGGAAGCAAAAAGTACCAGAAAGATTCTAGTCTGAGATGAAGGTGAAAATGCATGTAAAAGCTCAATCTTGGAAAATAACTGCCAATGACAAATTAAAGTTGTTGATCTTTATTTCAGTATCCAACAAAGAGTCATTGAGGATTGGGGGATAAGTAATCAGAACTTTGCATCCGGGATTAAACAGTAAATACACAATTCTGCAATCCTTCAGAAATACACTAGTTTATAAGATTCAAGACACACTTCAATTCATGGTATTGACAGTGTACACTTCTGTGATTATGGTTTTACTACCTGATGGCCATAATTTTCTCATAATAAACATTGTCATCAGCTTCCAGAGCATTCTGATACTTAACTGTTATTTAGAGAGAAAGCTTTTAGTCTAAATTGTGGATGTGAAATGAAAAAAGACAGAAAATTTGAACACTGAAAGATTAAATCATTTTTCTAGTCTCATTTTTGATGACACTTTTAAACTTTTTATTCTTGAAATTAGAATTTAGAGATGGAAAAAAGGCAAACTGAATGAGCTGAGGAACACAGCCTCCTAAGCAAACAGATGAAATTGTAGCAGCACCATTAGAGTGGGTTGCATTTCTGGCCCTGGCTGGTGACTCCAATGCCTTATGATTGAGTGTTACTTCCTTGTAGGACACAGGCAATGTTTGGCATACTTCATCACTCTGTCTCTGCTGGGGGCCACTTAAACATTTCTCTATCTCTATCACTTATTCCTTATGTTTTGGCTTTATCCAGATGAGCCATTCAATGAAGATAAGCTGCAGAAAAGGTCAGAAGGAAACACAAATGCAAATTATTCCTGATGTTTTGTTTTTTTTCTCCTCAACAGTTTCCCAATCTCCATTCCTTCTCACTTGGTTCTGAATGTCACAATCATCATTTGCTGAGTGGAACCATCATTTAGATCAAATTTAAGCTGGTTATCTTCAGTTTCACCATATAAAGGCATCTCCAATCCAACTGCAAAACCATGACTATAGATGAAATGAAGCTTCCAAGCACATGTGGTCCCCTTGGGACAGTGTTTACAGACACATAGCCCAGAACATGTTGATGGTAAGAAGATTGAGGATAATGGAGTTAATGTTGTTGGGGTATAAACAGAAGTTTGGGTTGTATCTGACTCTCCAATGTTTAAACGGGGCAGCTTAAGGAACAGACAGATTGCAGAATCTGATGCCTCAGATGCCATCTAATCCAGTTGCTACCTGGAAAAGGATTTCCTACATACCATGCCTGCAGGTCTACATGAATGAATGAAAAAGTATTTTATAAGCAGCTAATAGAGATGATGCTCAATACCTATCTGAAGGGTCACTCAGAATTTCTGTGAAGGTCTCCATTGAGTGGGAAGACACTATCTCTCCAAGAAGCCCTTCTTACCTTGGGAGAGCTATTGTTTTAGGTGTGGGAAGTTTGCTGGCTTTTTCCCTCGTGCAAACACAAGTTTGCCTTTTTGCCACTCTCACCCACTGTTCCTGGTTTGGCCTCTGGACACAAATGAAACTAATCCAGTCCTTCTTAACATTACCAGTCTTTCAAATTTCCAAAGACATCAACCACATAATACCCTAATCTCCTCTTCTCTAGGATTTTGTTGCTGTTCAGTCGTGTCAGATTCTTGGTGACCCATTTGGTTTTCCCATTTTTTTTTTTGCAAAGATACTGCAGTGGTTTGTCATTTTCTTCTCCAGCTCATTTTACACATGAGGAAACTGAGGCAAACAGGTTAAATTACTTCCCCAGGGTCTCATAGCTACTAAGTGTCTGAGGCAAAATTTGAACCAAAGAAGATGAGTCATCTTGACTCTAGACCTGCCATTCTATGCACTGTGCCACCTAACTGCCCATGTTCTCTAGGATAGGATAGTCATCCTCAATTCCTTTGACTGATGTTCATATGGCTGTTCACCATTCTGATTGCTTCATGAGGACTCTCTATCAAACCCCTGGTCATCTTACGAGGCCAAGAAACATTATTTTGTCCTCCTTGAAACCTTACAATGCTAGGGAACATTTATGTAGCTTCATTTCTCTGTTGGCTCTACTTCCGGACTTCATCAGGTTCTCAGCATCCTATAAGATCACATCACGCATTCTGCCTTGACACCCCTTTCCCTGGAGTCTCTCTCTTGTTCTGACTAGAGAGGATGGAAGGTGGACAATAGAAAGTTCCTCTTATCTTCCATTGAAGGAGGTGCTCAGGGCTGCCAAATCAACTCAACATTTCCCACCAGGATGATGCCACTGGATTTTAGTGCCCTCCTCTCCATCTCCACCCCCTTTTCAATTTCTAATATGTGTTGTCTTTCCCCACCCTTTGATTAAGAGCTCCTTGAGGGCAGGTGTTGCCTTTTACCTTTCTTTGTGTGGTTCAGGCCTGGCACATTGTAGCTGATCAATGAATAATTATTGACCGATTGACAATGCCAACCTAGACTAGCTCTGCAAGGTAATGAATGAGTACTGAGAAAAACCTGTTACCCTGAAGCTCCATATGCTAGAGGCATGGGCAATATCTCTCTGTAAGCTGATTAGTTCCGAGTTATTAGGTGACCACACCCTTCAACTGGAGTCACAGCAAATGACGCTAATGGTGACAAATGGGAGCAGTCAAAAATGGGAATAATGGACGCTCATTTTATTTCTCCTCCTTCATCCTCCTCCCCTTCCTCCTCCTCTTCCTCTGCTTCCCCCTCCTACTCTGCTTCCTCTCAGGTATTCTGACAATAAATTGGACCAGCCACCCTTAGCACTTGCTGAAGTCCATGGAGCCGTATTCCTGATCCATGACGAGCTCACAGAGAGATACAGGGATAAACACACCATTGTTGCCTGCTGAGATCTCTGTAGAGGCCAAAGAAACATCTACTGAACAGCATCCAATGAGGTGATAAGGATTTCAATAGAAAGCAAAGGGAGCCTCTAACTTTAAGTGGAAAAAAAAATCTGTTTTCCACAAATGTGAAAATGCAAGCTGCTGAAGTGGGGAAAAACTAACTTTGTAGAGAAAAGAAAATGAGCAAGCCCTTAGAATGCTCAGCAAGAAGGATGAGTAGGGAAGAGCCTTGGACTTGAAGGCAAAGGAACCGAGTTTCAGCACCAGGTCTATGCTGCCCTGCTGAGAGACTTTGACTGAGACACCTCACCTCTCTGAACTTCATGTTCCTTATCTGTGTAATGGGCATCATGGCATGTGTATACCCCATATCACTACACCATTGTGAGAAATTAAATTAAACAAGAAAATACTACTATAGAATAGTAGGAAAATAGGCTAACTGTACAGTCAGGTGACCTGGGCTGTAATGCCTATTCAGTCACTTACTTTCTGTCTGATTTTGAGCATGAAGGCTCAAAGACCTGAGTTCAAATCCCACCTCACATACCAGCCTTGTGACCCTGGGCAAGCTAATCTGGCTTAACTTCAGTTTCCTCATTTGTATAATGGGGTTAAAAATAGCACCAACCTCCTTCCTTGGTTTCTGTAAAGATCAAATGGAACATTTGGAAAGTGTTTTGCAAACCTTAAAATACTATGTATTTTCTAGCAACAATCATTATTCTTATCATTATTTTTTTTGATCTTGGAAGTAATAGAGAATCTCTAGTTTATTGAATAGGTGGGTAACAGGGTCAGAGCAGGACTGTGTAGGAAAATCACATTGCAAATTGTATGGAGAATGGAATAGGGAGAGATTTGAGGCAGGTCGACTAATCAGGAGGTTTTTCCAAGGCACAGGAAAGAGAAAGTGAAACACTGAGCTAGGAGAGCAACTATGTGAATAGAGAGAAGGGGATATATGCTAGAGATACTGGCAACTAATTGAATGTTCAGCTCAATGAAATGAATTAGGGATGTGAACCTGAAGGGCTAAAAGAATGACAGAACCCTTAATCAAAATGAAGTTGGGGAAAGGGAAAATTCTTAGGGGAAACACGAGTTTTGTTTTGAATAAGTTGAGTTTGAGATGTACAGTTTGCACAATTGTTTGAGATGTATGGCTTGAAGTGGTAACAAATGACTGGAGCTTGGAAGGAAGGTTAGGGCTGGACAGATAGATTTGGGAATCATCAGCATAGATAAAATCATTAAGACTATTGAGCTGTTGTGATCATTCAGTAAGTATAGAAAGAAAAGAGAGAAAGTCCTGGACTGAGTTTGGGAGGACCTCATTCCCCATCATTGAGCATGAAGGTGAAGGTAGAGCAAAAGAGAGTGAAAAGGAGCAGGCAGTTAAGCAAGACAAGAGCTTAGGTACAAAAATGAAATGAGGAGATGTTGTCCAGGACAAGAGAGTGAACAACTTTGGCAAAGGCAGCAAAGAAATCAAGAAGGTTGAAGAATGAGGATGAGCTATTAAATTTGGCTCTTATGAGATCATTGGTAACTAGAGAGAAAGCAGTTTCAGCTGAATGATGAGGTTGGAAGTCAGACTGCAGAGAGTTAAAGACCCAGTGAAAAAAGAAAGTGAGAGACTGTGGATTGCTTTTTCAGGGAGTTTCAATGAGGAGAAGATTTTGGGTTGTTTTTCTTTCTTTGTTTGTTTTGTTTTTGATGGAATATTTTAGTGTGTTTGACAATAGCAGGGAAAGAACCAGTAGATAAAGAGAGATCAAAGATTAGAAAATGGAAATTATGGGGCCAGGAGGAATGATGAGAGAGAGTCTTTGTATTTAATAATATATGTTCATCTTGTATGCTCTCAACCTCCATGAGAGTTGGAACTCCTTGAGGGGAAATAAAGTTTCTTATTTGTATCTGTAAACTCAGCACTTGATCAAGGATTTGAGGAATATTAGGTGCCTAATAAATATTTAATGAATTTGATTGAGGTAGAGCTACTCCAAAGTATTGTGGACTACATTAGAAAGTAGCATGTACCATCTCATTGGAAATATTCAAATAAAGGCTGAATGGCCAATGTATTGAAAAGAGGCTATTTTGTCAAGTTTTGGTTGGATTAAATGACCTCCATTTGACTGCCAAAGCACTTTTCTAACTAGGTCTCTCCCCTTCCCAAATAGCTGTCTCAATTACCTCCAAGAACACATATAAAGGAAGTCCTCAGCTTCCCTTTGGAATGCCATTATAGCCTGAGTCAAAGCTACTTTTCTAGACATATTTTAATTCCTTTGTAACACTAGTGTCCAGCCCAACAGTCCTTCTTCCCATTCTTCACACACATTTCATCTCCCACTGCTGTTCCTTTGTACAGGGTGTTGTTCATGCCTGGAATGCACTTCCTCTTTAATTCAGTCTCTTGGAGTCCCTCATTTCCTTGAAAGCTCATCTCAAGTGAAATTCCAAATGATGCCCCATCTGAACCACCACTTTGTTGTCTTTATCGTGTACATATTTGTATCTACTCATAGGTATGACAGGTGGTGTGGTATAGCGTATGGATCAAAGTAGGCTTGATAACCAGGAAGATTTGAGATCAAGAGCCACCTCTGATAAACCTTGCCTTTGTAAATGTTGGACTGCACTGGTAAAAGGAGTTCTTTTATCATCTACAATTAGTTCCTTCTGTCAGTTAAGCTATAGATCTAATTTCTCTTCCTATCCTATTTACACATATGCATGTTGCCTATCCTAATAGAAGATAAATGGCATGAAGAAAAGGATTGTTTACTGTTGTCTGTCTTTCCTCCACACTTAGTGTGATACCTGACACAACACAGGCATTTTATAAATGCCTATTGATTCAAAAATCCTTTTCTTCTCTTCATATCCCAGACTTAGATACTAGTGAAGTGACCATGACCACGTCATTAATCTCTGTCCAGCTCAGTTTCCTCATCTATAAAATGAGGTAATAATAGCACCTACCCCCCAAGATTGTTGTGAGGATCAAATGAGATAATATTGGTAAAGCACATTGGAAACCTTGAAAAATTATGTAAATGCTAGGTATTATTATTAATCCTTTCTTTTTAATTTCTTTATCAGGGAGTGAAAGACTGCAGTGGAAGAAGTGATTGTCTTTTTGCTAAAATAGACCAAGAGGTAAATGCAATCAGAAATTTTTAATCAGTCACAAGAGGATACACTGCGTGCTTAGTAAAAGTCACTTGGCAAGAATATAAGAATGAGTTTTATAAATATTCATGGGCATTCCTCGATTATCCCAGCATAAAATTCATGATGCAGTGTTCCATGGTTTATTTGATAACAATGAATCATTTAAACCATGAAAATCATCAAATTTGTAGACTGTTAAATATAGAGTAAGTCGCCAATGCAAATGCCTTCCAATAAACTCTTCAACTGTGCAGGCATCTCCTGTTAATGCTGCTTCAGTCAGGTCTGTGGTCCAATGCATCACCCTTCAAGGTCCAAGTCAAATGCAGCCTGTGCCATCCAAACAGCCCTCCCCTCCCTCCTCCCCCCCTCCCCCAGCCCCCAAGCTGGAAGAGACCTCTCCTCCGATCTCATAGAACTGTAGGATTTTCTGGGTTCTCTGATCTCAGAACCTTGCTGTAGAATGTTGGCTCCTCTCCAGACATCATTTCCTTATCATTTTCCTTTTTTTGTCATATTGGCCAATCTGATAGGTGTAAGGTGGTACCACAGAGTTGTTTTGCTTTGCATTTCTCTAATCAATAGTGAATTAGAGCATTTTTTCCATATGACTATAGATAGCTTTGATTTTGTCATCTGAACACTACCTCTTCACGTCCTTCGACCATTTGTCAACTGAGGAATGACATATTCTTATAAATCTGACTCAGTTCTCTATACATTTAAGAAATGAAACCTTTATCCAAGCCACTTGCTATAAAAAAAAATATTTCTTAGCTTTATGCTTTTCCTCTAATCTTGGTCTCATTGGTTTTATCTGTGCAAAAACTTCTTAATTTAATATAATCAAAATTATCTATTTTATATCTCATAATGTTCTCTATTCCTTGTTAGGTCATATATTGTCTCCTTCTCCACAGATCTAACAGGTAAACTCTTCCTTTCTCTCCTAATTTGTTTATGGTATCACCTTTTATGTCTGAATCATGTGCTCATTTTGAACTTATGATGGTATAAGGTGTGAGATGTTGGTCAATACCTCATTTCTGCCAGACTGTTTTCCAGTTTTTGCCAAATAGTGAGTTTTTGTCCCAAAATCTGGGGCCTTTGGGTTTATCAAGTACTAGATTACTGTGGTATTTACAACTGTGTCTTGCATACCAAATCTATTCCATCATAGCAAATATTTAATATCATTGACTTGATTCGACTTCACCTTGTGCGGTTTTTGTTTTGTTTTGGTTTTTTTTGTGCATGTATCTCTAGCACCTTACCACAGTGTCTGATGCATATATGTATGCCTATGTTTGTGTCTGTGTGTCTGTGTTTGTATGTATGTGTGTGGGCATATCATTTCAATTGTTTTAGTCAGGTCTAACTCTTTGTGATCCCATTTGAGGCTTTCTTGGCAAAGATCTTGGAGTGGTTCATCATTTTCTTCTCTAGCTCATTTTACAGATGAGGAAACTAAGGCATACAATGTCAGGGACTTGCCTGAGCTCTCTCCAAAACTCCTCAAACAACCTTAATTAATGCCTCAAAACATATTCTGGAGCAGCAGAAGCCAAAAAAGGATGGGGTGAAACAATTTCCCAGCTTAAGACAACTTAGAAGGTAGGCAGGAAAGGTCTATTGCACAAAAAAAAAAATTGAATCTTGGGAAAGTGCACCCTTCACTCCAGAAGCAGAGTCACACTTTAGTACTGTGTTAAAACTCAAGAAATGGTCTGGGAAAATGAGCAAACAATAAAAAAGATCCTGACTATAGAAAGCTACTACAGTGACAGGGAAGATCAAAACACAAACTCAAAAGGGACTGAAGCAAACAGTTAAGCAATTTGTTCAGTGATAGTGCCAGGTAATAAATGTTTGAAGCTAGATTTGAACTCAAGAAGATGAGTCTTCCCAATCTCAGGTTTCACACATTATCTATTATACTACCTAACTGAGCTGTGATTTGTCCTTCATTCTCAATGAGGACCATGGCATCAGGGAGAGGATGACATGACTTGCAGTTGACTTGGATCTGAGTGAGGGGAGCTGTGCAAGGTCACCAGCCTCACTTTCTCCTCCAAAGCCATCTGGGTCCAATGGCCAGATATTGATCAGGATGACTGAAGATGGCCCAGGATGCAGCGGGAGACCCTGGCACTTTTAGGCTAAGGCTTATTTGGTTTCTCACTTTGAGTGAGGTAACACTCATTCAGTGAATAGGCCTCTTTAAGAAGTGAATCAAGGGATGGCCCCTTTAATAAAAAAAAAAAATCAGCCTGGGAGTGGAAGACCATCAGGGTTGCTAGCCAAAAGAGAAACAGTTACTATCTACACTCACCCTGAGCCAGGAGAACCCAAAAATACACATAAAGTTGAAGAAACTGAGACTTCCCCAAAGTCATGCTGGTAGTAATCAGTAGAGGGGGGATTTGAAGCCACGCCCTCTGACTCCAGAGCCCATACACTTTTTAAAGCACCACATGGCCAGCAGGAAGACTAGTACAAGGCAAACTGTTTAACCAGCAGGGGCTGTATTGCAGTCTTCCTTGGTCCAGTCTAGGGAATGAAACAAGCTGTCCTTGCCTTTGAAGAACAATTCATGATGGGAATAAAAATATGTTTTGTTGTTGTTATTGTTGGGGGAATAGGGTGCAGAGAATAAGAGATTAGCTGTTACAACAAAATGGGTCTATTGAGTGAATAGCTAGTATGAGATACCAAGAAACATTGCAGTACTTTTCACAGTGGTTGGCACATAGTAGGCCCTTGATAAATGAGTGTT
Source organism: Pseudochirops cupreus (assembly GCA_028627135.1). Taxonomy (NCBI): domain Eukaryota; kingdom Metazoa; phylum Chordata; class Mammalia; order Diprotodontia; family Pseudocheiridae; genus Pseudochirops; species Pseudochirops cupreus. The sequence goes on along the minus strand of CM053581.1, from coordinate 10,144,497 downwards.
GATTTGACTGGAGGCACACAATAGGTCAGCAGGACCAGGAGGTCAGCAGTATCATCTGGTCAGAATCAAAGGGGCAAATAGAAAATTATGGTCCCAAATTAGCCAAGAGTTCAAAAGACTTATCAGCCACAGAAGCTGAATCCTGTATAATAGGTCACATGTCTAGAGTTCTTTTTAGAGATAATAGTAAAGTACTCCCCACATTTTGTCTCATTTGATCCTCAAAGGGACAGGGTTTCCTCAGACAGAATAGGGGAAAGGGACAAAAATGAGCAATGTGTGACTCTCAAGTTATGCGGACCGAGGCAATACATGACTAGGGTTTCATTGTCTTAGTCCAAGGACCTTGTCCATGACCATATTGTCTCCTGACAATATCGTAGTGCAGAGGGGACTCAGGATTCTCAATGGTTGTGCCAAGGGAGTCTAAATTCTAGTAGATTTTTCTAGCACATAATTATGCTTGTTTCCTGGGGATTCCAAAGTCTCTGTCTGAACCATCTCAGGGCCAAAACAATTGCCTTCAGGGACACATCCCTCACTTGACCATGAGCCCTCAAAAGCAGATGCTTTCTTTGTTCTTCTCAGCAACCCCAGGATTCAGGACAGCACCTGACTCTAAGAGGAACTTAATGAATGCATGTTGACTCCAGTGCCTTGAGCCTCAGCAACTCAGGGAAATTATCTAATCATCTGTAGAGAAAGGTTAGAAAACACTTGAGGAACAAAACAAAGGAGAAATTGTGCGCTTTACAACTTGACTGAATAAATGAATAAACATTTGTAAAGGGCTAACTCAGTGCCAAGCACTGCTATGCTGGAATGCAAGGGAGTAGTTTTTGCTCTCAAAGAGTTCCCATGCTTAATGGGAGTGGGTGGCAGGGGAAACTATTTGAGGTTGGAAAGTCACAAGGATGGCGAGCAGAACTATAAGGCAGTAGACTGAGACACACTCTCCAGTAGTGATTGATTTTATTATGGCCCTAAAACAATAAAGGAGGGGTGATAGGCTATGTTATAGAAGGTCCAAGTGGTTGGTTCAGTGGGAGAGCAGCTGACAAGAAGGGGATCAGAGCAAAACACTAGATATAGTTAGGGATGCTATGTGCAAGATTCAACAATCAGGACAGAAAGGTAAAACAGAGAGGGCATTGTACTTGAAGTCAGGATGACCTGGATTTGAAATAAGCCTCCTACCCTGACTATTTGTGTGACCCTGGACAAGTCACTTCACTTTGCATCAGTTTCTTCATCTACAAAATAGGGAATATCTATTATATGGCCTCTAGGATTCTTTCTAGCTCTAATCTATGATTTTATTGTCTCAGGGTGGGGTTTCAAGAGCTGAAAGTCTTAGTCCTCCAAGTCATGGTCTCTGCTCTGAGAATGCAGCTTCAGAGGAACTTGTGAGAAGACAGTCAGGTATCAACACTCCTCAATTACTACATCTGTTTCCATAATCTTACATTTCTTGATTTTTTTATATCTGTTAATGTTTCAGTAATGTTTAATTTCAGGTACATTTGGGAAACATTATACTCGACATTAAATAGTTATAGAAGCCCTGGACTTCTTGAGGGGATCAATAAATCAGAGGTACAAATTGCATGTGAACAAAGTCAAAGAAAACTTCATTGAATTCATCAATCAATCAAAGGCATAGGAAGGGGAGACATTCACAATCTGTAGGACCTGCAGAAAATTGCAAACCAGCTCAGAATTAAGATTTCATGTAGCTTTGAAGGATAGAGGAGAGAAGAGTCTAAATGAGCCCCTAAAAGTGAATTATGGAGGAAGGGAGAAGAGGAATAGGGCGCTATTGTCTCCTTCCCTAGTTGGTCAAAGGATTACCTTGTAAGTTTCAGAGAATGGAAGAATTTGAAAATTCTCATTTGTTATGGCAGTATTGTAAGGACAACAATGGCTAGAAAAGGTGTGTGGTAAGAACCCAAGACAAAGTAGACACAATGACAAAAGACAGCTTCAAACTCTGAATTCATACCAAAGGGAAACTCCATGAGAATCCACAAGAGGCAAAAAGAATTTTGAGCTTCCAAGAAGTGTGAAATTCCAAGAATTGTGAAAATATCACATGAGTTTTCTAAATTTGACACCACTTGTCCCTGGATTCTATGTTCTGCTGTGAGAATATCTCTCCACTTTGGCAAAGGTGGGGCAAAGACAAGTTTCACACCAACTGTTCTTACTATATGGCCTTAAGAATCATCTTTTTCTAAAGGCTAACTACATATGTTTAACTAAATGTTATGAACTGATAATTATAAGCAGGAAATGCTGATGAAGACTAACACATTATAATATTGGAAACCCATCTCCCAACACAATCCAAAAGTTATGCTTAGAACCTGAAGGGAGATGTCACCTTCTGAGGACTCAACATGGCATGCAGATGAGATTAAGGAGAATGACTCCTGAGAATACCAAACCTTGTTTCCGCTAAACCAAGAAAAGGATCAAATGTGGCAATCAGAGAAATTTGGCATGGTGGGGAAGCAGATGTCCTGGTTCCCTAGATTAGCCCACTAGAGCTGAATATAAACTGAGACTAGAGAAAGACAGTTCTTAGTGATTATTGTCCACCTATTCCCTTTAGGAGTTTCCAGGAAGGAACATGTATGACCTTAGTAATCCACCATAAACTGACCTATAGGCAAATCTCCATTTCCAGACGTATAACAGCCTCTAATTTTCCTGTAACTCATTGGATCTCTGCTTTGGACTTGTTAGTCAATATCTTGCATGAGCTTTGTTTGTGTATGCCTTCCTTATTGTAATGTAAACTTCATGAGGGCAAGAACTGTCAGAACCTAGATAGTACTCTCTATATAACAAGTAGTTAATAGTAATTTGCCAAATTACATTAAGTACAGATGGGAAAATAGAGGTCCAGAAATATGAAGTGATTGGAATGAGATCATTCAGTTGGCCAAAGTCTGGGATTTTATTAAGTGATTATTTTGCTAAACACAGAGTGGGCTCTATAAGGAACAAAATACTGCCCTACTGCCTCTTAGTGCAGAGTTCTTCTAATAATAACTGACATTTATATGGGACTTTAAGGTTTTGGTTTGAATTTCCTGTTTATTATGATCTTAACAATCATCAAAAATAGAATAGGATGATACAGAAAGTCACAAAACTGTTATGTTTAAGAACATATTCAATTTCATGTTTGGAACAAACTTCTCTGATTGTCTTGCCCCTACTTCAGAACTTCCTTCTGTATATTTTTTTTTTATTTTAATTGATTTGTTTATTTATTTTTGGTTTACAAAATTCAGTTCCACAATCCCTTGAGTTTCAAATTTTCTCCCCTTCCTCTTCCCCCGACCCCAATGGCGGCATGCAATCAAGGATAGGATCTGCAAATACTTTCACACTGGATGTTAGTCTGGTTATGTAGAAGGGTTGTAACCAATGGAGTGAACAATGGGAAAGAGGAAACAGAACCAAACATGGAAAAGAAAGAGAGCATGTAGTTTGCTTCAGTCTCCATTTAAACTCTATTCTTTCTAGATCTTTCTCTGAATGTAGACATCTCCCTCCGTCCTGAGTCTTTTAGAGTTGTCTTATAATCTTGCATTGCTGAGAAGAGTCCAGTACATCAAAGTTGGTTGTCACACATACATTGTGTCTGTCATTATGTACAAATTTCTCCTGTTTTGTGTATTATTTTTTCATGCATCATTGATACCCCTTTCTTCCTTTTTCTGATTACCTAACAATTCCTCCTACCCTAAATTTTTTTATTCTAGTTGTATAAGTCTGGAAAAATCCTTTAATCTTTATTGGCCTTAGTTTTCCCAATTATGAAATGGAGATAATAATAGCACCAAACTTCCAGGGTTATTATGAGAATTAAATGAAAGAATACTTGTAAGACACTTAGCATGGTACCTTCTACATAGTAGACACTTCCTCCCTCTTCAAATATAAGCCATTCCTTCTAAGAAGCATAATCATGCATAACAAGCATATTGTCCATATCAGAAAACACATATCTCATTCTATATCTACAGTCCTTCGTTGACAGAGCATCAGTAGAAGGGAAGGGAATTTCATTTCAGGGTTTCAGAAATCATGGTTGGTCACCACACTAATGAGAGTTCTAACATCTTTCAGAACTTTTTTCCTTTAAATCAAGTGTTCTCCATCTATTGTCTACTAATTTTTAAAGCATTTTGGTAAGTGTATTTCTACATAACTGGTTACATTTTAATCCTATGTATTTTGCTTTATATATTTAAAAACGTCATTCTCAGAAAGGGTCCTTGGGCTTCACCAGATTGCCCAAGATGAAGAAAGAGAGGAAGAAAAAAACTCATAGGCTTCATCAAACAGTCAGAGGATCCATGACACCAAAAATAACGTTTAAGAATCTCTGTTTTATAGCATTATATTCAACAAGCAATTTGTTGTCCTTACTCTGCTCATTTAGATCTAATCTTAATCTGCGCATACTATTCTTTCAAAGTTTTTCTAAATCTGTCATAGTTTTCTTTTCTGACCCAGCAATTCCACTGCTAGGCATATACCCCAAAGATGTTAAAAGCAGAAGTAAAGTATTTATACATATGAAAATGTTTAGGGCAGTATTCTTGATTTCAAAGAAGTGGAAACAAAAGAGGTGCCCATCAACGAGAGAGTAAATGAATACATTAGGATATAAGAATGCAATGGAATAATGTTGCTTTAAATTTATCAAAATACTTCAAAAGCATTATAAAAAGGTAGGATTGTATCATGCGTAGAAAACTAGACTCAGGGTCATAAAGAACTGGGTTCTGATTCCATATCATGCACTTACTAGCTGTGTGACTATAAGGATGTCACTTGAAGTCTTTGGGCCTCAATGACCTTCTCTGTTCCTTCCAAGTCTAAACTGATGATTCTCAGATCTCATTTGAGCCTAATAACAGATTATTATTGTCTTCATTCTACAAATGAGGGAAATGCGGAATGCAAAAACTGGTGTAGCTTATTCTTGATGGTATAATTAGAAGACAGTCATTAAGATTTGAGCTTGTGTCTTCCTGTATGTTTATTATGGGCCATCTTGTTTATTTAACCCTTCAAAGTCACTGAGGCAGTGCATGATTAGAAAAGGTAAATGCCCTGGTCATGTAGCAAGACTGAGGAATAACAAGTAAATAGCCTCAAAGCAGTACTGACATTCACAAAGTATTGAAAAAACCAGAGCATTTTGAGCCTCAATGGAAAGGTCTACATGGTGGGTGGAATCCTGGACAAAAATCACACAGTAATCAACTTTCAGATCAGATTTGAAGGCGGCATTTCATTTGAGACTTAACTATTTCCATCTAAATTTTATAGATGAGGATACGGAGACTGAAGAAGATGCCTGTGGTCCCATAGCTGATAAGAATAAAAGGCAGGATCAGAAGCTCATTGTACCTCCCTTGCAGGGAATCTGTGAAGACTGAATAGGATAACAGAGCAGAATATTCTTTACATGACCTTCCTATGTGAGTTGTACCTGAACAGCAGCACTTAATTCCTTCTTGCCCATTTTCATTAAACAGCTTACTTTGGTAGCAAACACAAAAATGCAAGAAGTGCCATGTGGCCATCATTGCTCCTGCCTGAGGCTGCCCACCCTGACAGCTGCTCACATGCATGTGTTTATGTGCTCCTTGGTACATATTTCATGTCAAGATAAGGAAAATGGTAAAGGTGATTGGGAATAACCTTTATCTTTGAGCTTTTTCTTTCTTTCTTTTTCTTTTTTTGGAGGGGGGGGGAAGGCAGGGCATTAGGGGTTAACTGACTTGTCCAGCGTCACGTGGCTAGTAAGTGTTAAGTGTTGGAGGCTGGATTTGAACTCAGGTCCTCCTGACTCCAGGGCCAGTGCTCTATTCACTGTGCCACCTAGCCGCCCCAATCTTTGACCATTTTAATGAGAAATCTAGTACCAGTTTGCTCTCAGGTGAGAGCTAGGGGGTGGAGTCAAAAACTTTAGTGAAAAGACTGAAACTTGGGAGAATTTCAAATGGGGTGATATGTTTCTAAGATAAGTTTTGGTAAGCCTTAAACTTCACAAGAAGGACATTTTAGGAAGATAACTTTAATAGAATAAAAAGAAAAAGGAAATAAGAATGCCCAAGAAATACAAGTAAGGATATTCATATAATGTTTAAAGATCACATATGATACAGATCTAAAACATTCCCTGACAGTGTTCAAGGAACATCTGGAAGTATTCTTCGCGTCTTTACATGGGTAAGTGAAGAGGGGACAGAGTACCAGGTTCAGAGGCAGGAAGGCCTCAGACACTTCTATAGACACATGGATGTTCCTGGGCAATTCATGTAACCTCTCTTAGCTTCAGTTTCATCAGCTTTATAGTTGAATGGATAATGGGCAAAATAATATCACCTAGGGCAGCAAGGTGGCCCATTCCTGGGCCTGGAGTCAGGAAAACTCATCTTCCTGAGCTCAAATCTGCCCTTAGACACTTACTAGCTGTGTGACCCTGGGCAGGTCACTTAGCCCTACCTGCCTCAGTTTCCTCATCAGTAAAATGAGCTGGAGAAGGAAATGACAAAGTGCTCCAGTATCTTTGCCAAGAAAACCTCAAGTGGGGTCATGAAGAGTCAAGTAACTGAAATAAGTGAACAGCAACATCATCTAACTCATGGAGTTTTTGTGATACGCATAAGAGAAAACATGTAAAGAATTTGGCAAAACTTAAAACATCACATAAAGGCAAGTGGTAGTACTGGTAGTAGTGGTACTAGTAGTGGTAGTGATGGTAGTAGTAGTAGTACTTGTAGTAGTAGTAGTAGTAGTGGTTGTAGTAGTAGTAGAAGTAGTAGTAGTAGTAGTAGTAGTAGTGGTAGTAGTAGTAATATTAGTAAAACAATTCTATTAATCATAGCCTGGAAATCAAGGCCGTACACTATCACTTGATAGATTATCATATAAGAGGCCTTCCACTGCATTATGGTCTATCACCAGTTGTCTTGACTTTTATCTTGCCACTGCATTTCAATGACTCTGGAGGAGAGAGCAAGGCTGGTGACTTTGTGCATCACTTAAACAAAATTTGCACAAGTCAAGACATCACTTTTGTGATGTCATTGGTCTTCTGAGGTCAAATTTGAAGTTAGACTGAAAAATATAGTCATTTAACCTGGGTTCAAATCATAGCTCCATTACCTAACATCTGTGTGACCTCAGGAACCAGACTTCTCTGAAACTCAGTGTCCATATCTTTAATCTGTGGACATTGTTACTGAACTAGATAGTCTCCAATGCTCCTCCTATTCTAAGTAGCATTTCTGTATATTGCCAATGTAAGGAAAAGGAGTGGAAGGTCCACACGTGTAGTGAGGGCCACCTGTGGTTAGGAATTGTCCTTGTGTATGTGACTCAAGAGAAACTGAAGAGACATCTCTAGCCTCTTCTCCCCACACTCTTCTCCATGGGAGACCCTCATTCCTTCAGGAAGGGAGGCAGGAGGTTGGGGCTAAAAGGCACTACCCTGCTCTCTTCACAAAGAAAGAATATAGGGTTAGAAGTTAATCTAAGGGATAAAACCAGGTCCGATCAAACTTTGGTCACTTTGTCATTGGAGGGAGGGAAGCCCTCAAACTCTATATTGAAGGCTTGATCTATTTCCTGCCTAATACCAGTGTCACAATGAAAACACATTGCAAATAGCAAAGAAATCCATTTTTCTAGATTATAGCAAAAATAGAAATCAGAGAAGGTATACATGTGAAAATACATAGTAGAAAATACAGAATGAAGAAGGTTTCCCATTGGGAGCAAGTTAGTTCAGCTCACTCAAAGACAGGATCTGGATCTCACACAAGCATAATTTCCTCAAAGTCTCCAGAGTAGTGAGCTAGAAATACGGGCATTATAAAGAATTCCCACTCAACTCAGGTCTCCTCAGAGTCTCTTTCTTCATCAATCAAGTGGGGTTTGCCACATCCATCTTTTCTCTTGAAGCTGTAACCCAGGAGCATTGTAAGTGACTTGACACTCAAAGAAGACTTAAAGTTTGAGGAATCCCCAAATGAAACTGACCCTGAAAAGCCCCATGGAGGAAGTAGCTGAGAACTGAATCTCTCTTTTCTCACCAACTCCATCCTACCCCTCCCACAGAACAGAGCATTCATTCCCATCAATAATGAGAGAATCCCCTACCAATGGTCTTTGGGACTGGGGTTACACCAATAAAATCCAGCAGGAAAAGATAAAAAGAGAAATTCCATTTTTTAAATGACAAAAAATACATGTATTTGGGATTTCCCCTGTCACAACATATACAGGAACTCTATGAACACAGTTTACAAAACACTCATTACACAAATAAGGACAGATCTAAATAACTGAAGACATTAATTAATTGTGGGTGGGTCAATTCAATATAATAAAAATTATAATACTAGCTAAATTAATTTACTTATTGAATTCCATACCAAACTACCAAAGGATTGCTCAATAAAGCTGAAAAAATAATAAAATTAGTCTTGAATAACAAAAGGTCAAAAATATCAAGATAATCTATAAAAAGAAGGAAGAGTGTCTAGCAGTGCCTGCTCTCAAACTATATTCCCAAATTATGGTCATCCAAACAAAGAGGAAGGGAGGGGAGGGGGGGAGGGAGGGAGGGAGGGGGGAGGGAGGGGGAGGGAAGGAAGGAAGGAAGGAAGGAAGGAAGGAAGGAAGGAAGGAAGGAAGGAGGGAAAGAAGGAAGAGTGTCTAGTAGTACCTGCTCTCAAACTATATTACAAAATTATAATCATCCAAACAAAAAGGAAGGAAGAAAGGGAAGAAGGAAGGAAAAGGGAAGGAAGGGAGGGAGGAAGGGAGGGAGGGAGGGAGGGAGGAAGGGAGGAAGGAAAGGAGGGAGGGAAGGAAGGAAGGAAGGAAGGAAGGAAGGGAGAGAGGGAGGAAGGGAGGGAGGGAAGGGAGGAAGAGAAGGAGGGAGGGAAGAAGAAAGGAAGGAGAGAAGGAAGGAAGGAAGAAAGGATATAAGGAAGGAGGGAGGGAGGGAAGGAGGGAAGGAAGAAAAGGAGGGAGGGAAGGAAGGAAGGAAGGAAAGAAAGAGAGAAGGAAGGAAAGGAGGGAGGGAAGGAAGGAAGCAAGGAAGGAAGAAAGGAAGGAAGGAAAGGAGGGAGCAAAGGAAGGAAGGAAAGAAAGAAATTAAGATGCTAGAAAATTATTATTATGTGATCTGTACAATAATGTAGTTGGGTATCCTTAATTTTAATGGTAATAACAAATATTTGAATATTTATGGTTGTCAAAGCTTTCTCTTGCTAAGCATCTTCTGAGGGAGATTTAAGCATTTATAGTATTTCCTTTAACTGTCTCCTGTTTAGATATAAAGCAACTAAGCCTTAGAGAGTTTAATTAATAGCTACCATTTATATAATACTTGCTATGTTCCAGTCATTGCTAAGTACTGTACAACTATGTCATTTGATCTTCACAACAAGCATGGGAGGTGGATGTGAATATTATCCTGATTTTACAGCTGAGGAAGTTGAGACAAACAGAGGGTAAATAATTTGCCCAAAGTCAGACAGCTAGGTATTGACTTGACCAGAGTCATAATTAATGAAGTACATTTATTAGAAATGAGTCAATGATAGAAACAGAAACATAAATATGCTTATTATTCTGAAGGACCTTATTATGTAGTTGGAAATTAATACTCATGAAATAGTTAAAGGAAAATTCAAGACTGTATCACATAGAAAGAAAATATATGTGTATGTATATATACATATATAGATATACATACATACGTGTGTGTATATGTGTGTGTGTATAAGCTTGAGCATTTTAAATCATCAAGCCATTCTCTTGGTTGTTTATACGATCATGGATAGATACACAAAGACATGGATAGATAGATAGACAGATGGATAGACAGACAGACAGACAGATAGATAGATAGATATACATATACATATGTGTGTGGTGGTTGTGTATGTATATAAAGATATATGTGTATATATACATATGTGTATATGTGTATATGTCTGTGTGTGCGTATATGTGTGTATCTTCAGAGAGCCTCAGAGATCATCTTGTTTGGCTCCCTCTGATTTTACAGCTGAAGAAACAGAGGACTGGGGAGGACAAGAAGCTTTTTCAGGGTCAAAAGGCAATGACTACAGTGGGATTTGAATATAAGTGGGATTTGAATCTAACCTCTAGATACCTCAATGGATACAGAACTGGGCCAGGAGTCAGGAAGATCTGAGTTCAAATGTGACCTCAGAAACTCACTAGCTGTGTGACACTGGGCAAGTCACTTAACCTCTGTTTATTTCAATCCACTGAAGAGAGAGATGGCAAACCACTCCAGTGTCTTTGGCAAGAAAATTCCATGGTTAGTATGGCCCAAAGGGTCAATGAATGAGTGAACAACAACAACAGCCTCTGAGTTCAAAGCCAGCATTTTTCCCACTGTACTAGCTTAGTTGTCCTTGATCTATAATCCTAACTCCAGATCATTTGGACAGATTTTAAACAAGACCAGTCCTAGCACCAGCCCCTAATGATTGATACTTGTCCCTTTCACCTATGCAGCCTTCAAAGTTCCCATTCATCTCTACCTGGAAGATTGCTATAGCATACCAAATGGTTGGCCTCAAAGCTAAGAGTTATGTGGAGTTTTAATCACTTAAGAGTTAGTTATTCACTTCTCTCTGAGCTTCATTTTTCTCATCAGCAGAATGAGAGAAACAATAGCACTTACCTCACAGTGTCATGAGGGTCCAATAGAATAATGTTATAAAGTATATATCCATGTGAAATATTCTCTTTTTTCTCTCTCTTTAAGCAAAGTAATGAAATAATCATTTGAATCTCATAGTGAATCACTTTTTAAAAGCCTCATCAAGACAATGAATACAACTAAATACCTAAAAAAGCAATAAAAATCAGTTTACTGTCAATTTCAAAAACCTACCTCTCAAATTTGGTCAGCTTTGAAGTAGGAGAATCTTGGGGTGGGGGGCAGTATTAAAAAAAAAAAGAAATCACAATGTTAAAGCTGGAAAAATAATTAGAAATAATTTAATTCTGTAATGGTAAGAAAATTTGAAGATATTCCTTGCCCCTTAATAAGCCTTGGGAATTTGAAGATCTTATCTGACCTTTAATGGACCTCACTTGGAACCCAACAAGAGAAGCTTGCTAGAGGAGGCTTGTTTTTCAGGAAGACCCACACCTTTTGTTACCTTGTAAATAGGTAGTGGGTCATGAAAGTTGTGATGTCCTCTGACCCTGAAGAAGTGTATATATACCCTGAGCTAAGGTTTTGCTTTGAGGCTCACATATGGGGAGAGTTGTGTGATTTGGCCAGATGAGACTCTGGGTAGCCATTGAGTCCCCCAACATTGAAAACTCAGACTTTGGTGCTTCTCTTTCTGGTAACTAACTATGTATGCATGTAATGGTCAGATAGCTAGCAGCCCCGTCTTTTAGTCTGTTGAACTGGGTTCTTTTCTCTGTCTGTATTTTTTTGTCTGCTTAGAATTTCTGTTTGTATTTTCCCTGAAGTTTAGGGTTCTGACTTTTCCCCTGAACTAAGTAAATGATATATATGTTTGATTAAAGTAAGTTTGTTAACCCTTTTTGAGTTGCTTTCCTTTAGAAAAGCAGATCAAAGAACCTGTGCTAGCAGCCATCCTGGGTATGCTAGCATGTTTGCTATTACAAGTTCGACTTTCTTATTTCAGATATGTGAAAACTGAGGCCCAAAGATGGGGACAGGGCTTGGTGAAGATCACAGAGCAAGTTTGTGAAAGGCTCAGTACTTGAATTTGGGACTGTTTCTTTTAGCTCCAGGTTGGGTTGGATTTTATTTTATCTCGCTACCTCTCACTACACCAGATGGAAAACTTGAAGTAAACAATTTATTACTTGGATGGAAATGTCATACAAGCAACTGGAAAACAGAAAATCACTATTGATTTAGCCACACAGATATGCGTGGTTTATATTGTGTAAGTAAATTAAGCTTAATTATTAATGTCAATTCACTATTGGCTATTTCAAGCTCTACTGACCTTTTTTAGCCAATCTAATTCTACTTTAATCCAGAAGTCTTCCAAGCTGCTTACTTTGTAATTTGCACCCATGTAACATGATTTTATATTTTCTTTAACTGTTCCATATGCATTAACCTTGAGTCTCCACCTACATCATAAACACATGCTGGACTGTAAACTTATCTCAGTCTTCTAATTACATTGCCACTGTGGAGGAGAAAAGTGCTGAATACAGAAAGAACTTTCAATAACGACTAGTTGAAAGGTTGTATGGATGGATGAGTTCATAGAATATATGATGGATGGATGGACAGATGGATGAATAGGTCTGTTGATGGATCAATGGAAGAATAGGAGGGCCAATTAATGAAGGAAAGGAGGGAGAGGAAGATAGATGGCTGAATGGATCAATGATGTCTAATACATAAATGGATGGATGAATAAATCAATCATCATGAAAAAAAAGAGAGGGTGAATGGCTATAACTTTCACAGCAATAGGTTTCCTATCAAATTTTTGTGTCAAGGTAACTACTGGGAAGATACATTTTCTCAAAAAGGATAAACAAAGAGAGATCACTAATTAAAAACAGCAAGAAGTTTACCTTTAGAACAAAGGAAAAAAAACCTGAAGAAAATTATCTCAGGATGTTCAAGATGACAATAAAGTGAGTCATAATAAATCCTACCTCCCATTCATCATATCAGGTCAACAAACATTTTTTGAGCAGTTACTATGTGCAAAGTATTGTAATAAAGCACCTGTGACACAAAGAAAGTTAAAACAAATAAACAAAACTAGTCTTTGCTCTTAAGGAGCTCACAACCTAATGATGAATATAACAAAGAAACAATTACATATAAACAAGACATATACAGGATAAATAATTGATAATCTCAGAGGTAAACACTAAGATTAAGGAGGACTAGAAGAGACTTCTTACAGATGATGGAGCTTTAGATGAGATTTGAAATAAGCCAGAATGCAGATATGAAGAAGAAGAGAATTCTAGACTTAGGGAAAAGCCAGGGAAAAGGCTTAGAGCTGAAAGACAAAAAGTCTTGTGAGAGGAACAGCGAATGGGCCAGAGTCATTAGATCACAGAGAAGAAGAGAAATATGTCAGAAGACTGGAAAGCAGGAAGGGGCCAAGTTATGAAAGGCTTTATAAACCCAAATAGAATTTTATATTTGGTCCCAGGCATAATAAGCAACCAGTGGATTTTGTTGAGTATAGGAAAGAATATGTTAAATGAAGAAAACAAACAAAACGCTCAACAACATTCCTTATAGATCAGCTCCAGTGTTTTTTTAAATGAAGATAAAAACATCCAAAGTAGGCTTCAACATAATAAATACACATGATGGAATAAAATAAACCAAAGGAATCATGCCAGAAATGAGGAGGAAGAAGAGGAGGGTGATAAGAATAACAATCATCGCCATCATCATCATCGTCATCATCTAGTTATAACTAGAAAGTTATAGTAGTGTTTGAGGTAATTCTTAAGAGAAGTAAGGAATTCTCAGATGCAGAGATACATAAGGAGTGTATCCACACATAGGGGACAGTCGATGCACAGGCATGGAGATGAGACATGGATTGTCCTGTGTAAGAAATAGCAACAAAGCTTGTTTGTATGAACTATAAGAACTGTGGAAGGGGATTAATATACAATAAGGCTTAAAAGATAGGTTGGACAAGTTGGGAAGAGTGAAAGTGCTAAACCAACATTCAAATTGTTGAAGGTAATGATGGTCCACCTTCAACTCCAAGTCGTCCCTTATTCCTCTTGTACAATGGGGACACATGCATGGAGTGACACTGATGAAATTCCTCTTACGGAGGAGGCTGGATTTGAACTCAAGGAGTCCAATTACAGAGATTATTCACTTCTTAATATAGCAGTATTAAATGACAATAATGGTTTTGTCATCACACATAGAGAAATAAAAGAATTATAAAGTCCCTTTTGCGCAAATTTCAAATACATCTTTAGATTTTGTCTTTTACACTGTTTTCAGGGGGAAAGTTTTTTTTAATTGAAAACCATTTAATTAAACAGTTTTCTCCATTTAAATCACACAAATGTAGCTGCTACTTCTTTTCTGTAGTATTCATTTGTGAGATATACTCTTCATGGTCCAACTGAGATCATCTGGCATGAACTGGGGCCACATTTCCAATGTGGAGATTTCTTATCCTTTGTTAATCTCAGAAACTCTCTAGATTTTCTGGGAAGAAATCCAAATCAAAGCAATGGATATTGAGAGGTATATTATATCCTATCCCTTAAGAGATTTTGAGGAGATCATAACAAATTTCTTATAATTTTCCACCTTGTAATTTCCCAAGAAAGTTTTGGGTTACTTTTAAAAATGATGTCCATATACCTCCTTCAAATTCATTCAACTGTTCTTCAAAATGTGCATTTTTCATCACTTCCCCTATTTGCTGACCCATCATTATCACCTCTTTGATTTTAGCTTCACTGATTCTTGGAAACATATTTTTCAGATAAAGAAAACCTACACCATGTTCTTTCATGACTTTGAGAAAATATGTCATTTAATAAACTTGAATGTATAATGGAAATAAGACGACTTTTTCAGAAATAGCCAGTGGTTGGCTAAAAATATATGTGTACTTTTTTTTCCCCCCTTTCCTGGAATTTGTCCTTTCCTTTGAAACCAATGTTATTTTTATTCTTGTTGTAATGTAATGACCCCCCTCCCATACGTGCAGTTTTATTCACAAATAAAACAGCCATATTGGCCATAATCAAGCTTTCTTAGCCATTAGATTGGATTGGAGTGGTAGAATGGAAAGATTGCCTGGCTTAAAATTAACAGGCTTTGCTCCAAATCCCACTTTTGATCTTTAAATTTTATGGGACCATAACATATAACTTCTTTGGCCCTTGGTTTCCTTATCTGTAAAATAAGGAAATTGGACCAGAAGGCTTTTAAAGTCCCTTCCTGCTCCACAGCTATGAGTGTGTGAATGCATTTTTTTACTGTGACATTGGGAAGTGTGCACATACATATATACACATATGTACACACATATGAGTATACTTTTGAGAACTGCCAGCCAGAGCTGCCAAGAACTGAGGAGGCATGGCTGTGATATTGGTATTTTGTCTGTCTGTTTTGATGTTGTTTTGCCAGATTCACCTGATGGTGAAGGACAGTGCTGCTGTTGTAGAGGTCCTGGAACCTGGCTGTTGGTTTGGAAGCCCTGAAGGAGGATTTTCTTGTTGTATGTTTATGGAAATCCTGGAAGAGGGCCTTGCTGATGTTTTCAAGGATTATGGGACTGTTCTGCAGGCAGACAGTGACTTGATGAAGACACTGACAATGTATATTGTGACTTTGTTAGGCTTTGCTTCCCCAGGAACAGGGATTGCTGAGAACTTGCCTTGGGTCAAAATGAAGACAGGACCTCTCCTTGGGCATTGAATCCTGTGATGATATCTTAACCTTGTTGTAGCTTAAGGGTGGATGGCCTTTTGGGCTCTCCTGCCCCTTCTAAGAAAGTGCTTAACATTAATGGATGGCATTGTAATTTAGTTGTGATCCAGGTGTGGGAAACCTTTTTCCTTTTTTGTGCTCTGTGTTTGACCAAATCAATGTACTTTGTTTATGATTGGAAACTAATCTCCATTTGAGAAGAGAGACTTTTGACTAAATGAATGTACTACCTAGGAGTTGGATACTTTGACTAATGTACTGGCCAGGGCTGGGATACTTGGACCTTGGTGATTTGTAATTGAATTGAGAACTTACTTGCTAAATGAATGTTACCTGTATTTTGATGTTCTCTGTTCCATGAATGTTTGCCTTAATTGGTCATGGAATAAATGGGGTTTGCTATGCTGGTAATCCGAACCTTGGAAGTTGCCTTTAGTTGGCATTACAATATTTAATAAATACACAGAAGAGATAGGAGAATAGATAAGTAGACAGATAGAGAGAAACTGCAAAGAGCCATGTATCATCACAGTCTGTCATGTCTTTCTCCTTATGTTGATCTTATATAATTATATTCCTATCTATTCCCTGACTATGTAGATATATGTATATGGACATGCATGTATAGGTATATGTGCAGATATATACATACATATATATATATATATATATATATATATATATATATATATATATATATACACACAAACACAACATTTTCCTGTGTATACATGTAAAATGAATCAGAGAATCTGAGAATATTAATGATTGCAGGTCTCTCTGCTCCCAGAAGTGTTTCGTAAGTATATATAACTGAACAGACACTGAAGATGTCCAGTCAACTTGGGCTTGGCATGAATATGAGGAAATAAACTGATTATATTGCATTTGAGAAAGTATTCAATACTTTCAGCTTCTTCCTGAAACAAAAGATCATTGCTGTAATGGGCTCACCAATCAAGGAAGATCACATTTTCTGAATAATTAAAGCCACAGATCACTAAAAGGCCATAGATCTTATGGTTGGTGTAAACTGGTTGTCTCATATTGCCAACAAAGAACTAGAAATGCCAGGAGGTGTGTGCAAGATGTCTTCAAAGAGATGTGTGGCCAGAAAAAAGATGGGTAAGTCATGTAGTATGAGAAAGGGAGAACTGAGCTTATGTTCTCCATTGGAGTCCCTACAAATTCCAAAAGGAAGATTTTCAAGCATTTTTGGTGGACCCATTTTGAAAGATTTGTGGGAGGACATAGAATTTCAAGGTATTAGCAGGCATGGGTGGGATACTGGAGGGAATAGCATCATTTAAAAGATCACAGACTGATAAAAAATATTCAAGCATGAATGTGAAAATTCAAGTCAAGTTCACCAAATGGTGCTTCAATGACTAGATAACTCATTCAGTGACTATTAATCCCCCAATTCTAACTACTGCTCAAGAGCAAATTCATTGAGCCTCCAAAGGAAAAGTCAGATGCTAGAAATCCTCCATCAAGTTGAATCTCACCTCTCCCTCGGAAGCAGGTTCTCTGCCTTTGGCCATAAAAACTCAGCAGTTTTCCCTTCCTGGAGCAGTTCAAACGCAGATCAAACCCTGTTTCTAATGAAATGTCATGTTCTTATCCTCAGGAATTCCTACACGAGCTGTTTCTCACTCCTTGGAGCAGGAGGAAATTGTTCCAGGTGAAAAATCAATTATAGCATGCAACCAGGCCAAAAGAAAGGCGAGGAAATATCTGTGTTCACCCAGTCAGTGTCTGTTTCGTTTAATTCACATTTAAAGCTTCTCTTTCTAGGAAAAATCATACAGACAGCTATTCCCCATGAGTAGTACTTTTAAAATACATGGTGGGGGGAAAAACTCTCCATAATGGATCTCTGAAAATTTGATTTATTTTTCTTCTACAAGTGGGAATCCATCAGTCTCACCTCCAAAGATTCATTCCCACAGATCTTCCTTAAATATCTGATATGTGCAAGGATCTATGCTGGGCAGGGGATAAAAGATCAAAATATTCCCTGCCTTCAAGAAGCTTCTGTTCTACTGATGTATATAATGTATTCCCAGATAACAAAATAATTCGGAGTAGGAGATAACAGAAGTGACAGGTAAATCATGAAAGGTTTCATGCAAGAGGAGGTCCCTGAATTGAGCCTTGATGGAAGATGGGATTCTGAAAGGCAAATATAAGTAATAAGATATAAGCCATTCTAGGCATGAAGAATGTCCTGTGCATAAAAGTCCCACAAAGCCAGGATTTAAAAGAACCGATGTCTAGTCCTTCATCTTCCACTGGTTAGCCACGTGACCTAGAAGAGTTGCAAGACTATTGAAAGACCACATATTCTAATGCCTTTCTTTTGCAGATGGGGGGGGGGGGGAGTACAGGGGTTAAAGTTTGAAGAGGTTAAGCCACTTGTCCAAGGTCACACCACTGCTTGGTAGAAGAATTGGCAATATGACCCAGGTCCTCTGGGATATTTTTTTCACCAAACCATAATCTCTCTGGATCTTGTTTCCTTCAGCTATCAAATAAGGGAGTTGAATCAGATGGTCTCTAATATAATTTATAATTCCAAAATTCTATAATTCTATGGACTCTGGCATTAACTATATTATTGTCATTGGCCATATTAGTCTTTGTATTAGAGTCTAGGCATTACATGCCTTCACGGGAAAAAGAAAAATTTCAGACATGCAGCGCACAGTTGAGTCTGAAGGAATTCATCTCATGCTAAATGCTTATTTCCACAGCCTTGAACGGGTTAGATGGAACTGACATTTCTGCCCATCTCTCTCAGCTAGTGAGGAATGATATTGACCAGTCTGATATCAACAATGATCTTCCATTGCTGAAATGGTTTTCAAGTGTCCCATGATTAAACATGACTCCCATTTCAGTGACTCCATAGCTATGTTCCTCTGGAATCAGGTCTCATGTATTCTCCTTTTCCCCATTTACAGTATACTAAGATTTGAATGGCTTAAGTTCTGCCTCCCACACATAATTGCATCAGGGTTGTGCTGTGAATAACAACCACGCCAACAGCATTTATATAATGTCTACTATGTTCCTGAGAAGCACGTAAGGGCAGCTAGGTGGTGCAGTGGATAGAAAGCCAGAGTAAGGAAGAGCGGAATTCAAACTTGACTTTAGACATTTACTAGCTGTGCAACCCTGGGTGAGTTGCTTAACCCTGTTTGCTTCAGTTTCCTCATATGTAAAATGAGTTGGAGCTGGAAAGCCACTTCAGTATTTTCAAGAAAACCCCAAATGGGTCCACAAAGAGTCAAACAGGCCTGAAACAACTGAACAACACTATACCAGACACTGTGCTGAGGGCTTTACACATATTATCTCTTTTAATCCTCACAACAACGTTGAGTGGGAGGTGTTATCATTATCCAAGAAAGCAAGGCAAATCGAGGTGTAGTGACTTGCCCAAGATCACACAGCTGGGTTGAGGCTGAATTTGAACTCAGGTCTTCTTGACTGCAAGTTTCGTTCATTATGAAGTATGTCATTCTTCCTATATTCTCTTCAATTTTTAAAAAATTAAATTTAAATTAAAAATAAATTTTAAATTGTATTGCTACAAACACTTTTCTAAGTTTAGTGATTGATAGCCTATCACAGAATTCTAGAGCTTGGATAGACTTCAGAAATCATTGAAGATTCAATTTTGGCCATGCAGGAGCAGGAATTCCTTCTACCTTTTCTCTAACATCAGATTCCATTTGAAGACATCAAGTAACAGGCAGCTCAGTGCCTCTGCAGCAGCTGGTTCCACTTTGGGATAGCTCTGATTTTTAGGAAAATTTACAGCTGATTGAACTTACATCAACTGCTCTGCATCTTATGTCCATTAGTCTTAGCTTTGTCCTTGGTCCAAGAAGACTAAAGGCAAACCTTCCAAATGTCACACTGTCAGACTTGTTTCTCCAATGTGAACTGGCTGTGAATATTCAAATCCCAAGAGAGGTAAATGCTACCTCGAGTTCAAGAAAAAGCTATAGTAGGTGACAATTAGTAACTCTAGAACCCCCGAACCCCAGCCAGCATGTTCCCCATTTACAGACATTCAGTAGATTAAATTGTCTCTTTAGAAAATATACTCAAATGACATGAGAATAGTTATGAAGGGTACTACATGCACCCCAAAACCTGGGTTGGAACATCTTGCAACACAACAAGGATGGGGTAAGCAAATTGTAGTCCTTAACATAAGGTCTTATGGTAGTAAAGAAGATGTTTAGGAAACATATGTGGCCAAGGATCTTTGATAATCTTTCTTCTCTGTGGAGTTCTTACAAAATTCTTGGTGGGACAAGGCAGAAGAAGTTGCTCACTTAGACTGGACTGGCTTCCCCCCTCTCTAGGCCCAATGTCTTGTTAACCCAAGCAGATCACCCAGCTTAGGCTAACTCTTCCAAGCCATGGCTGTTTCCAGGCTGGCCTAGGTCACTCAGGTAGTAGGGGTGGTGGTGGTGGTGGTTGTCCTTCATTCTCGAAGAGGACCAACATGTCATCACTATGCTAGAGTCAAGTTTCAATGTGTCCAACTGTGACTGATCAGACTAATACAAGCTCAGAACCCTCTACCCCAGGTAAGGCACAAATAGTCCAAGTAAACATTTGGAGTAGCTATTCCAATGTGCATACTGTGTTTCCTTTGAGCTGTTTCAATTCTGCTTTGCTTATAGAGCACAGCACCTTCTCTGATGTGAGCAGGCCATACTGGGCAGTCTTGTGCCAGTGTCTCCTATGTCACATCTTGACAAGGTTCTTGGCCACCAAGCTATCACCTTCTAGAGTAGCATCTCTGATTTATGGCTCAATCATCTGGGTTCTCAGGATTTACTTGTCAATAGGAAACTGCTGGATACTAGTTTCAATTCCACTTGGGTGTTATGGTGATATTTGCAGCTGGGCAGCTCCTGTATTAGAACAGAAAAGATAAAGGGTTTTAACCTAGGGAGAAACATTTCCCATAGGACACTTTATCTGAGGATTCCAACCTCACAGAGAGGCTGTGGGAGAAGAATCCTCTTCTATTCAACAATTCTGGATTCAGACTTAGGTTTCCTGAGTGAAGGGGACAGGGACTCCAGATAAAGTTCCCAGATTCCTGCTGGGTCTTATGTATGAGTGATTGAGAGCAAAGGTAGTTGTGATCTGTGCGCTGGCACAAGTTCATTGTTGCTTTACTACATGCATTTGATTTACCCAAAGACTCAGACCTATCCCAAGGCACACAATGCTTCATTTGCATCTGAAGGGTCTTATCCTTCTCTTTCTTTGTCTCTTCCTTGACCCAGTCTGAATAGGGTATGCTGTTGCACAAATAACATCCCTCCAATTATTTGAACATGACGTTCATGTCCCTTTCCAAGTCTCCTCTCCTCCCTGCTACATATCCCCAAGGCTTTCAACCATCTCTTCTGTGACATATTTTCTAGCCTCTTATTATCTTCATTGTTCTCTTCTATATATCATCTAACTTAGTTCTGACTAAGATCTGTACCCAGCATGTGTGCAGTATTACAGATGTGGTCTGACCAGGGAAGAGTAAAGCTATTGCAATGGAAAGTGCATTCAATTTATACTCAGAAGGATTGTGGGTAAAATTGTGGCTCTATTACTTACAGTCTGGGTAAGCTGGGGCAAGTCATTTCTCTGAGCCTTAACTTCCTAACTTGTAAAATAGGAGATTTGGATTCATTGATTTCTGAGGGCACTTCTATCTCTAAATCTTGCTAGGATTTTACCTATTATGTTCTGGACTGTGGGCATTTCTGTTATTTTGCATAACAGTGCATTAGTTAATTTAGCTACTCCATAATACTCTTGACTCATACTCAGATCAAAGTGAGCTAATACCCTTAAGCATTTTTAGATAAACATTTGTCTAGTCAACCTCTCTCACCCTGTACTTAAGGTGACTTTTTGAATGTAAATATTTGTATCTCAATTAAATTTCATTTATTGCATTCAGCCCATCATTCTAATCTGTGGAGATATTTTTGTATTCTGACTTCATATCCTGTGTTCACTATCCTTCATAGTATCACATTATATGTAAATTTGATAAGGATATTTTCTATGGTTTTGGCCAACTCATTGATAAAAAAAATACTGAATATAAGAGGTTCATAAGTGGAATCCAAGACTATTACACTAAAGACTTCCTTCCACATTGAAAATAAACTATTAATTATTATTTATTGGGTCCAATCATTGAACCTCTTCCAAATCTATGTAAGTACTCTACCAACAATTACCTATTTCTCCAGAAATATAAAACTTCCTTGACCTAACAATGTAATAACCTCATGAAAATGATCTGGCATGGCCTCTCTTTGATGAATCCCGGTTGGTTAATATTGATCACGACTTTCTCCTGTAATTGCTATAAACGAGGTTGGTAATAATATAGTCCTGAATTTTGCTACAGATCAAATTCAAGTTCAATGATTCATGTTTTAAAGGATCCATTTTCTTCATCTGTGTAAAAATCACAATGATGTTTTTCTGTCTCCGGTCCTGTAGCACCTCCCCCATTCTCCACAATTTTGTAGAGATCACTAATAATAGCTCCACAATCACCTCCACTAGCTTTTGGAGTACCCCAGATTATAGTATTTTCAGGCTCAAAGATTTGGACTCAGTGGCAGCAGTCAAGTGCCATAGACTTA
This sequence comes from Pseudochirops cupreus, assembly GCA_028627135.1. NCBI lineage: Eukaryota > Metazoa > Chordata > Mammalia > Diprotodontia > Pseudocheiridae > Pseudochirops > Pseudochirops cupreus. The sequence continues at coordinate 10,122,264 of CM053581.1, read as the reverse complement.
CTTAAACTGGTTTTCTACTCCCTGTCAACCATTTTTGTTCTATTCTTCCCACTGAGAGCAACATTCTTCTGGGTTGAGGAACAAAAACAAAATGATTTTGCCACCTCCTCATCTTTTATTCTCTGTGCAGGTAAATGGCAATGCACTCTGCCACTGACTGATTTATGCTGTGTTACGCATAGCACTACAAATCCTAAAAGACACAATTGTTTTTATCTATACAAAGACAAATCATTGGTCATGGCAGAAACACTATGTGTAGTCAAAAATACTCATTGGCAAGACTTTGTTGGGGAGGGAAGAGGGGTTGCTAACTGACATTTATGCATCAGCCCCACAATTCATGGCTTACTCTGAGATAAAAGGAAGAATTTCACCTACTGAAGTATTATGTTTGCCATATGGTGCATTTGTGAGCATAGTCCCTAGAAGCCACATTGCAACTTTTTTCCCAAGTATGTCAAAGATATCCCAGGGTACTGAAAAGCTATATTTTGCTCATTATTCTGATATTAACACTTTGTGTGGTACTAGGTGCCTCAGTTTACCTCTCTTGTTTTTGATGTCCTCATCTGTAAAATAGGTTAGGATAGATTAAATTCTGAGTTCCTTTTGGCTTTAATACGCTATGATTTCTCTATGTGAAGCTATTGCTAAAATTTCTATGCAATGTCTCAGAGGACCTATGGTGGGACTTCCATGCACTCTTTTGCTTCAAAAGTCTTCTTTAAGAGAGTGGCAAGCTTACTTCATGATGGCTTTAGTCTTTGGTTGATATTCCACACCAACTTTTCTTCTCCCTCCCTTCTCTTTGGTGTCACCAGTGTTTTTTCAGGGATGATTAAATGCCTCTGAAATAATGTTCACGAATAAGGAATCAATACTCATTGAAATTAAGAGATATCAGAAATCCCTGAACCTTTCACCACAGATAATTTTCTTTGTTTGTTATTAAAGCCACTTAATTATAACTCTGGAATAAATAGAAGAAAAACAACATTCATATCATTAATCAGGTAAACATTTTGAGACTTCTGGGAACACTTTACACAAAACAATATGACAATTAAAAAAGATATGTGTGTGAGAGGGAGTGGTCTAAGTATCTAAGCCTGAGTCAAAATATGATCTGTAATCTGGTGTCACACAAAAGATGTTTACTAACTAAATCAATTAAGCTTTCCCTTGTTGGGAGCTAGACAGTTTACTCACTCTTGGTAATACCATGACAACAGCTGGCAATGAGATATTTGAAAGTGGAGAGGGAGGGGGTAGAGAAAAGGGTTGGGAGGCTCATAAAAATTCCTTTCCCCCTTTCCAACAAGAACAATAGTCCAGGCCCGAATATAGTCTTTTTACTGGACTGGGGAGGCAATATTTTGTTAATAGGGCAGGACTCCCTTAATTCAAAACTGACTACCTCTTTGAAAAGGATGAGAAGGGTCTTTTACTGATTCTTAGGGCTTAGAAAATAGAGGGCTTAATGAGAGAGGTTGATTACAGAACCCTCAAGAAAACTGAGGAGACTGCCAAGTTCCTAAAAAAGAAAAGACCTAATCCAAGTAGAGGAAATCAGGAAAAATATGCTATGCTTCTGAGGAGCCACTAGGGCACCACGACTTGACTCTTGCTCTTCTTCACTCTGGAATGACGGAGCACAAGTTTTCTACTCTATCTCTTTCCTGTGCAGTCAGACAAGCATAGTCTCAGTCTTTAGCAAAGGCCTAAAACTTCCTTCCCCTGTGAGTCTTCACCCACAAGACAAATACTGATTAGTAATCTCTTCCATCCTATTTTGAAAAATATTCATGGGCACCAGATTTTTTTTTTTATTGTTATCCATTGTGAATTACAGATTCAATTTATAAAAGTAGTTTGGACAGATTGGTATGATTCTATCAAGCTAGAAATATAGCCCTAATCTATGTGCTTACTCATTCCTATTAAGCATCTATTTCTCTGCCTTTCTGCCCTTCTACCTGCCTGGCTGCTTCTGTCTATATCTTTGTTTCTGTCTGTCTCCATCCAAATAAGATTTGTCATGAGAAAAAAATTCAAAGGAAATGTAATTGATCAAAAGCACAAAAGATGTCCACTGCACAGCATAGTATTAGTCTCCTTATATTTATACCATATATGTTTTTATCTGAACACATTCCCCATGAGAATTAAGGTCTTTCCAGTAAAGTATTGTTGGTAGAGTTGTGAACTGATACAACCATTCTGGAGAGCAGTTTGGAATTATAACCTACGAGCAATAAAACTGTGCATATACTTTAGTCCAGCAATATCACTACTAGGTCTATATCCCAAAGAATTCTAACAAAGAGAAAAGGACATAAATGTACAAAAATTTTTATAGCAACTCTTTTTGTGATGGGAAAGAATTGAAAATTGAGGGTTTGCCCATCAACTGGAGAATGACTGAACAAGTTGTAGTGTATGAATGGTAATGGAATAATATTGTACTGTAAGAAATAATGAGTGTATGGATTTCAGAAAAACCTGCAAAGACTTAGGTGAATTCATCCTGAGCGAAATCAGCAGAATGAGAAGAAAATTTTGCATTGTAACAGAAACACTGTGTATTATTGATCATCTATGATGGACTTAGCTTCTGAGCAGCACAAAGATCCAGGAGAATTCAAAAGATGCATGATGAGAAATGCTATACACATTCAGAGAAAAAACTATGGAGTTTGAATGCAAACAAAAGTGTATTATTTTCACTTTTTTGTTGTTGTATTTTTGTTTCTCATGGCTTTTCCCTTTTGTTCTGTTCATTTTTTCACAACATGACAAGAGTGGAAATGTTTCTGTGATTGCACATGTGTAACCTATATCAGATTGCTTGCTATCTTGGGGAGGGGAGAAGGGAGACAGGGAGGATGAAATATTTGGAATTCAAAATCTTATAAAAAGGAATGTTGAAAATATCTTTATATGTAATTTAAAAAAGTAAAATACTATTTACAAAAAAAGAAAGAAAGAATTAACCTCCTTCCCTGAGAGAAGGGATTGTTTCATTGTCTGTATCTGTACCACCAGCGGGTCACCAAGTAACTTTCACATAACAAAACTTAATCATTGCTCGGTGATTGACTGATTGGTTACATGAATACTCAGTGATGTGGTATAATGGATAACGTTCTAGACCCAAAATCATAAAGACATAGGTTTAAAACTTTTATCTGGCTATTACTAACTGTTTCATCATGAGCAAATTGCTTAAGTTCTTCAAGACTTTTTCCTCATCCATAAGAAAGGAAAAAAATATCTATAGTAGCCACTTTGTGGTAATTTACATAAAACCCCTCTCCCATTCTTGCTCTTTGTCTCTGTGTGGCTCTCTGTGTCTGTGTCTCTCTGTCTGTCTCTGTCGGTGTGTGTGTGTATCTCTCTCTGTCTCTCTCTGTCTCTCTTTCTCTCTCTGTCTCTGTCTCTGTCTCTCTGTCTCTCTGTCTCTGTCTCTGTCCCTCTGTCTCTGTCTCTGTGTGTGTGTCCCTCTCTGTCTCTCTGTCTCTCTCTGTCTCTATGTCTGTCTCTGTCTTTGTCTGTCTCTGTCTCTCTCTGTCTCTGTTTCTCTGTGTGTATGTGTGTGTGTCTCTCTCTCTCTGTCTCTCTCTCTCTTTTCTCCCTCTTCCCTTCCCTGTCCTTTCCCTCTCCCTCTCCACCTTTCCCTTCTCCCTCTCTACGGGCCCCTTCCCAACCACCTAAAATCCTGCCCTTGTCTATTCTGTGGTTAAAGCCCCCTCAGTAGATCCTAACATCCCCACTCACTATTATCCTGTATCTCTCCTTTTCTCAACCAAGGCCCTTGAAAAAGCCAATTAGTTATCCTCAATATTTTTCCTTCCTCTCCTCTGACTCTTCTCAGCCCTCTGCAATCAGGCTTCTGATTTCATCACTCAGCTAAAATTGTTCTCTCTAATGTCATCAACAATCTCCTAATTGCCAAGCCAAACAACTTCTTCTCAATCCACATCCTTCATTGTCCTACATTTTTTTTCCTTCAATTAACAGGCATTTATTTTTCTCTCTCCACCCCCACTGAAAAGAAAAAGAAAAGAAAAACCCAACCTTTATAACAAATAAGCATATTGGAACCAAACCATTTCTGGGTATCACCCATGTCCTAAAATTCCTTTCTCATTCTGCATATCAGTTCATTATATCTCTTGGCACTATGGCCCATCAGTCCTCTCGAGTCATGGTTACCTATGGTTAATTGATAAGCATGCTTACATTTTTCAAATATTATGTTTTACATTGTTGATATTCTTGTATAAATGATTCACCTAATTCAACTCCTCTTCCTGGAACTTCCCAGGTTCCCTATTACTGGTATGAAATGAAATAGAATGAAGTCTTTGCTTTATTTATATTAACATATAAACCACAAATTAACACTCTCTGTACACAGAGGGCAGCTAGGTAATGCAGTGGATAGGGGCCTGGAATCAGGAAAGCATGAGTTCAAGTCCAACCTCAGACACTATCTAGCTGTGTGATCCTATGCAAGTAACTTAACCTCATTTGCCTCAATTTCCTCATCTGTAAAATAAACTGCAGAAGGAAAAGACAAACCATTCCAGTATCTTTGTCAAGAGAACCACAAGTGGGGTCACAAAGAGTCAAATGTGACTGAACAACAATTTGAAATGTTAAACATTTCCTTATTTCATTTTAATCTGGTTTGGCTTCACTACAGAATTTTGAGGACCCCACTGGCCAAGAGTTTGCACATCTGTCCTACCTCAGTCCTAAAACCAAATCTCTGCTCACTGACTACTTGCTGACCCAGGGGCTTCTCCAGTGTTCTGACTTCCAGGCTTACATCGCCAACTGCCTGTTGAACATCATGAAGTGGATGACCAGTTGGTATCTCAAAATCAACATGCCCAATACTGAATTGATTATCTTTCTCCCTAAGTACCATTTGTGATCTCGACCATTCTTCTGCATATTTCTCCTTTGAGATTCCTTGAAATTCAGGTCCTAAGCATGTTTGGGGTAGCTAGGTGGCACAGTGGAGAAAGTACTGGATCCAAAGTCAGGAAGACTCATCTTTGGGAGTTCAAATTTGGCCTCAGATGGTTACTACTAGCTTTGTGACCCTGGGCAAGTCACTTAATCCAGTTTACTTCACTTATTCATTTGTAAAGATGAGCTAGAAAAGAAAATGGTAAAACATTTCAATATCTTTGCCAGGAAAGTCCCAAATTGGGTCACAAAGAATTGGACATGATTGAAACAACTGAACAACAGCCAAGTATCTTGCAATTGCATTGCCTTCAGAGTATAGTTCATGTGTATTCATGTGATTCACTCCAGCTGCTTTGCACAGCTTCATCTTCTTAAGCACTATTGATATCATTCTCTCTAACCACCTCTTCCATAGCTTCCTAACCAGCAATTTCAATGACCATATAATAAATCTAGAGAAATTTCTGCCCTAGAACCCCATTCTTCTTATTGGTGATGGTTTTTCCCAGAATACCATTCCCCCACCATTTCCTGAATTGTTGATGATTCAACAACCACAATATTTGGGTTCCAACAACTGGTGATTTGATATAGCATGAATGAATGAAAATGCATATATTAGGCACTTACTACATGCCAAGTACTTTTCTAATATTGGGCATACAGATACAAAAGCAAATATAGTATCTGCCTGATGACTACCGTTTCAGGCAAGCCTCAACCATGACGGTTATTTTCCACAAAGCTGAACAGTTTCTTCAGTTTCCTTACAAGTATTATGCCACTATCTTAGGATCCTTTCATTCTTCCCTCCTCTTTCCACTTCTGGAATCATGACCACAATCATTCAATTCTGCCACAATTCCTGAATAGGATGTATCAGCCAACACTCTTCAACTCCACTTACCACCCTTTTTACTTTCCCCAAAATGTCTCTGAATGAGATTCAACTATAGGTTTTTTGTTTGTTTGTTTTTGCATTCTAAATCCTTGTTTTCCATATCTCTTTACTTGAACAGATGATCATCGGGCATTTATGCTAGATAAGGTTGTCTGTGCCAGATATGGTTATTTCACAGCTCCTGTTCTGACCACAATGGTCCTCATTAATATCTATTGCTCTACTTCTCATTCTCAAATCATTCTTGGCACTATGCTCCACCCTTATTATGTTAAATATCTTTCATTGGTTAACCTTCTTCAAGAAATGGTAATAATAAAAATCAATGAATGAACTTTTGTCCATGTGCTAATTGGGGAGTCACTGGATTATTTAAACAGATTAGACCGAAGTTATTGGAATTACATGTAGTATTTTTCAATTGTATTGTTTCTTCTAATTTGAAACTTTCCTAGTTTTCCAGTATAACCAGTTAATGATGCAACTATACCCAGGCATTCAATTCCCAAATCATTCCCACATTTGTGAAGTCATATCCTGCATATTAATAAATGTCAATTTCATTTTCATATTACTTGGTGCTACCTACCCATATCCATGATTCTCTAATGTTCTTCTTGAAAAATGTATATATGATACGCAGGATTCCCAATTATTTTTTCCTATTCATGTCTTGATCCTCAACAGTATTTCTCAGCATTGGTTCCACCCTCCACCCTCCTCTATACTCACTTTTGCATTCAAATCATTGAATATCAAAATATATGTTGGAGTAGTGTAACAGCAAGCAAAATAGCTCTTAGATCCTCATTTCAGCACTCCAAGTACCTTTGAGCCTCACTTGGGATTATAGCAAATCTTTGTTAGAAATAGAACCTGTGAAGCACACAGTGGGAGGAACTTGCCAAAGATCAGAACAGGAAGAACATAAGAGGAAGGGTGGAACAGGAAGGAGCTGAGGATATAAAAGCTTAAGCATGATCTGGGACTAAGCAGAACTGGGAAGAAGGATACCTGTGATGTCAGCACTCTGTATGTCTGTTCTGTCGTATTGATGTAACTTTGTCAGACCTCTCTGCTGACAGAGGATGTTGTGGCTGTTACAGAAGCCCTGGGACCTTACTGCTGGTTCAGAAACCCTGAAAGATGACTTTACTGCTGTTTACAGAAGTCCTGAAGGAGGGTTTTACTGATGTTTTCAGAGGTCCTGGGACTTCACTGATGATTTGTGTTTGGTTTCTCACACAAAAACCGTGTCTGTTGGTCTGTGTTAATTTCTCAGATGGTAGTCCTGTCTGTTGATCTTTGTTGTTTTCACAGGCAGAAAGTGAATTGATAATAGATACTGCCAGCAATGTATGTGAATGTTGTTGTAACTCTGCTAAGCTTAATGTGTGTAGATATTGTGTCTCTGTTATGTTTTGTTTTCCCAGAAACAGAAACTGCAAAGGACTTGAAGTGGACTAGTCACAGTGAGCTTCAGATGGGAAGAGGAGTTGGAACAGGAGCTGGAACAGGAGCTGAGAGCTGCTTAGCTGTGAATCCACATAACAGTTGAATGAATTCAGACAAGAGCTGGGAGCATGGAAGAGGAGCCATGGAGTTTAGAAGTCAGCCTTGAGTCAAGATGAAAGGACTTTTACTTGGGCACTTGTGCTGACTGATAAGATTAAGACAATGTGACCTAGGGGTGGGAGACCTTTGTACTTTGTTTCTTAATTGTTATTACTGTTTAAGGATGATTGAGTTAAGGGTGATTAGAAGCCAGCTTGCAATCAAGATGAAAAATTTTAGATGGGGCTTTACATTGGTTGATTGAGATTGTGACTTACTGAATGATATCTTTTGTTTAAGACTATGTGGCCACCTTAGTAATAAGTTGTCATGTTATATTGTCCTTTGGTGTCTGTGAATGTTTTGCTTTAGTTTACTGTTGAATAGAGAGTTCACTATACTACATGATTAGAACTTTGAAGTTATTCACAGCAGCAGACTTCAGGAGAGCTACTTGTGCTTAACTTTACAGGTAGTTTGAAGAATCTTTTTCAAGTTCTTCACAGATTCCACTTGTTCATTCTCTGGAGTACCTGTTAATATATAAGCTGCAATTACTTCCATGGTGGCTGGCATGATCATGTATGCTGTCAGTATTGCAAGCAAAATAGCCAAGCATTCCATGACTCCCCTGTTGTCCTAGGGTTCTTGATGAAACCAACTCAGCCAACTCCTTTATTTATCTGTCCTATGAGAACTTTTAAGCTGTCCTTAAATTCACTAGCAGTTTCTTTATGAACTCACCTTTTCTTTGTGTTGAGAAAGTCAGGGCAGATGTAGATCTATTTTTACAACATAATATTATTTCATCAGTAATGAATGAAAACCATACACAAAGAATTCCAAGGATGTAATTAATGTGGGTCAGTAATCTAAGTACTGGAAGATTTTCAGAACTTTCTGTCCCTTTTTTACACTTCTGCCAACATCACTGCAGCAATCAAAAAGGACCCTGTCAAACTATATTTTTGTCTTTTTCGTACATTGACCATAGCCAAGATAAACTCACTGCTGTGGCCAAACTTCTGTGGATGATCCTCTCTGTACTTAGCTGGGCTGGCTTTTGGAAAGCATTCACATGACCACTTGCCAAGTTCCTACTTAAAGCCTTTCCAGCCTAGGACGGCCTGGTAGAATTTCTATTTCACTGGCACCTTGTCCAGGAACCCAGGCTCACCATTTCTAATGGTTAGGAAAATAAGGCTTCTTTGGATAAACCAGACATTAGGCTTCTAGTGATAGAGACATAAAAATGAACTAACTTCTTTTGTTGGCCACTTCACCCAATTTACCAGTTTTAAACCTGTAGGATACTAGAATTCCCTGGACTTCTCTGCATAAGTTTCTATAAAGGTATGACTCCTCTATACTTGGATCCTTAGTAAAAGGCTTGATAATTATCCTTGAATTTCATCACATTAGATATATGTGCTTTAATTGACTAATTCTTTTTAATCTTAATAAGCATTTACTAAATAAAAACTATGTGTTCAGCACAGTGCTAAACACATTACAAACATTATTTGAGTTTCACAACAACCCTAGTATGTAAGGTGTTATTTTTTAATCACCATTTACAGTTGAGGAAACTGAGGCAAATAGAGGTAGAGTTATTGTCCAGGGTCACACAGTCTGAGTAAATGAGTATATTTGGATACTGGTATCTGATCAGTTATAACATCTACCTCTCCCAGTTTTATATTAGTAGCAAAATTTTGTCATGTATGATTTTAACAATATATTTGATGCAAAAATTGAATTGTATGAGGGTCAAGTATAGAAAAACCTTGTGAGAATCTACTGGAGATTGCTTATGATGTCCATTCATCAACACTCATTAGGGATTATCATTCAAACAGCAATGTACCTGTACTGTGTTGATAATGAATAAGTGAATGTCGTGGTAACTTCCACAAAGATATAGAGAGAGCCAAACAAAAAGGTCCTCCAGAAATCTAGACTTAAGAAGCATTTCATTGCTCCATCAGGAAATGGTATATTCCCATAGTCCATTTAATCTAACTTATTATGGAATTCTGATCATGCTTCTCCCCAGACATCTCCTTGCTATACTATTTTATGACTACTGCTGCTGCACACTTTGAACTGGACCCCCTTCCTAGAAATCATACCATGAATATATTGAGCTTTGCATCCCCTTCCCTCAGGCCTAACTCTCTCTATTAATGATTGTTTTCATAGTATGCTATATATAGCTGGCCCAAACCCATTCACATTCTCTCTCCCACGCAATCTTCCTGCCATGTATCTGCATGCACACATACCCTTCCATGATTCTCTCTCTTGTCCTGCACATAGTAATAAAATCAAACCTATACCACTGCTTTGGAAAAGGGCATGCCGATCAGCTGTTCTTTGGCTCTACTTGCCAAACCTGTGCCTTCACAGACTAAAACACCCTTCTGTAATGACAGCTACTTCATATGTGTTGTCTTCCCCTTGAGGGAAAATGATGTTTCTCTTTTGCCTTTGTACCCCTACATTCAGCGTGGTGCCTACCACATAGTAAGCACTTAATAAATGATTATTTTTCATCAACCAAAAGTATTTGTCATCATGACGGAGAATATCCAGATCAGATTCTAAATGCAGAGATGTATATAGAGATGTATATGAATAATATTTTGAAGGTTGCATTCAGTCTCAATATCTTACAAAACCTGCTAAATGAGATATTTTATCTACCAAGAGAGTTCAGAAAAGCTGTCCATATGCACAAAGAAGATAAATCATGAAGGTTTTTTGTATAAACTATGATAAGTTGGATAGACAACCAACCCATAGGCTGGTCCATTAGTATATAAATACTGGATACTACAAGTGGACACTGAACTTGACCCAGGGTTCAACAGGAAGAGAATACAACTACTTGGATTGTCCTTGGGGAATTGAGCAGTGCTTTAAATGACCTGACCTTCTCCAGAAACATAAACCCATCTTTTCAACAACAGTATTCTTTGGGAGATGCCATATAGCTGTGAGACCTGGAATAAGAATATGATATCTGAAGAATGAAAGTTGGGGTCCATTCAAAGAGAGATCAAGTGATACGTGGTAGGAGAGGACAGGCCACATCACATTTACAATCAGGAACCAAGCAATAGGAGCGGCATAAAGGATACTAGCAAAGAGATATATGTCCAATAAAAGAGTGGACCCATTACACTGCAAGAGTATTAGGGGAAGATTATGCATAATCTTGATATTCCTTTGGTACTTTTTCAGTTTCAAAGGTGAGAGGAGGCTACAACTCATTGAGTGATTCCCCTGTGCAGGCTTATAGGAAAATTTGAACAAGAGTTGCAGAAGATGGGCAGGTATGGATTGGATGTAATCTAAAACTATTGAAGGGTATATAGATGGGAACTCAGATTCCTCCAGCTAATGAAGTATTGACATATCAATCAAATCACCTATTAATGACTTTTGAACATGACTCGTTTTAGTGAACTTGTGCTATTTTCAAATAATCACCATTTTTAGAAGTGGTACTCAAAACCCAAGTTGACTTTAGGGTCACTTCCGCATTCACTGGACTATATTGCTGTGATTTGTGATCCAGGCAAAAGGAAATAGGACCCATGTCTTTCATCATTTGCTCATCTAGTAAGAAACATTCCTCCCAAAATTTCCAAAATGACATCAGTAAATGGTGCCTAAGAACAACATTCATGATTTTTTATAATCCTCTTAAGGAAATGTGGGTCACACTCTTCAAAAGATTGTCAGAGGTTTGAAGATTGAATTGTAATAGAGAACCTCTGAGCATATAAAGTTTCCGGGAATTCCAATTTGGTAGCTTTCAGTATTGCAGTGCTTAGTCTCACCCTCTAAACATAAAAGCTTCCAATGGGAAAGTAGAGGGTACTAGCATTTGATGTGGTAGATAAGCTGTGTTGCTCCAGTCAGTATTGGCAATATAAAGACATTTTGAAGAGTGAATTCAATAATTCATGATTAATTTCCCAGCAAAATGTGGCATATGTTTTCACCAAAATGAATTCAAGATTCCAGAGCCTTCTGCCAAGGATGGATTGTTTGAAGAAAAAAGAGACACGTTAGGAGGGAGTTAAAACAAGATTAAACCTAAGATTCCTTCAAAATCTAAGATTCTTTAGTCCACCTGAAAGGGGTGAGACACTCAGCAGGATACTTCTGACATTAGGAAAAAAGACTCAATCTGGGTACAGAGGAGAGACCAGGACAATATCCTAAGCCTGACACTAGGTAAATTGATGCCAAGGAATGCATTACATGAGAAGAAATAAGTGTGGAATTATCTGAGGAAGGCACTTAATTCAAGGTTTCCCAGGTAAGGACCAAGGATATATACCATCTAAAAGTTTCCAGTTTCAGCTTATTATTTTTGCTGATTATGGACTAAGCTCTTTGCTTCTGTGTGCTAGAGCACAAGCAAGTGACCTTTATATTTGACAGTCAGGGTTAAAGCTCTAATGGCATCATCCTAATATTGATTTTGATACTGTTATCTTAAATCTATATCTCTTCTAGTGTCTCAAAAAGAGTCCTTCACATAGGTTTAATGCTGTAAACTTACTATTCCAAACTAACATTGCTGATTGAACAGAATCACCAAATATCAGAACCTGAAGAGTCCAACTATAGCTTAAACATCCATATTATATAGGACAACTGGTCATCCAGTCATGGTTGGGAGACCTGTGAAGGGAAGCCCCAAACTGCTGTAATCAGACCATTCTGTTAGTTTTGCTAGAGTCTGCCAAGCCAGCCTAAGGTTAATAAAAATGAGTATGTAGCAGGCAATGCTTTCATTATTCCATCCCTCTGGTAATTTCAGTTAATCAAACCAACAGAAATTATTTGGGGTCTAAGAGTGTTTGTTGTCAAGGTTCACCCAAAACTGGCTTTTGATTAATGCAATTGCCCACCAAGAGCTTCAGAAAGCTTAGTCTTTTTTAAAAAAAAGACCATGAAAGTGCTAAAATCATGTCAGATTGTTAATGAGGAAAAAGCCAGGAATTAATGGGATTTTTAAGGCTAACTATTTCATGAGCTGCTAAGCCCAGAAATGAAGGTTGGAAATCCACATAATTTTCAGTTAAATCAAAGAGTATATAAAATCCAACATGTCTTTGCATTTTAGTTACAGGGATTAAGTCTTGGGAAAGTGCTGAATACTTTCTTAAAAAGCTCTTTAAATTCAAGGCCCTGTCTCCCTTTAAAGGGGGGAAAAATCAAACTATGTGAAGATTAAGTTTCAAATAGAGTGCCCTATTGAAGAGGATTCCATCCATACTGCCCAATGTGTTTTTTGTGTTGTAGTGGGAAGGAAACCCAGGAAAACCTCAGTTGCTTCTGATGTTTACTAACTACATAATCCTGGGCAAGATGCTTAGTTATATTGAACCTCAGTTTCCACATCTGTGAAATAGTAACAATAGTATCTTGAATTTGCTTCACAAGGTGTTGTGAGGATTAAGCAAGAAAATGTATAAAAAGTGCTTTTCCAGCTTTAAAGTATTATGCACACTCCTGTTCTTGTTGCACCATTGTTACCGTGTTCAGATCTTGTTTCCAAATCACTGATGTGATCACCCTTTCTTGACTTTGGTTGAATCAAGGGGAAGTAGTACAGTACAGTGAAAAGAGAACTGGTTCTGGTCAGAGGACTGGAGTTCAAATGCTGACTGATCCAATTCAATTACAAGTTATGTCATCATCTTCCTGATGTCATGGTCCTCTTCGCAAATGAAGGACAAACCACACTCACAATGATGCTTTCTACCTGTGTGAATTTGAATAAGACCCTTAAATCCTTAGGGTCCCAGTTTTGGGGAGGGGGGGAAGAAAAGACTGAGGAAACAAAGATTCAATTTTCTAGGCATATTGATTCATTTAGCAATTCGTGCCAATTGCCTAACAAATCAGGACCATACTTTCTCAGCTTAGTCCTGGATCCCAAACACAGGAGGAAACTGACTTTTCTACATTAAAAATAATTAATTGAATAAGGTCAATTAATTAAAAGGAATCAATACACTAGATCATCGGATTTCTAATTGAATGAAAGATTGAACCTTTCCAAGTTGAAGGAGTGAAAAAGTATAATTCCCCAAATTCAGAAAAGGAGGTGTCCAACTCCCCAAGTATCTGTAAACAATTAAGAGAACATGGAAACAACTGATTGATCAATACTGGGCTAGTTTTCAGATAAGACATATGGATTGCCTGAGATCTACAATTGTGAAAAAAAACTCCTTGCATCAATCTTTGGATCTGACCTGGTTTCTGGTCAGTATAACCTAGGTTCTTGGGTAAGGGTCTCTAAGCATCAAGAAGAGGTGGTTCGGTTCCCCAGCTTTTCAGGGCAAGATTCAAACAACACAATAAGGTTTTCTCCAAATTCCCACAATTAAATAAACTTTTCTCACCAGAAAGAATTTAGACTAGACTCAGAATAGAGTAGAAGCTAAGCTAGCTTCAGAATTGAGTAATAAGATGGAGTCAGTGTGGTTCACTCATTTCCCACAATAACCACTTGGTGGCGTAATCTCCTCAGTTCCTTATCTGGACAAGGATGGGGGTGGACTAAATGGTCTCTAAGCAACTTCCAGATCTAGAGCTATGATCATCATTCCATTCCTCCAAAGGACAAGAATCTACAGCATAGCATAGGGGAAAAAAGTAGGAGCGTGTGAGTGTGGGGTGATGGGTAGAGACTCAACCTAACGAAGACCTAGGGGGCCAATCCTATCTACCTGCTTGACCCTGGACAAGTCTTTTAGCCAATGCATTACCCAGTTTCCTCAACTATAAAGTGCGGTTAGACTCAATGATCTGTAAATTTCCTTCAACATCAAAATATAAATCTTCAGTTTCAATTTAGACTATAAAAGATAGCTATTTTAGTCAAAACAATTAGAGATGAGAAAACTGAAACCTAGAGAGGTGAGTGACTTGTTTATGGGCACAGAGCAAATCAATTATGGGCACAGAGCAAATCAATGACAGGCTAACCAAAGCAGACAATATGAATAAATGATCAGGGCTTGTATTCCTATCTTTCATTTTGCAGAAGAAGGAAGGTCTTTGTTGCTAAGTTTGGTAATGCAGCACATTACACTAGCTTCTTTCACATAACAGTGCCAAACATGCCCTGTGGTACATCTCTAGGAAAGTTTCCTGTTCTGTTGCTTCATAAGGGGCTCTTTACCAAGGGTACCATGGGCTTCAGAACTGCGTTGGCAAAATCCACTTGAAAATGCCTTTTCTGAGAGGATATTTGAAAAGGAGAAACATGATGAAGACCAAAAATGGAGCCCAACTTTTTGAGAGCACCTGTGAAAAGTTCTAGATCCCTTCTATAAAAAAAAGAGATGTTTACTTAACATAGGGTCCTACTTCACAGTCTGTTTGATTTGGCCACCACCTACTTCTACAGTCAATGTTTTAAGAGGTACACAGGGAGTCAGACCTAGGATGTCATATGTGTCTGGTACAGTGTTGTTCACATCTTAGAGTGCATTCCATGGAGAGAGTGAGACAGTTAGAACTTAACTACCAAATCTAAACTCTGTTTATCTTTTTGGACACTTGTAATCCAATCTGGTCCAATTTAATCAATATGACACAGAGCTTATTGGAATGATTACATTAAATAGGTACTCTGCTCATCCCTTCAAAGTATTGCCAAGACTATGAAGAGAAGAGGATATGGGGGGGGGGGGGGGAGCGAGTGACAATCTTTCTACTTGTACTACATATCTCTTGAGGGCCTTGGTATCTTTAGGGCATTGGGCATGAATGATGGTGCCTACAAGCTGAACTCCATGAAATAAAGTCACATTTTTTTTAGGAAAATGGAGAGAGACAGAGAGAGAAACATAAACAATGTGGAGATGGAGAAAGAAAGAGAGAAATAGAGAGATCAAAGAAGGGAGAAATAGATTAGGGATGGGGAAGAAGAAACGAAGAGACAGAGAGAGAGGAGAGAGGGAAGAGGGGAGGAAAAATAGAGAAAAGATGAGATTAGAAAGAAAGGAGCAACAGAAGAGGAAAAGATTGGAGGGGGAAAGATGAGAAAGAGAGAGAGAGAGAGAGAGAGAGAGAGAGAGAGAGAGAGAGAGAGAGAGAAAGAGGTGGCCATGACAGACAGAGATAAAAGAAAAGTATTAGCTGAGTAACCACCAAAGAAAGCCAACGTGGGAGACCCACAGATTCCATTCAATTCAATTCACCAAGCATGAGCTCTCTGGGTACTTCACAAAGAAAACATTGTCATCATCTCTGCCTTCAAGCATCCAATATTTAATTGGGGGATAAGTAGACAACATATGCCCAGAGGAGAAGTAAATACATACAAATAAAAAGAACATGGCCTAGCAGGATAGAGTCCTGTGCTATGTGCAACAAGTAGATATGTGAAAAATGGAACCCATCATGAAAATAAAATATTTCACAATAATCTTTAAAGTCATCCATCAGCAAGCATTTATGAAGAACCTACTATGTACTCAGTACCATGCTAGGTGTAAGGGGTAGAGAGACAAGAGGGAAAACAGTCCCTGGCATGGAGGAATTTACAATCTAGTTGGCAGACGTAACACATGCATGTAAGTATATACAAAATGAAGCAAAGTATCTAGAGAATTTATCTCTGTCTTTAAGTTTGGCAAAACAATTCATATGTGTTATCTCATTTGAACCAGCAACAAAACTTTTAGGTAAATCATATTATTATTTCTATTTTACAGTTGAGGAACCTGAGGGTCAAGGAGGATCACTCATCTACTAAGTGTCAGAGGCATAATTCAAACCCAGGCCTTCTTAAATCCCAATCTAACACTCCATCCATTAAACTAGCGGCTCTTAATCTGTGGGTCGTGACCCCTTCAGGGGTAGAATGACCCTTTCACAGGGGTCACAGGGGTCACCTAAGACCATTGGAAAACACATATTTCCAATGGTCTTAGGAACCAAGACACTGCTCCTCTCTCAGCTCCAGGCAGGTCCGCCCACATGAAGATATGCCCACATATGAGTATTAAAAGGTCATGGCATTAGAAAGGTTGAGAACCACTGCATTGAACCATCTAGCTGCCTGCACAATATCATTACAAGTTACAAGGTGACTTTGGGGGTGGGGGTGGAGGGTTAGAAAAGGCTTCAGGTAGAAAGTGACATTTAAACTGAACCTGGACAGCAATTAGGGATTCTGAAAGATGGAAGTAAGAAAGTAGGGAATTCCAGTGCTGGCAGCCATTGTAAAGGCATAGGGGTACTAGATGATGTGTCATGTAATAGGAATGCTAATCAGACCAATTTAGCTGGATCATAGAGTGTATGAAAGAGGCAAAGATACAATAGGAGGAACTGAAAGGGTAGATGAGGGCCAGGTTGCAATGGGAGTGGAGAGAAGGGAATAAGCATTTATTAAACACCTACTGTGTGCTAGGTACTGTGTGCTAGGTGCTTTACAAATATTATCTCCTTTGATCCTCTCATCAAACCTGCAAGGTATATGCTATTGTCATTCTCATTTGACAATTGAGGAAACTGAGGTAAACAGAGGTTATGACTTGCCCAGGATCATACAACTAATAAGTGTTTGAGGCCAGAGTTCTATCCACTATTCTACCTAGCTGCTTCTGTGTTTTAAACAGCCTCCAAACTTGACATGCAATGGATTTTAAATATCAAAAAGACGTTTTGTGTTTTTTCAAGAGATAATAGGAACTCACTTGAGTTTTTGACTTATGAAGTGATACAGTCATCCTTGAACTTTAGAAAAATCATTTTAACAGCTCTGTGGGGTATTTCTTGGAATAGGGAGAGACTTGAGATTTGATGACCAATTGGGAGGCTATTGGAAAAGCTAAGGTGATAAGAGTTTGAATTAATATCATATCTATGTAAGTCAAAAGAAGGGAAAGACAAAGGATAGAAGTTGAAAAAGAAATTACAAGATGTGTCAACAGATTTAATATGTGGTTTGAGTCAAGGATGAAACCCAGGCTGCATGTTTGAGTTGTTGGAAAGATGGTGGTACCATTGACAGAAGTAGAGATGCTTGGAAGAGATATGTATGGAGGGGAGAAGTCATAACTTCAATTTTGGGGATGTTGAGTTTGAGGGGCCTGTGGGATATCTATTTTGAAATGTCCATTAAGTATTTGGAGGAGTGGGCTTACAGATCAAGAACAAGATTATGCCTAGATAGATAGGTAGATCTGAGAGTGAGCTACTTGGAAATGTTACTTAAAGCCATTGGAGTTAATGAAATCACCGAGAGAGTATATATGGAGAGGATAGAAGACAGGAGAAGAGAGGAGAGGAAAGGAGAAGAGAGCAGAGGAGAGAAGAGGAGAAGAGAGGAGAGATGATGGAAGGGGAAAGGAGGAGAGGAAAAAGGAAGGAAAGATAGGACAGGGGAGAGATGGGAGGGTAGAAAACAGGCCAAGACAGGGCCCAGGACAGAACCTTGAGGATTTGGTGGAAGGACCAGTAAAGAAGATTGAAAAGGAATTCTCAAACACATAAGAAAAGAGGGTGGTATCAGGTAATTTTCTGTTATTATATTTAATGAATCTGTTATTCTATTATCCCTTTGGCCAATCTCCCGTTATCAGTGTTTTGTTTTTGTTTTTGGAAAATGAGTCACTCAAAACAAAATGGAATATTCTTTACATATTCTGAACACAGCAAAGTAGAGTGGGACTACCATCTCCTTATAAGTGGAAGCTATGTTAGTCTTTATGTATTCCCAAATTACATTTCCTTTTTTGATGTCCATAGCATACTGTCTATTCACATTTAGTTTACATTTTACTAAAATGCCTCAGTTTTCTTTCCAGTAAATTATTGTCTAAAGATTCCTCACCCATCTTGTACTTGTGATGTTGATTTCCTAAACCTAAGCATGAGGTTTTACATTTATTTCAATGAAATTTTACCTATCAGATTTGGCCAAATGGTATAGTTTCCAAGATACCTGTTTTTATGCCTAGATTACTCTCCAACTCTCAAGCATTTAAAAAAATATCCTGCTCTTGGAATCTAAAATGCTAGTAATTATTTTCTCTATTTTCCCATTACCTTCAGATTTGCTCAGAAATCTACCAATATTTTATCCAAGTCATTGATAAAAATGGCCATGCATCTATCTCCAGGGCGCCTCACTAGTAACGTCCATCTAAGTCAACCTAAAATCATTCATTAAACTTCTTTTGCTCTTTCCAGTCAAGTAGTTCAAGGGAATTCGATGACCTTGGAATTCCCCATCAGTCTAAAATCTGTGATCCTCAGGTCCAGTGAAATCCACCTAATATACTGTCCTACACTACATCCTTGCATCTTTTACATAAATAATACTATCATAATATACTTCTATTAAAGTGGTCCAAAACTACAGTATTCAATTAATCTACCTGTTCAGGAATCTTGTCAACATCATTAGTAACCTTAACATAGAATGGCTTGTTTTTGAGAAAAATCCCAGTGATCACCACTTCCTTTGTAGATGTTCACTAACTATCCATATATTCTAGAATTTTGCTGGGATTCAAAGGCATATTACAATTTGCAAATTCAATTCTTCATCTTTTTTTTCTGAAAATGAAGACATTTGCCATTTGACAGCCCTGTGACACCTCTTCTATTATCTGCAAGTTTTCAACTATCCCTCACAATGACTCAGCAGTCATATTTCAGTTGTTTTTTTCAATACATAAGGATATTGTTTGCTTGGGCCAAGGCTGCTAAGTATCCTCTTACTACTCACTTGTCTATCTTGGCTAAAAGGTTTTACGGCCCTGTGATAATAACAGGTTAAAGGAAATGGGGATGTCAAGTCTAGAAAAGAGAAAAATTAAGGGAGAATGCATATGATACATGACACCAAGTGTATGATGGCTTTTCAGTTAGAAGATGGATTAGATTGGGTCTGTTTGACCCCAGAGAGAAAAAGCCAGATCATAGGGTCAAAGTTACAAAAAATAAATTGGGTTTGATGTATTGAAAAATGTCCACACAGTGCTACGTAAGTAAAAGCAGAAGGCACAGCCTTGGGAGAGGGTGCCCCATCTCTCTCTCCTATAAGCTGAAGTCATCAGATGGAAGACGGGTGCATAGGTATTGTTATGAAACTCAAATCAGATCAGATAATACTGCAAGACTCTTAAGTATTTGAGGAAAGGTTAATTGCTGCAGTTATTGTTTTTCTTGCTAGTCATGGATGTTGTTACAGGGATTCTTTTAATCCCCTAAATCAGTGGTTCTCAACCTTCCTAATGCTGCGACCCTTTAATACAGTTCCTCATGTTGGTGACCCCCAACCATAAAATTATTTTTGTTGCTACTTCATAACTGTAATTTTGTTACTGTTATGAATTGTAATGTAAATATCTGATATACAGGATGCATTTTCATTGTTACAAATTGAACATAACCCACAGGTTGAGAACCACTGCCCTAAATGGTCTATACAATCCAATATAACTCTGAGATTCTATGATGATCTCTGGATCAAATATATGTTGGGAGTTAAAGAGGGGGAAATGTGGGGGCAAAGTAGAAAATTTCAGCCTATTTCCATACTAGAAACATTCTGATGCATTCTTAATGCCCTCTCAAGGTGTGAGTCTCAATGTGTGGAAGTTCAGGTTTCCCAGAACATTCTCAAATCCCAAAATGGATCTACAATTGCATCAGTGCAGACAATACTTCCCATGATACAGATCATAGCCCATCTCTGCCTCATGTTCCGTTTTCTTTTAGTCCCTCCCAAAAATTTCCTATGAAAGGATCCACTCAACATATTGGGAACCTCCTTTGATTGCTCTTGAGTTCTTCAAGATATCAGTGAGGTACACAAGCTTTTTCTTCCTCATTCTGGTGCCATGACCATCTTATTTTCAAATAATACATTTCTGTCATGATTTTCATACCAATTCTTCTTACTTATTCCTTATTTGTCATACATTGTGCCTGCCAAGACTGGGAAAACTGAGTCAAGGGGGAATGTAATAAATACAAGAATGCTCATTGTTTGGATTATTTTATTACATGCAGCTTGATGGAAAATGCAGAGATGATCCATTAATGTGCATATATAATATATATGTGCAGATAGATGATAGATAGATGATAGGTAGACAGACAGACAGACAGAAAGACAGACAGACAGACAGATAGATAGATAGATAGATAGACAGATAGATAGATAGATAGATAGATAGATAGATATACCCTTTATCTATTGAAATTCAAATTTCTTTATCCTCTCTCTCACCATCTAAGAAGTAACTTCCACCCTCTACTCCTAGTTCTGTGTCCAGGTCATGAGAGTACAAGTTTTTCCACTGAGTCAGGGAACACATATTTATGTAGCATGTGTTCTATGCAGGGTATTGTGTTAAGTATTGGAGTTACAAAGAAAGGCAAGAACATAACCTCCCCTCAAAGAGCTCACATTCTAACAGGGTAGATAACATGCAAGAAACAATGTATATATGAGATATAAACAAGAATGGGAAGTACTGTCAGAGGGAAAGCACTGGCACTGAGGGTACCCAGGAAAGGTTTCTTCCAGAAGCTGGCACTTAGTGGGAAACTTAAGTAAACCTGGGAAACCAAGAGGCAAAGATGAGGAGGGAGAGCGCTGCAAGCAAATAAGACAGTTGGTGAAAATGCTTAATCAGGAGATGGAGTGTCTGGTGCAGGGAAGAGGAAAGAGGTCCATACCACTGGGTCAGGAACTATTTTCTGGGGCAATAAGATCATAAAGGTAGGCTGAGGTCATGTTATGAAGGGCCTTATAGGTCAAGCAGAGGGTTTTATATTTGATACTGGAAGTAATAGAGAGCCACTGGACTTTGTTGAAAGGGGGTTGAAGTGACTTACAAGTGAAATAGAGGATTTTATATTTGATCCTGATGACAATAAAGAACCACTGAAAGTTGTTGATTTAGAGTGATAGAGTAAGACCTGCACTTTCAGATCACTTAGACAGCTGACTGGAGGAGAGAACAGAATGAAGAGGCATTGAAAAAAAGGGAAACATCCAAAAGTTATTGAAATAGTCCAGACAAAAGATGACAAGGGCCTCCACCAGAGTGGAGGTGGTGTCAAAGAAGAGAAATTATATATGAAATAGATTTGCATGTGGAATCAATAGGACTTGACAATAGATTGGATATGAGAGAATGAGAGTAAGGAGTCAAGGATGAAATCCAATTACAAGCCTCAATGACTGGGAAGATAATAGGGAACTTTGGAAGAGGGGAGGGTATTAGGAGAAAGATAATGAGTTCTGTTTTGAACAAATTCAAACTTAAAGTGTTTATGGGACCTCAGGTTCAAGATGTCCAAGGGGAAGGTGGATATGTAAGAGTGGAGGTCAAGCATGAGAACCAAATAAACAGATCTGAGAATCATCAATAGAAAGATACCTATTAGGAACTGATGAGATCACCAAGTGAAATAATCAAGAGGGAGAAGAGAACAGGGAATAAGAAAGAGTGCTGGGAAATGACTAGAGTTGGTAGGAGTGACCTGGATAAAGATCGAGCAAAGCAGACTGGAAAGGAGCAGTCAGACAGGTAGGGAGAGAACTGAGAGTGAGCAGAAACCTAGACAGAAGAGAGTATCAGGAGAAGAGGGGAGAGGAAAGAGTATTAAGAGTGACTGAGTGTCAAAGAAGGATGAGGATTTAGGGTTAGGCAATTAGATTTGGCAATGAAGTAGCATTGGTAGCTTTGGTCTGAGGAGCTTCAGCAGAATGATGAAATCAGAAGCCGCATTGAGAGAGTTAAGAGGAAAGCAAGTGAAGACATTCATTGAGGAAGAGTTTTCCCAAAGTTTGCCCATGGAGGGAAATATATATATAGGTTGATATAGATAGAAGGATGGTTGGTTTTTTGGGGTTTTTTTGTCCTTCATTCACAAAGAGGACCATGACATTAGGAAGGTGATGACATGACTTGCAAGTGACACAGATTTAAGTGAAGGAGGGCTGTGCCAAGTCACCAGCATCACTTTCTCCTTCAGAGCCATCTGGGTCTGATGCTAAAATATAGATCAAGATGACTGGAGATGGCCTTCGATGCAGTGGGAGACCTTGGCCTTTTTAAGCTAAGGTCTTTCCCAGGTCTCACAGATCAAATCTAGGTTGTTGTTGGATTTTTTTTTGTTTCATGGCTTTTGTTTCTTTTGTTTTAAATAGGGAGAGATTGGTTTATTTGCAGGTAGTAGGAAAGAAACCAATATAGTTAGGGGCTGTAAAAATAAGAGTGTGGGACACATAGTCAAAGAAGAAACAATGCACTAGAAAAGATAGGATGGAATTACATTACTTGCGCATGTAGGTAGGTTTGCCTTGGCAAGGAGAAGGGTCACCTCTTTATATGAGATGGGCAAAGATAGTGACAAGGCTTTCGAGAGATGTGAGATGAGCAAAAGGGGAAACAAGGAGATCTCACTGTATGACTTCAATATTTTCAGTGAAATATACAGCAAAATTACTTATTGCATAGGAGAGCAAGTGATAAGGGGAATTATGGGAAGTCCGAGGAGTGATCAAAAACTTTGGAAAAGATGTTTTGAGTGGAATAGTTAAACAATTTTTGTGGTTGTCGATCAGTCATTTCAGTTGTTTAACTCGTTGTGACTCCATTTGGGGTTTTCTTGGCAAAGATACTAGAGTGGTTTGCCATTTCCTTCATCTCACTTTAATGGATGAGGAAACTGAGGGAAACAGGGTTAAGTCATGCAGCTAGTATATGTCTGAGGTCAAATTTGAACTCAGGTCTTCTTGATTCTGGGCCCAGCTCTCTATCCACCACATCACCTAACTGCCAATTGACCTATGGGAATGGTATTTTAAAGGATTGCCTTATTGTAGTAATTATCTAGTTGAGATTGTGTAACATAAATTTCTAATGAAACCAATCAATGTAATTTTATATTTTGTCTCCACTCTATTCAGTAACAGAATAGGAACAAAGGCTACATTAAATGGTGGGAGTACTCCAAGATTGGTACTTGGATGGGTATGATATACAATTAATAAGGAGACAAAGGATTGAAGAGGTTAGTGTAGGGTGTACCAAGGGGTCAAAATGAGGAAATGAGGAATTTGGTCAGTGAAGAGATGATACTTGGGAAAGAAGTCAGGGCTGGAGTGCTGTGAGGTCTACCAAACGACAAAGAATATAGTTTGGGGTCATAAGACAGAGAAAACGATGAAGTGATAAAAAAATTATGATAAGATAAAGAAATTTCAGAGCTCATAAACATTGAAGTATAACATTAATGTGTGAAGACATGATGAAGAGTATAATCATTTCTGTGTGTAATTAAGGTAGGGTAGAGGAATAAGTCATGGGCAATAAGTTGAGGAACTGGAAAGTTTAAGTATTTGAGGGAGTATCAATATGTATATTGGGATTTCTTAGTATGAGGGCAGAAATTATGAAGCAGGGAAAGATTGAGCCAGGCACTGAACTCATTTCACTGAGGAAAGAAAAAGATTTTCCTGGAGGTGGGTAGACAACAGATGCCAGGACCCTGGATGGGGGATAAATATGGGATTATACAAATCTGAAAAAAATAAGAGAGGTTCTTGAGCAATGATCATAGGAGGAGAAGCTGTAAATAGCAATGGGGAGCAAGGAATATTTGAATTCCTCTGCCATTACTAGTAGTGAAGGAAGAGGTGCAAATTAAAGTACGACTAGGTATGAAAAGGGTAACCAGGGATTCAATACCATCAGGAGGGATCCAGATCTCATTGGCATAGGATTCCCAGATAAGAACACATCCTCTACCAATGCAGATGGGTCCCTTCTCTACAACTTGTAATCTTATAGAATTACCCCAAACAGAGGTTTCAGGTACACATGGAGACTACAACAGTTTTGCCCAAATCAGATTAAAATATAACTGAGAAATACTGAAGAAAAGAAATAAAAATATAATAAAACCTAGACAACATTCCTTTTCAAACTAAGTAATATGCAGCTCTCAGGGATCTTTATGTATGGAATTTTGCCCCCTCCTAGTTCTCTTGAATCATTCTCATTTTTCTTCCCAATTTTTCCTCTACTTGTCTTACTTGATTTTCAAAATCCTTTTTGAGCTCTTCTATGGCCTGTGATCAATTCATATTTTTGTTAAAGGTTTTGGGTGTAGGAGCTTTGACTTTGTTGTCTTCTGGTTATATGTTTTGATCTTTGTCACCAAAGTAAGATTTTATAATCTGACTTTTTTTTATGCTGTTTATTCATTTTCCCAGCCAAATACTTGACTTTCTAACTCCTTATCAGGGCAGGACTCTGCTTCTAGTCAGAGTTGGGGTCAGGTGGGGGTAGTGTCCCAGGCTTCAGTCATTTTGCATCAGATGCTGGATTCACCACCATCTATGGACCCAGAGCTCCAAACCCATCTGCACCCAATGCAGCCCATACCAAACTGCACTCTGCTTCCAACCTGGTGTGATATACCCTTCCTGTCAGCCTTTCAGGCCTTCTTGGACTGGAGATGTGTTTCACACTGTCATTTTGTGGGTTCTGCAGCTATAGAATTTGTTTAGAGTCATTTTTATAAGTATTTGGAGGGGTTTGGGGGAGAGCTCAAGCAAGTCCCTGCTTTTATTCCACCATCTTGACTCTGCCTCCCCCTTCTAGTTCTCTATTTGAGTTGGGCACCACTGGCCTAGAACACTGAGAGTGTAAGTGACTTCCTCTAGGTCACACAGTCAGGTCAGTTCTTCATCCAGGACACCATAGAATTAAACAAGAAATGGAGGGTGTGCTGAATTGCCTCAGAAAAATTGTAAAGCTTCTTTCATGACCTCAAATTTCTCTCAGGTCAGAGGTATTTTAGAATACCAAAATCCTGTTGGTGGCACACTAAGGCTATGACTCCTGTCTTAATATGGTCTCCCAGTTCACAGTTTGTGAAAATGCCCGCCTTTCTAAGGGGTATTTGCATTTTGCTTGGGGTTTCCTGAACACTGAAAAGCCTTCAACAGTCAAAGGAAGCAAACTATAATTACTCCCTCTCCAACCATCTCCACATCAGTAGTACTCTCCTGGCTCTCCTCAGCTCTGATGGATGAGTTTCTTGTCTTATCTATCTGTACGCTTCTTACCTTGTCTGTCCCCCTAGAGAGTCTTTCCTCCACCTCTCTTTTCCAGGGCTTCATTTGGTACTGTTTCCCCCACTAGAATGTAAGCTCTTTGTAGGTAGGTACTGTCTTGCTTTATATATCTCCAGAATGTTGCATATAGTAAGCATTTAATAAATGTTCTATCTCTAATATAGTGAGAGCAAGGAAAATAAACAGCTATTTGGGGCAAGGTGCTTTGCCCACAGTCCCTCAGATACACCGTCACCACCCCCATTCTGGTAAGGCTGGAGCCAAAATGCATTGCTTCCCTGCTTCCATCCTACTGCTGATGACAAATTAATTTGCAAGAGTATCTAGAGAAAGGCATCTTCCCATGCTGGCAGCAGCCCAGCTGTAAAACCTATTAATCCAGAGAGCTAGCAGGTGGCACTCCTCATCCACTAGAAATCAACAAGGAAAGGAACACAGGGGATTTTTTTCTCCTATAAAAGAATTTCAAGGATTAATGAGCAGCTTGGGGAGAGTTCTTCTGGGAGCCTCTGAAATCATACCTCAGAAGCTTTGCTTATCTCCCCTGTGCTAAGACTCCAAGCAGGAAAGGAAGGAATTCAGATCTTAATGAGAGTGTTGATCTAAAATGAGAGCCTTGAAGAACACTGTTCTGCACTGAGGGTCAGTACATTGAGGCTCTGCTCCTTGCTCTGCCAAGAATTAGCTCTGTGACCTTAGATAAGTCTTTTCTCTTCTTAAACACTCAGTCTGCTCATCTCTAAAATGTCTGGGTTGAAAAATATACTTTTAGGGTTTCTTTAAATGAGACAATTTTGTCACCAAGGTTTTGTTGCTGTATACTTGAGTGCTGCAGGATTTCAGAAAATTGTCAGTTCCATGACTTAAAGCTCAGAATTTATCTCAGGAGAGTTATCAGGTACTTAGACCAGGAACAGAACTTTTAGCACTCATCCCTCATCAAGAAATGGAAAGTGTTTGGAATTGGGGATAGATATTTCTGCCTCTACAGTCTGCTTTTAGCAGCAGCTGGGGCCTGCATCAGAGCACCTGTATTCTGTTATGCAGTTAACTTATACTACTATTCAGCAATACTCAAACTTAATGATTCATGCATATATGCATTCAGTTGCCTCAAACAAAGAGGGAAAGAAACCCAATTGTCCTCAGTCTGAGAACAGGGCATCTTATAAACTCACTTATAAATCTCACCATGGGGGGGGGGGGGGGCGGAGCCAAGATGGCGGCA
>CM053581.1:10060663-10094935 GCA_028627135.1 Pseudochirops cupreus | reverse complement strand
CATAGGAGAGAATAGACTGGGGGAGGGGGGAAACACTGGGATGGCTGTCTTGGGGTGGTGGGCGGGGGAAAGAGGGGGAGAAAATATGTAACTCAAAAAAAAATTTAATAAAATAAATTTATTATTTAAAAATAAATAAATAAATAAATCTCACCATGAGATAAGTGATCTGACCTAGTTAAGACAGCCCCATGTTCACCTCCTCTGATGAGAATACCCTAGAGATAAACAACCAAAGCATATTAGGTTATTCAGCTCTCACTTCAGATCCTAGTCATTCATGATATCTGGTTGGATAATCCTGCTGTCTTCCTCAGAACTGGTATTACAGGGGTCCCGTATGACTATATTCAATTCCATGCAACTTGACTCAATTCAGCAAACATTTGTGAAATATCTTCTCTACATGAGATAGACTGCTAGGTGCTAGGAATGCAAAGATAGATGAAATCCGAGATGAAATCTGCCCATAGGGCAGATTTAGAGTCTAGTGCCTATGTTTTTCCAAGATTTAGCATGGTGTTGTGGATAGAGTGCTGTACTTGGATTCAGGAAGATCTGAATTGGCATCTAACTTTAGACAATTAACTTACTGAACAAAACAAAACTTCGATTTAGATTTTTAATAGCTGCATGACCTTGGGCAATTAGCTTAAATTCTCCAAGACTCAATTTCTCACTAAATATGATGAAATTTAATAGTAGTAAATGTAAATTCATATCTGAGTTGAAAAAAATCAACTTTGTAAGTATATCTGAAAAAGAACTATGGATGTTAGTGGACTATGAGCCCAATATGAGTCAATAGTGTAATTATGTGGTCAGGAAAATAAAGTCTTACACATCATACCTTGAAAAAGTAACCATGGGCATGGTCCCCCCTTCTCCTGTCCTCTGTGGGTTCCTCACATACTCTGCTCTGCTCAGCCCACATCTGTAGTACAATGTTCATTTTGGAGCACCATATTTGACAAAAGACTTTGCAAGCTGGAAAGATTCTAGAGAAGGGAAACCAAGATGATGAAGGGATCCAAGTTCATGCCATATGAGAATTGTTTCAAGTAGCTGCTGATGTTTACTTGGGAGAAAAGAAAATGATAGGGTCAATAAATACCACCGTCCTCTACTCTCCCAAGGGTTGTCAGCTGGTTCCACTTGGCCCTGAAGGGCAGAACAATGAAGCGAAGGAAAGATGAGTATTCCTCACCCCTGACCCAGCACTCCATCCACTGTGCCATCTAGCTTCCCTACAAATTTATATTCTCCAAAAGTAGAAGCAGCTTTCTCAGGAGAGGGTCAGCCAGCAAAGATGAAATGACCACTTGGCCAATATGGTATAGAGGGAATTCTTCTTCAGCAATATCCTAACTTCCATGATTTGCTGGGATCTAAACTAGCAAAAAGGTGGACATCACAAATATCAATTGTTCAAATTTCCCAATTTGTTTAGCCCAAATGAATTAAGCCCTACTATAAGAGGAACTGGATTTAGCATTGATGCTGCTTTACCTTTCCCTGCCAGCCTAACTGTGATGGAAGTAAGTGGATTCTTTTAAAAGATCACTATCTACTTTAATGTTATGGTTTTCTTTTTTTCTTTTTTTTCAAAAAAATGGCCTATCTCTTTTGATGTGCCATCATGGGCTGAAGTCCCCAGAAGCCATTAATTGTGATCATAGAACTTCATCTCCACCATTTGGGCAAGGAATGGATTTCTTAATAAAAGCTGGGAGACATGATTAAAAGTGGTTGGTATATATTTGCATTGCATTTAAACTCTGCACATCCAAAGGCCCCTAAATAGATTCTGTACACTAATAATTATAGTTGATAAATGGGAGCGTAGCATCATTATCCTGGAACAGAGGAGTGATTTGGAAATTATTTTTGCTTCCCTCTGACAGTTTATATGTCTGTAGTGGATTAAATCCCCCCCCCAACACTTCAAGATAAATAGAAACTGAATTCGATAAAACCGTTCTTCTACAGTTTTGGTGTTCCCAAGTTCCATTCATTATAGCAGGGGAAAAATGATACAAGGGGAGAATGCACATGAGAATCCTCTCTCATGGAAGAACTGATATCATTAGGAGCTCAAAATGCAAATGAATTCAGACTTAGAAAACCTAAATCTATTCAGCAGATGCTATCAACCAGGAGATATTTAGTGCTTTATCATTCACAATCTCCCTCCCAGGATCAAAGTCTGATCCCCAGTGCTAAATTTATTAGTGTTTTAAA
The DNA here is from genome assembly GCA_028627135.1 of Pseudochirops cupreus. Lineage (NCBI taxonomy): Eukaryota > Metazoa > Chordata > Mammalia > Diprotodontia > Pseudocheiridae > Pseudochirops > Pseudochirops cupreus. Next base: position 10,092,694 of record CM053581.1, on the reverse strand, counting down.
CATCTGTTTCTCCCTTGATTTAATTTACTAGACCTGATGCATTGTTAATTGAAATGCACATATAGGGCATTCAGCATCTTAATTGTCTAAAAGAAGTCTGATAATGAAACCCAGAGATAAGGGATGGTTCAGAAGAAAGGTACAGTTCTGAATAAAGATGAATTTCCAGGGCTTTCCACTGAATTTTCTTACCCTCTCTTTATTCATATTTTATCTTTCTCTCTGATGACTTGAGGAGAATCTAAGAGTTGGAAGGGACCTTAGGCATCGATCTCCTAGTTCAAATAATCCTTGACCAGTAAAACACTCCAAAATAACAACAGTCAGCCAACTATGACTGAAAGTCCCCAGTGAGTCACTTACGAGGAAGTCCAACCTTACAAGACAATCCTTGTCCCTTTGGGTATGCATATTAAGCAAAAAATCATTGTTGGTGATTTCTTTGTGCTGAAATCTGACTCTGTAAGTTCCTTGCATGGCCCAATGAGGCCAAGGTCTTCCCAATGAGGCCAAGCACAAGTTTCACCCCTCTTTATTATTCACATTAACTTAAAACCCCAAGAATAATAAAATTCTAGAGTCAGAAAGGGCCTTGGAGATTGTTTAGTTCAACTTTCTGTCTTACATATAAGAATCATAATACTTCTTCCATATTCAAAGGATCTATAAAACATGACCTCTTGACTCACCTAGATCACAACCCTTCAGTAAGCTAATACACACGTTCTAGGGGAGTTCCTATGGGGAAATTGTGCCAAAATGACTGAGTGAATGGTTATGAACAAATCTCACTGCCTTTCATCACCTCAGAATAGCCATAAGTATGCCAAGCACAGTAAAAGAAAAACAACCACAACAAGCAGAAAAGTGGGAAAAAAAAAAAACATTGTCAGTCGATTAGTCAACAAACATTTACTAAGCACTTATTATGTGGGAGGCACTGTGCTTGATGGTACAAAGGAAGGTAACAAACAAGCCCTTCTTTCAAAAATCACACATTCTAATTGGAATAGACTGGTGGTAAATAGAAAAAACTGGTTTTGTAAGAGAATTATACAGAGTAGATGGAAGGAACTTTCAGAGAATAAGGGACAAGAAGCTGGGAGAAATGAGGACTCTTCTAAGCCAGGAAGTGATGCTTGAGCTGAACCTTAGAAAGAAACCAGGGATTACAAGAAGTGATGATGAGGGATAGCCACTGCAGGCATAAGGAAGAGCTAAGGCAAAGGCACAGAAATGGAAGGAAAAATTTGTGGTATAAGAAACACAGGATACTTCTGAGAAAGAAAAAAAAGTTTAAAAGATTGAAAATGCATATAGAAAAAATGTTTCTAATATAAAAAATAAGTATTATCAAATAAAAGAGACCTACTTTTAAGACCAGATTGATTCAACAAAAAACAATCAGACATCAAGAAGAGGGGGTTGACCTACCACAAGAACATTTTGAGTAGAAAAGGAATTAAATAAGAAACCTAAGGAAAGATGCAGCATGTATAAAAATGGATGGGTGTTGAAAGAGCTTACAGAGATAAATGGATGAGGAAAAAATCTGAAAATAATTTGTTTCCCAGGAGAAAAGAAAGCATCTGAAATAAATTCCAGAAAAATATCTGCAGACATATTGACTTAGGGGGGAAGGGGCATGGCAGTACAAAATGGAAATTGACAGGATTCAGGACGTCAAGAGGAACTCCAAGTTTTATTCAACCAGAAATAGACTTGCACAACACCAAAGCTGCAGTGTCAGATAGAGAATCTTGCCTTGATATAGGCCAAATCGATTCACATATCAAAAAGAACATAAGTGAATTATTCAGGATTGTTCAATGAGAATTTTAAAGGAAGGAAAATTTGGAAAAGTATTATAGCAAAAAGCAAGGGGAATTGACTTTACACTAATATTGTCTATCTTACAAAATTGAGAATGCACTTTCATAAGAATAGAACAATGGTCCAGGCAATACTATAAGAGTCTTCCATTCTTTCCTTCAGAAAAATAAGTGAACTGGACAAGGCTTTTGGCTAGAAAATCTACCTCAATGCATAAATGTTAAGAAGCCTTCCTACCAAAAGCTTAGAAAGTGATAACTCAGGACTTGTATTCCATAGAGAGAAATGGCTACTATTGCTTTGAGGTTCCATCTTAGTGTGTCATAATAAATACTATGCACTAGGAAGCAAGGGCTAAATCTAATAGGAGGAGACAGAACATTAAGGAAGAGGTCTAGAGGAGGGAAAAATAAGGGAGGGAATTAATTATTGTTTCTGGAACTCAGGCACCAAGGGTCAAGTTTAAAAGGAGAATATAATAATTTCAGGAAAAGGGTAATTCTGGGAGTAAAATAACATCACCTATGGTCTAGTCAGGGTGGTGAAAAAAGATTATATCATTGAAATCAGAATCCTATGATTGATGTCTGATATATTCTGTGGAAGAGAGTGCACGTCTGTTTGAGGGCAGATACCAAGGTTGCGTTGTTAAGAGCAAAGCAAGCCCTACTATACTTTGTTCAGTTCTCTGGTGAGGCTGTGATCCCATCTGTGTGAGTGTGTGTGTGTGTGTGTGTGTGTGTGTGTGTGTGTGTGTGTGTGAGCTCTCTCAATCTAGATCATATTACAGCCCATTATTGCCATCTCATTCCCAGTGGCTCTTTTTTCCCAAAAGTCCTCTAAATTTTTTTCCTACATGGACCATACAACACATTTGGGAGCCTTCCTCTAAGATTCTTAACATTAGATCTGTTCCAATGACCAGTCACAGTTGGCTAGCTCTCTCTCTCTCTCTCTCTCTCTCTCTCTCTCTCTCTCTCTCTTTCTCTCTGTGTGTCTCTGTCTCTGTCTCTCTCTCTCTTTCTCTCCCATTCTTGTTCTCACTCTCTCTTATAATAAGACTAGCTTTCCTGCTTTAAATCACAAAACAAATGTAGACCTTCAGAATTGGAAGGAAATGGAGAAGGGATCTTTGTCTAATTCATGCCTTCACAAGGTACTTAGAAAAAAGATCATCCAAAGGCATCTTGAAGACCACAAGTGAAGGAGAATGCTCTATCTTCTGAAGCTTATTTGTGACTGAGTGAATGGTTATTCTGCTTTATTCAACTTACTCTACTTTAATTCATTAATTACTACAAAATTTGTCCTCTCATCAAGGCTAAAGTGTTTGTTTGTTTGGTTGGTTTTTGGTTTGGGGTTTTTGTTGTTGTTGTTGTTGTTTTTGCAATTTCCACTCTCTTTCCTTCAGTTCCAACTTCATTCACTGTCTGGAATATTCCAGTCTTCCACTGCTGGAGTACTGTCCAATTCCCTTCTACTCCCACAGTTTTCGAGTTTCCCCTCATACTTTCCTTTCTTCTGTCAGAATGTGAGCTGCTTGAGAATGTGATTATTTTCTTCTCTTTTATCTATACCACCTGAGTTAAGCAGAGTGCCTGCCACTTGGTGAGTACTTAATTAATGCTTTGTCTGTGTCTATCCATCTATCTATATGTCTGTCCATTTATCTATCTATCTGTCTGTCTATCTATAGCTATCTCTCTATCTATCCATCTATATCTATCATCTATCTATCTCTATCTATCTATCATCTATCTATCTATCTATCTATCTATCCATCTATCTATTTTTTTTCTAGCTCCAAATCTTGGAATAAAGTAGAACAAATCTGGGAAAAGCTCTGGATATGGAATCAGAAGAACTTAGTTCAAATCTGACTTCTGATTCTTTCTAACTATGTGACTTATGAGCAAATCACATAAACTCCTTGGGCCTCAGTTTTTTGTTTTAATCTACGGATTGAGGAGAGATGGGCTTAGCCTCTGAAGTCTATTCTACCACTATATCTATGACTGTATGATAAGTCCAATCCCTCTTTCATATATAGATCTTCAAAGTCAATTGCCAATATCATTTATCAATAACCTACTATATGTCAGGCACCATATTAAGCACTAGGAATACAAACATGAAAAGAGAAAGACAATCTCTTCCAACAAAAAACTTAAAAATCTATGGACGGAAAACTCCACACAAAAGGAAGCTGGAAAACAGTGCAGTGAGAGAGGGAAGGTTCCCAGTACAAAGACATAATGGAGGAGACCATCAAACAAGTCACAAAGGAGAGCAGTCAGGAGAAAAATAACATGTCTGAGCTGAGCTTTATCCTCAAATGGAGGTCTGGAGTTCGTGACGCCACCTTCCAATCAGAGGGGCAGCAGGTAGTGAAGAGGTGGTGGACCAAAGCCAATAAAATCTTGAATGATAAAGTTTTCCCAATAATGAGTTTCCTGAGACATGAAGTCAGAGATATCCCAGAGTAATGTAGCCAGGTGACAAATGAGGACAGGCTTGGTTTGGAAACAGTCATGTTCTCCTAGGTCTTCTCTAGTTTAAAAATCCCACTTCCTTCTATTATTCATCATATGACATGAACCCAAAGTCATTCTGGTCACTCTTCTAGAGATTTTCCAGTTTTGAATGTCCTTTCAAAAAACCTTTACTCAGGACTATTTGTGATATTACAAAAGTGATCCAAGTGGTCTGACCGGGGAGGAGCACCATAGGACTGGAAGCAGTCTATTCCTTGAGACTATGCCTCCCTTAATATAATTTAAGAATACTGCATTTGGGTTGTTGTTGTTTTTTTCTTTTTGCTGCCATAACACACTTCATATACATATATGTTTGTATGTATACATGCAGAGAGATACACACATATATAGTATGTATATTATATATAATATACACAGATAGCCACAGAGAAAGAGATAGAAACAGAGGAAGAGGGAGAGAGAGAGTAGCACTTGAGGTTCAGTAAAAATCTCAGATTTGTCTTCAGATAAATAGCACAGTTAATCCCATACTTATAAATTTGATTTTTAAGCAAAGAGCACTATACAATATTATTTAGGGATTTGGGGACAGACTTGTGATTTCATTTGTATGGAGACTTACCTCTACCAATTCAAGACAGGACCTTCTATGTAATTTAGAGACTGATCTAGAGCACTGAGAGTTTTAAGGAACTTGCCCAGTGTCACATAGCCAGAAGCAGGACTTGAACCTGGGGCAACTTGGCTTTGAGGCCATCCCTCTTTTCCCATAGTCTGTTCTGTCTCTTTACTTTTCCCTCTAGTAAATTTCCCCTTATCAGATTATACCTGATGTTTCAGTCTCTCAAGATTGTTTTGGATTTAGACTCCATCATGCCACACATTAGCTATCCCTCTCTGCTTTCTATCTGCCAACTTGATAAAGTAGGATATCTATGCATTTATCCAAGTCATTGATAAAACTATGAACTAGCACAGGGACAAGATCAGATCCCTTGGTCCTTCAGTGGAGACCTTCCACTTCCTAGTTGACATCAAGTCAATAATAATTATTCTCTGGGTCCAGAAGTTCAACTGCTCTGAAACCAAACAAATGTACTATTGCATTCGCTGTAGCTTTTGTTTTAAAAAATAGCGTGGGAGACATTATCAAATACTTTGGTGAAATCTAAGTAGAAATATATATATATAGAAACAGGGCTGTGCTGGAGCCAGAGCATGCCATTCACTAGAACTAATTGTTAAATGTTCAGCGTGAGCATTCAGTCCTTAGAAATTGCAAACACTCTGAACCAGGGCTTGATTTATTGTTTTGATGATTGTCAAGAATTAAGAAAGTGCTAGAGAAAAATGTTAATAATGCAGATTCAACTGAAAAGTACATCATACATACATTTTTTCCACAGAAAAGACATTTACCAGCACACCCATGTGTAAAGCATTCTTTTGACCTACTCCTTTAGAAAATATGTCCAAAAAATAAAAACAAAAACAGGTTAGTATAATATGACCTGATCTTTTAAAATTGGGATTAAATATTGTATTAGAAACTTAACATTGGACATCAAAACAAAGAGGCTAAATTGCTTAATATCTTTGAGCTAATTCATTTTAATATATAATCATAATGCCTTTTAGTCCCTCCCTCAGAGTCCCCATGAGCATTTCTTTGTCCTTTCATAAATCCGCCTTTCTTTATGTCATCATGGTTCATGTGCACTCTCTTCTTGTTCTGCTTTGTTCACTTTGCATTGTTCTGTAAAAGCCCGGCAAGCTCTCCTCTATTTCACTTAGTTCTAGGCATTCACTGCATTATAATATTCTATTTTATTCACTTACCTGTGATTTATTTAACTATTTGCCTGTCATTGAGCATTTAGGCTATTTCTGGAATGTTTCTGTTTGCAGTTCCGGTTTGTCATAGCTTTTATTATTCTTGGTTGTCATTAGAGATGGTACTGCTATGAAACATCTTTGAACAAACAGTATGCTTTTGGTGAAGCCTCCCCATGAGGCCAACCCTAGGTTCTCAACCCTATATGGCCTTAAGAATTGGACATGGAGTTTGTTTGCTTTTCCTTTGTCTTTTCTAGTCTTTGGTGTAAAAAATGGGGTGTGGATCTGGGAGCTTAAGCCATGAGAATCCAGGAATTCAGGACTCCAGGCTAGGCATCGCAGCCAGCCCAAAGTGAAGCCATAAGGAACAAGGTCCAGGATGTTAGCCCTGTAGGGTTTTGGATTTGAACTTAACTGTGAGCTCAATCCCCTTCTTCTCCCTAGAATCTCAGATGGTATAGGGAGGTTTGTGCCCCAAAGCTGTTGAGGGAAATGTTTGAATTTCTGTCCTTGTCATAACTTTGAAGTAAATATCTCTGTAAAGGCTATTTCAAAATTAAATGATTAAATGGACCTGTAGTACCATAGCCACTGGCTCCTTAAAATGGGAAGCACAGTCACTGAGGTCTGAGCCAATGACAGAAAAGAGAAAATTTCCAAACCCTCTAGGTTAGCAAAGAACCATAAAGGGAGAGCCACAATGTAAGAGAATCTCAAACTGCATTCCAGTAGACATCTTAGACTCAACATGCCCCAAACTGAACTCACTATCTTTTCCCCAAACCCTTCTTCTCTCTTACTTCCCCTATTACTATAGGGACCAGGACCATTCTCCCAGTCCCTCAGGCTCACAATCCAGAAGTCCCCTCGAACTCCTCACTATTTTCCCCCTGCCCCCTGCATATCTAATCTTTTACCAAGGCCTGTCATTTTCACCTTTGTAACATCTCTCAAACATGTCCCCTTCTCTCCTCTGACTCCAGCACCACCCCTCTAGTCCAGGCTTTCATTACCTTATGCCTGGATTATTCATGGTCTACTGGTGGATCTACCTGCCTCAGGTCTCTCCCCACATATTCTCTGTATGACTGTGATACTCTGAACTTGCCCTTCCATTAGAACTCTCAGCTCTGACAATAGTGGTAACAGGATATGCTGAGCCATCCCTGTTCTCACTGGAAATATCAAATTCAGACCAACAACCAGAGTAGTCTCTGTTTGGGTAATAGTTCTTCTGTGTGAGGAGCTGACATTAGGTCTTATTAGCAGCATAATGTTCTCACCAAAGCTATGGTGACCTTTACATAGCAACAGACCAGGGCTTCCTTGATGAATTACCTCTTCAAATAAGGACTGTGGCCTGAAAGAAGGTTGAGGGGAAACATAGGAAGAAAGATGGGGGTGAAGAAAAAGGATACATGGTGGAACACACTCATGAAGAATTACCCAAGGTGAACCATACTGAGAAAATACCTATTGGTACAAACATGGTTAAGTCTCTCCCATTGTTAATCCTCCCATCTCCCCTAAGTATCAATTTCTACCCTTGTGGCTAAACTCCTTGAAAAAGCTGTCTATGATAGATGCCTCTTACTGTCTTCTTAATCTCTTTCAATCCATCAATAATCATTGGGTAAATGCCTACTATGTGCTAGGCACCATGCTAAGTACTGGAAGTACAAAAAGAGGCAGTTCCCAACCTCATCATTGCACCAAAACTGTTCTCTCCAGCACTACCAATGATCTCTTAACTACCAAACCCAAAGGCCTTTTCTCAGTCCTCATTCTTCTTGACTTCTTTGCAGCATTTGACCATGATCTCTCTCTTCTTGATAATCTCTTCTCTCTAGGTTTTTGGGATACCACTATCTCTCAGTTCTTTTCCTACCTATTTAACTATTTCTTCTCAGTCTCTTTTCTGGATCCACATCTAGATCATGCCCTCTAACCCTAGGAATCCCATAGGGTTCTGTCCTGGGCCCTTTTCTTTTCTCCTGTACTACTTCACTTGGTGATCTCATCAGTTCCCATGGATTTAATTACCATCTCTATCCTGATGATTCTTAACACTAGTTTTCTTGACTATAATGGTAATGGGATTTGAAGATCTTCTATGCCCCTTGAACTTGCTGATGTAGCAGGAAGAGGTGGGGCAGGAAGGAGCCAGAGCTGAGTAGGAGCTGGGCTGAAGCCAGCACAGTGTCTGGAAGCAGCAGCAGCGACTAAGCTAGCCAGAACTTCTGCTAAGGACTCTTGCTGAGGAGTGCTGGGGACAGGAACTGGGGGGGGGGGGGAGAAAAAGGGGAGCAGAGCTGCTAGGAGCAAGCTACATAGAGGCTGAGCATTTACAGTGAGTGAGAAGAGGAGGATCTTTGCCTGAAGTAGCCTGTTCTATTTTGAAGACTTGAGAATGTGTGTGTTTACTGCATTAACTATGTGTGCCAACTCTGGCTACTGTGATAGCTTTGACTTTCTGGTTTGGGGACTCAGTTTTCTGGTATTTGAATAAATGCTCTGACTGTGTTCCCCACGTAAAGAGGCTGTTACATTTTGTGATTAATAGCCATATCAGTGTATTTGTAATTACAGTAGGCATTGTGAATACTTCATTGTTGATACATTGACCTAACCTCTCTCCTGACATCCAATCTTACATCTCCAACCTCCTTTCAGATGTCACAAACTGAATGTCTAGTAAGCATCTTCAATTCAACATGTCTAAAACTTTAACTTATCTTTCTCCCAAACCATCCCTTCTAACATTCCTATTACTGTTGAGGGAACCACCATCCTTTCAGTCCCTTAGCCTCACAACCTAGGAGTCATTCTCAATTCGTCACTCTCTCTCTCCTCTCATATCCAATCTGTTGCCACACCTGTTGATTTCACATCCACAATATCTCTTGAATATGCCCCCTTTCTCTTTGGACACTGCCCCAAACCTGGTGCAGGCCCTCTTTGTCTCATGCCTGGACTGTTGCAATGGTGGCTGGAGGGAGTCTGCTCCCTGAATCTCTCCCTGCTTCACTTTATCATCTATTCAACTCTAAAGTGATTTTCCTAAAGTGCACGTCTGAAAATGTCACCCCCTTACTCAATAAACTCCAGTGACTCCCTGTCACCTCCAAGATCAAATATAAAATTCCCTGTTTAGCCCTCAAAGTCCTTCATAACCTACTCTCTCCTACCTTTCTGGTCTTTTTTACCTTGCTCCTTGCCACTCTTCAATCCCAAACCATTCAGTAACACAAGTCTCCTTGCCAATTCACAAATAAGATACTCTGTCTTTCAGCTCCTGGCCTTTTCTCTGTCACCCATACCTGACTTCCTCACATCTGTTCCCTGGCTTCTCTAAACTCCTTCAAGTCTGAACTAAAACCCTGTCTTCCTCAGGAAGCCTTTTCTGAATCCTTTAAATTATGGTGCTTACCTCTTTTATTTCCCATTTTCCCTGTATATAGTTGTTTTTACATATTTTCTCACTTGTCATCTCCCCCATTAGATTACAGACTCCATGAGGGCAGGGACTGTCTTTTGCTTCTTTTTGTATCTCCAGAATTTAGCACGGAGCCTGACACATAATAGGTGCATTAAACATCAATTATAGTCAATCAGTGAACAAGGATGCTTACTGACTGGCTGACTGTAATCAAGAACACTTAGAACACTTCTTATGAACTGTGTGACCTTGGACAAACCACTTATTTTCTCTGGGTCCCAGACACTTTGTCTATAAAATGAAAGCATTGAACTAGATAGCTTCTAAGTTCCCATCCAGATCTAAATGTATGATCTCATGATCCTGTGACTCAAATGCAGCAACTGCTCCATGCCACCATGCCTCTTTGCTTATTTGCTTCTTTGTTACCTACAAAATCTAGTATGTTTGTAGGTTGGGTTGGGGGGCGGGGGGTTGGTTTGATTTTTGGTCTATACCTGTCATTTTATTGGTGTGGTGGAATTTCTGTCACAGAACCCCTTTCAAATGTTGTAAAGTGGTAATTCACCTATAATTTCTAGATTTGGATAATTTCCCTGCAGGACCTAAAAGACCAAGTGATTTGCCCAAAGCCACATAGCTATTATGTATCCAAAGCAGCTCTCGAACCTTGTTGGTCCTGACTCCAAAGTTGAACCTCCATCCACCATGCTATATTATCTCTCATGCCTTGCTCTTAATGGTACAGCTTTAGTAAATGTTTGTTTAACTGAAAAATCATTAGAAAATCTCAGTCGTGTTTGGTTTATCCTCTGTGTGGCAACTTACCAGGAACAAAGGCAGGGATCAAACAGGAATGGAAATGAATGGAGGGGTGAGTGTTTCACCAACAGAAGGGAGCATTTTTGCAGATACATCAAACCATGGAGATGAGCAAACTTAAGGATCACTGGTTTTCGTGCCATGGCTCAGTCTTCAGACTGCAAATCTAGGCTTTCCTTGACTATATGACAATCCTTTATTCTGCTAGGTAACAGAGCCAGCCTGAGGCAAAACAGAGATGTAGACAGTGTTTATCATTTGTGCCACCCCCCACTGTCTTAGCATAGAACCATAGAAGCACCTGGCAGTTGCCTTATAGAGCTTTAGTATATAAGATGTAGAATTGTTGAGTTAAAAGCAACCTTAGAATATGGAGTTGGGCAGGACCATAGAGTATAGAATGTAGAATGTCAGAGCTAGGAGGGACATTAGAACACAGAACGTAAAATGTCAGAACTGGGAGATATCTTAGAATTGATCTTGATAGGACCTTAGAATGTAGAATACAAAATGTCAGAGCTGGAGGTCTAAGAATATAGACCGAATGATAAAAAAAAGTGGAAGGGGCTTTTGGACATAGAAATTGGCTGTTAGGATTAGAAATAATCTTAGAACAAACAATTTCAGGAATGGAAAAGACCTTAGAGATCTCCTCTTGTTCAAATTCCTCATTTCCCAGATCAGGAAACTGAAACTGAACCCCTAGTTCCCTCCCATTCATTACTCAGTGCACTATTAAAGCCTGTTATCAGGGAAAGCTCTTTTTCTAGTCCCCCTGAAATCATAGAGTTGTAGACAAAGATTTTGCCTTAGTTCTGCTGTCTAGTGGTAATGATTAAGCCATATTTACTTCCACTCAATAATATGCCCAACTCCTAGGATCTGGGGAATTGTCTAATCCGGAATTAACACGTTGTAATTGACTGACTATGATATAAAGCCCATAAAAGTAATTTACACAGATTACTACAGTCATCATTTCTCACTTGCTTTATGGCCCCCTGGACCAATCACATGCATTTGGATCGAAAAGTAAGTGGATGAACCTCAAACTTCAAGTACTTAATATTCCCTTCAAATCTTCACCCTCTTTCACACTTTCCCTCCCTTTCAAGCACTATAAATAACATCTTTTTTTCTCATCAAAATGTACAAAGCTTGTCAAAAACACTGGGAGATATACCGTTATGAATTCTTCATTTAATAGATCTTCAGAACAATGACGCATGTGTGATATAGCACTAAGCCACGGCCTACCAGAATGAAGGTGTCCAGAGAGAAATATAGTGTGCCAGGTACCCCATTATTGATCTCCAAGTCTACCAACTGGGTTGTATTTTTGTCATCAAGAATTCAATTTTTTAAATTAAAAAAATATATTTATAATAAGAACATGACCCTCTATGATGAAGGTAAGGAGATTCTAGTCACAGAATAGTAGAGGTAGAAGGAATCTTAGAGATCATCTCTTTCCAATTCTCTCATGTGGCATAAGGGGAAACTGAGGCATGGGAAGATGGATTGTCAAAGTTATAGAGTTAGGAAGTGGCAAAAGTAAAATTCAAAACTTTTTACTCTGGGTGTTCTTTCTGGTAAACCGAGATCACTCACCATGACTTTCCCTGGCCTCCAGCTTTTTTTTTCCTTTTTCTCTTAATTGCTCTAATTATTTAAACTAGTTCATTGAGTTCAATGTCTCCAAAATTATTATCTACTATCATGATTGCATAGATTGTGTTAAGATCTCTACCTGTCTTTCTATATTACCCATGATCTGGTCCTTGACATATTTATTTATTATTAACATGAATTAATATTAACAACATATATTAATATGGAATATTTTTATTATTGTCCAGTTACAAAAAGCTAGATGACACAATGGATAAAATGTTGGACTTGGAGTCAGGAAGACCTCAAATACTTGCTAGCTGCGTGACCCTGGGCAAGTCATTTGATCTCTTGGCCTCAGTTTAGCCATCTGTAAAATGGAGATAATAACAGCATCTATCTCATAGGGTTACTGTGAATGTCAAATGAGATAACAAATGGAAAGTGCTTTGAACACCTTAAAGCATCACATCAATGCTAGCTCTTATCAGCCATGACCATCTCCTGTACATCACTGTCAGTGAGTCAGACAACAATCAATTCAAGGCATGTATTAAGTGCCCAGTGCTAAGCATTGGGGATACAAAGAAAGATAGAAAACTTTCCTGGCTTTCAAGGCTAATGCAAATCTAATAGAAGCATTTTGTTTTATTTTATTTTATCTGGTCTTGTCTAGCCTTGCCTCATCTTGCCTTGCTTTTGTGTTGGTTTTGCTGCTTTCTACAACGTCTGATACAGCAGCTTTATTTGAGCAATTTTCTCCCCACCCTCCATTTTCACTTTTAAAGTCTCCTTAATCTGGTCAAACAGCCTGCAGAGATATACACCTTTCAATGCAATTCAAGAAACATTCAACAAGCTCTGGTTAAGCACCAAACACTGAGCTCAGCACTGGGGATGCTAAGACACCTACAACAAAGACCAACTGTTAAAAAGGGAACTGCTTACAGGAATGAAAAACAAGCACACAGACAGCTTTTTCCAAGAGGCATCCAGTCAAAGTACAAGGAGGAATTGGAGGCAGGAGAGCCCTTCCTCCAGGGAATCTTAGGAGGTTGGGGTGGGGGAGTGAAAGTAGAAAGTGAAGGGCTTGGAAAATCTGTGTAGGGATGGAAGAGTCAGCCTGACTCCAAACTTAGCAACCTGAGAAGATAATGATACTATTAAAAGAAGAAAGAGAAGCTGGAAAGGATGACATTGGGAGGGGGAGTTGGTGAGCTCAGCTCTGAACAAGGCCTGTTAGAAGCACATTCTAGGAGAGCTGTCCAGAAGACAGTTGGAAATAGGGAACTGAGACCCTGGATAGAGAGATTGGAGAGAGGCAAAGAACTGACTTTCATCTTCACAGAGGCAAAGATTACTTCTGTGGAACTGGATGGATTAAATCCCAAAGGGAGTAAACATAGAAGAAAATAAAGAGTTGAGGACATCAGGAACCCATAATTCACCTAAAATTTATAAGAATTTAATTTTTACGTATCCCTTGATATTTCTATCTTTACCTAAACCCTGTACCTGAAGCAGACACTGTCAACAAGAAACTAAAGGAAGAATCTTTAAAAACAAACAAAAAACCACCTATGAGTGTTAGACTTGTAAAATGATCCCTTATAGTTAAAGATTTAATATTTATGAAAGTAGACATGTAAGCTAAGTTAAAGAGTGCTTTTCTACGTTGGCATCAATTTCATTCTTTTTTTAGATTTAAGCCTCATAAAAAAGAAAAGCATAAGTTTTACTACTTACAACTATCCAGTGATGTAAGTCACCAGATTGCTTCCCTGATACATTCAAGAAATTCATATAACTAAAAAATCAAAATTCAAAATTTTACAGTACCACAGAAAGCAGAGCTTATAAAGCTTGTTGTTGTTAATTAAGCATTTTTTAAAATGCCTGGTTTTGCAGAGGGTGAACAATACAAGTTATAAAGTCCTGAACCCCATTTTTACAATTTATTATTAGAACATGCTCAACGTCTGTATATTCCATTAGAATCATTTACATTTGACTTATGTATCATTTGATCTCGTTGCTTTCTCAAAATTTTCCTCTGCAGCTAATTCCTCCCTCTGGAGGATAAGACCCTTTAAGGAACTAATCCTAAACAGGAATACATAGCTATCAGCACTATTTGTAAGCAGATGACTTTTATCCTCTAGGTTCAGTGGCTATACAAGTGAAAGACGTTTATTTAGCTTCAATTGTAAGAGACAACAAAAGCCTTGAGACTGGATATGTAAAGATACTAAAAACAGTCTCAAATTGTATATGGAGAGCAGTATATATCTAAGAGGATCAGTCTACCTGTAAATTTCTTGTCCTTCAGGACATGTTCTACACACAGATAGTAACCCCAAATTAAACAACAAACCTAAGTAAAATCAGGCAGCTAAGTGGTGCAAGTGTTAAAGTGCTGGGCCTGGAGTCAGGAAGACGAGTTCAAATCCAGCCTCAAACACTTCTTAGAGCCATGACCCTGAGCAAGTCACTTAATGCAGTTTGCCTCAGTTTCCTCGTCTATAAAATGAACTGGAGAAAGAAATGGCAAAAGCTCTCTAGTATCTTTGCAAAAAAAAAAAAAAGGCACAAAGAGTCAGGCACGACTGAAATGGCTGAACAACAAAAATGTAGATAAAATTGGATTTCCCTTTGAGGTAACACAGGATAATTCATAAGTTACTCTCCTGTAAGATAATAGTTTGCACAGAATTTTATTTCTTTAAAATAAAACATAAATATTTCTTCTTTTTACCTTCATTAATTAGTAGAGTTATATTCCTACAAGTCTTTTTACATCATTATCCATTTTTCATAATATTCTGTGATATTTGAAGCATGCCTTATGATAATATACATGAGTGTGTTTACTAGTAAGGGGGTCCAAGTTTAGGAAGCTGTGTCTCATGATCTAACTCAGATATTTAAATGTAATTTCAGCAACAAATACTTTGCAATTAACTTGTGTTGATTGCAGATTTTGCTATGAAATTTAAAAGGAGGGACAAAGTTATAGCAGGGAGAGAACGCTCTCTTAGCTCAGTTGGAGTCTAGGTGGGAGACATATCCATCAGCCAATCATCTCATTAATATTTCTTAATCTTCATCAGCTGCAAAACTTCAAGAATCCATTTAGATGTTTTTAGCAGTTATAAAACCTTTAAACTATAACAAGAAACTTACCACAATAAAAACCGTTACATTTCAGTTATATATCCCAATTTCTAATACATTTATAATGAATGCCAGCTATCCAATTTTTTTTCAGTCAGGTGCAGTCAGAAGGGGTGACAGAGGTGGTAGCACCTACATATCTAATAATTCTGCAAAACAAGACACAAGTAGGAAATCTGAAGTGGTTTATTCCTTCTGTTGAGGCAAGAGAGGGGGAGGGGTCTAAGAGCTCCTAGCCCTAGTTAACAATTTAGAAATACTTGTCTATTCAAATAACAATTAAGTTCTTTTATGTCAAACACAGTAGTAACATAAAGGATTTTTCCAAGTTAAATTTTACTCTTTTTTTTTTTACTTTCTCTCCACATTGGAATCTTACTGATGCTACTCTTCAATTTTCAGAATCTTGATAGTTTTCTCTGAAGATTCATTATTCCCCTCCTTTCTTTAAAATAATGTTGAGACCAAACAACAGGTAAAGAACATCATGAAATGCAAAATGGAAAATATTGATTACATTAAATTGAAAAGGTTTTTTTCACAATCAAAGCCAATGCAACCAAGATTAGACAGGAAGCAGAAAGTTGAGAAACACTTTTTACAGTTTGTGTCTCTGATAAAGACTTCGTTTCTAAAATATATATAGAGAGAACTGAGTCAAATTTATAAGAATACAAGCCATTTCCCAATTGATAAATGGTCAAAGGATATGAACAGGTAGTTTTCAGATGAAGAAATTAAAGCTAATAATAGTCATACAAAAAAAATGTTCTAAACTATTGATTAGAGAAATGCAAATCAAAACAACTCTGAGGTACCACATTTACATTTATCACATTGGCTAATATGACAAAACAGGAAAATGACGAATATTGGAGAAGTTGTGGGAAAATTGGAACACTAAGGTTTTGTTGGTGGAGTCCTGAACTGACCTAACCTTTCTGGAGAGCAATTTGGAACTGTGCCCAAAGGGCAATAAAACTGTGCCATATCCTTTGAGCCAGCAATTACAACTTCTAGGTCTATATCCCAAAGACATTATAAAAATGATAAAGGGACCCACACGTACAAAAATACTTAAAGCAACTCTTTTTGTGATAGCCAAGAATTGGAAATTGAGGGGATGCCCATCAGTTAGGGAATGGCTGCACAAGTTGTAGTATATGAATGTAACAGAATACCCTGGCTCCATAAGAAATGATGAGCAGTTAGACTTCAGAAAAACCTGGAAAGACGAGAGAACATTTTGCACAGTAACAGTCACATTGTGCAATGACCAACTTTTATAGATTTAGCTCTTCTCAGGAATGCAAGGACCTAAGACAACTGCAAAAGATTCATGATGGAAAATGCTATCGATGCACATCCAGAGAAAGAATTACAGAGTTCTGAATGAATATCAAAGCATACTATTTGTTCCCTTTTTTGGTTTGTTTGTTTCTTCTTTCTTGTGGTTCCTCCCATTGATAGTAATTCTTCTTTACAATATGACTAATGTAACAATATGTTTAATATGAAAGTACAGACAGAGCCTATATCAGATTGCAAACAATCTTGGGGAGAAAGAATAAATTTAGAACTCAAAATCTTATGGAAGAGAATGTTGAAAGCTAAAAAATAATAAATTGATTAATTAATTTTTAAAATACTGTTGAAAGGAAAATTCCTAATTTTGTCTTTCACCCTTATGAATAAGACAAAACCCAGGACAGGGGGAATTAAAAAGTATTTTATTATAAGTTTGTCAAGGTGGCAAACACATTGATGGCTGGCTGATCAATGGAGATCAGCAGTGGCTTCAGGATAGGGACAACTTTTATAGGTTACTTTAAAACAATACAGACAGGTGCACCTCAGCAAAAGGGGCAGGGTACTTGCATCTCAGCTCCTCCTCAAGGTAGCAAGAATGTGAGAATTTGAAAATCAGAGTACCTGACAAAAAGCAGGTGATACAGAAAGCTATAGACTTGATGTCTCCTTCCCCACCAGAACCTCCCCTAACATTGTTTGAAAACCAAGGTTGGGAGCATTGGCTAACTGAGTCAACACTACTTTCAACAATACCCAGATAATATTCTGTAACTGTCAAATCAGGAGTTGCATTTTTCAATTCTTAATAAGGCTTCTTACACAATTGCTTTACAAGAGCATCATGCATTTTAAATATTGACTTTTGACATTCTAAATTGATTACATTCAAGGCCATCATAGAGTGTTGACCTGAAAGTCTGGTTAAAAGAAGCAAGCAGGCTAATTGGTAAATAAATTCATAATATTTATTCCATTAAAGCTATAACAAACAAGATCATGGGGCCAGAAGAAATATTCTGACTGACTGATAAAAGAAGGATCAGGCTTAAATACACTTTAGAACAATCCCAGTTCAGGATGCCTATGTCACTCAGATTCATTGTCTCCATATGTGTTTAACCATACTATGAGAAAGCAAGCTTCTTAATTGAATAAGTCATAAATACTGTCAGACAAGACAATTGACAAAGTGTCAATTGGAAATCACAATCCCAGGATATCTCCATTTTCCCTGTATAGCATATGTCCATAGGATACCAAGATAAGAGAAGCTACTAATTCAAAACAAAGTTTGACCCTAAACACCATGTCCTTTAGTGGCTACAAACAGGAAGAATGCTACTGATCAGTCTCATCTAGTCTTAAAGTTGCTGACACAGGCAAGGGCATTTTTAGAGCAAAGCATGTCTGGTTGATTACTTCAGGCTTTGGCCTTTATTGGGGTTCAAATGATCTGAAATGATTATCAGGAGAAATCTTGATCAAAGTATACTTTGCCCTGATGTCAAATACTGGGTGGCAAAATGGAAATTAGATCAAGCACAATAATCTATATGTAATATTCCCCAGGGATATTTTTATTTTAAGGACTTTCTTTATTCTTCAAATCCTTCTTCATGCAATACCTATTCCACAAATATGCCCATCTTTTCTTTTACATTTTTTTTTACAAAATGACCTTCTTTCAAATAGCAGACACATGTAGCCTGGGCCCCAGGCTTAGATCATTCTTTTTCCTTATCTTTTCCCTCATAGACACACTGGACTGTATCTTTAACTCATCAATTCCTTTCTCATGCCACCCTGGGCAATTCTTAAGAAGAAATAGTTTCAGAATGCAATTAAATACGGATTTATAATTTCTAATATTTAAAATCAATTTTACTTAAGCTCCTTAAAAAGTAAAAATTAAGTTTCACTCACCTTCAAGTCACAGTCTGATTTAAACAAACCTCTTCTTTTCAGGTCAAGAAGAAAGTTCAAATTGCAAACTGTCTTTGAAATCTTACTGAAGCTGACTTCCAATGGTCTGACACTTTTAAAACTAGAGAAAGAAAAACTAGAGAAAGAGAGAGAAAAAAAACTCCCTACCTGAAACAATAAAAGCAGTCTGTATGTGATATCTTCTCCTAAAACAAATTCAATAGTTGTGAGATACCACAAAGGCATAACATCCACAAATACACTCAATTCACGGCTAAGCTGGTTCAGCTGCCCTGTGTAGCAATTGATGGCTGGCCCCTTCTCCAAGAGTTTCTTCCCTGGATGATGGTTGTAAGGGTTGAATTAGAAGAAAGACTAAGTGTCTGGGATGTAATCATTTCAATAACTTAAAATTCCATCAAAAACATTCTCTGAAATCATATATTAGTCATTTACTTCTCATATGTTCTGCTTCTGGAATCTCTCCCTTCATTAAGAAATGTATGAAGCCATGTCATATTCATGAATCTTCCAGGTTCCTGACCAGATCATCACAATCTCTGGAGCCTTATCCCACTCTTCCTCTTAGCAGAATCATTTATCTCCATGTTGTTTACCAGTAAGGGCGGGTAGGTTGTGTAGTAGATACAGTGCCAGGCCTGGAATCAGGAAAGCTCAGTTTGAATTCAAATGTGGCCTCAGACACTTGCTAGTTGTGTAACCTTGGGCAAATCACTTAACCCTGTTTGCTTCAGTTTCGTCATCCATAAAATGAGTTGGAGAAGGAAATGGCTCTCTGGATCTTTGCCAAGAAAACAGCAAGTGGTTTCAGGAAGAGTCACAAACAACTGAAGATAATGGAACAATAAAAAGTTTCCCAGTAGTGGGTAACAGTTTCTGTTAGTCAAGTTTTGAAAAGCTCTCAGTCATATCCTGACCTCAAGCACTGGGAGGACCATACATCTCCTGGTTATTCCTATCAGGTTGATATATGCCTGCCTCTACACTTCTCAACAGGAACCTCACTCCCATCTCAACATACCTCTTCTTCCTGGAGCCCGTCACTGCCAAAACAATAGCCTGCAATTCTTGCCCAGGTCACCTTGTCTTCAGCAGGCAAAACATCATTCCATTATCTCTCCCATGTCCTGGTCGAATTCATCAGACCTATTTGTGTTAAGACCTCTGTCTCATGTGCTTTACCCCTTATACACCTGCTGATTATCTGAAGTTTATATGTTTCTCTAATATATTTTTACATATGTACACACACACATTGGTATATCTTGCTTGTACATAGCTCTTTGTATCTTTTCTCCCTTAATGGGCAGTGAGCACATTGAGAGCAAGAGTTGTCTTTTTGCCTTTCTTTGCATCTATGGCATTTAGCAGAGCGCCTGACACACAATGAGTACTTGATAAATGCTTGTTGATTTGGTGACTTAGTGTATGTGGAACAGAGTGCTAGGTGCTGTGAATGGTACAAAAATACATAACACATAGAACCAATTTTCGTGAACATTTGGAATCAAGAAGGAGATCTATGACATATACACATGAACAGAAAGTAACCATTAAATTTGGTAACACTTAAAACAAGGCATGACTCTGATGTTTTGAAGCATATATCATCAGGGGAAAAATATTCTCCCCCATACATTGATGAAGTAAGAATTTTTCACTGGACACAGAAAAGAAAAACCCAAGCTAAAAAAAGTAACATACATGACTTAGAAGTAAGAGTCACAACAAGAGCCCTAGGGAAACATGCTGAGGTCCTAGGTTTGAGTCTTGCTTCGACTACTGACTATCTGTGTGACCTTGCCAAGTCACTTCTCCCTGGTTCTCAGATTCCTCATATATAAAATGATGGGACATTGTAAAATTCTCAAAAAGCAAATGAATTGTTCTCCACTTTCTCCTCTTTCCTTTCCCTTCTCTTTCCTCTTCTCTCCTCTACCCTCTTTTCTCCTCTCCTCTCTGCTATAAACAAACAAACCCCCAATTTGACCAGTGATTGGTTAATTCTGTGGGTCAGTAATGCTTGACTGAAATTTTGGGGAAAAAAAGAAAGTCCCTTGTCCTGGTTTATGAGTAAGGGAATAAGGGCCCCCAAAGACCTCAATTATTGAATTTGGGATTAAAAGTAAGGCTGTGTCTATGAAGCAGCTCAAGTGGATCTTAATCATGCCATATGCAAAGGGGATTTTAACCAAACACCCAAGATTGGTGAGCATTTTCATTCATTTTAGTAGCCACTTGTTTTCCTTCAGTTGCTAGAGATTAGACCATACCAACTCCAAAGGTAATGGAACAAACTGGCCCTAACACATCTTATTTTCCCCAAAAACGCTGCTTCCTGGGTGACATGATTCTATTGCCCATTTAAACCCTTTTTCAATGACAAAAAGGTAAGAATTCATATGAGGGAAAAGAACAACTGAAGCCTGAAGGAACAATGCTCCACTATGGTCCCCTCCCCCACCCACCTCATGATGGTCGCCAGCTCCTTAATTATCACAGGCTTCTTTGGAGCCTTTCCAACTATAAGGATAAAATTTTATTAGCTCCAAGTCCTCTTCTGATATCCTTGAGAATAGGTCTAGAAAAATGAATTATTTTTATAATTGCATAATTACAATGAATATTTCAGAAAGGCATTTGGAAATGTCAAGAGGATGCAAGTTTAAGACAAGAAAAATTACATGGCTTTAAAAGCCAAGAACCTTTAAGCTTATCAAGTGATACTCAATCCTTTTCTTTTATTATTATTAGCAGGAGTCTATATATTATGGGGACATTAAATAATGAACATTTGAGATTAATTAATACATTAAAAGTCCTATTCACCCAGTGATGACAGAGCCTATTATCAGTGATGTGACAATCTTTTACTTTCAGGAAAATGAGGGTACAGGAACATGAAGAAAATCAAGGAAATATGATTACTTGGTAATAATAACACCAACAATTATAACCCTTTTTAGGGTCTGTGCAGAGTATTGTACATACTATCTCATGTGAATCTCAAAACAGTCCTGTGATGTAGGTTCCATTATTGTCTACAGATAAGGAAACGGAGGCTGAGAACTATTTCTCCCTTCACATCCTATGGAAATTACATTCCATATTGACCTCAGTGTCCCTGTATGTCACTGATCTACTTCTCTTTTCCAAGTGACTATCAATCTCTTAATTGCCAAATCTAAGGATCTTTTCTCAGTCCTCATCCTTCCTGACTTCCTTCTACTTTTCAACTCTGAATCATCCTCTTTCTGATACTCTTCCCTCTAGGTTTTTAGGACACCATTCTCTCCTGGTTCTTCTCCTTCCAATCAGACAATTTCTTCTCAATCTCTTTTGGTGGATCCACCCATCTTATGCCCACTAAGCACAGATGCCCCATAATATTCAATTTTATCTTCTCTGTCTATGCTATTTTATTTGGTGATTGTACAGCTACTTGGATTTCATTATCATCTCTATGCTAATGATTCTCAGATCTCCTTATCCAATCTAACCTCTCTGATGACTAAAAACACACATCTCCGATTAACTAACATATGTTTCAAACTTCATGTCCCTGAAACATCTTAAATTCAGCATATAACGAACTAAACTCTTTATTTCCTCATGAAACCTTCCAATTCCAAACTTCCCTGTTACTATCAAGGAACCCTTCCAGTCACCTAGGCTTAAAATCTAGGTATCATCTGTGACTTTTCACTCTGTCTCACCCCTTCATAATTTTATCTTTGTACCATCTCTCATATGTGTCTCCTTCTGTCCTCTGGCACTGCCACACCCTGGTGCAGACCCTCATCACATCATGTCTGGATGACTACAATTGCCTAATGGCTGGTTTCCCTGCCACAAGTCTCTCCTCACTCTAATCTATTCCCTACTCACCTGTCAAAGTAATCTTTTTAAAGTACAGTTCTCCTATCTCTCTCATTCACGTGTGCTGCTTTTGTTGCTCCGTTATATATGGTTCTTTATGACACTATGGACTACAGCATGCCAGGTCCTTCTATCTTCCACTGTCTCTCAAAGTCTCTCCAAATCCATGATTGTTGCTTCCATGAGACAATCTACTTCATCCTCTGCCATCCCCTTTCCCTTTTGCCTTCAATCTTTCCCAACATCAGAGTCTTTTCCAATAAGTCCCATCTTCTCCTTATTTGGCCAAGTATTTAAACTTGACCTTTTAGTGAACAGGCTGAATTAATTTCTTTAAATATTGACAGATTTTATCTTCTTTGAGAGTCCCTTCAAGTGGCACTCAGCTTTCCTTATAGTCCAATTCTCACAGCCGCATATTGCTACTGGAAAAACTATAGCTTTGACTATGCAGACCTTTGTCAGCAAGGTGACATCTATGCTTTTAAATATGCTGTCCAAATTTGCCATAGTTTTCCTTTCAAAGAGCAAGCCTATTTTAATTTCATGGCTGGAATTAGTATCTGTAGCGATTTTTGAGGCCAAGAATATAAAATCTAATACCACTTCAATTTCTTCTTCTTCTATTTGCCAGGAAATGATGGGATGTGTTGCCATGATATTACTTCTTTTTTGTTTGTTTGTCTTTGTAATACTAAACTTCAAGTCAGGTTTTATATTCTCCTCTTTTATCCTCCTCAAGAAACTTCTGAACTTTCTTCTTCACTTTCTGCCTTCAGAGTTGTATCATTTGCATAGCTGAGATTGTTAACATTTCTCCTGGAAACTTTAATTCCAACTTTTGATTCATCCAGCCTGTCACTACACATGATATACTCTACATGTGAGTTAAATAAATGGTAGGATGATACACAGCCTCATCAAACTCCATTTTGGATCTGGAACCAACCAGTTGTTCCATTTTCAATTCTAACTATTGCCTCTTGACCCTCATACAGGTTCCTTGGGAGAAAAGTAAGATGATCTGGTCCTCCTAGGATGTGCCTCATTTTGTTGTGATCCACATAATGAAAGATTTCAGGGTTGTCAATGAAGCCAGTGTTTTAGTTTTTGTTTTCTGGGACTGCCATGCTTTCTCCATAATCTAGTGAATATTGGTAATTTGGTCTCTAGTTCCTCTGCCTTTTCAAAAATCAGCCTGCTCTTCTGGTAATTCTCAGTTCACATATGAAGCCCAGCTTGCAGAATTTAAGTATGGTTTTGCTGTGTGTGAAATGAACAAAATTATTTGATAATTTGAACATTTCTTAGTATTGCCCATCTTTAGGATTGGGATGTAAAGCAATCTTTTCCAATCCAGTAGCCAGTGTTTAGTTTTCCAAATATAATGGCACATTTAGTGCAGTGCTTTAACAGCATCATCTTTTAGGGTTTTAAATAATTCAGCTGGAATTCTACTACTTCTAATAACCTCATTCTTAGCATCTTAAGGTCCACTTGACTTCATTCCCCAAGATGTCTGGCTCTAGGACAGTAGCCATGCTATTGTGGTTATTGGCAATGCTAAGATCTTTCTCATTATGTATTTTATGTATGCCTATGTATATGTATATGTGTGCATGTACACATACACACAAACACACACACACACACACACACACTATATATATATATATATATATATATATATATATATATATATATGATGTATTCCTGCCACCTTTTCTTAGTCTTTTCTGCTTCTAAGTCCTTACTTTTTGTATTTTATCACGCCTATTTTTGCATGAAACTGTCCCTTGATATCTCTAATTTTCTTGAAGAAATCTCCTGTATTTTCCATTCTATTATTTTCTTCTATTTCCTTGCATTGTTCATTTAAAAAAAAAAACATCTCTCCTTGCATTCTCTGGAATTCTGCATTCAGTTGAGTATATCTCCCTTTTTCCTTTCCCTTTTGATTTCCTTCATTCCTCAGATATTTGTAAAACCTCATTAGGCAGCCAGTTTGCTTTCTCACTCTTTTCTTTGGGATTATTTTTTTTGTTTCTGCCTTCTGTATAACATGGTGAACTTCTGTCCCTAGTTCTTCAGGCACTCTACCTAAAAGATCTAATTGCTCAAATGTATTCTTCACTTCTACTTCATATTCATAAAGGATGTTATCTAGGTCATATTTATATGATCTAATGGTTTTCCCTACTTTCTTCAATTTAAGCCTGAATTTTGTGATAAGAAGTTCATAATCTGAGCCACAGTCAGTTTTAGGTCTTCTTTTAACTGACCATATAGAGCGTCTCCTCCTTTGGCTGCAAAGGACATAATCAATCTGATTTTGATGTTGACCTAACCCTAAACTCTAACCCTAACCCTCAATGATGTCCATGTACAGAGTAATCTCATGAATTGTCGAAAAACAGCATTTGCTGTGACCACTAAGTCATTTTGACAAAATTTTATTAGCCTGCCATACTTCATTTTACACACACACACACACACACACACACACACACACACACACACACACGCTCAGTTTTTGTGGCTCCTCATCACTTCTAGCATTGAACACAACATCCTCTATCTGGCAGTCAAAGTCCTTCACAACTTGTCCCCCACATACTCCTTTCCAGGTTTCTTATACCTAATATCCCTTCCCATCCTCTGTAATTCAGAAACATTGGCCTTTTTCCTATTCCTTAAATAAGACTTTCCATCTTTCCATTCCAGACATTTTCATTCACTGTCCTCCATGTCTGGAACATTCTCCCTCCTCAGCTCTGCCCCTTGGTTCCCCAGTTTCAATCAAGTCTCATCTAAATTGCTACCTTCAGGACACCATGCCTTAATTCTAGAGACTTCCCTCTTTTGATTATTTCTAATGTATCCTGTACAGAACTTGTTAACACATGGCTGTTTGCATGTCGTCTCCCATGTTAGAGCCCGGACTGCCTGTTGGATTTCTTTATATCCCCAGTGCTTAACACAGTGGTGAGCACTTAATAAATGTTTACTGAATGAATGAATGAAACCCATGCCTGGTCCATTAAGACTGGTGACATTTCAGGCAGGTTTCTTAGAAAGAAAGAAAGAAAGAAAGAAAGAAAGAAAGAAAGAAAGAAAGAAAGAAAGAAAGAAAGAAAGAAAGAAAGGAAGGAAGGAAGGAAGGAAGGAAGGAAGGAAGGAAGGAAGGAAGAAGAGAGGAAGGAAGGGAGGAAGGGAGGGAGGGAGGAAGGAAGGAAGGAAGGAAGGAAGGAAGGAAGGAAGGAAAGAACTTTTTAAAATAAGAACTGTCATATCATGCTTGCCAGTTGTCCTTTTCTCACTTTATTTTCTCACCTAAACTCCTTGGAAAATGTCATCTGCATTCAATCCCCTACTTCATCTTCACTTGCTGTCTTCAAAACACTCTGCATTCCGGCTCTCCTTAATCACCTGAAGTTACTTCCTCCAATATTACCAATGCTCTCTTAACGGTACTCATATTTTCTCAATCACCCCTCTTGACTTCTCTGCAGCACTGTTGACAACCTTCTCCTCCTGAATTCTCTTTCCTCTTTCAGCCTTCCCTATTATTATCTAAATCACCACAGACAGTTATGCCAGTTCACAACCATCAGCAGCTAGATGGCATAGTGGATAGAGTACAAGGAACTGGGCTCACAAAAATCTAAGTTAGAATTTGGCCCCAGATACTTAGTATCTGTATGGCCCTGGACAAGTCACTTGACCTCTGCCTGATTTAGTTCTTGCATCTACAAACTGGGAGTTTGCAATAGCACCTCCCTCACAGGTTGGTCTAACAAGATACCACAGGTAAAACACTTTTCAAGGATTCTATCCATGTTATCCATTATCACTATTTTATGGTCACTATTGTCCTTGATTCCTCTCTCTTATTTAAACCTATTTATTTAGACCCACTCAGTTGCTAAAACTCATCATTTCTTTCTCTATATCTCTTGTATTTACACCCTTCTTGCTCCTGACATAACTGCCACCGAAGTTCCATCACTCACTTGTCCTATTACCTATAGCTAGCTCATTAGAAAACTCTCAGGTCTTTCCCCACTGTAATCTATCCTCCAATCAGCTACCAAGGTGATATTCCCCAAGTCTAATTCTGACAATGTCACCCCCAATTTAGTAAACTCCAATGGCTTCCTATTACCTCTAAGATCAAATATAAACTCCTTTCTTCACACCTTGGCTCCTTTCTATCTGTGTCCAGTCTTTTAACCCTTTACCCCCATCCCTCCATTGTCTGGTCCAGACGTAATGGCCTTCTTCTTCATGATGTACCTTCTCCATCTCTCTGATCTTGAACCACAGCTTGCTGGAGCCAGCTCAACATGGTTTCTGAGAATCAATTGTTCAGTTTTCAGTGTGAGCATTTACACCTTAGAAATCAGCAAATGCTACCAATGAGGGCAGCATTTATTATTTTGTTTAGTGTTTACACATAAAGTGATGGAGAAAGGTTAATGATACAAGTTAAACTTTAAAATGTCTTGTGTGTTTACTTGGAGGGGGGCAGTTTTTAAACATTTGGCAACATGTCCCTGTCTTGTTCTCACTGTACTTTGTGCCTATGATGCTCTCCCTTTCCCCATTCAAATCTTACAATCCACAGATTCCCTCAAGATTTATTGCCAACTCTACCTCTCATAGGAGCCCTTTCCTTTTCTCCCCATCTGTTACCCCCTTTTTTTTTCTCTATGACTACTTTGCATCTACTCTGTAGCTTATAGAGACTTATTTGCGCATAAAAAGGGCTTAAGAACTGACTATCATCCTGGATTTGTACTTAAAAGGCATCAATATTCTCTACCAGCCCTGAGAGCTCTTTGGAATGATCTCAATCTTTGAACCAGAAGTCAAAATTGCATCCTGCCCCAGAATTCTTAAACAGGCAGGCACGTACAGTCTACGGGAGAAACAGAGAGTAATTGGCTCCAGCAGGAATCTCAGAGGAGAACATTCTGGCTGGAGCTACTGATTGTACTCATTTGTTCAAGGACTAAGGTATGCTTTTCTGACAACTTCTCCTCCCAAGATCTATCCATCAACAGACCCTGTAATACACTCTATACCCAATTTCCAACCAACTACATTGCCTGAACTTCTCTGGATCTCTCCATTGTTCCTTGTTTCCCCAAGAAACTCATCATTGGGAAATCTCAAAGTCCTGCAAGACTGAAGCTGCCTGGTTCTCAGATCTCATCAGTACCTGCTATCCCTCTGATTAGATCTTCTGACTAGAGGGCAGCATCATAGGCTCAGCATAGTCTTCTTCCTATTTACAACCAGATACACTGCTTTGTAACTTCTCCATCATGCCTGCATGCTTGGTAAATTATCTCCTTCCCTATTCTCCCCTGTGGCTGCTTTTTAACTTCCTTTGGGGTTTTGCCTACCCCCATGAAACTGAATGCTCCTTGAGGGCAGGGACTCTCTTGGTTTTATTTGTATTTCTATCCTCAGCACTTAGTACAGTGCCTAACACATGATCAGTGCTTAATAAATGTTTATTGCCCAGCTGAATGCTTCTATTCATTTTATTTCTCCAAGGTTTCCAGTAATCTGAATTTTTGCCTCAACCCTAAAGAAGCCAGGCATTAAGTAGAGAGCAAATTCAAATGAGGGCAGAGAGAGAAATGTTCACCAGAAATGTAAAGTGCTTTCCTAACTGGGGGCTCTGGGCTATTGTGATTATATCCTAACTTTTTATTTAATATGAATGTAATAGAATGGCTAACACATACAGTCAATACGTATGCTTGAAAGATTGGATTTAAAAAAACAAGTTTGAATAAACTTGGATGTCCCACTTGCTGCTTTCAGACTCTATCTCCCGTTTCCCACCATCCTACAACGTTTCACTGGGACTTAAGTTGGGAATGTAAGCACAGGTAATTTCTTCCCTGGGGGAGGGAGGGATGCAGTTGCTTCCTATTTGTTTGTGTGTGTTTCAAATGAGGGGTGTGATCTCCCCAGGATCCCTAGGATTAGTTAATTGCTATTCTCTTATATTCCATGCAGAAGATTGTCTCTCCAGAAAAGGTTTGGGATCATTCAGTTAAGAATTTTTGCCAACCTGAAGAAGGGCATGGTACAGGTCCCTAGAGTTTACACGTCTACTGTAAATGGTAATGTCACATTCTAGGAGCACTTTGCAATTTGCAAAACTCTTCTCTCACAACCACCCTGTCCTGCAGGCAATGCAAGAAGTATTGTTCTCATTTAACAAACCAGGGGATTGCTGTCCCCTGAAAAGGGACTACACTTCTGTTTGGCCCCACAGGGAGGAATGAGGAACAATGGGTGGCAGATTTAGACAATGTCAATGGAAGGTTCATAAGAATTAGAGCTTTATACAAGTACAGAAGACAAGTGCTACCTGCCCTTCTACAGATGGCAGGGCTACAAATAATTCCAAACTGAGCAGTAAGAAGCACCTTCCTTTGAGGGAGTTCACCTCTCTTCTCCTTGGGCAATTCCATCCATTCTGTTCCCATGGCTCCCATGTTCACCTCTACACAGAAGACACAAATTAGCAAGTTTGGATTCCTGCCCCAAACTTTAGTCTCACACCCCAAGTGCATGCTAGAATCTCCACCTGTATAGGCCACAACCTCAGCATGCCTAAAATAGAACTCACTGAGACTCATTCAATTAGAACAAGCCAATCGTATAACATGTGTAATGGGTTTTCACCAATGATCATCTCTTCTTTGAGTATTTAGAGATCTGTCCACCTAGAACACAAAGTTGGGCTTTTAGCAGAAAATCACCTTCCTAACAAAATGAGCTACCTCTAAGTGGATTGGGCTGCCCCCAAACTTAATGAATTACTGTTCACTGGGCACGTTCAGGCAAAGGCTGGATGAGCACTTTGGCAGTATTCCCCTTCCCTGACATCCCTGCCCCATGTTGCTACTCACGGACCCCCTCTTTCTAACTCTCCTTTACTATCTTCCTCCCATTAGAATGGAAGCTTTGGGAGAGCAGAGACTATCTTGCTTGTTTCTATTTGTATCCTCATTGCTTAACGAAGTGCCAGGAGCATAGTGAGTACTTGGTAAATTGTCTATCTATCTATCTATCTATCTATCCATCCATCCATCTATCTATCTAATTATCTATCATCTATCTATCTCTCTATCTCTCTATCTCTCTCTATCTCTATCTTTCTACATATGTATACACACACATATCCATGCATCCATCTTTTTATTCATCCATTTTCTAATGATCTATATATCCATCTATTCTTCTTTCCATTCATCTTTTTATCTGTCATTTTTGTTGTAGAGGGATTCTTATTCAGTTATGGATTCAACTAAATGGCCTTGGAGAACCCTTCCAACTTTGAGGTTCTTAGATTCTGTGATCACAAGGATGACATTAGCTCTATTTGGTCAAGAAGGCAACTGAGACACATTTTTTGGCTTATCTCTCCCAACAAAACACCAAGATTTTCAGCAAAAATGCTGTGATTATACATTTATACACACATGCATGTACACATGCATACATGCATTTATACAAATATACATGCTTATATAGTCATGTGTATATGTATGTCTGTGCACACATATGTATGCATGCACGCGTGTGTGTAGGCATTCACCAAAGTACTTAGCATATGTTAGATGCTCAATACCCATTCATTCATTCATTCACATGGGAAGATGTAGCCATCTCTTAAAAAAAACAAGGATCCTGGATTATCAGTATACAGTCTGATTTTGACCTTTGGAAGAACTGAAAATAGCAACCAAGATGACCCAGAAAATACTAATGAGTTTCCATCTTTGGAAGAAAAAACAAAAAACTAGTTCTAATTAGCTTTGTTTGAAATTGAAAGCTGAGAACTCTATTACTTGAAAATTTTCTTGTACCACAGGAAGGAGAACCTGCAATATTTTATAGAAATAGCCGAAAGTTTGTCTCTTTTCTCATTTAGTAGAGAAGAGTTGTAGCTGGGTTTAGCTCCAAACATCAGGCTTGTGACTTAAATCCCCTACTTCATGCTTGCTATAGGGCTGACGGCTTTGTGGTCTGTGAATGTGATAATCCCCCTTGTCATTCTTCCTAAAGCACTTTTTCCAGGGACTTGTGGCAGCCTGGGTGACTGTGGCCTGATGGGTATATAGCTCAGGTCAAAGAGGGAAATTGCCTGTTGAACAACACAGTAAATCACAGAAGAAGTCCCTCTTCTCCCACTGGGAATAAAGAATGTTCATTGAAATCATATCAACTGGAAATCAAATGAGAGAATTTCACAGAATTCCATGATTGGAAGGGACCAACGTCAGCCCCCAGTCCAAGTGCCATAAAAAATAAATCCCTTTGGTGATATAGCATTGTAAGGTATATGGAGAGCTAAACTTGTAATCAGGAGGGCCTGGATTTAACCCTACCTCTTCCATATACTGGCTGCATGACCCTAGGTAAACTATCTAATCTCTCAAGATCCCAAAGAACCCTTACAAAACTCAACCCAAGACCACAGAACGCAATTTGCCCTTGCAGAAGGATTTTCCTCACCAGGAATTCCTGACATCAATGAAATCACAGGTACTGTGGCAAATTAAATTTTTAAAAATCCTCCACCACAACATGACCAACAAATGATAAATCACACAAGAAGAATTATCCTTCTCCCTGACACTGAGGTGGCACTTTAATATTTGTGAAGCATTCCAGAGGCTTCATTTCAGGTTTCCAAGTCCATTTGATCCTTACAATAACTTTGTGAGCTAGATACAATTCGCATCCTTAGTTTCCTCACCTGTGAAATGGGGCTAATAAACAGCACCTATTTGCTAGGGTTGTCATGAAAATCAAGTGACATAATATTTGTAAAGCTCTTGGAACCGTACCAAGTACATAGCAGTCACTTGATAAATGCTTATTCCCCCCCCCTCCCTTCATTTCACAAATGAGGGGACAGAGTCTCAGAGAGATTAAGTGCTTGGCCAGAATTTGTAATGGTAATGGGATTTGGAGATGCCCCTGTATTGGCTTGGTTTTGGGGTTGAGTGTTAAAACGCAGAGCTTGTGAATCCCACTTGTGGGATGGACTTGTTGACATGAAGAGAGAGGGCTGAACTGGGAGGAGCCGTGAATTGGGAGAGAGGCCCAAGGCTAGAGAAGGCCAGAAGGACTTTGGGAGAGCAGTATCCAGTACCATGGAGCCTGAGTTGCTGAGAGACAGACTGCTGAGAGCCCATGGAACTGCCCAGGACTTTTGAGAACTGCCACGCGGAACTGCCAAGGACTGAGGAGGCATGTCTGTGATGCTGGTATTTTGTCTGTTTGTTTTGATGTTGTTTTGCCAGATTCACCTGATGGTGAAGGACAGTGCTGCTGTTGTAAAGGTCCTGGAACCTGGCTGTTGGTTCAGAAGCCCTGAAGGAGGATTTTCTTGTGGTACCTGCACAGAAATCCTGGAAGAGGGCCTTGTTGATGTTTTCAGGGGTTCTGGGACTGTTCTACAGGCAGAGAGTGACTTGATGAGGACACTGGCTATGGCTTTGTTGAGCCTTGTCTCCCCAGGAACTGAGATTGCTAAGGGCTTGCCTGGAGTGAAGATGAAAGAAGACCCTTTCCTTGGGTATTCAATGCTGAGCTTAACTTTGTTGTAACTTAAGGGTGGATGGCCTTTTGTGCTCTCCTGCCACT
>CM053581.1:10039833-10060563 GCA_028627135.1 Pseudochirops cupreus | reverse complement strand
TTATGGTTGGAGACTATCGTTCACTTGAGAAGAGACTCATGACCGACTAAATGAATGAACTGTCTAGGGGTTGAGAAGTACCTGGATTGAATTGAGAACTTACTTGCTGAAGGAACAAGTTACACTGTATTTTGACTTTCTCTGTCTGTGAACATTTGCGAAATAAATGGGGTTTACAATGCTGGAAATCTGAACCTTGGAAGTTGCCTTTGCTTGGCATTATAGCATTGAACATCTAATAAGTACATGGCCTATAATTGGAACTCAAGTTTTCCTGACTCCATGTACAAAGCTGTATCAACCCTGAGCTAATAGGGCCCTCAGGGTCCTCTAGCCACTAGATAACAGAAGCAGAGAATTTTAGATTTGGAAGGGACCTCAGTGGCCATGCTGTTCAACACATTCCCAAAAGGAATTCCATTGTAAGATGTCTGGCAAGTCATCATCTTACTCTCTGCATAATGATGTCTATTGAGAAGTAAATGATCACCTCTCCAGGGAGGCCTTTCTACATTTGCCCAATTTTCATGTTTAGGAAGATACTCCTGACCTCATTTGCTCTTAGTTTTACCCCCTAGGATAAAATCATGCAAATGTAATCCCCCTTCCACATGACAGCCTTCCTTTCACCTTTGGGTTCGACTCTCTCAATCTGTGATTCTGTAAAACAGTGGTTCTCAATCTTCCTAATGCCATGACTCTTTAATACTCATATGTGCGCATATGTGCATGTGGGCAGACCCGCCTGGAGAGGGATAGAGGAGTGGTGTCTCAGTTCCTAAGACCATCGGAAATATGTGTTTTCTGATGGTCTTAGGTGACCCCTGTGAAAGGGTCATTTGACCCCCAAAGGGGTCGCAACCCACAGGTTGAGAACCGCTGCTGTAAAACATTTGAATATGGCATGGTGCCTGGCACATAGCAGGTACTGACTATTTGATTCTAGACTCCCCCTACTCTCACTCATCTTCTGTTCTGTAGTCTAAACAAATCCACTTCCTTCACCCTTTCCTCATATGACATAGATTCAAGGATCTTCACCATTCCGATTGCCTTTCTCTGGACATTCTCCAGTTAGGCAATCTCCTTTTG
Source organism: Pseudochirops cupreus (assembly GCA_028627135.1). Lineage (NCBI taxonomy): Eukaryota > Metazoa > Chordata > Mammalia > Diprotodontia > Pseudocheiridae > Pseudochirops > Pseudochirops cupreus. The sequence continues at coordinate 10,059,471 of CM053581.1, read as the reverse complement.
AAAACATGGTACCTAGAGTGTAATATGGTCTAGATGCAGTCTGAGCAGGATAGAGAACAAGAGAACAATTGTTTTCTTATACCTGGAATCTACACCTTTCACAATGTAATCCAAGATTGCTTGGTTGTTGTATCATACTATTAATTCATGTTAAGCTAAAACCCTGAGAACTTGTTCAGACAATCTGCTGACTAACCATGTATTTTCCCATCTAATGAATGTGAAATTGACCATTGGAACATCAATGTAAGACTTAATATATATCCCTATTAAAATTTATCCTATACAGTTTTTAGCCCTATACTATCACCCATAAGTTCCTTTGTGAATTTTGGCTCAGTTATTCAATGTTAGTTCTCCTTCCCAGCTGCGTGCCATCTGCAAATGTGGTAATCATGCCATCTATGCCATTATCTCAGTTACTGGCAAAAATGTTAACTAGCACAAGGCCAAGTACAGATCCTAGGAGGCACCCTGCAGGAGAGAGACCTTTTACCAATTTGACTTTGAGCCATTAATGAGCTATGTTTGAGACTGACCATTCCCCTAGTTCTAAGCCAATCTGACTGCATTATCCTAGCCCATATCTTTCCATCTCTTCTATAGGAATAATATGAGATGCTTTATCAAATGCTTGACTAAAACATCTAGATAAACTCATCTTCTTCATTTGCTGTTTTAGAAGCCCAATTCCTTTCTCCTATTGACGAGGAAACTACAAGCTAGAATGAGTAAGTGGGCTGCCCAAGGCCACAAAGGCAGTAACAGCAGAACCAAAACTGAAATCCAGACCCTCTGATTCTATCTCTGATGCTCTCTCCATTGGGTATCCAGAGAGAGTGGGAACAAGGAATCAAAGAAGGCACTGAGGTTGCAAAATGAGATATTAGCATAATAGCTTTTACTCTATAAACATAATAGGTATGATAGATTTACAGATGATAGTAAAAAAAAAAATAACTCAGTCTTATACTAAGTTTTGGGGAGTTCATTTTTATTTGAGCTCTGGCTCCATGCTGCATGGCAGTCCATCAGCTATTACATTGTTTTTTGTCTCTTCATTTGTGGCCTTGATCATGATAAATTATGGTTTTTCACAAAGTGTCCCAGGATCACTCAGCTGTTGTATCATTATAGAAGGCACAGAGGCATATTATTTGATTCCTTTACTTAAATACAGGGAGAGCCTGGAAGTCAAAGATTCTAAACATTTTTTTCAGAACTTTCAGTGTTTTCCTCTGTGTAAACAACTGAACAGCTTCCACTGACTCTTTCTCTCTCTAAAAGAAAGAATAGGGAGCAAAAACACCACTTCAGCTCAGATTTTCTGGCTCAAGAAGGTATTGTGTCAAATCTAATTCCAGATATTTCCAGCCAGACCACGGGGAGTGCTAAAATGACATTATCACGGACATGCATTGGTGAGATCACACATGCCAGAACGTGATTTGTTATGTGGTAATGACATGGAACTTTTAAAAAAAATAACCAAGAATCAAAGATTTAGAATTGGAGAAGATCTTAGAGACCACTCTATCAAAACTTCTTTTTTTCAGATGGGGAAACTGAAACCCAGACAGATTTGGTTTTGTTTTTGGTTTTTTTTTCAAATTTTGCCTGCATATCAAGTGCCATCTCACTATCATCATTCCCTTCAAATAAATTAGATTATATTTGGTACAACCTCAATTTTACCAGTGCTAGAAAGTTCTCAGAGCTGCTGCTGATGTTCTGAAATTGTCCCTCTGAGCACCTTGCACCCATGAATTTCAACAGGGAACAGATACAACAGTCATCCATGTATGACTTGGGACATAGAGGCCCGAGAGTCCATTTATTAGTTTTTAGAAAACCCCACAGTCAACAGTCTTTTATGAAAACCCAGACTTTCCATAGCTTAGTGGGACTGGAGATGATTGTCACCACCAAGTGCAAAGTTTACAAAACGTTATCACGCTAATGTTCAGTCATGTCTGAATCTTCAGGACCCCATTCAGGGTTTTCTTGGCAAAGATACCAGAATGATTTTGCCATTTCCTTCTCGAACTCATTTACAGATGAGGAAACAGAGGCAAACAGGGTTAAGTGGTTTGCCCCAAGTGGCATATCTAGTAAGTGTCTGAAGCCAGATTTGAACTCGGGAAAATGAGTCTTCCTGACTTTAGGCCTGCGCCTCTATCAACTGTGCCATGTAATTGCCATACTCTCAAATTACAACATGCCTAATACTTTTAGGGACCTGTCCCAACCCAAAACAACTAGGAAAGAAAAAATAAATAGCAAAATTTAACAAATGAAAAAACATGGGGGTGGCTAAGTAATGCAGTGAACAGAACATCAGCCCTAGAATTAGGAGGACTAGAGTTAAAATCCGGCTTCAGAAACTTAGCATTAACTAGCCATGTGACCTTGGGCAAGTCACTAAAATCCAATTGACCTGCCCTCCCCCCTCCAAAAAAAAAAAAGAAAAGACATGAAACAATATAATATAAAAGAAAGGAGAAAAGGAGTTTCCCCTCACAGAGCAAAGGTCCAAACCAAAAACTACTTTCAGAATATGAGACTTACTCAACAGTAACTGAGAACCAGGGACAACTACCATATCTTCAGGAAACAAACCAAACTTTCCTAGGGGGAAATTTCTCCTATCATTTCACTGAGCATATGGGGTAACTTTCCAATGAATCCTCTGCCATTGTGTAAAGCAACCCAGAGTGATGACCAGACAAAATTCCTCTAGAGATCCTTACAATAAATACCCCACCACTTCCATTTTTTCTCCAATGGATCCCTGAAGAGCTATAAGGTATTCCAAAGATAGGTTTAAACTCTCTGATATCAAAAAGAAATGGAACATCCTCTGATGAGTCACAAACACACATGGACCTCCCAAAAGAGGATTAAGCAGAGTTTATTGGAATCAGTCACTGAGATCCCCCAAGCATAAAGTCCCAAGGTCCAAGAGCTCCTGAGACACCCCACTTTTACTAGGAGTTCCTAGGTTTAGATTCATAAAATCCTGTTCATTTCTGGAGTACCCTACAGCTGTAAAGAAGACCTACAAATGTAAAGAAGACCTACAGATGTAAAGAAGGAGAGAGTTGCTCTTGGGCTGTCCTTTTCAACTACAGAGTCCCTTCTCTGTACTCATACAAATAGGTTTCATTCCTAGAGGATCCTACCTGAAAGAAGGCCAAGCGTACCACCAGCCTACTCTCATTTCACAATACATTTCTCTGGAAGCAGCTCAAGGTCCAGGATATAGGCATGGAAAAACTAAAACTGAGAGACTCATTGTAATGTCATTCTACTATTAAATACTTGAGATGGACTATTCCAACTCAAGTGTTTCTGATGTCCACCCCAGGGTCTGATCTGCTATTTCCCACTGCTGAAAGGGCAGGTGACATGGAGCCTTTCCCTGCCTTACCATGAGTTATAAGATTCTTAGCAAACTCCTTAATTTCATTTCCCTGGACCTCAGTTTCCACCTTTGTCAAATGAGGGAGTTGGACATGATAATCTCTAAGATTCTGTCTGAATCTGATAGTCTATAGCCTATGTATGTACATTTGTATCTTCTGAATCTAGAGCATAATAGTCTACAGGCCCTGAGAGTGAGGGAGGAGAAACAAAGAACACATGTCCTACTCTCAAGGAGATGGCAGTCAAACCTACATACATGAAACAGTTTTGAAAGCCTTCAAGGCAGTGTATGATTACATGGCAAAGAGAGTGGAATGGCCAAGTGGTGAGATGGAAGAATTCATGTGCAAGAGTAAGAGTGGCTGGAGAGGCCTGGGCAGAACCACTATGGAGAGAGAGCTTGATCAGAGTCCAAGAAGAATGGGAAGATTTAGTTGGTCATAGAGAAGGGGAAAGGACGTTGTCTTCATGAACCATAAGCAAAGACTCAGGGATGAAAATGATCATCATTAATGAAAGCATCTACTTTTCTCTGAAAGCCAAAGATATATTTAACAAAGGACAAGGTATTTTCAGGATGAATCCTGATAAATGAGAGATGGGGTGGAGGTGGAGGGAGAGACAGAGACAGAGAAAGAGAGACAGAGACAGAGACAGAGAGACAGAGAGAGAGGAAGGGAGGGAAGGAAGGAGGGAGAGAAGAAAACAAAGGCAGAAAGACAGATGGAAAAAGAGGAGTACAGAGACTTAATGAGATCTACCAAGCACAGATAATTAGAAAAAAATCATAGATACTATTATACAAAAAACAGAATGCAAGAGGGCATCAAATTCACTGACCCATCTCTACAAAATATTTTTGAGAAAACTACACACATATCAATAAAATATATTATAAATTAAATACAATGAAGTTTGAGAAACAGGCAGACTTTTACAAAGAATAACCAACAGCAGGTAACAGCAATTCCTGACACATCCATGGCACTTAACTAAATGTCAGTTACTGTGCCAAGTACTTTACAAATATCTCCTTCAATCCTTACAGCAGTGGGGGATAGGTGCTGTTATCCCCATTTTACAGATAAGGAAACCAAGGCAAGCAAAAATGAAGTGACTTGCCCAGGGTCACATAGCTAATAAGTGTCTGAGGCCACGTTGGAACTCAGTCCTTCCTCACTCCAGGCCCGATGCTCTGTCCAGTTCACCACCTCGCTTTCTTAGCAGGTGAAATTTTCAGTCTCACAAATGACAGAAAGATTCAGAAAATACAAAATCTCATTCTGCTTACTGTTTACATAAAAAAAATTGCTTTGGTAGAGAAAATGCAGCCTTAAATACTCCCTTCCAACAATCTGCTTCCCTTGAATAAGGTAACATCCTGCAAGATTTCATGAAAGATACAAAAATTAAAGTAGTTTTGTTGAAAAATTCTCCAGGTTTTTTTTTAATACTGAAAAAGGCACTAAGTAAGGAGACTTAGGGTGTCAGAGACATTTGCACTGCTATGGTGAATGCCCTGGGCAAAGTGCAAAGGGAGGAGATATTTAATAAGGACAGTGTGGTGCTCTTCTTGCTCTGATTTCTTATGGCAAGATGCTCATTGCAACAAGACCATCAGAGAAAATGGAAAGGCCAAGGACAATTTCTCTGATCCCCAAGAAGAGAAAAAGACAAAAGCTAAAGCCCTTCCTTGTAGAGTAGCTGATGGCCTGTTGTCTACTCTCTTGAGGAAAGACGACATTGTACCTTCTTCCTGCCTACTCGATGGACCATTTATAAAAGAAGAAATGGCATGTCCCCTTTCCAACAGAGAAGTCCATTTCAAATCAAGGTGGTTGGCCTTATGAACCTCCAGGCAATATGACTTGTTAAGCCATACTGTTGTTCTAATTGGATCCTAGATGGCGGAAAGTGAGCTATAGTATCTCTTCTCCTTTTCTAAGCAGCATGAAACAACAATAATAGCATTTATATATGGTTTTAAGGTTTCCAAAACACTTTACATATTTGATCCTCACAGCAATCCTGGAAAGGAGGTGCTAATATTATTTCTGTCTTACAGATGAGGAAATTGAGGCAGACAAGTCAAATTGATATGGTTGGGGTGCTAGGAACCCCAAAACTCAAATGCAGAGGGTGGGTCTGTCTTGAAAGAATTAGACCACTCAAGCCTTCTTTTTGTCAGAGTTGTGAGACTTTATTAAAATACCAGTTAGGCACGTGAGATAACTAGGCGGATTCATTAAGAACCTTACCATATTTGTGATGCCAATACAACCAGGCCAGATTCTAAGAATCTGCACAATTTAATGGGGGTAAGATTGATATTTGTACACAGAAAGACTGTGGGAAGATCTGGGTGGGATTAAGGACTGGAAAGTAGCCTGGGGTGGGTCACAATGAAAGGCCAGTTTAAAAGGTTATGGACTAGGATGGGCCTGATAAAGGTACAAAAAAGCTCACAGGTCCAGAGCCTCCATCTTTATGACTTGCCCAGGGTCACAACAGCTCAGTGTCTGAGGCTGGATTTGAGCTCTTCCTGACTCCACATCCAGGGCTCTATATACTGCGCCGCAGGAATGCCTCCAAGTTTGGGGTGTCTTCACCAGAATGTGTTTTCATAATCAACCAACAACAACCAAAATAGAATACTATGGTGGCTAAATCTTTCAGTTATGCAAGGGTTTTTGCTGAATACTGCCTCATAAGGCCTGCTTGCTCTCCACTCAATACTTGCTGATACTCCCTTTTTATGCTGATTTTATCTCCACCATTAGAATGCAAGCCCCTTGTGGGCAGAAATAGTTTTTGCCTTTCTTTTAGTCACTCACATTCAAACATAAGAATGTTAAAAGTTTTGCAGAATATCCCATAGGCCCCAGCCCTGCTTATCAGTCAGTGGGGAAGGAGACAGCAAGTCTGAGGCTTTTTTATTACCTGCTCTTTTTCACATCCCCTACCTACAAGTTGTCCTGGCTACCTGGGGGTGGAACTGAGTTGCAACGACTCAACCTCCTTTGCAAAGATGGACTATCTGGATTGTATTACAGTTATTAAACTGGCCCTATCTTGAAGACGTTGATGATCCCCAATAATTAGCCCTCATGATGTATTTATAGTAAAAATCTGTTTAATTCTCTTTGTCCTGAGGCTTGCCTCCTTAAGTCAGGTGAAAGCCCAAATGAAGAATTTTCCTTGCAATACTACTTAAGGACTTAATAATTTTTGTGCATTAGCTTACTACATTTGTGGACTGATAATTGGACAGAACTTCATCTAATCTAACCCCCTTTTTGCAGACGAGGACACTGAGGGACAGATTTGAAACCTGGTCCTCTACTTCCACATCCAGCCCTTTTTCTACTCTATCACACTATCTTTCATGTTGCCTATACATAGGTGATGAAAGAACAAATCAAGGCAGGTCATTTAGGGAATGTCACCTGGGACTTATGGTCAGGAAGAGCTGAGTTCAAAACCCCAGCCCAGACCTTTGCTGGCTGGGTGACTTCAAGCAAATCCTTCATCTCTGGGTCTCAGGTTGAGGTTCATTATTTACAGAATGAGCTGACTGGTGCAATGCAGAAGGTGATGAACTTTGAGTCAAGAGGGCCAGAAGCCAAACACTGCCTCAGACAATCCTATCTGTGTAGTCTTTTAGGCAAGTCACTTAACCAAGAGTCTCAGTTGTTGCGGCTGTAAAAGCAGGGATCAGACTCAGGGACTTGCAAGGTTCATTCGAGCTTGAAATCTGTGATCCTGTGACTTCTAGGGTCCTTTCCAGGTTCAAAGCTATGATCCCGTGATTTTTGGATCTCACGGCAGAGGTTTAAAGCTAAGGTTTCTGGGAGGTGAGTGCAATCAAAGGAACAAACAGAAAATCTGCTTTGAAAGATTTGCTATGAGAAAAAAAAAAACTAAAATAATGTGAGGGAATCAAAGCCTTAGGGAGAAGGCAAAAAGGAGAAACTGATTTTTAAGACAAATTGTATAGAAGCTACCTTGCAGAATTCAGACTAGAAATCATCTCTGAAATACCAACTACTCCTTCATCAATTAGCAAGTCTTTTCCTCCCTGTTACAGGTCTCACCCCTCTCCCTCCCATTCCCCAGGCCCCGTTCTCAATCTACCCTCTCATGCTTCTGGGCCTGGAGACCACCCACCCCACATTTCTTTTTTTTCTCTTTTTGGAGGGGGCGGGGAAAGGCAGGGCAATTAGGGTTAAGTGACTTGCCCAAGGTCACATGGCTAGTAAGTGTTGAATGTCTGAGGCTGGATTTAAACTCAGGTCCTCCTGACTCCAGGGCTGATGCTCCATTCACTGTGCCACCTAGCCACCCCACACCTCACACTTCTGCCTATAGGAATGCTCATCGTTTTTTTTCAAGTCCCAGTCACATGCCATCTGCTGCCTGAACATTCTCTCCTCCACCCCAAACACACACACAAACACACACACACACACACACACACACACACACACACACCATATATGCACAGTTACCACTGATTTTTTATTCCTCCCTGGATTTCTGTTGACACTTCACACATATTTATCACATTCTAGCTTCTTTTGTTGTTCTTTTTCACAGAATACCTTGAAAGAAGTGGGAAGAACTGAATTCTTTTAATGACACTTTTTTTTTATATCCCATTCATTTCCAAATGAATACCCTCTTCTCTTTTCTACCATACTTGCCTTTCCTTTTAACAAAGCTTTTAAAAACTATTTTAGCTGAACCAATACACATCAACTGTTTCTGAAAGCATATTCAACACTCTTTATCCATAATACCTTACCTCCCAAATCTCTCCAAGAAAGTATATTTTCTCGCTGACAAAAAGATTTAATGTGGGGGCATTAGTGGGGTCATGATATGCAGGGTGGTCCAAAGTCTTGGTATAGTTTTAAGCCATTAAAGCTTTAAACAGCACTAAGATTTCCGGGGATGCCCTGCATGTTTTCTGCATCATGCCTTTTCCGAGCCCTGATTTGTCTGTGTGTGCCTTCCCCAAATTGCCTTGAATTCATTACACACATACACACACACACACACACACACACACACATACATACACAAACATACACGCACAAACACACTCACACTCATACACACACACACATACACACGCACACACACTCACACTCACACACACACTCACACACACACAAACACATACACACACAAACATACACGCACAAACACACACTCACACTCATACACACATACACACACAAACATACACACGCACACATACTCACACACACAAACACACACACACGTACACACACACAAACATACACACGCACAAACACTCACACTCACACTCACACACACACAAACACAAACACACACAAACATACACACGCACACACACTCACACTCACACACACACAGACACACACACACAAACACACACTCACTCACACACACGCACAATCACACACTCACACTCACACACAAACACACATAAACATACACAAGCACAAACACACACACACACAAACACACACACACTCTCACACACACACACACATGTACACACAAACATACACACGCACAAACACACTCACACACACACAAACACACACGCACAAACACACTCTCACATACAAACACACACACAAACATACACATGCACACACACTCACACTCACACACTCACACACACACTCACACACACAAACATACACACGCACAAACACACACACAAACACAACACACATACACATGCACAAACACACACACAAACACACACACATACACACAAACATACACATGCACACAACACTCACACACACACACACTCACACTCACACACAAACATACACACACAAACATACACACGCACAAACACACACTCACACTCACACACATACACACGCACAAACACACACACACAGACACACAAACACACACACACAAACACACACACATACACACACTCACACACACAAACACACACACATACACACGCACAAACACACACTCACACACACACATACACACGCAAGCATACACATGCACACACACACTCACACTCACACACACACTCACACACTCACACACAAACACACACACACTCACACACACACAAACATACACATGCACAAGCACACACACTCACACTCACACACACGCACAGGCACACACTCACACAGACACACACTCACATGCACAGACACACACACTCACACACACAGACACACACACACTCACACACACACTCACACTCACACACACACATACACACACAAACATACACATGCACACACACTCACACTCACACACACGCACAAACACACACACACAGACACATGCACAAACACACACACACACTCACACACAGACACACAGACACACACACTCACACTCACACACACACATTCACACACTCAGACACACACATTCACACACACACTCACACACAGACACACACTCACACACACACAGTCACACTCTCACACACACTCACACTCACACACACACAGACACACACATACATACACACGCACACACACACAGACACACACATACACATGCGTAGACACACACACTCACACACACACTCACACACACAGACACACACACTCACACACACACACACACACACTCACACACACAGACACAGACACACAGACACACGCACAAACACACACTCACACACACAGACACACACACACAGACACACACTCACACTCACACTCACACACATACTCACACTCACATTCACACACACACTCACCCTCACACACACACTCACACACACAGACACACACACACACTCACACACACAGACACACACACACAGACACATGCACATGCACAAACACACCCACACACACACAGACACACACACACTCACACTCACACACACACACACTCACACACGCACACACACACACTCACACTCACACTCACACACACACACTCACACTCACACACACACACACATACACACTCTGAATATCACTATGGATTTGTTGCCCCCCCATTAGAAGGGGAGGGGACCGCTTCCTTTTTGCTTGTGGCAGCCCCCGCACGTGGCAAGCGCTCAGTAAATTAGTATTGATCAGCTGATGTCTTCAAATGAGACAAAGATCAGACTTACTCTATTGGTGCCATAGGGCAGAGAACAAGCAATCATGAGTCAGAGTTGTGAAGATACAAATGTAGGCCTCACTCTAGGGAAGAGGAAAAGCCTTCTCCACCATTGGATCTGCCCAGAAGCTGATTAGATTGCCTGGAGAGGTAGAGGCAGAACTAGAAGGGCCTCGGAGATCATTAGCCCAACTGAGAAAACTGAACACTGACAAATTAAGTTAGCATATTCAGGCCCATGGGTAATAAAGAGGAGATCAGACTAGAACCCAGGACCTCTGGCTCCCAATCCCGTACTGGAGCCATGGCTTCTACTTCACTGCGGTGCTTTTCAAGCAAAGCCTAGATAGCATTTCTTTCAAATGGATCGGAGAGAATTTTCATTCTGTCATGAGAGTGGGGTGGAATGAGGAAATATTGACATTCTCTGAAGTTCTTTCTGACCACGAGATGCTGTGAATCTTTTCTTCTGTCCCATTCCCCTTGTTGTTGTTCAGTTGTTTCAGCCGTTATCTCCTCTTCATGACCCCATCTGGGGTTTTCTTGACAAAGATACTGAAGTGGTTTGCCATTTCCTTCTCCAGCTTACTTTACAGAGGCAAGCAAGGTTAATTGAGCTGCCCAGCATCACACAGCTAGTAGTGAGTCTGGATTTGAACTCAGATCTTTCTGATTCTAAGCCCTGCACTCTACCCAAGGAGTCACCTAGCTGCTTATCTTATTCCCTTACCAGACAGAAAAATGGAGAAGATTTGGGTTTTTCTTTCATCTTTGCATATTCAAGTCCAAGCACATGACTTTGTACACAATGAATGCCTTATTAATATTTATCCAACCGAATGGCAAGACACTGACCTCATTTTTTTTCTACCTATGCAACTGAAGCGTGACTCACTCATTCTCATTTCAATTAACAGTTCTTCCTTGACAGATCTTGTTATCATCTTCTATGTTGTGTGTGCTGCCCAATCCATTTCTTTCTTCTTCCCATATACAAAGTGGAAATGCCAAGGGACTACTCCAGTAGTTTTTAATATAATAACAGTGAACTTTTATCTCATTGTTGACAGAAGAGATTGAGTTATTGTGGACAAAATGGATTTGGTCACCTGGATAGATTAAGGCTGTTGACAAACCACATTTTGCTAGCATTTTGGACAGAGTATAGATGAAAAATATTTTATTGGTGGAATGAATTGGGACAGGCAAGCACAAATGCAAACAGCTTAATCTATTTTGCTGATAAAATACATTTATCGAATGATCAATCCATTCTGATGACAAGTATATTTTTGGCTCATATGAAGAAAGAAGAGTCATTTTAGATGAAATAAACTCCATCTACAATTGGAAAAGCTGTGAATAAAAAAAGTTATCTGCTCTTCTCCTGCTTCCTATTGACAAATGGAGTAGTGATCTTTAGACCATAGGTATTCAGTGCTGGGCAATAGTGACCACCAAAAAGGGAAGGATCTATATGCTCACGGATGTCCATATGAAAGTTTCCTTTAACCAGAGGGCAAAAAGGTAAGGAATTGTCTGCCCATATGTACTCCAACCAAGCAAGAAACTTTGCTGACTTAAGTGATTTGGCAATTTATTTTCATTATCTGATCAAGGCCAAACCCTAATTATAGCATCACAGATTTATATCTGGAAGGGAGACAATCAAGTGGGACGGTGGATAGAACTTGGGGCCTGGAGCCAGGAAGACCTGAGTTCAACTATGACTTCAGAGATTGACTCACTGTATGATCCTGAGCAAGTCACTTAACTTCTGTCTACATCAGTTTCATCATCTATAAAACGGGAATAATAAATACTAGCACCCACCTCTCAAGGTTGTTGTGAATATCAAATGATAAGAAGTATTTGTAAAGTGCTTTTCAAATCTTAAAGTACTATGTAAATGCTAACTTATTATCTGTGATAACAATACATAGTTCTATAATTGGAAGGAATCTCAGAGGGCAATTAGGCCAAGCTCTTCATTTTACAGATATGCACAATGATGTTCAGACAGGTTATGACTTACCTAGTGTTATGTGGCTGTCAGAGGAAGGATTTGAATTCAAATCTCCTTTGAAATGCAAGTATAAGACTATCCACTACAGAATTACACAGCATTGCATAATTATGGAACGTATTGTATATTTACCTGTGGTAGAGCCTACCAAGCTCACGTTGGTTTGATCAGCCACAGTGGAACATATTGTACTTTGACTCCAACATAGTAATGTCATTTTGATCCTCTTTAAGAACAAAGGACAGTACCCACCCACCCACCCTACCAACCAACCATACTTTATAATTAATATCCTTATTTACTAATGAAGAAATTGAAGTTTTAATAATGGCAACAAACTCAAATAGAAACAGATCCTGTAACCATATATTGACTTAGAAAACCACAAGTTAACATTATCTATGTTTAATTGTATTTTTGTTTCTTTTGTTATACAGTTCACTACCACATTTTAATCTGGTTCCTGTGGTAATCCAGGAGTATTACACCCACAGGTGTCATACCTCTGTTCTAAGAGTACTGAATATCACAGATTTAGAAACGGAAGAGCCAACAGATCCTCTACTCCAAACCTCTTCATTTTACAGATCAAGAAACTATGGATCAAGAAATTGAATGGGCTTACCCAACCCCACATATCTGGTCAGCTTCAAAGGTTAGATTCAAAACCATATTTCTCTTGTCCCATTTTGAGTCTATCTACTGTCCCGCTCTGCTTGTAGGCATGAGAAGCAGTCAGTTTCATTGTAAATTCAGCCTCTTCCAGGAAGTAGATGAACATGGATTACAACATAATGAGCTGCTTCATGAGGCAATGATTTTCTTTTCTAATATAGGGAGTGTTGGAGGAAGACACAGATAACTGGGAATATTAGTGTAGGCATTCAGGTAATGGGTCTCCAAATCAAATATCCTCTGATCCAAAGACCTCTTAGAGCAGTGGGATTTTCCAGCCCATGGTTGTCTGGGTTCATTCCCTTCCAGAAAGGTTTTGTGTCAGGTATCAGTGATACACACTGATGCAAAAACCATGTGCTAGAAAAAACCTGGCTGAGAGTCAAGAACAACACAGAAGCTGCCAAGGAATAAGCATGTGTGTCACACAAGAAGGACTTGTTTCTACACACGAAATAGAAGCCAGCCCTGCAGGGTTGGAAATGACTAAGGAGGCCTAGGCTTTAGAGAAGGCATTGGAAATAGATCTACAGGAAATTCTTTCATTTACACTCTAGAGGAAGCTCATTACAATGAATAGAGCTACTGGATTCATAAGGAAGAAACCTGAATTCTAATTCCATCTCCTCTACTTACTAATGTTTGACCCTGGATAAGTCACTTAATATCTTTTTGCCTTAATCCACTAGAGAAGGAAATGGCAAACTATTCCAGTACCTTTGCCAAGAAAACCCCATAGACAGTATGGTCCATGAAATTATGAAGAGTCAGACATGACTATATGACTGAATAGCAACAAGGTCATTTGACTCTTAGACTCCAGTGGTTCCCTGTTTCCTCTTGGACCAAATATAAACTCCTCTGTTTGGCTTTTAAGGCCTCAATGACCTGGTGCCTTCTTATCTTTCCAATCTTCGAGCACCTTACCCCACAACCTCTCTGCATACTTTGAGATCCAATGATACTGACCTTCTCACACAAAATCAACCATCTCTTGCATCAAAAATAAAAAAAAAAAAATCAAGCATTTTCCCTGGCTATCCTCCATATCTGGAAAGCTCTCCCTTCTCACCACTACCTCCTGGCTTTCCTGGCTTCCTTTAAGTGCCAATTAAAACCCTACCTTCTACAGGAAGCCTTTCCTGACCTACCTTGATGTGAGTTTCTTAAAAGCTACATTCCTTTGGGTTAAACTCCATTAACATTTCTGTGGTGGTCACCTTCTTCCTCCCCTCTCCAAACAATCTCCCCTATTTTCTGTCTCCATTTCTGTGTTTTCTTCCCCCATTAGATTGTAAGGACCTTGAGGGCAAGAACTGTCTTTCTTCTTCATGTTTGTAACCTGAATGCTTGGCATGGTGCCTGGCATTTAGTAGGTACTTAACAAATGTTCATTGTCTAAATAATGCCTTCCTTTTGTTAATTATCTCCAACTTTTCCTGGATGTATCACATTTCTACATATTAGTCTAAATATTGTCTCCCTCACTGGAGTGTAGTAAACTCCTTGAGAGCACAGACTTATTTTTTGTTTTAGGGGAGGGCCATATTTTGTTCATCTCTGGGCTCTGAGAGTTTTCTCTGACTGTCATCCATGCCTCAAATGCTTTCCCTCCTCACCTCCACTTACTGAGTTCTCAGATTTCGTTTTGTTGTTCGGTTGTTTTTCAATCACATTCAACTCTCTGCAACCCCATTTGGGGTTTTCTTGGCAAAGAAACTGGAGTGGTTTGCCAATTCCTCCTCCAATTTATTTTACAGATGAGGAAAGTGAATGGAAAGGGGTCAAGTGACTTGCCCAGAATCATACAGCTATTAAATGCCTGAGCCTGGATTTGAACCCATGAAGATGAATCTTCTGGCTCTAGGCCCTGCACTCTATACAGTGCACCATCTCATTGCCCCTAAGTCCCAAATATAGTTCCTTCTTTTACAGGAACTCTCCCCTAACCCCTCTTAACTTTAGTGGCTTCCTTCTGCTCACTATTTCCTTCTTATCTTGCATTCACTACATTATCTGGCATGGCACTGGCAGACTGTTCAGCTTTCACAGGGATACAACAATGAGGTCAGCACCATGGCTCTGTAGACTTTCAGATTGGTAGCCAGCCTAGTACCTCTTCTCTCCCACACTTTACTTCAGAGCCTCCCAAACCCTGAGCTAACTCTTGGAGTGAGTGTGTCAACGTCATATTCAATGTGTCCATCCTTGGAAAGTACACTGCCAAGCTAAGTGAACTCCACAGCATTCAAACTTCTCCATTTGCTGTAACCAATGGTTCCATGTATGGGTGGTGTGGTAGTGGCTGATGAAACACCTGTGTTTTCTTGGTGTTAATTGTTGGGCCAAAAATTAGCACAAACAGCAGAGAATGGATCCATACTTTGTTGCATCTCAGCTTCAGAGGCTGAATTGAGTGCACAATCATCGGCAAGCAGAAAATCCCTCCATTTCAGTATTTGAAGTAGCTCAAAAGAAACAGAAAATGCACAAATTTAAAGAATCCACCCCAAATGTTCACATGGGCTGTTTGTGCCCAACCTATGGTAGAGCATTCAGAGCTCCTGTTGGTCTGATCGGTCACAGTTGGACACACTGTAACTTGACTCTAGCACAATGATGTGATTTTGATCCTCTTCGAGAATGAAGGACAGCAACTACCATTAATCTTGCATATAGTTTGCTCCGTATACATTTCTGTGCACAGAATCTCCCCTTTAGATAATAAGCTCCTTGAGGGCAGGGACTGTCTTTTTTCTCTTTTAATATCCCCAGCACTTAGCCTGACATATAGTAGGTAGTTAAATGCTAGTCAACTGACTGGCTATAAAATGGGCATAATATTAGTCTTTACACTTCAGGGGTGAAGATCAGGTGCGATATTGATCTAAATTTGGCAAAAGGCATTCTTGGTCTATGTGCACTTTCCTTGGTGAATGGCCAAGCTGAACTCTTTGGCATTATAATTGATCTCTTGCCGGAAGGTTGGCAGGTCTCAAGGGCTCAATGCAGTCAGTGCTATGTCATCCACCAACATGGGCTCTTTGAGAACTGACTTCATGCTTTTGCCTTTCTCTATATCCCTAGTACATAAACACTTAATAAACACTTATTGACTGACCAACAGTTCAGGCATTTGATCAGACTTTTATACAGTTAATGATACTCTTTTCTAGTCCAAGTCCCTCTATTTTATCCATAAGAATAGCATGAAATTCCTTATAAAACCCTGCAATACCACTAAAAACTAGAAACTGAAACTATACCTGCCCCCTTCCTGA
The DNA here is from genome assembly GCA_028627135.1 of Pseudochirops cupreus. Classification (NCBI taxonomy): domain Eukaryota; kingdom Metazoa; phylum Chordata; class Mammalia; order Diprotodontia; family Pseudocheiridae; genus Pseudochirops; species Pseudochirops cupreus. The sequence continues at coordinate 10,042,956 of CM053581.1, read as the reverse complement.
GTTACCAGACAGCAGCCCTGTTCAAAGGAGAAATGTAATCAGAATAGAGCAATTGATTCTCGTTAATGCTATACTAAGCTTCTCTGGCCACACCTCGCCTTTCTACTTTTTCACTTACTATGTCTTTATTTATACAACCTCACATATTGCCAAGAATTGAAGTCAAGGTCACAGGTCTAGAGTTTGGAGACTCTATTCACTTTCCCTTTTTTTGACAACTGTGATGACTCTGGCCCTTCTCCAACCAATCTCTCCCTTTTACCATGACCTCAGCAATTCATTTCTGCCAATTCTTTCAATTCCTGAGGTTGCTCATCTGGGCCAGGTATCTGAAGTTCATCTAGGGCAGCTATCTTCTTACTTATTTGGGGAATCAACTCACACTTCCTATTAGCTGTGTTTGGTCTGTCCTTTCCAGTCCAGAGGTCATTCTGCTTGCCAGAGAAAATAAAAGCCAAAAGAAAAACAGAGTCAAGAAACTCAACCTGCTCTTTCTTGTCAGTGATCACTGTTGCTGATGACAGAGAAAAGGCAGACTTGCAAACATTTCTATAGACATTTAAAGGTTGCAAAGTCCTTTCCTCATAACAACCATGTGAGTTAGGGGAAGTAAAAAGTGTCTTCTGGCTTATGAATCTGTCTCCTGTGAGTTTGTTACCCATAAATTGTTCCCCCAGAGCCTAATCACCCAGAGTAGAGAGACAGAATTGAGTTTCTGAACTTACAAGACAGAGGAAGACTGTCGGCACCTGGGATGACCCCACTGAGATGCATCTCCACCCAAAACACACTGCAATTCTTCCTCTAGTCACCTTAACTGCACCCAAGTCATTATTTCCACCATAGCCATCTTCTAGGCCAGTACCCAGTGGCACAGAAACACAGACAGTCTAGAGTGAGTGCCTGTATTTGCAATGTACCTATTTTTTCTGAGTTTCATATGAAATAATTAAGGATGACTTCAGAGGCTGAACTTATAACAAGCAACCCAGGTTAATAGCAAATGCTGTGTGTGATCTTTTACTTTCAATAACATAGGTTTATTTCCAGCATTGTGGGTAGAAAGATGATTTCTTTATTTTAAATGATGTTATCTTTGATTTCTCCTGCCCTGCAGGTTGACTTGTCCTATGAAAGACAATGGAAGGAACAATTTCAAACTAAAAAAATATGTAATTCTGGGTCTTGTCTTTTCCCTTCTGTAAAAAAAAGTCTTCAAGAACAAGAAAGAAAGGAGGTTTCAGAGGGGAGATAGAAAGCATGCCCATTCTTGGGCTTTGAATTTTGTTTCTAATAAATAATTATAATAAATTAAACAATTGTCACGTTCAAGGCACTGTGGTGGTGAGCCAGGCACAGTGAAAGCAAGGGCAAAAGAAGGTCACTCTACTGAGGGGATACAACATGCAAACAGGTCTGCCCTGCCACTGTGCCCTCTGCACTACTGCTTCTATGATTTTCAAATGTCCTTCCTCTGGAGGTAGGGGGCCTAATGAATAGAGCATGGGCCCTGGAGTCAGGGAGATCTGGGCTCAAACTTGGCCTCAGGCATTTAGTAACTGCATGACCTGGACAAGCCACTTAAGCCCTGTATGCTGCAACTTTAAAATGAAGATAATAAGAACATCTATCTCACAGGATGTTGTGAGGATGAAATGACATAATATCTGTAAAGAGCTTGTCACAGTACCTGGCACATAGTAGGCCCTTAATAAATGCTTATTCCTTTTTCCCTTTCTCTTTCCTATTAAATCTCTTCTCATATTCCTCACATCTTGCAATCATGGAAATCTGGATCACCACCAAAACATTTTGTCTCTGCTCCCTATTTCCTGGTTTCGAGGTACCTCCTCCCAGACCTGGTGATCCACTGGGGACAGTAGCAAGAGTAGGCCCACTCTTTGCTTACCATTTCCTATTTCAGATACTCTTTTTGATCAGTCCCTAATCCATTCATTTGCACCATTTTGTAGCCAACACCTCCATTTTTTTTCCCACAAAAATATCATGAAATACCTGTAGGCAGTTAGGTGACACAGTGCATAAACCACTGGGCCTGGAATCAGGAAGCCCTGAGTTCCAATTCAGTCTCCAATGTTAATAGCTGTGTGACCCAGACAAGTCACTTAACCACTGTATTCCTCAGTTTACTCAACTTTAAAACAGGGAGAATGGTCACCTACCTCTCAGGGTTATTGTAAGGACCAAATGAGATATTTATAAAGCAATCTGCATGATGTCTGGTACAAAGTAGGAACTTAACAAGTGCTTGTTCTCTTCTCCTTCCTTCTCCTTCCTTACGCTGTCAATCAACAACCTCTTCTCTCTTGAAGTTTGCCCGGTTCAGACATGTTACCCCACCCCCATCCTGTTGGCAGCTCTTTATGGGACCCTAAATATTCTGTCTTTAACTGGCTCACAGTATTCCTCTCCCCCACAACCCCATCCCTTGTACTTAGAGGCTTCCATAGACATGTTGATGCTACCTTGACATCGTGGCTTCCTAGTTCATCAGCCTCCTTCCCTGCCATGATCTGTACCTTTAATTCCATTTATCTAAAGCCAGGAATGGCCATATTCTTGAAATCATCATCACCACCAACTGCTCCATGTTTATTAACAACGATAACAACAACAACTGTTTGTTTTATTTTTAATTTCTGTAATAAAACAAACATTTCCATAACATAGTATGACAAAAAAAATATAACTGCACATGAAACCATAAATCTATTCTGTACAACTCACTATTCCTTTTAAATATATAACATAGTTATCATGTAAATATCGAACCCTCCCTAATCCTAACCCTCCCCAAAGCCCTAGAGACAGCTACCATTAGACACAAACAGATATATACATGCAAAATTTTTCTAGAAATATGTTTATTTATCAGTTCTTTCCCCAGATACAGACAGCATCTTCCTTCATATGTCCTTTATACTCAATTTGGGTATGTATAACAGTCAAAATGACTTATTTGCTCAAAGTCATTCTTTTTTTTTAATATATTTTTTTATTAAATTTTTTTTGAGTTACATATTTTCTCCCCGTCTTTCCCCCGCCCACCACCCCAAAACAGCCATCCCAGTGTTTCCCCCCTCCCCCAGTCTATTCTCTCCT